>JASANH010001213.1:0-600000 GCA_030248295.1 Mesodorylaimus sp. YZB2_4 | reverse complement strand
CTACAAATGGGGATCCTGACAGCGATTTGGTCCAGGAAGCAGGACCCAGTTTGTGCGGCTACAATCTGAACAGGGAAGCATCATCTGGACAAGGCGGTGGCCGACCAAGTGGCACCAACGAAGGCGGTTCCACCAAATGGATACAGTTGACTGCCAGACCTCCTTGGAGGACTGTCAAGTTGACTGTTCCTCTGCTCCTTCCTCGCTGTTTCTCTGCAGTGCTCATTGTCAGAGTCCAGAGGAACTCGACAGTACTCCCGCCAGACTCCTAGCTTACTAAGCGGCAGCACTGCGTCTTTTCCGCGAAAAAACAACGATATTTAAGGCCTTAACGATATCTTTTGAGAAACCGTTAACGATTAACGATAACGATATTTTTTGAGATAACGTTAACGAACGATAACAATTTCGTTTTCCTGTACCATATATACGTTAGACCTGACCCTGACCTTGACCGAACCAAAAAACTTGCTGACCTGACCATTGACCTGCGGGGAATTGTATATTTTCTGCCTCTGACTTTGACATTGATCGGACAAAAAATTTTGCTTGTAATCGGCACCAGCAACAAAGCTTCTCTGTGCTCGCAATTTTACCAAGAAATTTCACTACAGCTGACAATTTCCTGGCATTACGTGAAATTTCACGTGCAGCCCGAGAAACTGAATTTTTACCAAGCTCAAAAAGATATGCAAAGCTGTTTTCGATGGCTTCGGGAAAACTAGAAAAGCTGACACCCATTGAAATTAAAAAATACATCTCATTCGTTTTAACATCAATTCCTGTTCCAACTGCCTCCGCATGATCGATTTCTTTTCCCACCAATCTGAGACGAGGCGTTCTACCAGTCTGGAAGTGGCTGGCACAGCCAGAAAATCTTGCGCCAATGAAGCCAAATTTGGATATGAAAAAATGGGGAGAGTGGCTGCCACCGATGGAGGGCATACGAAAGCAAGCACTACGCTATCACGCAGTAGTCTTTGCAGCTGGGGTGGTAGGGTACTGTGCGAGTAAGATGACTGCAATAGCACAGGACTCGCAATCAGCAGAACCCAGTTTCACAATGCGATCTTATTTTTAGGACGGGCATGAATTTAGGGCACTGTTTAGCACAGCACCTTGGGAAAATGCTGAGGCAACAATGCAGGACGTGTCACAATATCTGTCCCAGAGGTACCCGATCCATAGATTTGGGCGCTTCCTTAGGCAGTTCTCATCTTGCTTCACAATCAAACAGGATGACTTAAGACATTTTGCAGACCACAAAATTTGATGGGGAACTACACCCTCTACGCGTAACCAGGCACCCATTACTAGTAGAAGTTTGCTGTGCGATTGCACCTGGATAATTTTGCTATGTCACGAGAACGGCTTGGCTAAGGTAGGCTGGTCCACATTATACGAGCTCTGTAAACGTGCCAAATTGGGTTTATAACTTTGCCATGGGTTTTATTATTTGGGAATACTCGTTGAATACATAAATCTGTCATGTCAGTAGGCGACTGTGCGCATGCATTTGCTTTGGTAAGAAGTAAAATGATGATGATGGCATTCTGTTGTCCCTTTTTGGCCTCAATGGTTAAAACGGGGCAACAGAATTTTAGTTCAGCATTTTAGAACCGTTTTTGCGGGTCGAGAGAGCTAAGGCAAAGTGCCAAAATCGCAGGACGCTCAAAGATTGCCCTAAAAATTGCTATAGAAAGGTCAGCTCAAAATTGCCCTAGATCACGGGTGTGCCCTGCGCCTGGCAGCGCTGCTAGGAAATAAAGACACCAGAAAGTGTATCAGGACATGGTCGAAGCCTGATTAACCTAAAAACAGCTTGGTGTCCTTGGGTGGGACACCAAGCTGATTGTGAATGACTTGGGACTGTCCTAGAATTTAGGACATGCCTTAGGATTTATAACTGTGAAACTGCCCCAAAGAAACTTTAAAACACAGGAACGGAAATTTTTTCACCATCATTTCACTAAATTTACTTTATTTTGCTGGCAGAATACTCTGACCGGGTGCAAGAAATTCTGACCTGACCCTGACCTTGAATGACCCCTCAAAAAACCTTCTGACCTGACCCTGGCCTTGACCGGACCCAAAAAATTTTCTGACGTTAACCTTGACTTTGACCGAGGGTCGGTCAATCAGGGTTTTGACAGAATTCTGACCATCAACTTGAGGTCATTTCTAAGACTAATGGACTTCTGCAAGATATTGTGAAATTCCCGCATCAAAGTGTAAAGTAATCAATGCAGGCGCAGCTGCACATTGCAACCTCAGTCGAGTGGTGATACCCGCAGCCGAAGGTTGGTCATCAGCGGTTGCTGCGCGGGTTTCAGTTCCGCGAGCAGACGCCATTCCAGAAGTCGTCATGGCGGCCCTTCAGGAGCAGTTGGCGGCGGAATTGAATGCCTACTTGCAAAAGTAAGTAACTGTACTTGCTGCGGTCAGTTCCCTGGCTGTCATCTGTACGTTGTTTGAGAGAGGACCGTTTTATTCTGGACTTTGGCCATAATCGAGAGTCTAACGGGCTACGACCGCGAGTGCATTGCCTATGCGTTTTTGTCGGGCGTTTCAATCTACTTGATCCTCGGCCATGGAGCAGAACTTCTGTGCAATTTAATCGGTTACGCCTACCCCGTATACGCTTCGTGTAAGTGATGAGCATTATACGTGTAGGGTTTTCGATCAGAAATTCTAGCTGATGGCGGGGAATACTGCACAAGGAGTGCAACTGCACTGTCTCTGTGTTTCAGTCGTGGCCCTAGATTCCGAGGACACGTCGGACGATGTTCAGTGGCTGACCTATTGGACGGTGTTCGGCACAATCTCGCTGGTTGACTTTGCCTCAGACAAGATCATGGGCGTCTTTCCCATGTACTGGCTCGTCAAGTGCATCTTTCTCTTATGGCTCTACTTACCATTCTTCCGAGGGGCCGAGTATTTGTACGTGCACTTCATCGGACCCATGTACGCTCACTGGCGCCCAAGCATCGAAGAAACGGCCACCGAGGTAAGTCTGGTCTCTATGTAGGACCGAGGCTGAGGGCGGTCGATGCTGACCCTCATTCTTGGCTTTTTAGCTGTTTGGCACTCAATACCCGCAACCAGTCTCCGAAACTGTGCCCGCCGAAGAGGAAGAAGTGCCCGTGCTGATGGAAGACGACTCGATAATATTCAGTGAGCAGGCCATGGTTGCAGAAGACCAGCCCGTGTTGGCAGATGATGCACAGGCAGCAGACAACGACGAGCAACCACTCGCGGACGACCAAATGGGGTTCGACGAAGATCAGAATGGAATATTGTGATGCCTCTTGATCGCTGTCAATGCAGATGTTTGTTTGAATTCCGAGTGTGCATGTGATTCGTGTCACGTAGTAGGTTCTCCCTACCGTTCTCCCTGTAATATGTTTCCCCACGTAGCACCATGATCCTACAGCAAGTCCTCCAGCGCGTCTGCTTGCTCCTTTTTAATGTTAATGTGCCGCAAGAGTACTCCCCTGGCTGGAAGACGTCAACCCCTCGGGTTGATGTTTCAGCGAGGGGAGAGTATCGATTACTCTCTCCCACTCGCCATGGCCTTCCAGGCACGAGGGTTACAAACTGCATACTGCATCATAAGAGTCACCTAATCAGAGTCCTTTCCGTTTCGCGAGACCCACAGTGTTCCCGATTTTCTCAGGAACACTGCCATCTGGGCCAAAGCACGAGTATAAGCTGAGCGGGAGAGTATCAATGTGTGAGGGCGGGCCAGTATGTAGATAATAGTTGAAACATTTTGACGAATCAGGTTCCTTTTTGCTTGTCTACAAAGGAACTATTATCAAAAAAACTTTTTCAATAAATCAATTTTCGTTAAAAATTAGTGTATTAGAAATTATGTGTAATTCACAGGCTTTCAGAAAAGCCAACTCTTATGTCTACTTGCTATGGTTATCGCGCAAGGAAGCGTTTTACTCGTACACATGTAGCACAGAAGAGGCAAACTATTGATGACTATGTCAAGAGGGAGCATCAAATCAGGCATCTGCTGCGTTTGAGCGTGCGACAGATCATCTAAACTCATATGACTGCGGGTTCAGGCTGATCTTACAAGCAAGCGATCTTAGGTCTTCAATTGCCAAAGCCTGGTCTTGATTTGCCCAAGTCCTGCAGAGTATCGATCACTAAGACCTTGATTCCTACAGCAACCCCTCAGGCGTGTTTGCCGCGCCCCCCCCTCAAGGGTTGCCTGCAACTGCGCTGTGCAATGATACACTATGTACCCTGGCTGCTGGTCGAATGCACCTGGTCCTAAGATGCCTACGCTGGCGAACAGTTCCACTGTCGATGGCGCATTTAATTCCAGTGAACACCAAAGGATCCTTTACGAAGCACAATAATGCACGACGATGTCTCCCAGTCCGATCTTGCCCACAGACAAATCCACAGGCAAGCCAAGTACCTGCCCCAGAGTCCACGCCTGAACTCTTCCAGTATGAACCAAAGGGAAACGACGACAGCAGAGGCCCATTGAAAGTATTCTAATCGAAATCCCTGGATGGATGGGAATCGAAATCTCTCCGTATTGCTTGTGAGCGAGTGGCTGGACTCGTCTCGGGTTCGATCCCTGCGACGGAGGTCGGTTTGCGAACCATAAACCCTCGCTGACCTTGCACGCCAGACCGTTGGTGACTCACTCGGTACCCTAGAGGAGCTCCGAGTTGAGAGACGGAAGCCAAACGAGGGAGAGTCGCGACTGTGGAACACCGACAGGGTTCACTCACCCACCATTGTCCGAGGAAGTCCGGTCCAGAATGCCCTCGCGTGGAAGTGGAGACACGCAGAGGGACGCTGCTGTGTGCCGGTCCCCGCACAGCCGAGCTTACGATTAGAAGGTTTGACTGCTGGCTGGCTATAGGCAAAAACCCGAAAAACTTTTTTGCTGGAATGCTAGTTCTGGCAGGATATCTGTGGTGCCTCTGGTGGTGACCGGAGGTGGTGTTAGTTGCCTTGTGGTGTGGGTTGACTAAGCGTGACCACGCCATATAATGACCCTGGCCGTCTTTAGGCAAAACAGTTTGAAAAATTCCATGGAACTAGAACGGTAATCAAAAAGAAAAAACCCAACAGGCATTTGTGCAAGGTACTTATGATTGTTTCTTTTTTGTGTCAGGGAAAATGCATCTCAGAACTTGAGATAACCGGTGAGTCATAGTCATCGAATGCGATAAATGTAAAACCGCCTACAAGCTGGTTTTTGTGTGGAGAGCGGGTTGATTGCATCTGTTCGCATACCGGCTTGCCATGCCTTAAAGATTCACGAGCCATCTCATTAACAGTTTTTGGTCCACCGATGCCTTCTTTTTCTGGCTTTCTTTTTTTGAGTACCTATGCACTTTACGGGGCGCAGCAAAATTTTTGAAGTCCGAAAGATAGAAAATTTTTTAAGTCCCGTACCCTGGCTCTATGGTCCGCAACTTTCCGATTGGTCAGGCGGAGTCGACCCCTGGCTGGTCCCGCCCCTTGTGACTAAGCGTCACCTAGCGAGTCCTGCCAACTGGGCTTGCCCCTTTACACTGCCTCTTTACTCTGTCCATATCCCTTTGCACTGCGACAAATCTTCCCTCCATGACTAAGTCCGGGCCCGGGTCTTCGGCCGGGGGGGGGGGGCGGGGCGCCGGCGGGGGGTTTTTTGCCCGCGTGTCGCCCGTTCGTGCGCCGGGGTTGTGTGTTTTCCTCGCACGTTCGTACGAGGGCACATGACTTGGTATAAACTAATACAGCAAGCAAAAAAAAGGTATGAAACTAGCCATGGCAAGCACACTAAAGGCATGTTGCATTCCTGGCCTATGTTTAAGATCTTCAAGACGAACGTTCAAAACTTTCATCGTCGATCAAAATCTGTTTTATCGTCAATACCCGTAGGGCCATGTCGAAAAATCGTCCAAAACGACCCGCTTGTCCTACGTGACTCTGTACAGTTTTTTCCGACAAACTGTAATCACTGTCTTGTCCCCAGGGCTTCGCTCGATCCGCTGGATAACAACTTCGTCCTCGAGCCGAGTTTGATCTTTCACGAAGGCGATATCTTCAGCCTTCATTTTTCAAAGTTGATGGTCGCCGATATTTCGTGGTTGATGGCGAAGCCCTTGACTTTGATCAGCACCATCAGTTTTTTATGTCTTGCGCTCCAGATCAGCATTCCGTAATGCGTTACACCGCCTGATACGAATTCAACGATGTAGCTGCCTGGACCATGTCTTTTTCCAATTCATCTGTCATTTCACCGACACCGAGCCCATTTAGATATTTTCCTACCCCAACTGCTAAAAGTATGATCTTGCACACGATCGAATCAGTGTCAAAGTATAAGACCCGCCGGTTAAGTTGCTCCAAATAACTGAATAATTTTAGTCAAGCTTGCGCAGTCGTGAAGGCCGCAATCACCGTGCTAGTGTTGGCCAAAACGTCCACGAACTCGTCATCCTGTTCGTGCGTAACCGCCACCATGCCCATTTATGACGCGACCTTGCTTCGTCACCACTGCCAGATTAAAAACAGTTTTAAAAAACTTTTGGGGGTCAGTAAAATATTCGGTTCTTGGCAGATTGCTGCGCTGTCCAAATTTTCCCCAAAAGCTAAAAAAGAAATGAAATCAGTGACTAAAAAGAGTGATGGCTGGTAAGAACATACCTGTTCAACATTAGTTTGGCCAGCGTACGCATCATCATCATCATCATTCTTTATTCATTGATCAAACACTTGACAGTGCACTCGAGTACCAAGAAACACAAATTTGAAAACATAAGTCAAATAAACGTCATATTTCGCAAAATCATGCCTAATGTCTAATGAGTGCGAAATCATGAATAAGGTCCCCATGCAATGTCTAAAGGCACATCATTCCATAATGTAATTGAAGAATGAATAAGACTCTGCTTGTATGACTCGAAGGGTCTGTGATGGGTTTACTGTTGAGAAATTCATTATTCCATGTCAATGAGTGCCTCAGCTTATGCCATTTAAAGTACTCTTTTCTATGCCAGGGAGACCCTCCCCCCCCCTTCATTGGATGTACGCCAGTGACGTGACCTGGTTTCTTGTCTGCCGCCCTGTGGCCGCACCCTAGTCAGCCTGTCTAGCCTGCTTCCTGTTTCCTGTCAGCCCCGCTCATGAGTAACTGGTCATTTATTGCTTTGTGTGTGCTAGTGAGTGCTTATTTCGTGCGTGATCCCGCCAGGTGGCTAGCAATCGACCGCTCTCTAGCTTGGGTTGCCTTTGTATTTCGCAATAGCTCTGGGGAAGCTACAGACAGCGTCTTACAAGTCCACCTAACAAAACACTTCTTACAATTTTTACCTTTGAAAATTTGTGGAATGGCCAAGTGGGCTGATGAAAAGCAGCGTGAATTTTTCATGCGCTTGTGATCAAGGTGTCCACTGGCTGAACCAATATGTCCTCTGGTACACAGAAATGGTGTCGGCGATGCTCCTAGCAGCAGTAACGAGGCTGTTGCGGGGTCGCGGTTATTCGCGTCTTTTGGCTCACGATTCCACAAGACCCATGAGCAAAAGAGTAAAGGCTCAAGCCGCCTGATTTTATAGAATAAGTAGCTAAATGCATAGATATATAGATACAGTGAACCTCCAGTCGGCCACGAGGGTATTTTTTGGTGTCCATGATGGTCATATTTTAGCATTTTGGTATCACTTTGCCAATCGTTCTATCGACTTGCGATTTTCTGCCGATAGCAGATCGCTCATACTGTAGAACAGCAACTTACGCACATGTATATATTATAAAAACTTTTATCATATACATAACTTATATAGCTTATATTATGTGTATATTATATAACTTTTATATATGTTTATAGTCGAAACATTTCCCTGAACTGACTTTTATCGTATGCCTGTTAGAAAACTGACAGAAGGTCAAATACTGCAGAGCTGCTTATAACCGGAATCCCTCAATAAAGCTCCTTCGCATCGCACTGTATTCCTGATATTGTGCCATGCGGCTCCTGTTCTTGCGCACATTGGATTACCGTATTTCGCTCTCCTCTTTAAAGATTAATTAAGCACGCTCTGGATGTAGTCCTGACGGTGTCTCGTGCCGTTGGGTCTCCAGGCCAGCTGCCTTCCCTATTCACTAGACCATCACTGTTGCTAGTGTCCGTCCCTTCAGGGACCATATAGTGGTGATCCGAACTATGGAGAGTGGGAAAAGGTATTCTCAGTCTAGAGATGCAGGAATGTTATATTATATCAAGTGGCGCACGATGGGTAGGACCCACTAGGTATGCAAATGAGCTTAGTCAAACTATCACCTAGACATGACCTCATCATTCAGTGACAAAACTTCGTTGCAGTTGCTAGGACTATCGTCTTCGCCTTTTTTGAGTTGAGAAGAAAGATATTGGTTGGGCGGACACATTTATGGAAAGCGGACAAAAACTCACGCGTCGCGTATTCGCTGCTATTCAAAAACGTGAATCCATTGGACAAGCTTCAGAAGGCGAATATGGCGTGGGGCATTAAATTTGTTAGCTTGCTCCTTATTTTGGAAAAGTTTCTAGGTGAGCTCAGGCGGTTACACATAGAGTACAGTACGTACATAGGACATTTGGTTTATATAGGAAAAACGGAGGGGCAGAATCCGAACCTAGCAGGATGTGATCAACTGAACGGGCTGGTGATTGGCGCTCGATGCTTTTTTGTTCTACCTGCGTCGACATGGGACAACTCCTGGAGCAGCTGCGAGCAGAAGGGTGGACAGCTGGCACAAATACACACTGGAATTGAATTCGACGCCCTAGAGGCTTGGATGAAGGTAGGTGGGTTAGCACCACAACTTGCGCATCAGAGAAATCTCTAAAACGCGGTACAGCGGTCAAGGTTTATTTGAGAAATTGCGAATTTAAATACAGTATGCTTTTCTTTAACGTCATGCCTTTGTCTATCATTTTAGAAAACCATGGTGGCAAAACAGGTGTGGATTGCTCTAAGACGCGATACTGGTGTGGATGGAGCCATTGCTTGTGAGACAGCCCAAAATACAACTCATTGGTACAGCACACGGACAGCAAAGAACTCGCCACCGATAAATGCTGCCAGCTCGTGGATTAAGCACCGCGTATGCGACGAAAATGACTCCTCAAACGACGAATATTGTCTCAAGATTATTGTTGGTAGTCCAAGTATATTGGCGGATGATAAATGTGCTAGCTTCTCTCGACAGATACTCTGCTACTTGAACAGTATGTCGAAATTTTTAGTCACTTTGTTGGATTATTTAATATTTTAATTATTTAGCTCATCAACAAAGTTTCAATAAAAGCGGCGTGTGCCTGACAGAAACACCAAATGAATCCTTTCCAGCGCTTCAACCTCAACATTGCGCCAACGCCTGCACGCAACGAGTTTGGTGTCGTAGCTTCAACTATGTCCAAAATTTGACAACTTGCGGGAGCATTTGTGAATTGTTCACGTGGTCAGCAGCAGACGTATGCCCCAGTTGTCCCAGCGTATCGGCAGCGTTCCCCAGTGAACAAGACTGCATCCACTATGACTTCAATGTGTGATCAGAATCTTTTTACGATCTTTTGCCTTCTATTTCCGGAGGGCACAAAGCACATAATTCGTTTGGGTTAGGAGTAGGATCTGGCAATCACGTGCGGGATATTCGCAGTCAGTATTAAGGTATGCAAAAAATTGAAACTCCAATTCAAAAGCGTTCTGAATATTTGAGTGTTTATAAGAGGAATAATCAGTCAATGACGGAATGCCGAATAAAAATTTTCAGTTATCATTGTGTGAAGAAAACAACGTGGATTGCTCATTCCTCGCCAATGTCGCACTGATTACAGTTCATTGTTCAAATCTCAAATTAGACAATTTTTAGAGGAATAAATTTGTTTAGAATTTGTTTGTTTAGTTGGAGCCTTTGTCCCGAGTGAACGCAGAGAATTCTACCGCTACATTTATAGGCATCATGCTCGTGATCAAGGCGTTGCTGTGAAGCAGAACAAATTATAATGTACTGAAAGCGACTAAAGCAAGACTTTGTGAGCTGAGTTGTGACTTTTCCAAACATACGCCAAGTAATTATCAATATCATTGTGCAGTTACCCAGACCTAGCAGAGAATCAAGTATGATAGTCAAGCAAAATGCAGTAAAAACATTACAAGCAGCATTGAATTTGAATTTTAAATATTTTCATACTTACCACTTACACATCATTTCTTCAATGTATCTTCAATCGCGACTCGAATTTCATTGCTTGGAGCGTCTAAAAGGCTGCCCTACAAGAGCGAATAGGCTTCAGTGTACGTATATATGTGTAAGTAATAGCGCAGCGTCGTAATGTTCCCACTGCATACTGTATATCTATTATCATGTTTTCATTGATTTGTTGGGTAATCTTTTATGAATTTGATTATAGCCTACAAACCTATGAGCAATAATTTCGACACGCTGTTAGCCTGACATACGGATTGGCGTTTGGCGTCCCGTTCTGATGGGTGCGCTCTAACTCTACTCGCGGCCAGGCTTATCGTTTCTTATGTTTTCGTGTGTTGTGCTCTAGTGTTGTGTTGTGCTGTGTTGCGCTCTTGCATCGTTCCTTGTGCTGTTGCGTTGCGTACTTCTCCTGCAAACTGAATTCGCTCAAGAGGTAAAGATGCGGAAAAACAGAGACTGTTGTGTTTGGAGCAGGCTGCAGTGTTATCCTGAAAGTTACCCTGACTATGTCCCCTAGAGCACTTACACGAGATGAAATTCGCGTCTCATGCTTGAAGAGGCCGCATCAGGAGAACAGCGCAAAGGCTTTCTGGCGTCAAATAATCAGGGCGTCAACTCCCTAGCTATATCATGCTTCTGTGCTATTTTACCACGACTAAGGATATTCAAGTGCATTTAAAAGTGGCGGGTAAATGAACAGAAACAGCTTCACTTATTCGTTCGCGGCCTTATTGTTGTGCCCCACAGCGCGGCTAACGCACTCGAGCGTCCGTGGTTATAGCTGCAGCCAATAAAGTGATGT
Organism: Mesodorylaimus sp. YZB2_4; assembly: GCA_030248295.1. Classification (NCBI taxonomy): domain Eukaryota; kingdom Metazoa; phylum Nematoda; class Enoplea; order Dorylaimida; family Dorylaimidae; genus Mesodorylaimus; species Mesodorylaimus sp. YZB2_4. The sequence goes on along the minus strand of JASANH010001213.1, from coordinate 588,980 downwards.
ACAATCAGTGCGCCATGAAATAAATGCATAACCAAGATATATATTATGTTATACGGTGTAGGATGATGCGTAGAATAACACACACACTCAATCATACATGAGTAAAGCAAAAAACTCAGAAGGGAAATGCCCAGGAGAATGCTCAGATTTGCTTTGATCATAAAATAATCAGCCAGGAAACCAGGGTATGATTGGCGCAAACGATTGCTATGTAATGTCGACCGTAACCTTCGAGCCCAGCGGTCAGATCAAATTTTGCTTGCACGCTGGGAGTTCGATTATTTTCGACAAAAATCCTTATGTCCTGCCGCACACGGTAATCGCCGCCGCCAAAAGGCCAGGAGCGACCTCTACTTGTCTTATCATTTTTCAGTCGAAAGGGCCTGCAGGCTGTCTTCTTTGCTCGTTGCGTCATCAATCAGTACCCACACGAGTTACTGTGCCTCATACACATGCACATATTTTATGTCTCTGCTTCTTTAGCTCACGACGAGCTTATAACTGCCATACCTGGGGCTGATTAAGTGCAAAGTGAGAGTTGGTTTTGTGAGCATTTACTGGTTTACAGTAGAAAGCGCACTGTATGCACTATTTTTAGATTTTGCCGCCCATGAATATCTATCATCCAGTGCTTCCGTATCGTTCTGGCGGAAAGCTCACGTTTCCACTATGTGCGGCCTGTGTCAACAGTCGTCAAACCGAACCATGCCAGCATGATAATCAAGAACGGGCCTTTGATGGGGCATGGGTGATATAGCATATTGATTTGTGGGTATTTTTTTTTTTTTTTCCCTTGTCTCTTGTTAGCATTTGAGGATAGGTCTTCCAGTGCCAGGGAAACAGGCATCATGACTTTTGGAGAATGGGGTGGGTAGAAGGAGAAGGCGTGATAATATGATAAAATGTGAATAAGGCTATGATGCTTTCGGTTTTTTGTGGAACTTATATTTTGCTTTATGTCTAATAAACATATTACTTGTTAAAAAAAAAAAAATGGGTGAGCTTGGAGGTGAAGAAAGCCCCTGGAAGTCGGTTACCTTATCTTGGAGAAGTTCGAAGTGTGGAATTTTAAAGAGAGCAGAAAATACGATCCCACGACCAAATCGGGCGGGCTCTTTGCCGAATACATTAACGATTTTCTGCGAATGAAAGAGGAAGTATGAGGCTCAGTTTGGAGTAATCAGTGAGTCATTACATGGACAGTGATTACAGAATTTCTTGCTTAGGCGGATGGCTTGCCTGAAGGAGTGACTACACAAGAAGAAAGGGAGGCCTTCCTCAGAGCTCGGTTAGACAGAGAAGGCATCGAGCTTAGGGCAGACCACATGGAAAAGAACGCTGGACTGCGTACGCTGGCCAAACTAATGTTGAACAGGTATGTTCTTACCAGCCATCACTCTTTTTAGTCACTGATTTCATTTCTTTTTTAGCTTTTGGGGAAAATTTGGACAGCGCAGCAATCTGCCAAGAACCGAATATTTTACTGACCCCCAAAAGTTTTTTAAAACTGTTTTTAATCTGGCAGTGGTGACGAAGCAAGGTCGCGTCATAAATGGGCATGGTGGCGGTTACGCACGAACAGGATGACGAGTTCGTGGACGTTTTGGCCAACACTAGCACGGTGATTGCGGCCTTCACGACTGCGCAAGCTTGACTAAAATTATTCAGTTATTTGGAGCAACTTGACCGGCGGGTCTTATACTTTGACACTGATTCAATCGTGTACAAGATCATACTTTTAGCAGTTGGGGTAGGAAAATATCTAAATGGGCTCGGTGTCGGTGAAATGACAGATAAATTGGAAAAAGACTATCGTCGAGGCAGCTACATTGTTGAATTCGTATCAGGCGGTCCAAATCATTACGGAATGCTGATCTGGAGCACAAGACATAAAAAACTGATGGTGCTGATCAAAGTCAAGGGCTTCGCCATCAACCACGAAATATCGGCGACCATCAACTTTGAAAAATGAAGGCTAAAGTTATCGCCTTCGTGAAAGATCAATCTCGGCTCGAGGACGAAGTAGTTATCCAGCGGATCGAGCGAAGTCCTGGGACAAGACAGTGATTACAGTTTGTCGGAAAAAACTGTAGAGTCACGTAGGACAAGCGGGTCGTTTTGGACGATTTTTCGACATTGCCATACGGGTGTCCTACTAACAGGTCTGTCTGTCCTTTATCATTTGCATATGCCATAGACCTAGATGCCAGTTGGTCGATACGGCCATGTCTCTGTGCGGTCCCTTGTAAACTCGCTGCTCACCGACTTTTAGTCTGTCTTGTTTGACATACCCTGTCCCTTTCAATGAGGATGTGAAATTCCCCATTAAAAGGCACATTGAGAGCACTTGCATGATCACTGCTCTATATGATATCGGCTACGACTAAGCGATTAGCTTGCCTGATCACTGTCGGGTGCAAAGATCGATATCTAATCGAAATTTGTGGCTTACCGGTCAGACATGAAATTTTTGAAATTTAGAGAAGGGGGGAAGAGGAGAAAATTTATTTTTTTTAGAGGGGGAGAGATTTTTTTGGGTTGGGGAGGGGGGGGTGGGGGGGGAAAAAACCCGGTCTTTCGAACACTACCATGATTGTTATACTCATTCTGTTTCAAGCATTCCAATCTTCGAGTCCCCTTCTCCATTGTGCTTTCCTCTCACTCGTCCATCAGCGTAATCCAAAATTATCTTCCCAGCAGCAAACTTCCAGGAAATACTTACTTGCGAACTGCAAGCTATGCTAGCAAGGGGCCGGTATCCTTGAAGAAGGTGATAACGCTGTGATATGCGGTCCCCATGTAAAATAAGGTTGGCATACTTCATTTTGCTCAGATCCGCATCATTGTTTTCAAAATGCAAATATTGAATTTTCGGAGAAAGTTAAATTGCACGCACTTCGCGCGCTTTTGTGTGTGATGCGCGGGATAGCAGAGTACTGCAACCGCAACAATTTTCATCAACATTGGTAAAAAAATTGGTAGGAGCTTTTTTTTCTTACTGTCTCCGAGATTTAACAGCGTAATCGATCTTATGGAATAAAATCAGAAAGAAAGTTGGTGAAAAGTGTGCCACAACTTGACAATTTTTAGTTCCCAAGCCCAACTGTTTCTTCTAGGGGTAATTTTAAATGGGAGGATATAATTTTTTAGTTCGAAATATGTATTGATTCTCTACGGATAATTTCGGCAAAATACGATACTTACTTGCTTTAGCAGGAGGAATACATCTGCTTTAATTTATCTGCTTTGCCAAATTTTCTCTCAAGTATTTTTTGTATTAATATTCAGACGTCAAAAAAAATTATCGCGCCTCTCCTTTTCAGTTCATTGTTTGAAAGTTTATTTTCTTGCCATTGAGCCCTTACAGTTCCAACACAAAAATGGGAGCGTTACCAAATGTACAAATATGCCACATTATTTTTGACCAACACATTTTCGGCGAAAGATCAGACATTGTAAAATCTCAAAGAAGTTAAGAAGAAAATACCCCCGCCGATTTTTTACCAATGCTACTAATAAAAATCGTTGCGATTACAGTATTCTGCTATCCTGCGCATCACAGGCATAAGCGCGCGAAGTGCGTGCAATTCAACTTTCTCCAAAAATTCGATTTTCGCATTTTTTCTTATAATGATACGGATCTGAGCAAAATGAAGTATGCCAACCTTATTTTGCATAGGGACTGCATATCGCAGCACTCTCGTCCTCTTCAAGGTTACCCCCCTATCCCTGCTGGTATAGCTTGAAGTACGGCTAATATTTGTGTGTGCGTGAGGTGTGGAATAGGTGTGTTTGGCCTGACGAGGTTAGGGTAGTTGACTGGTCACTGCGTACATCATTAGTTGCCCTCGCTCGCCTCGACTTCGCATCTCCAGCCGAGCCAAAAACTCGGGTTGACGTGTCAGCCTCCTACGTCTGCCTGGAAGGATTCCGAGATCGTGCGCTCTCCACCATATCTTCTTCAATGCAGGTCTCTCCAACGTACATGGCATGCTGCCGAATGCCAAAGCAGAATGTTAATTACGATTTCTGCCAGCACCTTTCGCGATGTGATAACACTTACAAAAGGTGCTGTCTTTGCTTCATTACTATTCATCTAATGCAAGTGCGAGAAAGCGTAACAAACATGGAAACTTGCAACAGCACAACATGCGCGGTAAATATTGCGAAGCGACACGATTATAGCGATTTGGAATTTAGAAGTTTGGTTCGATGTAAAATAGAGAAAGCTAAAAAATCCGATAGCGCGACACTATTATGAAATCGACACGATTAACAAAAAATCAATGAAAAGTACTATTGCCTCAATAACAACGGTATCCTGAATTTTGGATAGTACTGGCTGAAAGCTAGGAGTGTAATTTGTCAAATACTGATTTCTTGACTTGTTGATTAATGAATTTTCAACAACTCCACGTCGAATATCAACGTCGAATTTGGTGGGATGACTCCAGGAATTCCTTTGGCGCCGTAAGCGTACTCGGGCGAGCAGATCAGTTTAGCTCGTTGTCCTAAGCTTAGCTGGAAAAGGATAGAGGCCTGCTAGTAAGAGGTCCCTCTAATGTTATGGTCACAAACGTGACAAACCTTGGCCACGCCTTCATCCCAGCCTTTGATCACCGCGCCTTGTCCCAGACGGAACGAGAAGGGCGAACCACGATCGCGGGACGAGTCGAATTTCTTGCCATTTTCCAAAGTGCCAGTGTAGTGCACTTCGACAAGTTGACCAGCCTTGGGAAATGTGGCACCTAAAGCAATGATTCAATCGGGAACGGCTCGAAATATTCCATTCATAGTACTCCTAGTGCACAAGAATTTCAGTCAGTGCAAGTTGCTTTTCCTTGCAGATTGATTTAGTAAGTGGAACTAGGAGCTCCAGCTCGGCGTGGCATCGCATGGCCTATCTATGGCTCAACACAACTTTCACTAATTGGGCAAGGATAACTTCGCATCGAACAAGTTGGCCTGATTGTGATTATCGAATGACAGCGATACTAGTTTGAGCGAAGCTCTATCGATTGATCAATTGATTTCCTAGTAAAGCCAAACACAAAACCGCTACCTACATACAGTCGAGTCCACTTATAGTCACACCGGATAATGTCACACTTCGGTTATTATCACAGGTTTTCAAAGTCCCGAATTTTCGCCCTCTACTTTGTATGTATTTTGAGTTCGCTTATTATCACACTGAATTCAGCCCAGTTCGCGTGTTACATAAATTTCGTGGCCAAGAGTAATTAGTTTTAAAAAAAGTCATATTTATAGTCTTGGCAGTCTGGAAAAAGCGCAAAATCGTCGAAAATTAGGGTTTCTCGCAAGAAAACGCGTATATTTAGGGGCGGGGAACCTTATGCTTCAGCTTTCATTCGATGATTCTCGTAAGTTTAAGTTCCTTTGATTACAGAAACTGTCTGAAAAGCGTTGCGTCTTTCATAAGTTTAGGAATATACGAAAATGGTCACAAAAAGGTGATAAAACTCAGAACAGTAAAGTTTTGGCCGTTTTAGTGTGTACTTCGGTTTAAACAGTCCGGATATTGTCACATTTTCTTCCCGCTGGTGATACTAAGCGGACTCGACTGTACTATTTTCTTTGGGAATGTATGAACACGCGGCCTATGCGGTAACGTGGAGGGCGTGTATATTCTCAAAGAAAACAGGTTATAGTATGTATTAAAGAAAAGTTTACATTGATTGATTTTGCTACCGCCCAAATTTCACTGACCCTAACAAGTGAATGCAGCAAAGTAATCTCATTTCTCTATCAAAGCGAACACTCACCATCTCCCTCTTGAATAGTTTGAACCTCGACGCCCATGATTTTTTGATGCAAGCTCAGTGCCAATACAAATACAAACCTATGAGGGAACTGAGGATAAGAAGCCTTGAGAAAGACCGAGATCAATAACGCCTCTGGTGTCAAGATGGGCGTCGGCTCTCTAGAAACAATCGCTGCGCATCGGACTCCTGCAGGAGACAACCTTCGTTCGCTTATGACAATTTTGCGTTATTGAGAATCTTTGTTATTTTAATCAAATACCAAAGTAACAAGCGTCTGAACTAGTTTCGACGGACGCTCCACTTTGTGCCCATTGCAAAAAAGCGCCATACGCCAAATATGGTATGCACAAGCATTTTTTGCGCATGCTTTTGAAAAACTGCGGGATAGGTGAGTCTGCCGCAGCCATGGCCTGGTGCTGCTGTTCCCACACATCAGTTGCACCAGCAATCGCAAACATGTCACATGACTCCATGTTTTCACCATGCCGTGGGTGTCATCTCCCTAGTAAACATGACTCACGTCAGTCAGCGCGAGTGCATGGCCCGCATAGATGTCGATACAATTTTGGTCCTAATGTACTGTAACGTTACAGTATTATGCTTTATGCGTATGATCCACAAAGACCAGCGCCTCTACTTGTTCCTACATGTCCTAAAAAAAACAAGCGACACTCGTAGTAAGGCATGCGTTCACAAACATCACATGATTCTCTCGTTCTGCTCTATGACTCACCGCTTGTCCACACTCGCTCGCAATAGATGGTGCTCCCTTTCTCCCTTGTCGCCCAGGCAACTGATTCCGATTTGCAGTAAGTAGTCTGCATTCCACGTCCAGCCAGTGCGCACCTTTAATCGATAAGTCAGCCTCTTGCGCAACGCGCGACCTATCCCCTCTGCCTATAAGCAACGTTTTCTGCACGGAAACGCGTCAGTGTATTTTTGTCCCATTGGTAGTCGGCGGCTTCTGCTCGTTGGTTTCGAACTACTGTTCAATATTATTTTGATAAAAGAACCGATATATATTCTTTTGTCTAAGGCCTTTTTGTTGGCCGTATGTTGTTTTATTTGTGAACTGTGAAAACCTGGCGCCGATTTGACGTCGATATCTAATTTAAAGACTTTTATGGAATCTGAGAAAGTGCACTGGCATTACGGGCATCGAGAGCGACCACCCTAACGTTGGCTAAATTGCGTTTTTCGGACATTTCGGTTTCATAAAGCTTTGACTGTACTTTTCGAAAACCGACTTTATTCATTGAAATTTTCAAATTTGTTAATTTTTCGTATATCCGTTTTTTTTCTCTTGTGCACAGTTGTTGGTGGAAGGGTCGATATACCCGCAAGCAAATCATATTGCCGCTTGGTAAGAAACTTTGGATGTTTGTTTACTCCACAGGCTTAAAAATTTCGGTTTTAGATAAAAGCAGCACTTACACAATTTGCTGTCATCGTCGTATGCCGTTACAATAACAAGCTCCTAGATCTACACTGGTTATATCTTAATTGATACAGTTTTCTTTCACCCACGCTGAACCAGTTAGCAATCAGTAGCCGCAAAACGAAAGTGTAAAGCTAAGCAATGGGAACGTGCGCCGATCAACACTTCTTTGAAGGGGCCGAGAAGCTGTTGGAGGTAAGCCGACTGCGACTGAATCAGGGCGCTGGAGCCTGTTCTACGTAAAACATCCAGGGCTCCGCCGGTTCCAGGAAGTAGCTGTTTGGACGCGTGACGGTTGACTTCCTGGCACTCCCCTGCTTTGTTGGCAGTCTACTGTAGGCCTGGTTTGGGCGCGTTTCGTGCCAGTGTGTGACAGGTGCTATACTAGGCCCGGGGCCTCGCTAGACATTCTTGTCTGTGTCGGCGTGCGCAGTGCTTATCAGTATCGCTCTGGTTGTGTGCACATGCTAAATCTACGATGCCAGACGTTTTGCTTTCCAGATTTGGTTTATGCGCCCTAGCTCCTGCAGCGAAAATGGCGAAGAGAGCAAGTCGTTGACGTTGCGCAATATTCCGCGTTCGGAGTTGGAACGTTTGGTCGAAGTGGCGCAATGTCAAATTGTAAGCGCCATTCACGGTCATTCCATGGACGCCTACGTTTTGAGCGAAAGTTCACTTTTCATCGCCGATCATCGTTTCGTTATGAAAACTTGCGGTTCGACTAGTTTGTTGGCCGCCATAGAACCGCTAATGGAGTTGGCCAAACGTTATTGCGGCCTCGAGACGGTGGCGAACGTCTACTTTTCCCGCAAGAATTTCGTGCGTCCAGAATTACAACCAGATCAACATAAGACGTTCGAAGATGAAGTGGCCACATTGGAGAACAATTTCGAAGAAGGTAAGTCCTCAATGGGCAATGTGTCTCCCCTGTGCAATCATTTTATTTCAGATGGAGCGGGATATTGCTTGGGCAGACTGAACCAGGATCGCTGGTACTTGTATACGTTGAATAAGAACCCCGACGATATGATGCCAGGCGGCTTCGCGTTCCCTGATCAAACATTGGAAGTGAGTCCGTCTCGTCGCTCCCTCGATCCCGCTTCTTCACTTAGTGAACCCTTTTAGGTTTTGATGTCGGACTTGGATCCGGACGTCATGAGCATTTTTACGCAGGCGGTTTCGTGTGACGCAAAGCAAGCGCGCAAGGTACGGGTTTTTTCGTTTTATGGTTGAGAAAGCAGACATGGTCGAATTTCTCATTTATAGCTGGCTGAAATGGGCAAGTTGTTTCCGCCTGATACCATCATCGACGACAAGTTGTTTGAGCCCTGCGGATACAGCATGAATGGCGTGATCGGAGCCACTGATCGCTACATCACCATCCACATAACGCCAGAGGCCGAGTTCTCGTATGTCAGTTACGAGACCAACATGACCATCGGGCCCGACAACGCCAATAAGATCGGTTTCAACAGCTACATGGATCTGATCACGCGCATCATCCACTGCTTCAAACCTGGACGATTTCTTATCACCATGTTCGCCAACCAAGTATGCATAAAATTTTTTTATCTAACTAGGAACTATAAATTGCTAGGTAGGCCTAACTGCTAATCATGACTCTACTATGAGCGCCCTAAAGTACAATGCTAAACTCGTTTGAACCAGACAAATCTGGTTCAAGTTATAAAGGAATGCACGCGCACCCGGGGGCTGCATTTGTAGTTTGTCCTGGCGGTGGCGGCACCCGTGTTGAACTTCTTATCTTGCTTTCAACTGCCTCGAAGTCAACATATTTCGATAATGATGTAGCACCTAAGTCGCTGATGAAAACAGGCAATTTATGAGGTGCGGTCATGAATTTTTGGCCGCGGTTGTGCGTAAGCAGCTGCAGATTGATAAGCTATGTTGATGCAGAAGGGACACCAACTCGTCTAGTGTCTTCACTTGAATGTTTCTCAAATATTTGGCAAGCAAAACTTTGTGTTTGGGTTATTTAATGCGTACTTGAGTCAGTATCGTAAATATTAAACCTAATGCTCTGAGCAGCCTTATATCTTTCTTTTACGTACCATCTCTGTACTGCGGCACTCATCGTCAGCTTCAGTCGCATGCATTAGATAAATGATAAATTTTTAAGAGCTCCGGGCGATGTTTACTGGTTAGGAGTGCTCCAGCCTTACGAATAATTGACGAAAGGCATAAGTCGAAGGGGAGAAACGCAAGATCGTAGGGGTAGTAACAGAAACGGGAGTCAAATGTGTGTAATGAATATCAAAGCTGGGCGTTTTCGAGCTCTTCGAATGAGAGTTTGATTAACGGGTTATCGTTTCAGCAAAAGACTAGTTTATTGTATGAATGGGTCATTTATTTTAGGCCTCGGTGGATGGTCGTCAAGGACAAAAGGAAGTTTGGGATCGCGAGATAGCGGGCTACAACAGACGCGATTTACAATTTTTGGCATTGCCTGATGGATTCTGCGTTCTGTACGGCCAGTATGGTAAAAAGAAAATTTAAGATCAGAAAAAGATGACGCCGCAGTCTGCAATAGAGATGAGGTAAAAATGAATCTGCGTAAAAATGCTGGTGGTGTCACGATTTATTGTCCGCATCGGCGGTTATTTGTTCAGACCGATTGGTTTGGCGTGTAGCACTAACACGGTGGTGGAACTTTCCTTTTAGAGAGCACGTTTTCGTTTGCCATTATTTGTAATATTGAAATTGGTATTTTGTGCGAGGGACTTGGTTTTGGAAATGACGGTATTTGAAAATAATATTTAGGCATTTATTTCTTGGTATAACCTGAATCTGTTTGTTCCATTTTGTTGTTTCATCTTCTTACTCTCCAAAATCCTTTGTTCCAGTTCCGGATTGCTCATTCAGTTCTTTGGAAGCTTTTTTGATTAATTTTCGAGACAGCCTTTTGTTTGGCGAGCCATTTTTGGATTTTGGTGAAGTTTTTGGCCATGTTGAATAGTAAGTGCTCTAGGTTACTGTATGCCGTCCTAGGAAGTAGTTTTCCGAATTTGCTATTCTTTTTTCCCACGTGCTGCGTTTGTCTGGCGATGATATGATTTGCTTGTTAGGGTCATCCGCGATCGTGATGGCATGCAAGGATAAGTTTAGGCTGGGTTGATTGCGAGGGTAGATAATTGAAGGTTTTGGCAGACTAGTACGTGGAATGATGATTATATTTTGTCCGCACCCATTGGCACTAATGTTGAATATATGCTTTCCGGGAGTTTGGTGTTGGAAACAAGCGAATCATGCCCAAATTCCAATCATGCGCGCATTCGGACCCGAGCAATATTGATTGGATATTTTCGTCGTAGTTCACATTCCCATTAGTAGGCACAGCACGGGTCCGAACTTGCGTGTTCTCACGTATAAGTGGGTGGAAAATTGGTTTTTTTGGTGTCTGGTGTACGTCGCGCAGCCTTCATCAGACGAGATGAGCTTGGGAACTGAAGATATTGATCCAAGTTTTTCTGCCTTTTTTCGTGGGCGCAATATAGGGCACGAGCCTTGTTAGGGAAAACTTGCACGAACCGACGATGAGAAGGATATGGCGAGCAGTCTTATGGGAGAAAATTCACAAACTTGGCACTAGCTGGTCTCGGGCAGACATGGGGGGGGTCGAAATGGAGAGTGTTGGCAATGAAGCAGCTGAATAGTCGTTTGTTGCTTGGTTACGAATGGGCACGATGGTTCGCGCAGTATAGTGTAAAATTCATGCGCCTATTAGCAACTGGCTCTCTGTTTTATAAAAGCTAAAATATACTATTGATCTTTTAGAAAAAGGCTGCACGATATACGAATAGGAGGGACGGGCAGGCACTCCAACGAATTCTTAGGGGAAGTGCGAATGGGCTCATTATTGACTCAGGAGCTATCAAGATTCACTGAAAATTTTCAGTTCCTGTCCGACTCTAGTGGCCCTAGTATGCACAGCAATGTGAGACGATGTACTGAGGAGGATGGGTTATTTTAAAAGGAGCTTCAGAAGAGTGCACAAAAACTCATGGCTTCTAAAGATCAGCTGTCGAGGTGAAGTGTAGCTGTCACTTGGAAGTGCAGTCTCAGAGCTAATGCTCGTTGGATGCCTTCTTCTAAGATTAGTCGTTGCTTCAAAGTTCCAACATCGCGGAGGAAGTTTAAAAGACGAAAGCAGTTTCCGCAAGGAAACATGTTTGACGTCATGCGATGTCCCGCGAGGTGGTTTTACCTCACGCTAGCACAGGCAGGTACTAAGAATTGATACATGGCTTCAAAGATTGGCAGAATTGTTCAAAAAGACGAGTGGCACAGTTCCACAACTTGGCAAACCCACTTACGAGAAGATGGAAGAACCGCTACATCTTGAATTTCAAAATTGCTAGCTAGAGAATCATACTTTTTAGACTAAAGCAAGGCTCACGATCAGAGTCAACGAGTTGGCGGACTTGGCGTATTGTTTTTTATTAAACTTGAAATAGCGCTTGACAGCAATGTGGTAATAGATTATACAGACACAGCAGATGAGGCTCAGAGTGAGTTCGGCTGTAAAAGGTAAAGGCACATGCCACGTGAGCAGAGCGGGTTCCCTTGCTGTGTTTCTGACGAGTAAGACGCGGCGACCACCAATCTATCCAGCGCCACGATCACGGACTGATTATGAACCTATACAGCAGCCAAAACACAGGTTACGTGCGAAGCAGGTTATCTGGATATCACCCCATGCTAATAGTCCTGCCCTGCCTGTGTCTTTGCAGGTACTATGGTCGAACGCTAATAAGAAAATGTCATTTCGCAATGGAAGATAAAAGAGCTCCCAACGTAAATGCTTCATTGGATCCAATCCCCTCGGAAAGGCAGCCCTCGATTCCCTGCGCCCTTGTCTTTAAAAAAGCTGTGAGAATTGAACGTGGCACCGAAGAATGTTTTGATTTTTTGAAATTGATTTGCTCTTGGGCAATCTCAGTGGCAGAAGGTGGGATTTCGGAGAGACAATTGAAGGATATAGAGTATTATGTGGTGTCGGAAAACTGATGTGGAGAGCCATTTCGCGAGGGTTTTCATCAGATGAACCATTGAACACGAAGAATTCGTCCCACTCAAACGAACCTCACTATAAAAACCAGCCCTCACCCCCTGTCTTATTTGGGAAACTACTGCACTGTACAGTAAATTCCTTTTCCCCAATCGTAATTCTGAATTTGCATAAGAAGCCGCTCTCGCATCGAAATCGACTAAGTAATCCCAGTGAGAGCATATTCTATTTAGATACCTCAGGAAAAATCTCCAATAATTGTTTTCAGTTGGACGGCGACTCGCAGGTCCGCAGTGACTCATCAGCTGACCTTATGGGAAGAAGACTCGAACAGCTGCGACGCCCACGCTTTAGGTAGAGGAAATATTGCATAACACGTGCTGGAAAATTGAAATCACGCACTTCAGGCGATTGCACAACCAGCCTCATGTCCTATGTCATACTTGAATTCATTCGCTGAATATAAGCAGCGCACTGCGTTTACTATCCAAAGCCAGCTTTGACAAGTGTGCCTGAAAGAGGTTCGAGTCAGTCAGCACTGCTGCTGCATCGCATTACTTTAACCACTGACTGCTTTTATCTGATTTAACCGTATGGGACTAAAATTATGGACGTGTTCATTAGGAATCTTGACGGCAAATCCGTCGTTTACAATATTGACCCATTCGAAACAATTCTGGGTCTGAAGGAAAAAATTTTCCTCGAACAAGGTAAGAGTTAATTGCTTTGTTGTTTTGGGTGTGCATTACTGCACAGTACAATCGCGACTGTGCTGAGAGGTTTGATTCAACCCTGAAGGACATAAGTGAGGGATATAGGATTAAAGGTCTCCAACCCAGGGGATGCAAGGAAGCATGTCTCTTTTACAGTATAAAGGCCAGAGACAAATAGACAAGACCCTGCCATTTGCGCTTACTGATCATCACCCAAGTCCCAACAAGTTGAAACTTCCAAAGTTCGATGCTCGATTAAGTTTCTCTCGAATATAAGCCCCTCCTGTGTCTTAAATTGAAAAAAACGGTGCCTCTGCTGGACCGTCTTTGTATTCAGGAGTGAAGCCCTTTGAAATCCTGTAGCTCCGAGGTACTGAAACATGACTTGTGCGGTCCCCAGGCCCTTACAAGCGTGCGTGAAGGAAAGCTGTCACGTTTTGAATCTAATTTGCCGCTGCCAATGCCAGTAGTTGATAAAGAGCTTTTAAAATGAGACTGTTCAAGGATGCATTATGCTGTACGGTGTCAGGGCTTTTTGACTGATGGAGAGAGAATTCGTGGCCTTCTATTTGATGGGTTTCTTGACAATTAGAGCATATTATGCGCCCCCTCTTACGATTAGACTGGCTTGAGGAAAGTCGTTCGGGGTCTTTTTTGAGAAGATACAGCGCCTTTTCAGGGATCGATCCAAGCGAACAGATGTTGACGTTTAATGGGAAACCAATGGAGGACTGGTGGTGTCTTTTCGAGTATGATGTCACTCAAGGCGAGTCTGGCATGAATACAGCTTTTTTAAAAAATCACTTCTTGCACTCCTGTAGGTTCAACATTGGAACTCTCAGTGGCAATGAAAGGAGGCAATTTTGGATTCAAATTCAGTTTCAACCACAAGGATTTGAACTTGGTGAAATTGGCCTCAAAATATCGCATTGACAAGACGGTTTGTCGGAAGTGAGTGCAATTTGCATGGGTCATGTAGATTAGATCGTAAGATGAGCCTTTGGTTTTTCAGATGTTACGCTCGATTGCCCATTGGCGCCACCAATTGCCGCAAAAGGAAATGCGGTCACTCCTCCGATCTGAGACCAAAAACCAAACCAGAACAACATGATAGAAAGAAAAATTAAATCAATTAATTATCAGATAAATAAGAAACTAAGATTTTTTGATTAATGCTCCACGATTCCATCAACAGTAAAATTTAAGCTACACAGTAAAGATTCGAGTGAGATAGGGCTCGACCTAAGGGGGGCATAAGCATAAAACCCTTGACTCTTATGAGTGAATTCTATGCACCCGTGTGTGATGACACCTATCCCCTGCCTCTTTGGTTATGTAGGCCGCTCCATAGAAAGTGGGTAGGTCTTTTGGTACAGATAGCCCAGCTAAAGATCATCTGAAAATGAGCATAAACTTGAGGCCTTTTCATCACTTGAACTAGACGTTTTACTCAAAACGTGGATTTTAGAGGAAAACCTGTTGTTTGAAAGTCTTCTGTGTTGCCTCAGCCTACGGTGATGGGCAGCGAAAATGTGCTTCCAGTGCAGACTTACCGTATCAGACCTTCACAGAAAAATTTAATGGATTGCAGAAGACAGATCAGGTAACTAAACCTTTGCTCTACCCGCGATTTGAGTGGTAGCGGTAGGTCTGTCACTACCTCTACTCGTTGCCAATTGGAAATCCATCTGCTGGTGAATCCTAGCTCTACTTCAGTAGTGCCCTAGTTTTACCCGCTACATGTGGTACGGGTCTTACAGTCCAAACTTCATGAAGATCCTTAGCTGACTAAGTATCAATGGAGCCATAGGGAGAAGATCGGACAGGCATGCTGAAGCATCCCTTTTCCGTTTCCCTTTAAAAGTCCAACAAAGACGTTTGGCAAATGATCAAGTAACGGGAGGGGGCTATAAACATCTTGTTTTTTGCACAGAAAAGGCTTTTTAGGATCACACAAAAGACCAGCATCTTTCTAGACTCCTGTCCACTTGCATAGTCGTACTATAAAAAAGAATGCTCAGGAGGCCATTTTGCCTCAAATGCATCTCTTCCTGTCCATTATTCTTCACGAGTCAGAGGGCAGCCAAAAAGTGTGAGAGTAGCTTATAAAAACATATGTATACTGGCTTAAGGTGCAACATATCACATTGCCAGGACATAGCACTTACGATCCAGATAGAGCATGAAATCACGCACCTGTTAGCTGTTGCGCCTTCTGTAGTAGGTGTGTTTGGCCTGTGGAGAAGGTAGTGCATCTGGTTGCCTTTACTAGCCGCCTTATGCACGGAGCAGTATGTGGTTGCCTTGACTGGCCGCCGCATACAGCGTATCAGTTGCCTTCGTTGGCCGCTCGATACGCTCCTCTAGGCGAGGCTGAAACCCGTCGGGTTGATGTCTCAGGCACCTACCACTAGGTGACCTGCCGTTTGAGTCCTTCCGCTCCCCGCGGTATCTTCTTCTAGATAAGTCTATTCCGCCTGTTACTCTTCTCTGCAGGCCCGCAGTAAATCGTCATGGAAAACAGTTCCCTCGTGACTCCGATCGCAACCGATGTACTGATCAATCAACAGCCAACAGTTCAACCAGTTAAGACAAAAGCGGTTACACCAATCATGTTTGCATTGCAATGGGATCAGCGGCAGTTTCGCTTAACTTGCGAACTTTTTGCGTTGGAGGGCAAGGGACTGCTTCGTCGATCGGTTGTTTTGGCGGGCATCGCCGCTGGGGATCTCCTACTCGGCACATACCTCGTCTGGAGCGGTACGTACAAACTGGTTTAGTCCAACACATTCCAGTCTGAAGCTGGTATGGGCCGCGTCCAGAACCAGTCAAGAACCGCGAAAATTGGTTGCCGCGAAACAGTATTGAAATTGTATTCATATCGACAGTATATCTTTTTTCAAAGTCATATCTACAGTAAGCTGGCTCCACTTTGTCAACGATAGATTTGTTTATTGGATTTTTTGGTCCTCATCGCGAGGGTCTGAGGTTCAATTATTATGGCAGAAATAGGCGGCTGGATTCTGAAACTGATAGAATATGTACGATCGACCAAATAAGTCTGCTTGCAGGGTACATAGTGGAAAGACAAAGTTGTGTACTGCCCGCATGTACCGCACTGTGACATCGATCCTTGACCATATCTACTACCAATACGTACCCGCGCACACACAATACGTACCTACCTACTCTCTGTGCCCGACGCATTTTTGCGAACCGCCGGAATCCCGCGCATAGATTGCCCAGTAGTTAGGACGAGCGGTTCGTCAGAGTCATCAAACAAGCCAGCCCGTTGCAAAACTTACTTGAGCTGCTATACGCATTCCACATCAACGGCCTATGTGTAATTTTTATGAAATATTTTATTGCAGCAACTTACACCGCGACTTTACGGGCACCATATTGTATTTTATCGAAAATGCAATGGAGAATGCCTGGAAAGCTATCCAAAATGCGCTGGTGCAAAGTAAAGCAAAGCAAATAAAGGCACTGTAAAGTAAGTGATTTGGCACGGCAGCCAGGCACCTTCTCATTCGGGGTCATGTCAGTGTCAGAGTGCGGTCGTCGACCAGAAGAAACTTCCTGTCGGATGGATTCGAGCGGCGGACCAGCCACAGCGACGAGCACGAGTTCAACTGCGACGACTACAAGTACAACTACGACGACGGCTACGGGTTCGCCCACGTCAACGACCACGAGTACGATCACGGGTTCGAGTCCCAGTCAAAGTGCGAATACAAGCTCGGTGGGACCGTCAGTGGAAAAGGGCAAGCGTAAGTGCACTGTGTACGGTTTGTTAGCGGTCTTTCTGACAGCTGGTGCCTCCTTTTCAGTGCCTTGGCTCGATCCGGAGCTCGACAAACCGCCGTACGTCCCGCCGGAACATCGAGGATTCGATGGGAACGTCGCTCGCGAGGACACTACGCATCGTGTGCATTTGGTTCGCCACATGGTCCACAAGCCGATCGTACTGCATCGGGTCCATCAGGTCCAAGCGCACAAGGTGTCCGCGCCGATGTTCAACGCGACCAAGTCGGCAAAAGTCGTCGTGGCGCCGCCCGTCATACGGCCGCGGGTGATCAGCTCCAGCCCTGGCCCAAGCCCGTTGGAAGGGGCCCCTGTGACGCCGATCGAGAGCCACACGGTCGAAGTGATCGAGTGCAACACGAAAGGTCAAGTGGAAGAGACGAAAATCGAAATTGTCAGCGTCCAGCCGACCACGTGCCGCTTGAAGCCCGAGTATGTGCAGTTCGATGACGATGTAGAGATGGAATCTCCTTGATCGTGTGATCTTTGATGATGGCCCCGTGTGATCTGTGCGCGGTTTGCGATGATCTCGTTTTTCGAAGTCAATGTGTGATTGCAATGCTGGGTGTCTTAAATGGGTGAATGGCTGATTCTTAGCGGGCATTAAAACATAGAAACCGTCCCCTGGTTGCCAGTTCCCTCCCTCTGCTCCACCAGTGCGCTTTCGCAGCTCACTTGCCCCGATCTAATCTGATCCACAGCGAGCAGAAAGACACGATTAGGCCTACCCGAAGGCAGCCGTTTCTTGGCGTTAGTTTCTGCAGTCGCCATGCAGTTGCGCCACAAAATAAAAATTGAAAAGCACAAAAAGTAGTGAAATACGTTTTATAAAAGGTGTTTGTGAACTTGAAGATGATTCTGCTTGAAAACAACTCTTGACCGTTCGCACGCGCTTTCTTCCATTTGTTCACTTTTCGTCTCGCGAAAGTTTCGTCGCGTTTCGTCGTAAGATTGCGCTTTAGTTTTGTGGAAGTCAAAGACCTCAAATCACGTTCTAGCCTTCCTGAATTCACAAAAGTGCTCCCATAAAGCTGACCCTGAGTGTCAAAAAGCTACCGTGCTGTACGCATTTCTGCATAAAGTGGCATAACCATACTTAACTGATAAAAGATGAGTTGGGTTGCTGCTTTCAAGCTTACACTTAGATTTCTTGTCATGTTTTTTCAATTATTTAGCGCTGTGCTTACCGACTGGCCAGCGCCTTACAATTCCCCTACACTTGTGTGTATTACTTTTGAACGCATTGTTATGTTAAAGACCCCAGGAGTGAAAACTACCCTTTACTAGTCGATAACAAGCAGAGCCAGTGAGCAGTAGCTGCGCTGCGCTAGTGCTAGAAGCTGGTAACATTCTCGTAGAAGTACCCTTTGCGGTAGCCTAATCATAAGCGATGCGTAAGCAAAATGGCGTGAGATCATGACCTGGCAAGTATGCAAACTACCAATGCGTTTACATCACACGCATTCTGTCTGAGTTTTGCGCAATAGTATATAGTTCTGGCTGCTATTCATCGAACTCGCTCATAGTTACATTCACACCCAGGCATAACATTATTTCCAAAAAAGGTCTGTTATGACAGACTCAAAACTTTTAGACCAGGCAATTCACACAGAGCCTGGTCTAAAACCAGGGCTTAGGATGGCTGGTCTACTCGGGCACAGCTGCACGACCTCTGGTTGTTGATCTAGGCAAATGTTGTCTCCCCCTCCTCCTCCTCCTCGTCATCTCCCCATGGAAAAGAAATCGCGTATTCTGGAACTCAACGACGGCTAAACGGATTCTGATAAAAATTGGCACGATTATAGATTCGGCCGATTCTGAAAAAAGTGCGGAAATTGAAAATTTTTTGTTCACCAGTTCTCGGGTTATTAGCCGGCGAAAATCGTCCGTTAACATCAGGCGTCCAGTCGGCTGGTCTAAGCAGGCACTACCTTGCCTGCTGATGCTTTCTTGCCTATTGTCTGAATAGGATGATGAAGACGAGCTGGACGCTTCTGAAGGCAGGTAGTCATAATCAATATCGGAATAATCAGACTGGCGAGTCGCTGTCTGAGGGATTAGAATCAGTAGTATCTGACCCTGCTGATTGATCAGGAATGAAACGAGTGGAATACTCAGGAGCTATCTCTTTTTACCTGGGGACGCCTGCAGATGTCTGATTTTGACAGAACATTCGGGGCGAACACAAAACTTTATTCAGCGATTACGTACAGTGTGAAGGACCCTGCTTCAGTATCCCACTTTGCCGGATCATTCAAAAGGTCAACTGGTCTTGCTATGTCCCTTTTAAAGTTGGAACACATCAAACTATTGCTGAGTTTTCAAGAGAAGAAATGGACGGGAAAACCATGGGAATGGCTTTTGCTGGAACCATCAGGCTAGCTATCCATTATACTGTACTGTACTACATATTGAGGATGTGAGTATCCTCAATCTGTTATCTTAACTCAGGCTCTAGGCAAGGGCTGCAGTGCGCTTTTTTCTACAGACGGTCCATAAATCACCAATATTTTATTGAAACACGCGGGACAACAAACTCGCCGTCGCAATTTAATCAGTGCGAAATAAGCACATCAAATAACTGTCTGTTGTTCAGTGCATTTCCATGAACACAAGAGGCAGATGGCCAGAGCCATTGCTCATCCTCAGAGAACGGATATATCCATAGCAAGTTCGTTAGGTACAATTGTCAAGACCTATCATCGAAACTTAGCCGGTTCAGTCGCGAGGATGGACTTTTGAATGCATGTACGCACATACTGAAGGATGTCGAAGTCCACATGCACACATATAAGAACCATTTCACCACCACCAAATCATGGGATGGAGAACTCACTAATTTTTGCACGTTCAGAATACGTTCCTTACTACGCGTGTCGAATAGCCCTGGCCGAAGCAGTCGTCGTTCCAGTCTTCTTTCCGGTATGCTGGCCACCAGTCGTCGTCTTACCATCGCTGGCAGGCGCATAGCCGATGGCCTGTTTGAAATCGTCCCTGATTGTCTTACTTAATGCGATATAAAGATAAAAATCCATGGACCTGGCCAGGCATTCCATTGCGGTATATATTATTAAAAACCCGTAGCCGAACAGCCTTGTGTTCACGTAATCATTGGCTTGTTCCATGCTGTATGTGAACACGATCTTCTTGCTCCGTCTTGCGTAATATGCGATGGCGTAGAGGAGATAGCCCGATTGATTACAAAAGAATCACGAAAACCAGGCGTAGAGTGGCTTGCGTTTTATCCTTTTTCTCTTTCTCTAGCTGACTATTGGCTGTAGTGCCCGGGACAATCTTTTTCTGCCTCAGGCTTATCTTCAA
This sequence comes from Mesodorylaimus sp. YZB2_4, assembly GCA_030248295.1. Classification (NCBI taxonomy): domain Eukaryota; kingdom Metazoa; phylum Nematoda; class Enoplea; order Dorylaimida; family Dorylaimidae; genus Mesodorylaimus; species Mesodorylaimus sp. YZB2_4. Next base: position 568,889 of record JASANH010001213.1, on the reverse strand, counting down.
GCCTATTCTCAAGGAGAAATAAACCATCGAGAGCAGCAGCAGGACTGGAATGCCCACATCAGCTATGGCTGTCAGTACTGCGAAAGCTGTCGTTGGTTTCAGGGCCGTAGATTCCCACGCATAAATTGTGATGCCATCTTCGTTTTCGTGCCCCTCCGCCTTATATTCTATGGCCACCCGGGTCAGACGCACAAGGCTGGCTAAGATGATCACACAGATTGTGACCGACAGTATCACCTTTTTCGCTTTTGGTTGCACAGAAAGTGTAGGCTTGCACACGCCCAGAAATCGATCGATGGTCAGCGATAGAGCGCACATATCAGCCACCAACGAGAATGCGGAGATGACTGCATTGAGAAGCATAGTTATCTCAGTGGCCCAGTAGTCGTATTTGTAGATGTCATCGAAAAGAGCGCCGTAGTCCAAAATCGATATAATGAAAAGACTTGTGAACAGAAAATTCATCACTGCGATGATCAGCATCCAAATGTAAAAGTGATCTTTCAATTTGACCGCCTTTCGATAGACAGCAAGGATGTTCAATGCATTCCCAATGACGCCCAACGGGCAGATGACCAGGACGCATAGTTGGTTCATCTTGTACACGAAATGTCGCAACGAAGTCTTGCTTACCAGTTCCGTAAGTTGATCGATTTTTATTTCAGTCCATGGCCAACAGTCATGCAGTTTGGAAAAAAGAATGTTTTCTGGCGTTTCATAAACCCAGTCAAGGGCAGACGTATTCGACATGCACAAATTCATCATGCTCCCAGAGACACTTAAGAGTTCACGTTTCAGAGCTACAGCTTTCGCAATTCGCAGCCTGAAACCGGTAAAAAGTTCCTCGGAGCTAGCGTTGGAATGTACCAGCCAAGTATTCTTTGTTTTACAGTACGAGTTTAAACTTTGCTATAGGATTGGTAATGAGGCTTTTTTTTGCTATTCCTTTTTGCCTGAGTTCGATGTAGGACAGCTAGAACTTTGTTCCTCTCAAGAGCAACGGCGTTCTGTGCGAATGGCATGGCATGAAGATATGTGCTCGAGCCGATGAACATCGCTGTTGCAATCCATCATCGACAAATTGGGCAAATATTAATTGCAACCCATGGGGTGTGATATTCGTCCAGAGGAACCTGGAAACCAGTTGAGCGAAGTCTGATCAGGGTTGAGTTCTGTAATGTAAAGCAGGGAGGGCACAAGAAAGGGAGCACAAACTGTTGAAGACACACAGGATAGGTACAGGATTTGCGGGAGCTTGCGACTATTCGATATCCAACTGGAGAGGGGTGTGAGTGGTTTTCCCGACCTGATCTTTCCCGCTGACTCGATTCCCCACCCCTAATTTCTTGCCAGGTGCAGGCACACATCGTAAAACATTCGGCAGGAAAAGCAGCTTTCAAAAAGATGTAGTTGACGCTTTGAATAAATGCCTGGAAGGACAAGTGTAATCAGGTGAGAGCAGAAAAGAGGAGGAGGGGATCAGGCAGGTTTGATGAGGTGTTATGACGATTTATCAGTGCAGCTGTACGTGGTGTGTGTGTTTTTCTCATACGTCTTACAACGTTTGGTAGTCTCGGAAAGCGAGGTGCCAAAAAAGGCGCAACTACTCTACGGGTACGTAGTCGTACTGTGTGTCGTGAAGAGGTAAGGGCGTCTCAAAAATAAATCATCAAAGCGATCAGAAAATTGCGCGCAATTACTGGCGAGCTCGACACATGGCTGGGTCAATAGTTTTGTGTATTGTGTAACGCATGCGTGAATATTCAAATCAAATCTTTTGAAAAATATGAATAGATATTCATCTGAAATACACAGAAGCAATCCAATATCCAACTTGAGATATACAGCAGATATCCAATAGCTTCAAAAATCACAGTTGTTTCACAAAATTTTCAAAAGTTTAAAGCCGAAATCAAAAAGGCTTCTTCTATTTTTCTTACTGTTCCCTGACTGTGGTGGTTCGATGTGGTTGTTGCGGTCGTCGGATGAATCGACCAAGCGCAGCGGCCACATCTTACATAGCTTCGACACATTAGACCTGAAGAAGGTGCAGGGGCACGCGATCGACCAGTTTGCGAACAAATGCACATTGCAGGTAGACCGAGGGTTCCGTCAGACATTGTCTACAAGAGCCTGGTGAGGGAAAAGACGTGCTTGCCTAAACTTGACCGTGAAATAAGCTCTGATTTCTATAAAATCCCACTCGAAAACATGTAGGACACCAGTGCATATGAGCTCGCAGTGGCTAGAAATGCATCTCGACGTTGGTTTGCTAGCCCGTTTGGTAGAATACGGGCCGCCAAGTTTTCGCCTAGTTATACGTACAGCACTAGTGGATTTGGCATCAAAAATTGCAGAGTACAGTACTCATGTGCTACAGGACTCTCACTGGTGTTTTACTTTTTCAGTCGCTCCAGCTGACGATGAGCAAAGTGCTCAAGTACTCCAAGTCGATGCGAATGCATCATACACTAATAACACTGGTGGATCAGGAAAATTCATGCTAGATGCAGATTAGTGGCGCACAAACTCGTGCATGTTCGATTTCCGTAGGATTTTCATATTCATATCTAATGCATATCTCAGCTCCCAAGAAATACGATAGAGATATAGATAATTATTTGCCAAAAGATATACCGGTTGATATAGATACGATATTGATAGTCATATCTCAAAAGATACAAATATTCATAATCCATATCAACACTATTGTAAGGCCAAAGAATCTGAAAAAAGGTGTAGACCGAGTGGAGATTTAATAGGAGTCGCTATAAAATAGTGAGATGGCTCCAACAATGGCGCGCGCGCGTAAAAATGGCTGGGACGCGTCGCAGCGAGGCATTGACAGCGCGATGAGGGTTCTGACAGCAGTACCCAGCAAAAACTAGGGCCGCTCCGGGATTCGAACCCGGGGCCTCTCGCACCCAAAGCGAGAATCATACCCCTAGACCAAGCGGCCGTTACGTAATTGTTAATTCCCTATTCAGCGCGGGATACGAACGCCCTCCTTTTAACTTCCCTGTCAATTCTCGAGTACCTGAATAAATACTCCGCCGATCGAGTGCAGTGTTTATTCATGGACCGTATTCATGAAAGTGCCCTGAGTCTGGTTGTTATTTGTGTTTAAGAGCAGCAGAATCAGGAGGCAAAAGTTTTAACCATGCCTACCTGCTGTCCTAAAGAACACCAATGAGGTCTATCCATGTGGAGGAGCTACAGTAGGCAGTATTGTTTATTTAGTTCCGGGAATGCAAAGAAACGTTTTTAGTGCATTTGATGATGGAAAGGGAAATTCGCTGGTGCTGTAAGTGCGAGCGGGTGATTGGATGCAAAGGAGCGTGTTTTTGTGGTGTTCACGCAAGGCAATGAGCTAAGTTGTGAGGTTTAAATACCATACGAGCTTCACATGACCACCGGATTGGGTAAGCAAAGACGGATTTGATTAGACTGAGCGGCCAATTAAATTTTAGCATTGAGCAGATTACTAAGTTTTCTTTCTATGCTTTCGATGCAGTATACAGTAGATGCCAGCTTTTTTATTACCTGTCCTAAAATACATCACTGGAGAGATAATATCCGAATTCCCCTCGGAGAACAGAGCATATTCGAAAAATGGATACAGCACGAATATTTAAAATGCTAGGCAAAAGAGGCTGTCACAGTGTGAAAAAATGGCGTCTACAAAATTCCCACAGTCTAGTACCTAACACCTCATTTCTTCAGTACGTCATGGCCACAGTATATGTATGAGTATCTTGACTGGATCGATTCAACTTTGCAGAGATCTCTTCGCCAATGGTATTTTATAATTATACTGGACTGCTTCTCAAGTTTCCAGTGTCCAAGGAAGACTGTAAAATCACTGTATTACGCCTATTTGGCGATCAGCACATATGCACATTTGGCATGTGCGGTGCATGCATTAGAAAAGATGATCACTCGCGACCAGATCGGATCGGATCCCATATAGATCCGAAGAATCACCATCTGAAAATTCGGACTGACATTCTGTGGTTTTTGCAATAATCGTAGGGCAACAAATTGTCGCGCGATTTTTCTCCAACCACTCTAGTGTAATGAATGAGATGCGATCAATATCCTGCATTTATGCACCCTTTTTTTCACTCATAATTGAAGTTACAAGTCATCTTCGCATTATTTATTTGATTCCAGAGAAAACATGCATGACTCACAAGGGAACACCGCCAACCGAACTTCACAACACAAAAAATTGCTATTTGTTTCTAGGTGTAAAAGCTTCCTGCAAAATATCAGAGACGTCTGGCCAACTGATCAGCGATGGCCTTAAGTCCTGAGAATTTTTGAATTCTTGATAAACACACAGGGCTCTTTCCAAACTCGCTTTTCGGGTTTGAGCTTCGAAGACTCAGGTTTCGGTGTTGTCTCTCAAAAACCGCGAAAAGTCCGGAGGAGTTTAAAAATTCCTTGACTTCAGTCGCTGATCACTGCTGACCACCCGGCCTGACGCCTCTTTGATTTTGCACAGAGCTTTTTTGCACCAAGAACAAATCACAATTTTTGGTTTTTGGTTCGACGCGAAGGTTGGCAAGGTCGCCTTCTCAGATCTTGCAAATATTCGAGTTGGACAATAGAAATATTAGTGGGGTGGAAACGTTTCGGAAATATCCGTTTTTACAAAAGTATGTATTTGAAGTTGTGGTTGCAGTCATTTATGAGCAGCACGGATTTTCTTTACATTATCATTATCAGATGCAACCTGATATTATGGCTACATGATGAGCAGCGTGGAAAGCCATTGAGAGGGATGCTGCTTGTGCCGTGGAAGCATGATAATTAATACCATATGTTTATCATGGGGGAACCTTTCGGAAAAAAGTTGATGCTTTCTTGAATGTTGAAAAAAATTACAAGTTCCCATTTCGCTTGATCCGATCCGAAACTCATCTCATCTGATCTGATCCAAAATTTTTTCCATCCGATTCGATCCGATCCGACGATCCCCCATCCGATACGGCCATGACTGATTACAATACACTGGATACAAGGGCAATAAGGAAGCATGCGACTGCGAGCCGAAGAGTTGTTCAATTTTCCCTGTTTTACTCACAAAAATTTGCAGCAGCAAATCAAATATGCACAGCAATATAGGAAGCGAAAAAAATGCAAAGGAGAGAAAATAGTGACAACTGGTTACTGATAAACGCAGTATTTGGAAAAGTACTCTTTCGCTTCTCGCGGATGCGCAGTGCGACGCTTTTTTGTATGCTATTCCTGTGGGAACTACATAATTCTGCAAATTTATTGGACATTATTGAAAAGCCATTGCAGCAGATGATCCTGCTGTCAGAGTAGATCGCCAAGTTAAGCGAATAGCTGAGCAAACCAGTTGAGGGCTGAGTGGCTGACAAGGGAGCACCGCCAAACGTTAAGTCGAACTTTGGAAAACCAAAAATTGTAATTTGTTTCTACGAGTATGCACCTAGAAATAAATAACAATTAGCAGAAAATTCATGAAATGAAACTAGGAAAGGTAGTACATTTGGTTTGATGCGCCTTCGGAGCAGGCCGGTCCAGGCTGACAAAAGGTGATCAAGAAAGATCCTGCCTGGCTACTGGCTGGTCACATGTACTCGCGGGTTTTTAGGGTTGACAAGAACAACTAGCCTTCATGTCACCAGCTTTGGGAAAATGGCTCCTAGAAGATGCTCACATCTGCACTTCTTGTATGGTAGATATTCCATGGACTACGTAATGCAAAATGCTATTACTCAGGACAGCGCTTTCAATTTCATCATCTCCCACTTTAGGCAGGAATTTTGAGGAATCTGCATCTTCGCTGGACTTTCTTGCAGCTATTGGGCGCATCGAGTTTCTGAATGCAGGGATGTACAGTATTGCATGCCTGTCACTTTCGAGCCGATGCATGGAGTTTATGCTGATGAATATTAGTAGCTCCTCTTTAAAAGTAAAAAAGGATTTGCTAAATCATTGCAAGAATGAGTTTTAATAGCCTTCAATGCAGATTTTCTCCACATCTTAAAAATTTATTTGGCGGCCATCCAAAGCTGAATAGATAGGTCATGGAGCTAATATATAACACACGCTTGAAATGGTGAACGCTCAGGAGGAATCCCAGAAGACATCATTTTAACGTTGCTGGGTCCTCATCGCGAGGATCTGAGGCCCGCTTATTATGGCAGAAACAGGAACAGATGGCAGGATTCTGAAACTGACGGGATGTATAGATCACCGAAATACCGTAAGTCTGCTTGCAGGGCACTGCAGGGTAGTGTGAAAAGACAAAGTTGTGTACTGCCCGCGTGGAGGAGCTACAGTAGGCAGTATTGTTTATTTAGTTCGGAATGCAAAGAAACATTTTTAGTGCATTTGATGATGGAAAGGGAAATTCACTGGTGCTGTAAGTGCGAGCGGGTGATTGGATGCAAAGGAGCGTGTTTTTGTGGTGCACGCAAGGCAATGAGCTAAGTTGTGAGATTCAAATACCATACGAGCTTCAGTTGACCACTTGATTGGGTAAGCAAAGACGGATTTGATTGGACTAAAAGGCCAGTTAAATTTTTGCATTGAGCAGATTACTAAAGTTTTTGTAAGTTTAGATCCTTTCTGGTGCAGCATACAATGGACGCCAGCTTTTTTATTACCTATCCCAAAATACATCCTTGGAGAGATCAAATGTGGACTACCCTCGGGGAGGGAGCACAATCGAAAGACGGATACGGATATTTAAAATGCCATGCAAAACAGGCCGTTACAGAATGACAACAAGGTTTCGGTGTCCAATAACACCGTAAAAACACATGTTTGGTGTGCAGCACATATGCACATATTGTATGTGCGGAGTGCATGGAGGCATAAAGCTGATCACCTCCCACTGGACTCAAAGGCAATAAGAAATCACTCGACTCCAAAGCACATTCCTGCGGCGAGAATTGTATTTGCCCGTTATACTCACAAAAATTCGCAACAGCACATGAAATCCCTACAGTAATATACATGCAATAAGAAGCGAAAATACTGCGCAGGAGAGAAAATAGCGAGAACTATTACTGATAAGCTCAGCATTTGGAAAAGTATACTATAAAACTTCTTGCGGATGGAAGAACATGCACAGTGCGATGCCTATTTTTATGCTATTCCTGTTGGAACTAGTTCTAACTCGATGAACAGTGCAAATTTATTGGAGATAACTGGAAAACCATTGCAGCAGATGATCCTGCTGTCAGAGTAGATCGCCAAGCTTCGCGAATGGCTGAGCAAACCAGTTGAGGGCTGAGTGGCTGAGTGAAGTTCCAGCTGGCCTGTTGGTCTTAGAAACGTCGTTTATGAGCTCATCGCAGCATAAAATTACTTTGAAATTATAGTTTTGCCTGCTCGGTAGTTGGCGCCCGCGATGAGCAGTCATTTTTTTAAACTTGCTGGTCGGTTACATCTAGCGTTACAAGTATACCCAGTCTGCAAAACTGTGCGCGGTCGCTCAGCAGAGTTGCTCAGTTTGTCTCTGCCAGGAGGGCATATTGTTGGTCGTCAGCATCCTTTGACTGGCAGTGGGCTTTGATACATGCCAATGTTTGTACGCGAGTCCGTTTGGTTTCCGTCGCTGCAACTCGACGGTTCCAGGTAATAGTCGCGACCTGACCATGTGCAAGGTCATCTTCAGTCAGGTCAGCTGGTTTAGGCCTCTGGTGTTGGGGTTAATAGCACATATAACCACAGTCCATGTCCAATGTGACTGTATGAGCACATCATCAGTATGTTACCTAAGTCGGTGCTACGTATTTACGTAAATGTCAAGCATGTAAACTGATTCTCAACCTATTGTGAAAAATATTTACAAGTTTTAACAACTTTTCGAAACTAAAACAGAGGAAAAACTTTTACCATAAGAATGATCAAAGTGCAACATCTGCAATTCCGGTGACACTAGGAACTGAACTTGAGCCCAGTTCCGAGCACGCTGAGAAAGGCAGAGAATTAAAGCGCCACAGTGGGGCAAGTTTTTGTTGAATTCTGGCTAAATAAAGAATCAAATCGGAGTCAATTAGTATGTCACTCGCTGCTTGATACGCAATTATCTGCCACCCGTTGCGGTTTTTCCGCCTGCTAACGGAAGAGACGAAGCTTATCATGGTTATAATTTTTCTTGTGTGTGGGCGCTGTACCTTTTGCATACGAAAACCCGCTGACTGCGAAGCACGGCCATTTTTAGCTTACAGTTTGAAATTCAAATCTAAAATTTCTTGCCGTTTTCAATGTCCATGTTTTTGGTTTTTAAGGCAGGCCTCGAGCTGTACCTGTAGATTTGTGTGCACACTATACTGTACATACAGAATGGCAGTAAAGTACATACTCAGGCACAAATCAATTTTTAGTTGATTTCATAAAGCAAAGCATGCATGCATTTTTCTCCTGTTTGACCTTCAACGACAGAAAACTACGTAAGATCTTGTCAGTGTGTCAAGCGTTGTGGTTCTGGTCAACATAGGCCAAATTTAGAATGCTTATTTTCGCCAATATGACAGCCTATTTTTAGACCATTATGTTGGTAGAAGATTGTTTGAGGAAGCAAAGTTAATAAATTCAAGATGATCTCTTTCGTTTCTCAGAGGCAAAGGTTATGTTGCCTCCGGGAAGGCTGTATTTAGAAAGAAAACATTCACTGACGCTCTTGAATATTCCCTAGTGTCATTATATTATCATACACAAACTTTGTTTCCGGCTAATTTCATGTCTTGAATGAGAATATCAAGAGTATGCCTCCTGATTGAAGCCATTATTATGACGTTGCTCCTCCATTAGAGGCAAAAACAAAAAACAAGGCTCGGCGATAGTTCTTGACAAACATTCTCAAATACTTTGCCCTAAGCCGATCCTCACGTAGAGAAGAAACTTGTTTCTGGATCCGGGTATTTTCAGCAGCTGATCCGGACAATTCAGAAATAGGATTATGTGAGGTTATTATCGTACGCCTACTTTGTTTCCTATCATAGAAGGCCAACCTTTCGTTGTATTAAAATATGTCGCTTCGTCTTTCCCCGAGCTCCGCAAGCCTGAGACGATCTGGCAATTAACTGGAGTCCCCGCTATTTGCACTAGGACAGTTAGATGCTTCTAATGGTGGCAGCTTCCGTGGGATTAAAAATAGGATAGAACTATCGATTTAGAGCTGGTAAAATGGCAGCCGACATGCTCCAAAACACAAACCTTAGCACACCTTCTCGTTGGGGAAAATGGAGCTGTTATTGCCGAAGCCTATGCTCCTCCTACTCCCTCTCCCTCTCCCCAGCAGTATAATCTGGCTTCCACTTTCCATATCCATATTGATGTGTCCCATGCCAAGCAGTGCAGACGAGGCAATAAGACGTAAATAGGAGACCGTGGTTGGCAAAAATACCGTAGCAAACAAGGAAACGCGGAGGTCGAAAAAACTCCATGTGCGTCCATTGCGCTTGACACAAATATCGAAGAGGACAGAGTGGGAAAAGAGAGTTGGGGCGTTTGTTTGCCATCCTCCTCGATTGCCGGAGAGATAACAGTTTTTATTTCCTTGGCGCGATTGACGTTTGAATAAAGTGTGGGCGAAATTAAGCTTCGCTCACTGCCCTGACAACATACAATTACGCACATTCGCCGGGCTTGAAAGGCGTCTGATCGGAAACGCTAGGGGGGGGGGGGCATCTCTTGAATAGTATCTTTTATTAATCATCCGCTTACGCATTCTAGACCCGCCCAGCCTCTCTCTCAGTCACGTCAATCGACCCCCGAGTGGTCGGCTGAAGGGCATATCCGCAGTCCATCTATATATATTCCTCGACTTTTACTCGGGCTGGTAGTCAGGTGGAGAAGAAGCTGTGCAGTCGCTCGCTATCCAGTCCAGTCATGAAAGACAGGAAAATGGCTTTGGCAACTCTGCTATTAATGTTCATTCAAGTTTTACTCTGCTCCCGTTCTGCCCTCGCTCGCCCAGCCGTCAATAATGACGGTCCATCTTTGAGCAGTGCTACTCTGATGGGCAAGCCAGTTTTGGCTGACGACGTTGAAACCATTTATGAACGTTTGAAGTTTGGCGATGCGGAAGCTTGGCGCGAATACGGTTCAGAAGTGGTGGAAGTAGTATACGAGTTGGTTGAAGAAGGTGAAGCCGATGATCCATTTGATGCTCTCCTAATGTTATTTTATCCAAATCTTACACCACAAGAACGAAAAGAAACCTTGAAAAAATTTGAACCTGTAATCAGAAATTTAGCTACTCAGCCAATCAATGATGGGCAATCAGATATCGATGAGTACACTCTTTATAAAAGGAAACGACGGGAAGTCGAAGATCACACGGACACTATGGCACAGAATGTTGATGGTCGAGACAATGAACAACTTCGCAAGGCACTGAGTCAACTGAAAATCCAGCCTTCAGAATCAATGGTCAATCTGCCAACTCTGCATGGTAAGAAGCGACCACCAGCACGAAGAAGTGAACCGACCGGCCAAAAAGAGATGCCCATGTACCTCGGCACACACGAATCACAACAAGGTGTCTCGTGGAGAGTGTGAGACGCAGTGATAAAGAGTTTTCGTGCCATTCAAGGACTGTCATTTCAACAGGTCACCAAGGCCGACCTGAACCATGGTCTGAATTAACAGTATGTATGAATGTATCTAAGTAAACACGATGTGTTTTGACATTTTCTGTGCAGTCGTTTTGTTGTTCTATTACTGTACTGTACGTGTCAAAACGTGATGTCAGGCAGTATAGACCTACTATATTATACGGGTGTGGGCAAGGTGACATTGGCAATCATTTAAAAAGCTTAAGCTCAAAATAAACGTTGGCGATGAAGTAGGCGTAAATAACCGAACTGAAGACCAAATTGGAATGTTATTGACGGCCTTTCATTAGCACACTCAGCAAGAATAACTAGTCTTCATATCTCGTCTGACCTACAGTACGATTGGACTCGTTGGACCTGCCAAGTTGAGTGGAGATCAGAACATCTGCCTGAAGCTTTAATAAAGTGCCCACGCCAGTTCTCGTCGAATAATGAAGTCCTAACGAAATGCCATGCATGATTATTTGTCCATTTTAACACCTACTCGTGATCAAACTATAGAATTTTCCCCTTTGAAGGTATATTTAGGTATACGCCCTTTGTGGGTAGAAGGAGTCCTGCGGACAGAATAATTAGGAAACTAACTATTACAGTATACGTTTATAGCTGGGCTTGAAAATAATTAACATCAGGCAGTTCAGCTTGACAGAAGATGCTCTGTGGAAAGCCTAGAGAGAGAAGCGACAAGAGTCTTATGGAAAATGAAGGAAGGACAAGGTACGACCATTTCATCACATCATCCTTTTTTACACTTGTGTGCACACATTGAGGCAAGTAAGTTTTGGTCTTGCACACATAAAGAACACGAAGCAGAACTACCGTAAAAACTTCTACCCTCACCCCTCATATAAATTCCTTGTTTCGGTTGTTATGCAATTTTATAACATTCGCTCGGGCATCTTCCACAGTCATACATAAGATCTACGCGTCCTGCTGCATTGCTATCTCTTAAAAAAACATCTAAACTAGGTCTCTAAACGAATTTTTTTGCAATGAGAATGAACCCTTGCAAAAAAAGATATTCAGGACGCAAAGGAGAGGCAAAAACAAAGTGGACGAAACCAGAGATTTGACGCTGGAAAGGTAACTTCCTTGCCTTTTCTGGCTGTTTATGAATATTTTTGTAGCCAGATGGATCCATAATGGGACCCCGTGGCAGGAGGAAACTGGGTAGACATTAGCCTAGCTATCAGTGCCGCTGAGGTGCTTAGGTACTGATAGCTGGATCACAAACTGCTGAAGTCGCCAAGGCCAGGTAGTAATAACGCCCTTTACAGTCAATCGCGCTGAGCAAAAAATGATTGTGAGACGTTTCCCCCACTTAGTCGATTGCCCCACCTTGTCTGGTGGGGGAGTGGCTCACTGAGACATGCGACATTTCCCCCACCATCAGTGTTGAGAAGTGCGGCTTTTCAAATTTTGAGCCTTCGTATAGGAATAAGTATAACCTGTTTTCTTGAATATACACGCCTGCCGCGTTAAAGAATAGTCCGCGTGTACATTCCCAAAGAAAACAGATAATGCTCATGCACAAATCTTTATCGCTTATCCTAGAAGGCATGAAATACTCCACGTTTTTTTGTTGAATCATCATTCGACTGCCATGCTTCAAAAGCAATGTTGTGACAGGGCCTAAAATGCTTGCTCCTTGGACCACGCTCGCCTCGTTCAAGGACAAAGAAGCCGAGCTTTAATGTATCGCAAATGAGAAAACTACTTTGCCAAAATCTGCAGCTGTCATACTGCTGAATTCACTCAGGTTTCACTGCCTGACTTTATGTCTTATGTTTTTACCGACTCACAGTGAAGTAGTTCTACATACGTTTGGATTTGAAACATGCCTTTATTGGCGTAGAAAAACAAGCCTGGTCTTACATACACTCGTATTGGCAGCGTGCAAACCGTTTCTTCTGCTATAAGTTGGGAGTTCAAAAAATTCGTAGCCTGAATACCTTGCATGCTGAGATGAAGCAACAAACTTGTACTTTACACTGCCCACACCCTACAAGCCTCTCATGCTGCCACACACGTGCTACCTTTTGCAACCCAAGTCGTACCTACCTGCACATCAGGAGAAAATTATGGTGGGGGAAACGACACGGTGGGGGAATCGTCACGGGACCCCAAAAATGACACAACTCTGACCCAAGATTAAGTAGACACCCCTTATATGCGCCCCAACTAGTTCACTTTGCACACCCCACACCCTACGGTGAGTGCGGAGACACATCGGTGCGGGACACCCTACGGCGAGTTCGGGTGGGCCGTTAACCAGGCAGCAGTTAGCGCAGATTTTTACTGCGTGGGTACGGGACTGGACGGTCCCAGGGGACTCTGTTTCATATGCATGCAAGACATGACGAGAGAATGTGACCTAAGTCAAGTGTTGGTTTACGATTAGAATACATAAACTACTGTTTGCACAACGTTCGTGGGCGTGAGTAGTCTCCAACTGCCCATCTAAAGTGATCCGTGGGAATCCGCGGAAATACCGGAAATGACAGTAACGGCCGCTTGGTCTGGGGGATGATTCCCGCTTGCGGTGCGACAGGCCCCGGGCTCGAATCCCGTAGCGGCCCTTCGCTTTTTGATAGCTTACGAAGACAATCCCTCATCTACTACATGCAGGTTCTTTAGACCTGCGAAGCGATAGAATGCTAATTGAGTCGCGCAAAAAGCTATCAAGTGTCCATTTTTCACGAAATCTCTTTTCGTATAGTATTTTCTCCAAAAATAAAAAGCGCTTATTAAAAATGGGGCCGCCTGAATGGTTCGGCAACCGAAAGATACAAATGCTCCGTTAGTCAAGGACATCTTCATTCCTGTTTGCGGAAGCCGAGAACTGAAAACACAAAACTGTGTGGTGCACTGCGCTCGTTGTGTTGATCCTCTGACTAGTCAGACTTGGCTTGGCTGCCCTCGGTTTCCGGCGTGGTGCAAAACCTCCACTCCCTCAGTCTGTGTGGTATAGCTGGCCAACAGTCAGACCTCATACAGTAAGCAGGCCTGTGCGGGAACCAACTCACTGCAGCGTTCTAGTGGTGCCCTCGTGGGGAGGTCTCGACTAGAAGCACCCGCACGAGGGCGCCCTGGACTGGTCACCAACTTGAAACGACGGCGGGTGGGCTTTGAGCCCTGTCGGTGTTCGACAGCCGAGACTGACTCCTCGTTTGGCTTCCGTCGCTCCTCTCGGAGCACCTCGATGGTACCGGGTGAGTCACCCACAGACCAGCGTGCAAGGTAAGCGAGGGTTAGGCTTGCAAACCGACCTGCATTAAAGGTCGGACGAGCCCTACCTCACACTCTACCAAGCAATACGGGCAGATGATCGCCAAACCGCTGCACCATCGGGGACTCTAAACAGCCAATATATGGCGTATTTGACAGCAAATGGAAAGGGGATTATACCTGGACTTTACTGACTGATTGCTAAGCTTCTACGATGACGAAAGGAAGACCAGTGCGCAAGAGGACCAGACTTGTATGTAACGAATATTTCGCGTGGTCACCCCTGGGTCCCGAGGCCACTTCATACTCGAATGTAACGCCTGTAGGTATGTTAAGTAGCTTGCTGAAGATGTAGACCGAGAATCCAAATACTGTATGCTGATATTTCCTGCCAGGGTCGATGTGCAGCACAAGCTCATCATCCTCTCAATAATTTTGTGCTGCTTATGCTTCTGAAAATGCTTTCATTCGGAACGGTCAGGAGCTGCGGTGGCTCAGTTGGCGTTGTTCCCGCATTGCCCGGGCCAGCAACCCTGACCGGGAGGCCGCAGTTCTGTTGGGTTGCAACTAACTAACGATTAGAGGGTACGCAATCGACTTGAATCAGCAGCACCGCGTCCGCGGTCAAGGCAGGGACTGGCGATTGGGAGCGATTCCATACGGGCAGACTGACGCAAAACACGTGTTTGATGCATTACTCGTATGTCACCCTGCCTGCCTCAAGATTTAGAGCTCGATATGTGGACAAATTTCTGAGCATCTTTTCAGCATGGTTGTGAGTGTGTTAAAATAAACGATTCCAACGATGAATCGAGTTCCAACAACGCCGTAACAGCACGGGGCCCTGACTTGCCAGAGGTTCAAACAAGTGTACCCGGACAAAACCAGGGCCGCTCCGGGATTCGAACCCGGGGCCTCTCGCACCCAAAGCGAGAATCATACCCCTAGACCAAGCGGCCGTTACGTAACCTTTATTTCCATTATTTGCGCAGGGTATGCGCGCCCCAATTTTTCCGAACGCCTACAAGTATTTAGTGTTGTACCAGCAGGGGGTCCAGAAGGTTAGGATTCGAGTTCAGGCACCTTAGTGAGCCGCGGTAGCTCAGTTGGTTAAGGCGTTGGTGCCGCATTGCTTGGCCAGCACCCTGACCAGGCCGCAGTTCTGTTCCGACTGGGGACGGCAGTTTAGTAAGTCCGTCGCTGGCCTTGCACACCTGGCTCTGGGCGACTCTCACCCGGTACCGTCATGTGGCGGACGCCAAACGAGTAGAGAATGAGGAAACTGCTGAACACCAGTCGGGAAGGGCCCTCCCTTCTCGCCCAGTATCCACTTGGGAGGCTGGTGCTGGCACAGTGAAGAGTGAAGACACGCAGAGGGAAGCTGCCTTGACAGCTGGTCACCTCACGGCCTCTCTTATCTTAACATGACGGCTGGCCGGCTTAAGGCAAAACGGGTTGGAAGACCCGTGGGGAATTGGGGGAATTGAGGCGGTCTTTCAGGGCCCAACCCACAAAAATTTCTTAAAAAAATTCGGAATGGTCTCGCTCAAGTTGACTTCTTTCTGGTGGGGAGGGGGGAGGCAAAAAAGCCTTTACGGGTGGGCCGTTAACCAGGCAGCAATGATTAGATTGCAAGCACGCTTTGACAGAATCCTCTTTCAGTCACGGACGTCATACTGTTTGAGAAGGCACGCTATCTCTGCCCTTTGTATGTTCAGGCTTTTTACATTACTCGATCGCGTGCCCAGATAGCAAGTCACGTTTAGGAAGAAAGCCTCCAAGCGTGCTCCATCGCTCTTTCATCTTGTCAAGGCAGATTACGTCAAGAAACATCCCTAATTTGGGCAAGAATGATGCGTGGTGCCGTTCTAGTGCGCTTTTAAGTGCTTGGCTGCCGAGTAAACAGACAGACAGAAGACCAAAATATTTTTGTTTGATGTATGTATTGTGCCTTCTAACTAGTTTCTCAAATCATTTAAGATTTTGTGCCCTATGCATAGTCACAATATAATCTTTTTCACACACAAAGTATCATCAATGCTTTCGAGATATCAATGCAGAGAGAATGTCATGGATACCATGATCATGCTGGAAACGATATCACCGCCAACAGTACATGGGGCTATACGCCCGTGAGTAATTGGAATCAGAAAATATATAATCATTCAGATAATACCACCCCGTCAAGCTCTTAAATAACTACTAACACATCTAATTTTTATCGAGCGATCAGGAAATCGAGCGCAAAGTGCTTCCCAAGTGATCAAACGCAATCATACGAAAAGGAATCATAAAACGTAAAAATGGCATTATAACTAGATTTAAAAATATTTTTATGCTCCTTGTTTCCCATCGATTTGTCCTTCTGATACATTCAATATCAAGCATTTGCAAGCACCACCAGCTTTCAGAAATTCATCCACATGCACTAAATGCGTTTGATAACCCCGTTTCTCTAATGCTCGACTCGTTTCCGTGCATCCGCCCGGAATGACCACGTGCTGGCCAATGACCACGCTGTTACAAGCGAATCGATCGGCCTCTTTTTCGGGAACAGCTAATAATTCGATTTCTTGTTCCATTCGTTTGCGGCTTTCTTCACTGAACGCTTTCGGGTGCCAAATAGCCAATTTAGGACTGATCGGACAGAAACACGTATCGATATGATAAAAGTGAGGATCGGCTAATTCGCACATGATTAAATGTACTTTATCGTCCGTTTTCTGACCGATATCTTTCCCTGATTTAGCACCGATCGATGCAGATTTGACTTTCTCCATAATTACATTAGCATTTTGGTCTTTACGATCGAAACTGATTTCTCCTAATCCAAATTTTTGAAAAATATAATTATAAACACGGGCATCCGTACGAAACCCGTGAGCGGCGAATAATTTATTTCCGGCGAACAAAGCATCACCGGCGCCTTCGAAACTGCATTCTTCATCGCCATGTACGATGAAACCATTCGATTTGAACCATTTTTCAAAATGAGCACGCTCACCTTGTCGTTCAGGATATTTGAAATGAGATAAGTAAACGTGTTTTTTAAGTACCAGTCCAGCATTGGCCGTGAATACCATATCGGGCAGACCATCGACAGGCTCGATTAGATCTATTTTAGCTCCGCATTTCTCACTCAATGTCCGATACAAATTGTCCCATTGCTGACGAGCGGCTTGATTGTTGGCTTGAATAGTGACTCGCATCCACGGATTGATCTCATAGGCCACCTTGAAATAAGTTGGCCGACACATCAGAAGCCGTTGTAATCCCATTTTTGACAGATTTTTAATGAGAATCAGGTGAAAAATGGATTTCGTAAATTTGGAATGCCTTCTATAGGCCTACGACGGCGAATGTACGACTTCAAGGCGATGTCTACCCGACAACCACTCTCGAGATCTATCTGGCAAGGAAGGGCTGTTTGCACGTGGCTCGATGAGACAGTGATAAATTCTCTCGACCTAACCTCCTGCCTCCAGAGTGCCAACATGCCAATCCCTCATCGGGCAAAGTCGAGCGCTCGTTGCAGCCAACTTGCTATAAGAAGCGCGCACGCTGGGGTTTTTCAAAAAAAACATAGCCACGCCACAGAAGCGAAAAAACAGGAAGTTACTAACTCAAATAAAACAGTTTCTAAATCTTTCACGTTTTCGGCCTTCTGTCTTGTCTCCAGAAATGAGAAATGTGAAAGTGAAAACAGTGAAATAAAACACGGCGCAAGGCAAGATCGCATCAACGAATCGAATCTTAGCGTGCAAGAAGTAATGATCCAGCTCGAAAAGTTTTTGCTAAGAACGCGAGACAAAAACGCGCCCTTTCCCTTTGCTGCGCTATCTCGTAGCCTCTGCCCGAGGCTCCATAACGACATCGTGTGCATGTCTCTTACAAAATCTCAGCGTTCCCATTCTACGATCGCGTGCTACAAACGACAGATTGTCATTTTTGGGTGGCGAGTTTTTTCTAGCCCTTTTCGCTGTCTCCCCCGAATCCGGATGGACGACGTCGTTCTGAGTACCCTGATTATTAATTATTGCACAGATCTTCCCACGCTGATTCCTTATTGATGCAGGGATCATCTGATTAACCCTCGCACATCGCACTGCAGTCTAGTACAAGATTTATACTATTTAATGTAAGTTTCTCTTTCAATCGAAGCTGAAAATGTAAGCTCAAACTGCGACCATTAAAAGCGCAGTGAATCCACAAAATTCCTTGTTACCCCAGAGAATAGGGGGTCTCAAAGGGGTCTGACTTAGTGTTTAAGTATATAAGTGAGGGTTTGCGGTACCTATGCTGTATATACAGTGTTATTGCTAGTGTCCAGCACACTCTAACAGCATTGCAACATCTCGGACGGGTTGGGGGAGATTCTGTTTGAAGCCATATCTAGAAAGGGGCCCCACCACTTATCTCATACAACTAGCCTAGCTATCACGGCGGTCCCGATGGATTTACTTATTTTAAGGGTCTAGGAAGTGATCGAACAGTCAGAGTATCCGCTTTCTTCATCGAGCTACAGTATTTTTCCTGGTGTACACTTTAAGCAATAATTGGCTTTGGTTTATGCTGATGGAACACATTCCAACGATGACTCGAGTTCCAACAAAAAGCCAAATGACAGCACGATGCCTGACTTGCTAACCAGAGGTTGTAACAAGTGTACCCAGACAAAATGGGGGCCGCTCCGGGATTCGAACCCGGGGCCTCTCGCACCCAAAGCGAGAATCATACCCCTAGACCAAGCGGCCGTTACGTAAGTTTAAATTTCATTATTTGCGCAGGGTATGCGCGCCCCAATTTTTCCGAACGCCTACAAGTGTGTAGTGTTGTACCAGCAGGGGGTCCAGAAGGTTAGGATTCAAGTTCGAGCACCCCACGACCTGGGAAATTACAGCCAGGCAACTCTGGGTTTCTCCAAAGTTACTTATTAGCACCCTTAAAATTGAACGATATTGCCCACCACAACCATAACAACCCTTGGCCTGTCAGCGGGCAACCACAACCAGGACAGGGCAGCCACAGTATTAGAGCTATTCCCACAGATAAAAAAGGATAATGGTTGGTCAAGCGGGTTCGAAAAAGCCCGCCCGCTCAGCCCTCCCAGCACCCTCCTCAACGAAAGGTGACCGTGGCTTTAAAATCTGCTGGCTTGTTGACCTCGAGATGGTATTTCTGCAACTCTTCTTGAACTGTTTATCTTTTGTTACTTTCGCCTGGCGTATTTTGATGTCCGCGGAAATTCGTTGGGGTACCCGAGAGGAAGGCCTAGCAGAAGGTAGGACAGCCTGAGTTATAGAAAGACTGTAACAATTAGAGGAACCTCGAGGTGTAGGTCCCTACAAATTGTGAAAAGGGTGAAAATGCATAGTGCCCCGGCTCATTCTGGGATAAAATCTCGCTGGCCCACAACCATTTTTCGGGAATCCGCACCCTGGTCCCCCAATCCCAAAACTCCAGGGCGCGCTCTGTACCCATGATGTATTTGCTAACTATGCCATACACCCTTTCTCGCGATCAGATGTGACCTCGTGTGTCCGAGTCTACTGATCTCAAGCCGCCAGAAAGTAAGGCTTGGCGACATACATATAAATTAGACTACAAAACTTGTTGAGTTTATGGCGACCACTGACGGAACAACGTGGTTCGATATGCATTCGATGCACCCAAACTATGCTGGTGGCTTGCGCGAAGAAACACAGACAACAGAAAATTTTTTGAGTGGAATTTTGGCAAATGTGATTCCACCTTATTGTTTTTTCAACAGCTTTTGCTAGTCAAAGTTTCAGCAAAGAAGTAGGCTGATACATGAGACCATTGAAGGACAGGGGGTACGAAACTGGCAGACACGACGAGGAGTCGCTTTATATTTGAACGTGGCGCCTCTTCGAGCGTTTGTTTGCAAAGCGAAATCCGATGTCAGGTCGCAGCGCCGTCGGCACGCTCGCTCCTCCGTTCCTCCTACCACCTCGATAAGCTCAATAAAATTGATCGATAAAATGATTTAGCAAATGAGAAAATTAGCCAATGTAAAAATGAGCCTTTTAGAGCAATTGCGCAAGGCAAAGCTGAAATTGAAGGTTCGTGAGACTCGGTAAGGTTTCAACATTTTCAACATACCTCGGTTAACCTGGTGATGTTTCGCCAAGGGTAATTACGCCAGATGGGAGAGAGCTGGTTGAGAAACGGGATGCCGAAAGTGGAGCAGTTTTGACCAAGCAAGTTGGAGTTCGAGCATGGGGTTTCGTGGGTGACATGCGACCCGATTTACAAGTGGCCGAAATCATACCCGGGCTGATGCTCAGTACGTACAATCTTTAGAATTTGGGCGCCCTTGTGCTCTGGTCTCCCCACAAATGTTTAGTTTGACTTTCTGCCCGAGCCTAAGCTGTATACGGAAGCATGGCCGTCTAATAAGGAAAAACCAAACTAAACACTCATGGGGAGAACAGCACGAGAGCACCACAAATGTTGTCTTCTGCAGAAGCAATTTGACCCCCGTTCCCCAGAATTTGTGGCGCATTGGGGCCACCCGTAAAGGACGTCCATAAAAAATGCGTTTTTTCACTCCCCACCCCTATCCCATCCATTTTGCCTTGAGCCCCCCTTCCCTAAAAAATGGACTCGCACTTTAGGGGACCCCCTCTAAGAAAATATGCACTCTGAAAAAGCATTGCATCGACTGATCCGCCGAAACGGTGGGTTGATCGGGTTCATCTGATTCGACTGCTGCATTAGCTGGAGTGCCAACTAATTTTTCGCCTTCTTTCTGCTTGAAAATAAAAATGTGTGGCAGTCTAGTTTTCCTGAGTTTTTGGAGTGGTCTGATGGACAGTGACACCGAAAAAAGAGGGCAGGCTGGTGGGAACGTGGAGCCAAAGACGTCATTCCCATCATAATATCTAATTTCTTGATTAGCCAAATCGAGATCCGTGTCCACGCCGAGGGTCAGATTGGTCGATGCTGGCTTTGCTCAACATCTTCTCTGACATCCCAGTGGCGAAACAAAATAAATGTAACCCTGGCGGACCATCGCGTCAATCTCCCCTCGGTTTGTAGCATCACCCCGTCGGCTTGATGTTTCAGTCGCAAGACTTGCCTTGCTTCACTCGGAGTTTTTGTCTTGACGACGGCCGGTCACATCCTCTTGCTAGGCTTCATTACACAAGGCGTCTGAATTACGCGGCGAAAACACTGGTAGCAAGCACTAAAATCTTTTATCTACCTCAGAAAAAGAGAAGCCAAAAGATGGAAAATGTTTTGAAAAACTGAAATATTATCGATTTGATTCAACCGACGAAGAGATATATTTTTGAGATATCTCACGACAAATTTGGAGTAGTGGACGTTTATCTGGCGCCAGCCCCCCTCCCCATCCACTTCCGTCCCCTTTATGCTCACCCCCACCCCTGGGTGGACCTTATAAAAATGGCCCCACTGCAGTTCATGAAATTGAAAACACCAGTTCCGGTTTTGGCCATATTTACCTTTTTACATATTCCAGGTAGCCAAGACGTCGCCCAAGATCTCGATCTTCTGTTGCACCACAGAATCACCCACGTTCTCAACGCAGCTAGCGGAGTTCCAAATTTTTACGAAGGTCGTTTAAAATACTTGAAAGTTAACATTTTGGATTTGCCATCAACGGACATTCTGAAAGTGTTACCAGAGTGTTTTAAATTCATTCGAAACGCACTGAAGGACGGTGGTCGTGTCTTGGTCCATTGCAACGCTGGCGTCTCGAGATCGACCACCATCGTGGTTGCGTATTTGATGCGTTATGAAAACATGACCGTTCGGGTGGCTATGGAACACGTTCGGGCCATTCGTGTGTGCGTTAGGCCGAATGATGGCTTTGTTAGGCAATTATTTGATTACGAATCCGCTTTACGTTTCGAAAAGTCGCTGGCGGCAAAGAATAATAATAATGCGCCAAAGAAATAGTCTTGGCAGGTGAAGCTGGTATAGTTCGATGGCATGCGAGTTTTTAGGCACTTTTTTATCTGTTTTTTAGTGCACCCAAAAGTGTCGCATCGCATCGAACTATATTTTGGGCTTTTAAAAAGTGTCATTTTATGGGGCTTATATTTTGTGCATGTTAGTATCGAATTTACTAGTAACGGTCTGACTCCGCAGAACATTAGTGAGAGTTGGATTTTTGCCCAGCACATTCATCCATTTTTTGGTAGATTTAAGATCTACGAATGTAAAGAGTACTGTATCTAATTTATAATGGTGGTTGGCTAGCTGAAGAAATCGAGGATATTTTTAAAGATTTCCGTGCTGCCTGTAGGAATCGTAAAGTTTACCACTTCTAATCGGCCTGTTTAAATGGTAGGGCTTCTCCTGTGAACTTTGTTTTTGTGCTAATTAAACTGAGGATTATTTTAGTTCTTGCATGTCTTGTCGACTAGTACTACGATCGGAAACTGACCAGGTCTTGCAACAAAGGGAGAAGGGGAAGCTTCATTCATAAATTTCCCGCCGTTTTTTGTATTTGAATTCTTCATAAAGAATATGTTCCTCGCACTTTTTACAACACGCATTTGATAACGGCACGTTCTGGCAAAAAGCAACTCACGCACTCGCTTTCTCTGGATCTATAATCCTCAGGGTAAACTGATCAAACATGCCCGACCCTTTGACTTTGTAGCCATCGAAGTTCAGTGAAGTGCTAAATAATCTGTTTATATATGACTTATAGCAAGCCTTACGCCCCACCATACATCTCCACGACCTGGCACATCATACATATCAATTTTCATTCATTGTCATAAGTTGTCTGCGCGGAAATTAAAATTTTTATTCGTCAGGAAATGTTTTTAATGGTTAGTGAATGTGGTTTAAAAAAACGATAAATATAAAAACAATTGAATTGATCCTAAGACTCTCACAATCATTTTTTCTGCAGGTTTGCTCAGAGCTGCTTACCAATGAAAATCTGTTGTCCCACTATTGCTGAACAGGGGCACTATGATAAGGAGTGTGTCGTTATATTTTTGTCGGACACCTTTTAAAAAATTTTTTGCTAGTCGATGTCTAAAAATTGTTAGGAGCGATTACAAAATTTCATAGCGAATTCATTGTAAAAACTGAAATCGCTCCATAACTTTTTATGAGCATAGCACCCTTTTAGCCTTCTTTGAATTGCTAGATATATTCTGGCATTGTTGACTATACTGTACATAGTTGGCGTATAATGCTGTAGGTCCTGTGATAAGACTGCCTTGAGGGCCAATATGGCAGGTGTTTGTATTACATGAGATACTGTGTGTACATTATTTACGAATTTAAAAACTGAAATTTATTTTAATGGAAGTTTCTTGTGCAATATAAGTATTCGTCAAGTAAAACTAAGAATTTTGTAAAAATGTAAACTGTATGTGGTGCCAAAGAGCTAGGTGAAGTTACCATACACATACAGTACAGTGGTGTAGGAATGAAAAAATATTGGCGAAATCCTGCCCGAGTGGCAGGATTTCGCCTTACCACTGACGATGAGCCACTCGCCGTTAGTGCCTGAAGATAAAACTACAACCTGTAAGATAAAACTAATGTAGGTCGTCACCAAGCGCAGTTCAAAACTTAGCCATCAGCTTCATATCTTTATTTGACTAGGATAGTGGTGAAAACGATTTACTGTACTTTCCCGTCGAACATTGCTTCTGATTGCTTCCAAGGCAGAGTCGAATGATGGATCTGATGGTGATAGTGCAAAGTGACAGACGGCTTTTTAAATGTGTATCATTATTATTTGGCATACCGAAATATACAGCTGCTTCTTATCGAGCCAACTTCTGCTTCGTCCAAGCCAGCACACTCTCGCATGTGTCTGCATGCTGAAGAGTGTGCTGTTGTCGGGATGTTGCAGAAGTCCATTGCGTGAAGTCAACCAGTTTTCTTCGCCGCACACAAAACCAGGTGAACAGTTTTCCATGCAGCGTTGTCATAAGCAGGTACCGCGCGAAATTCGAATTTTAGAGTTACGCGAACATGTGAAGTGGTTTTTTGGTTGGGGCACGAAGAAAAAAAAGCGGAACTTTTTGTGTTTGCCCAAATTTTTGTGCAAACATTGGAGATTTTTGGGGGCAACTGCGTTCGGATCAGCTCCCTAGGCCTAAGGCTATAGTACGTCCGAGTCGATTTGGAAGGAACCAATTGTTATAATTGGGTGCACTATAGTCCTTGATTATCTGTACAGTACACAGTTGCTCGCATGCCTTTGATGGTTGCCAAGTCCAGCAACGTGTCATATTTTCTAATAACTATGAAATCCAATTTTTAAGTTCATTCGAGTGCCACTTGTTTCGATTCCGGTTGCTTAAAATTGGCTTCGTTGGTTCCATGCTTTGCTACGCAAGATTTTAATAAAAGAAGTGGGACAGTACTGAATCAACATTTTTCCCTAAAAGTAAACAACTTGGGACGCCCTTTCTGACGCACTGAATGACTTCATAAAAAATTTTCATCATCTCAATGTTTTCATCACTTTTATGAAAAGTTGCACCAATACACTATTATCCTATCTTCCTTTACCCAATCTCGTGGCAAAAAGCTGATGGAAATGGCACATACTGATAAGCATCTTCGCCGGCATCCCAGGACCTTGCTTTACTTTTTGCAGTGTCTGGTGTATAATAAGCTACAAAAGCAAAGCTCCAACACTCGACACTGCTCTACGCCCTTTTCACGCACATACCGAAGGCGATAGGAGGCGACGGTTACTCGAGCGTACAGACGAGTGTGCAGCCAAACTACAAACAATTTATGTTCCCCCTCCCCACCCCATAGTGGTTGTTGGTAAAACCTAAATTGTGTTTTGAGAGAAATTTTGAAAGCCTAAAAGAAGGCTTTACGAATGAATGTATTCGGCAGCCCATACTACAATTGGGCCACTTAAAATATACGTCATAACGTGCGAATATCACCAAAGTATTACATTTCACCCAACGTTACTGGTCTTTGTGTTGTTGACCGAAGCCACACTGTTTCTTAAATTTGCGCTGCGGGACAGTATTTGAAGTGGAGGGATGAGGGAAAGGAGTGAAAGTGGTTTCGACGCACTTTAGACACCCCTTTGCGTATTTACTGTTTCTAAACTACGCCTTCGAACTGTCCATTGGCCAACCGAAATACAATATTGAAGTAAGAAAACACTGTTTTCATCTCTTCTCCATGTGGTGACTTTGCATTCGTCCCATTGCGCATCGTCGATTGCTGTTCGTGTAGAGCCGAATCGAATTGAATCGTGGGTTTTGTCAACCTCGACTGGCCTTTTTAGAAAAAAAGAGCAAACGCAAAAGTACGGTTTCGAACTTTTCCCCAACAACAACAACACCAACCCACTCGACCATTCTATTCAGGAAGAATAGCGCACCAGTGCAAGTTGCTCGTCTCTTATGGAAGTTGACGTAGAAGAAACTGGAATAGCATCGGCTCGTAAGGAATATTGTACATGACTAGTTAATTCTGTCGTCTACTATTCACAACGTTAGGTGCACGAAAAATTTCCGTGGATTTTTTTTCGGCTCCTCAAATTCTTGTGTCGCTTTCGACCAAGTGTTCAAAATCTTTAGATTGTGCTGGACGAACAGCCAAAAATTTCCAAAAATGGCGCTAAGTCGAAAAATCAAATTGAAACTTTATCAATGTTTAGAACATCCAAAAACAGTATGGCACGTTGTTTTTCATTTGGGCATATTTTGTTACGTTCTGGTGACTTTGTGTTTGAGTGCAATAATGTCGTTGGATGAAGAAAGAGGTCGAAAATTGGATCGTATCGTGTTCGCCATGGAAGCAGCCTTGGGAATTTATTTCACGGCTGAATTTTTTCTACGACTTTGGGCAGTTGGCATTAACATCCAATATCAAGGGTTTATTGGCCGATTACGTTACGCTACTCGATTTATTTCAATTATCGATATGCTGATCGTGGCCGCTAGTTTATTACTGCTGATTTTCGGTAGTAAAGGTGGGCATTATTTGAGCGGACCAGCCGTCCAGAATCTACGATTTTTGCAAATTCTGCGTATGTTGCACGTTGATCGAAGAGCGACTACGTGGAAGATCATGGAAAAAGTACTGAGACTGCATAAAACTGAGTTAATCGCGGCCTTTTATTTGAGCATGCTTGGATTACTGGTCACGTCGACAGTTGTTTATATCACAGAGGGATATTATACGGATCAAGGCAACCAGGGTGCTTTCAATAATTATGGTGATGCCATTTGGTGGGGTGTGGTCACTTTGTTCACGATTGGGTGAGTCCTATCCTTTTTGTATTATGATGCACTCTAGCCCGCAAAAATAAAAACCATTTCTTCCAGATACGGCGATATCGTTCCAAAATATTGGGTGTCCAAATTGGTCACATGCATATTTGCCATCACTTGCATCAGCCTGTTCACTCTTACCTCGTCCATCATTGGAGTAGGGCTGGCTCTGATGGTCCAGGAAAAATCTAGAAAGAAACATATTAAGCGGCAAACACCATTGGCCGCTCGTGTCATTCAAACATTTTGGAGAGAGAAAATGTTGAGCGAACGATTCGAACGCATTCCCTTTTTCAAATACACATTGACACAACGTCTGATCGCACACGAACTGACACCTTTTAATGAGCAACAACAACAACAGCGACGAGGGACGGGATCAAAATTGACACCTTTAACTAAGATCCGTCAATTCAGATCGAATGCGACAGTTGCTGGTGGCTCAAAAGGCGGTGCAGGGTCTTCCTTATTTGGACTTATCGATTCGATTAAAATCAAAGTGGGGGCGCAGAATAGTACGCTGAGTGGATTGAATTTATCACTCTCCAAAGCGCAATCGTCTCGCGTCGATGGTCGGGATTCGATTGTCACTGATTACACAGACGAAGGCACCTCGTCATCGCCAAACACAGTCCAAGCTCCTCCAGCTGCCATGCGACATATTTCGAAAAATATGAACCATCTTCTTATTTCACACGTCCTCAACCCATCCTTGAATCCAAGATTATATCGAAGCGCTAGTGTCGGCTATGACCGGGGAGAAAAAGATGGCCAACTGAACGAGGACCCAGGCCCACCCGAACCAAAACGAAGCGGAGGACAGATTATGGATAAGAATTTCTTCAAACCACCAGCTCCAACTGTAAGAAAATCAAGGATCGTGGGAGTGGAGGAAATGCGCCCAAAGAATAATCAGCCTGAGCAAAGACTGCGATTTAAAGGTAAATGCTTTCTGGTTTTTATACCGTATTTTTCGTCTCGTTTCTTCCTCTCAAATATGTCCCCGAAACTTGCTTCTTACGCTTTTCATGCTTTCGCTTCGCACGGCTGAAATTGATTATAGAATTAGTTGACTCTGCAAAGGAGGATCTCCAAAGACCTCCAGTGTAACCAAGCCTGGCATGCGCAGAAGAGAGCGGGCGGGACAAGGACTACACCTATGGCTGAAACATCATCCTGAGGGGTTGACGTTTCGCAGCGAGGGGAGATCAATAACTCTCTCCCACTCGCCATGGCCCGCGCTACTGGCGGGGGTTACACAGTGAATGAGGAAACAAATGGGGTAAACACAATTGGAAGAGGAATATGGGTTGACGTTCCCAGCCAGAAGATCAGTAATTCTCTCCCACTCGCCATGGCCAACCAGTGCAACCCTAGTGCCTGGTAGACCATGGCGAGTGGGGAGAGTAATCGATTTCCCTGACTGGGGAAGTCAGCGGGTTGATGTTGCAGCTCTATTCGGAAATTTGTCCCGCTTACTTCGGTCGGCCACACTCCCGCTTGCGCCTGCCAGGGTTGGTTACACCAGGCACAAGGATTACACTGGAAATTAACCGAAAACTTCTATTCAAAATTCCACTTTCTGGGTACGAAGGATGCAAAAAACTGCTCAGGAATGTACAATTGTCCCCTTGAAAATTTTTTATCCTCTTTCAAATACTTCTCACGTCTGGACCCGAAAAGAAATTATTCAACTTTTTTGTGTTGTAGTCAGTGCCGTAGAATCACCGCTTGGCAAAGCCAATGTGCACATTGTGATCGAAGACACTGGGCGTGCTCATGATCGCGATCACTCGCCACCGCCATCACCTCCTAGTCCGCCCTGCGTCTCACCCAAACACTCGGGCGACGGTCACGAACCACCTCGGGGAATTCCCTCCAGGTACATTCTGGCCCTCAATGCCATTTGGAGAATGAAATTTCTAGTGGCGAAGAAGAAATTCCGTCTTGCTCGGAATCCCTACGACCTCCAAGATATCACAGAAAGAGTGAGCGAGAGCGAATCACAACAATTGACCCGTTTGAGAAAAGTGCAAGCGAGGATGGAAAGACTGTTGGGTCCACCCAGACCATCCTTGTTGGCACCGAGGGATGAACAAGTGATGACTTTGGCGCAACGTCTGCATCTGGTCGAAGTGAGGATGGCAGAACTGGATAAGAAGGCCGATTTAATTGTGCAAATGGCTACTCAGTTAGCTGATCGAGTGTCCCATAATACGCGGAAAAGATACATCAATACTTATTCGAAATAGACTTTGGATTGCCTTGGCATTTTTATGTGTCTTCGTATGTGCCTTCTATCTTGGCCTTCTGGTGCCTTCTAGTGCGTGTACGGGTTGTAATCCTGCTCTTGTGGGTATATTTCGCTTTGAAGTGCCTTCTCGTCTGCCTCGAGATCATTTAGGCTAGGAGTCCATGACTTG
Organism: Mesodorylaimus sp. YZB2_4; assembly: GCA_030248295.1. Lineage (NCBI taxonomy): Eukaryota > Metazoa > Nematoda > Enoplea > Dorylaimida > Dorylaimidae > Mesodorylaimus > Mesodorylaimus sp. YZB2_4. The sequence goes on along the minus strand of JASANH010001213.1, from coordinate 540,356 downwards.
TAGCAATCATTACTGACATGGGAATGTCCATCGCTAGCTTATTCCTGTCTTAAACTGCAGTAAAGCGCTTTTATTAGTCAAAGAGAAGAGCGAATGAAAACCAGCTGAAACCATAACCCCTAGCTAGTAATCTCCTAAACCAACTTGGTAGATAAAGCAAAACAACTACAACATCCAAATGTCAGCCCATCAACTGCTTCAGTGGTTCATGTTACAGACAGCACTCACACCACACAGTTCCACCACGAATTTTTTACCCTCACCACACTGCTGTATGGAAAATTCAAGTTTCTGCTGACCTTGTTCGTCGATTTCTTCTCTCCGTAGTTCGGCGTTTCCATTCCTGCGCAGTCAATCTTTTATTGGGAAATCGTCTGTGTGCAATATACAGGACAACGAGACAAGTCAGGACGCTTGCTCCAAATAATATTGTGATTAGTATACTGCCAGCCAATGCCGTCTTGTCTTTTAAGTGAGGCCCATTGAAAGCAGGGATGGAATTATTTCTTCCTTGGAAATGAATTTTAGCCTTCAATTGTTCAGATTTGTTCATTGCAAGAAGAATCAGTTCAGAGCCAGAAATATTGGAAAAAAGGCCTAGCACAGCGAATATCCCGAGTAACCTTTCGTTTCCGTCATGCATGCTACAGTGACTTGAAAGTTTTGTGGGCTAAAAATATTCGGATACCGCGTCATTGAGGCCTAAACATTTGATTATATTAAAAGTGGTGATTCACCACAGCTTTATCCTTAGTCAGCTTCTTATTTCTAAGAAAGCTCTCCCCTTTTTTGACACTTCAGTTCGGCTGCGCCAACTTTAAATTCGAAAAAGTTCTCGAGAAAGTGTTACAGTCAACAGAGATAAATCTCTGAACTCCAGTCTGGCTGTGATAAATTCGTTCCCAACCCACTATCAGTCCTTCGCTTATCGATCTGTCATCATTAAGAAAGTTAAAAAATTGTTTTGGCTTTGGCACTGCATATGGCATTGTTTGTGACAAACTGCAGCATTCTGGAAATGAATCGGTTGAAACTTTAAGCCCTAAACATAAGCGTGCGCTGCTTTGTTTGCAAAGTCCAAGCAACAAACGGATTCTTGGCGAAAAGTACTGCGGCGCAGAAAATAAGCTTATTTTCACAAAATATCACAATAATCTCTGCACTTAAAATAAGTGCACAATATCAAATATGGCAAGAAAAATTGACTCCTTTTGTTATAGGCATAAAAAATGAAAGAGGTCTTTCATAAGACTCAAGGAGGCCAGATCCTCAGATTCTCCCAAATTCATCGACGTTGTTAGGGGAAATTATAAAAATCTATAATGGGATGACGATGAAGCGGAGAGTGGTGTTTGGCTGGTGATCGATGCTCGATGTAAGGAACTATTGTGACTGACCACTGACATTTTGCGGCTGTTTCGATCATGGCCTGCTCGGACAGCAGTAAAGTATTGGACAGTGTTGATGCCTCGCCTTTGTGATCGCCGATGATTGCCGAGAATACGCGGATATAAGTCCACGTTAGCACAACCCTGCCCCTTGTCCACGCATTGGCAGGCCACGAGAAAGACGACCAGAAATAATACAAGCACTACTATGAGGATTATGACCAACCAATAATTTGATGCACAACGATACCACGTGCCTCGAATGCCTTCACATTCGTCGCTTTCGTCGCAGGCCACTGCGCAACGAGAATTGCCTGAAAAAGGTTTACGTCAGGCACACGTCGAAAATAAATGGAAATACTGGTATTTTATAACGCTAGTAGAGTTCCTATGTTTGTTTCGGACTTTGCTGCAGAAAACAGTTGAGCACTAAAAATCAGGAAAGCTCCAGTGCACATAAAGTGTAAAGCAGATGGTTATGACAGTTGATGGTTATGACAGTTGAAAGCAGTTTATTTGCGGTAGTTTTTCGGCACAGCATAATCAGTCTGACTGATTTCTTATCACCGATTCGTCGACTGTAGGATCAGAAATTCGGTCTAGCGAAATGGAGACCATGGAGAACATGGTGAAAAGCTGTCGGGGAAATAATTGCCTATCTCCTTTGAGTCTCACTCTCGCCCTTCAGCCCAACTTACATTCGATCAGACTCCGATAACATTCCACTGATCTGTTCTTCAACTGCTCCAATATCCTCTCATCTTCATCCACTAACCACATCTGCTGCTTTGCACTTTTATCAACCGGCAATCCCAATGAGAAATGAATAAAGCAACACAGCACAACAGCTGAAGAAGAAAAATAAAATGCAGCGCATACAAATTTTATAACTGTTTTATTTGCATACCGTGTACAAATATTCCTTGCGATGTCACCATTTTGACACTCCTTTACTAATATTTTGACACTGTTCCGATGAAAGGATGAGACAATACTCTTCACACTTCCAAACCGATACTAACTGGGTGCAACAACAGACGAAAACAGAATTCCAGCATCGATGAAATGCGCACGTGTTGGTGGTGGTAGGCGCGGGAGTGGTAACTGCTGAAGACACTCCAAAACAAACTGGCCGATTGAAGTCGGCAGTTGGGCTTATTTTTAGCTATGCGCTCCTAATAAAAATCTGAACTGCATCACTTAGATTCCTACCCGAACAATTACCGTGCCAAGCGCCGGCTTTTTTAACAGCCGCCTTTCCACCTTTCACACTTTTCTAAGACATCCCGGCGCCACGTTTTTTGAGTTTGAGAAAAGCAGCCTGGTTTTTCCATTGCTAGCCAGATGGTCAGGGTGGTTTGTGGAGAAGTGAGTGCTTCGACGGGGAATAGAGCACTTGTTTTACAAAAACAACTTAGCATAGAAGGCTACAGAGCCATCCTACTTGTAATCCAGACGCTTAGGCAAGACAATGAAAGAAGTTTTATTCCAGGAACCAACTGGTTTTTGCTTGAGAAGAGCCTAAGTTATTCAAGATTCAGGAGGCGCTTTGGTTTCTGCTAATTCTGACCTCCTTGCCGCTGGCACGGCCCATTCTTTGGCTCAGATTAGTTTCGGTGTCAGGAGGCGGATGGTCAGGGAATGCGGGGAATTTCTATTCGAGAAAATGTTATGACGTCAATGCAGGCCGCTACCGATTTTTAGTGCGGGATGTTGTTTGTTTCAGATTGATTAAAATTAACTGACCTTTTCCAACACATTTCACTCATTCATCTTCTAAGATGTAAAACAATTTTGCGTCGGTGCAAATTTTGGGTGGGCAAGTGTGACTTATGATCTCTCAGCTTTCTTGCGTGGCTTATTCTTATCTTATACGTACCACTATTCTGAAAGTATTTCTTCTGACAAGTGATCAATAATGTGGACTTATTTTTAAAAATTGACGTCATTGCTCGTACGTGTTCATAATTAGTACTAGTGCAGGTTTTGACAACAGTTTTGAAGAGCTGGAATTGGGCTTAAGGCTGGAATGACAAACGCGATTTGGTTAGTGTGGTAGATTTGTCTTTCATTCATACTTACGAAAATCAAAAATGCACGAAAAATATGACATGAAAGATCACGTAAATACTCAAATAATATTCGGGATATTATACATTTTTAACACATTCTAGCACAACTGTAAGTCCCGCAAGCGTGATGTTTTCATTTTCGAAATGATCGTTGGAAACCCTTTTAGTGTATCAAATTTCCAAATTTTCTCATCCCTATTGAAGGGCAGGCAGGGTGTCCCTGAGGTGGGTCACATCAGGCACTGCCTCAATGCATGCGTGACACGGGTTAATGATGATAAGATAATAGGTAGCTTAGGGGCAGGCTAATGACTGAAGCTTGCCTGCGAAACCTGGACAAGAAAATCCCGTGGCTATCAAATCGATTCTCAGCATGACATGTCTTCTTGAGGCTTTTGCCTTTGTTTGGCACCTTGCACAAAGGAGTATTCATGGCTTGTCGAGCTCCACGGACTTGCTATCCTTGTTGAACAGCAGTGCGACAGGAGCAAGTAGTTTATTCCCGTGGAATCTCCAGAAACCTCCCATCGCCTGCGCGGGGATGACTGTGAATATAATACTGTTGACATGTCATGATGTGAATCGCAGGATTCAGAGAAGGAAATTGAGCAATAGCGTTGACAAACCCCCCGCAGATTGTCATCAAGGCAAACTCTGACTACACGAATATTGGAAGATTGGATCATTGTACAATAACCCCAGACAGATGGAATGGGAGTGGATGGTGTCGAAAACTGCAAATATCGCAAAATCACTTTCCCCTCATTTACGGTATATCCCTGGGGAGGGGGTGAAACCTATGTCTGATGGAATATGGGCACCTAAAGCGAAAGATCATTTAGGGTCAGGTAATTTGTTTTTCTTTTCGCTGTTTGCTCTCCCTTAGCATTTTCGGCTTTATCACACAGAAATGCTCACTATGAGGGCCTACATGGGCAGAAACATGCTGTAACCCCAGCCGGCACCCTAACTTGCTGTATTCCTCAGATCAGACCCCTTAAAAATTCTCTAGCCCCTGCGTAAAAAGCGATGATTCAAAGTACTCGCTGGTATGCGGGGGATGACTTTACTGACATCGGATACGAAAACCGAACGAGTCAACATGGAATTAGGACACACCATGCTCCACTGCTGCCCACTCGTAAGTTCCTCGTGCCGAAGAATCCCTCGCAAGTCAGAGATGCCAGCATGTCAAATAAGGTGTCAGGCGTTGCGTTGAGGAAAAGCTAGTTGCCTGTATGCGTTAGGAAAAGGCAGCCTCGTTAAAGGGTTTCGTCGACAGCGAAAAGAAACAAGAACGAGCAAAGGTTAATGAAACCCACTTTCAACATTCTGGTAAGTCAGATGGCATTAAATTACGCTCTTGTCGTCATACGTGACCTAATGCTCTCTATTCAGGACAAACCTGACGTATCATTTAGCCAGCATTGCGCCCTACAAGGAACATCGAGCAGCTCTGCTACTTCATTCCAAACATATGATCATCGCGAAAACTGTCTCTTCATTTAATTAGCAACGAACTGAAAACAGACACCCACCATGCTCACTGGTTCTTGTACTGCCTAATCGTGAACTTGTACCCTTATGGCAACTTTTCTCTCGACATCAGAATCCGTCCAGCAAAGCCCCATCGACCCTTACAAAGTGCAAGACAACACCTCCTCGACCCTGTCCTTTTTCATTCATGCATCTCATCTGGTAAGGGTCTGAACTGATGATTGTCTTCCAATTTCCCAGTTCAATGGCCACGCTGCTGTCGTCTTTTCTCAGATTACAAAAACACGATAGAACTCGTGTTGCGTGAAACGACCCTACGCCTCTGCTTGTCCTGTCGGATGAACACGATCAAATAGGCGAAGTTATTATTATAAGAAACGTTCACAAAGACTAGCATACTTATCAGATTATCAACCTCCCAATGAAAATCGAACTGGTTTCATTTTAATCGCATTCGCACTTCCGCCCCCTCCCTTCCTGCCAATCATCTCATTTAGTACTGCGCTAACTTCTGACAAGTCCAAATAATTCTTCTTCCTCATTTCCCACGACGATGATGATCGTTTTTGAAATGTTTCCTCGTCTCTGTATTCATCAGCCTCGTTCTCGATCACTGCTGGTCTCAACACGGCCACTTCTGAAACAAGCAAACAAATCAGTCTTTTCAGATGTCCTCATGATTAGGGAAGTACGTTTATGGGCAGTCAAAATCCTGCAGACCCTTATTCTCTAAAGTCTCCCTTTTCTGTCACGCCATCAAATTAATTGACGACTCAGACACGCGATTGAATTCTTTCTCAAAAAACGAGGGAGGCAATGAGAACATCACAGAAAAGGGTAAGTTTTGCTGGCGACCTTAGTTTCCTTCGGGGTTTAGAACTATTACCAATTAGAACCTAGCGCTTTTGACTGATTACCTAAGAATCTTACTTGATCGCCCTCACGGTATATTTATGCACGAGAGGGAGTAGGCGAGGTATAGTAAATTCGCTGGTGAGACATATCAAGCTCGATTTGCATTGCTAAGTATATTCTTATACATGAAACATTGCAATCTCCCGTGATGAGGTAAGTCAGGAGTAGCCAGAAATAGCACCTAATATAGGGGTGATGGCAAAGTTACTAGTTCCTGCTTCTTTAGACGCCTAGTCTGACCAACGACTAAAGCCCAAAGTATAGTTCGATGCGATGCGTCGAATAAGCGTGCGATGTGACACTTTTGGGTGAGCTGACAATGTAAAAAGCTGCCCAAAACGTTCGATCGAACTATACTTTGGGCAGCATTTGGGTGCCGCCTACTCACTCTCGCTAAAGTTCTGTTCGTCAGCCCTTTTAGCATTTGCCTGGCGTCATGTGCGAAGAAAGAGCCAATAGCCGCACGTACCTTTGACAAGTACGGGATCCCCAATTCCGTTTGAGGGGGCCAGTACGATGTACCTGCACTCGGCAGCTGTAAATATCAGGACGAATATAGCCAAGGCATTGCGAGGCATGCCGTGCCAAAGTCCATTGCATTTCCAGTGGGCCATACTGTACTCGACCGTCCTCTGAGGCGACTTTCCTTTACTGCGGCTTCTCGATCTACAGTCACGCCTTATAAAGGCGAACCGGAGGCGGTACAGCAAAGGTCGGGCGTGACGGGGTGTACGAGCTCCCACGACGGCCTTCGCTTCTTGACTCGCTTTTTCCGCTGTGCGACCAGCCGAGCTGCGGGTAATGAAAAACAAGAAGTTTGGAAAAAGAGATGGTCTATAGCATTCTCAAAGCCAGTCGCGCCCTCTTGTCTGATTATACGCCTATTCTTGACATACTCTTCTTGACCATACAATGACGCGCTTGCTATTGAACGCATGAAAAAAGCCAATTAACTGTGCACACGGACTGGCTTCTGTCGGGGCGTAGATTCTAGCTGGCATTTGAGCATGTTGAGTTATCTGTAGCCACGCCGTGTCTTTATGTATTCTCGAGGCCCATTTTAGCTAGTTAGATTGCTATTTAGGGTTCAAGAGGTACGCCTACTATTAGACATTTGTTCATGGCTATATGCAAGATAATGGAGTCTAAGCATGGAAAATGCGCTCGTGTTTAACATAGAAATGCTATGCAACTAAGTTTACAGTCATACTAAAACAGGCATATTGGGTCCATTGGGTACAGGCAACATGGTTGCACCTCCTGACGTGTGATATAACTATATTTGGCCGTAGTAATATCCATTAATATATTTAGCTGAGAAAAGACGACCTATTTCGCATTTGCTTAGAAATCTTTTCTTGAAAATCAAATTCAAATTAGCTAGAGAGGACAAAATTTCTTATCGACGATTATAAACAAATAAAAAGCACTGGCGCAATGACCTAAAATGGACGTCTTGCCAGAATGTCAGCTGCACAAATCCAACCTTGAATGCCAATTATCCAACATCGTTACTGCAATGTACATTTTTCTTTCATAAGATCTACTTCTCTGGGTGAAAAATGTCACCTTCGTTATCATGCTCAGGCACAGACTCTTGGTATTCTTTGCTCATTGCGCGATTGCGTGAAATGAAGAAAATTATCAAAATGATGTCAAGTTGCAATTGCGGGATTTGATTTGTTTGAGTGTGCTTTCATTTCTGTACCCTAATGTACGACCTGGCAGAAAGCCTGGTTTTTACACATCTTTTCGTGTGAGGGCAGTAACTAATGCACAAAATAACTGAAACACGAAAGAATGACTGCAGCGGGAAGGACTTGTTCAAGTTTCGCCACATCACTGACAAGCAACGTACACGCATTCGACGGAGAAGTGCATGTGCACGGTAAAGAGTAAGTTGACCCGTCGCTGTGTTTAGCCGGCCAACAGTTTTTCTTTTGTGCATTTTGCTCTGCTGATGATCCAAAAGAAGCGAGTTCAAAATGTTTGTATTTATGGGGTTCATGTTTTAGGTTCTTACCTCTCTTTCCTGCCCACCCATTGTTGTTTTCGTAGAATTTCTTTCGGGCTGTGATCTGATCTGATCCAAACATGGCCACAAGTCACAGCATGATACAAATACGCACGCCTCCTCCATCCTCGAAACAACTTTGCAAACAATCGATGTGTGGTGATCTACTAAAGCGCAGATGACCTATCAGAGCCTGCGTCATGCCATATTGAGAGGCCTACCAAAAACTACATATTTGGGGTCTTTATCCGCTTTCTATGTACAGTCTAAGGGCAAAGCAGTGACGAGTCAGCAATCATGAACCAAATTGCCAGTGGAGCCTCTACAATAGCATGGGCTGTAAATCTATCAAAGATTTTTGCATTCCTAACTATGTTGCGAACCAACTACCATTCAGAGCGGTCTCTTCGAATCGGTCGTAACGGTGAACGGACAACCTAGAACCACAAACACGAAATGCGCTAGCTGGTCCCTCACTACTCGTTGTAAGTCCTTAGTTAAAGCCACCATACTTCCAGCGCTGTGCTCATCATATCGCGCAAATCAAGCACATACGACCCTCGGCTGACTGGTTTTTTATTCTAAACATAGCTAAGTGACTTTTTATAAAAGGTGGGAACCTTTATAAGTGTTCTAAACTCGTCATTCAGTAAATAAACTATAGAATTGGCTAATTCTGTTAAAAAAATGGACGTGATAAGCCTCTTCATTCCGTGTCACTCTATTTGAACGGCGGGTGAGCAGAAATATGGATGTTTAAAAAGGGTCGCAGGTGGCCGGTTAGGAGCCTGGGACCAAAGCAATTAACAGCGTATGTAGCTACTCGTTTTTATTGTCTTAGCGCCATTCAGTAGCTGCCTTTCAGACGCAGCTCATACTTTTTACTTGAATATTTTCCCCTTTTGAAATTTTACATTCGTCTGACCGCATTGCGCGGCAAGGACCCAGATTGCCCAAAACAGGCGTTCCACTGTGGAATCCAGGTGGATTCCATGTCAAAAAGCAGCGGATTCAGAACACACAGATAAGCAACGGGAAAACCAGCGGTCTCAGAACACACAGATAAGAAATCGTCAGCTTCACTAAATCCGTTTGGATCGGGGGTGGAATCCACTTGGATGAACATGGATTCCGGTTTAAATTCATGTGGACCCATTGAAAAGTCCGCCGTGGATTGCACGTTGTTCCGGATTCCAGGAAATTCCTACATAGTGGAATGCTCTTGTAATCCAACTGGAACGAAAATGGACCCACGTGGAAAGGTTGGAAAGTGATAAAATCCACATGGATTTTGGTGGATCCATCACTTTCTGATGGATTTGGGAGTCTGGGGAGTACGGCCAAGGAAACGTGTCTGGTCGGGGAAGCACTCAGACAGGTGCTCCAAGACAAGGCATCAAAAAGTAATGGTTCCGTCCGGCCGTTTGACTACCATAAAGGGTTTACTGCTCAGCGAAACACAAAAATGGGCCGGTCAAGGGGTCGCAGTGCAGTATGAGTCGCTTTGGCCATTCCGCCTTTTGTGCGACAGACAATCAAGAAAATGTGGACATTTTTTAGGTTTAGACAAGCAAATTGATTGACGCACAAAATTCCGCTGACTATCAGAAAAGGGAGCTACTTGTGACAGCCGAAGCTACATATATGTATAACAAACGGCAACCTATTAAGGAAAAGTTCTCGGCGATCGCCTCGCAGACTAGCCCCTCTTCAGGAAAATGTGCTCACTTGTTACACCATCTCTCACGTCTGCGACCTCCTGTAGCAACTCATTAGCCGGTTCGCCTTCACATTGTGTTGTTGTAGCGTCCTTTCGTGCTACCTCACTAACACCCTAAAGCCCCGGGGTCTTTCTGTCACGGAAGCACTCACTCATATATAATCAGTGTCTTTGTTCGGGATTCACATCTGTATCTGGGAGGGGCTCATGCCGCCCATTAAAGAGAGTTACAGGCCAGCCGAAAGGAACTGCTTCTAGTGCTCTTTTGTCCGTGCTAAAGAATACTAAACGTCCGCAGGGGAGGTTGCCCTTGACACACTCGTAGTTTTGAGCTAGCCAACTAAAATGACACGCTGTCTTCTTCTGTACCTGACACGAATTCGTACGAGCATGTATACCCTGATCATAGGACATGTTGCTGGTGACTAAAGAAGTCAAAGCGCGTATGCCAAATCACGGCCCATATCGATCTCAAATCGGGCTCCTGCAGACTATTGAAAAACGAGGAAACAGATACTGCATTGTAGCATTTTGGATTTTCGCTGTGGTTTCTGTTTCTGTCCCCAGATTTCCCCTGTCATGAGGCACCTGGGTGGATCCACTCACCTTCCATGTGGCTTCCAGATATTCCTTCAATGTGCCGTATGGATCCAGTGAGGAGCAGTTTGGCTGGCTTGGACTGGCATGGACACTGTGTCTGGAATCCACGATGGATTTTTCGTGGGAACCATGTACAGTATGGATGTTTAGTTCCACGCGAGTCCATAACATTTTGGAGACCCACAATGACGGTGTACCGACCGCAAGTAATAAAAGTGAAAAACCAAGTTTGACAGCATGATATCACGCTCGAAAGGCGGCACATCAGGTTACGGTCCCACAGGCTTCGATTAAACGGTAGTGCTATACATCTATCATCAAAACACATTCCAACTCATCATTTCCTCAAAGACGTAAAAGAGCGAGTCGTGCACGCGACGCAACCTTCATAAAGGGCATGTATGTAGACACTCAAATACCCGCGGTGGCTCAGTTGGTAGGCGACGGTCCCGCATTGCTTGAGCCAGTAAACCCGACTAAGAGTTCCGTTGGGGCTGAGGACAGCGTCTGTGCCAACACCGCCCGTCCATTGTTGGACTCGCGAGGTCAGCACATGAAAAAAAACGCTATCAACACCTCCCGCCGCCCCAGGGTGCCTTGCTGGCCACGGTCATCTTTCCTAACCCATATGCCATTCTTGCCACTTCGACTGAAACAGATGATTTCCTTATCGACTCTTGCGGAAGATACTTGGACCTGAAGGTTAGGAACCCTAGCGTCCCTGTTTGAGAAGATCACTGAAAATAATGAAATCCCAAAGATTCGACACGACAGTACCTGTTTACAAAGGTATGGGAAGAGGACGGGGAGGCACAGGACGAGGTCAGCTGCCGTCCAATCCGTCTGCTGTGCCGCGGCATGAGAATCCTCCAGCATGCACTGGACGCCCGCATCCTTAACAGCATCTATTTTGAAAAACCAATGGGGGATTGGTGAAAGGTAGGTGAATCACAGATGCTATCTATGCGGCTCGCCCTCATGGATTGGCATTTGGGAAAAGGAAGGCAGGGTATTACTCAAGCACGTCTCCACCTCTGAAAAATGGTATCCACGGGGGTCAAGCACATCTCCACCACTGGAAAAATGTTAAACAGAGTTATCGAAATTACAAAGTACATAAATTTAAAAATTGCAAAATGTATATATGTCATAAATTCGAACTCATGATTCACACTCAAATCAATGGCAATTGTCTCGCTATCTAGGTTATGATGTCATTGAATGGCGCCGTTCGATGTTGCTTTTTCCGCCATCATTCGGCCAAGAGTACTAAAAGCAAATTTTCGGACTTTCCACGCATCTTTCGAACAAGCTCGGTTTTCACATGGCCCCAATTGCTTTCGATTCTTAAAAGGGGTTAACTCCTGTAAGTGGCTGTAAAATGCTGTTGATGATTGACTGTTTGGTGACCATGGTGCGCCTTACTCGCGCGTCTTTACTGCGCTTGCGTGGGCATCTTAGGACAGTGGAACTGTTTGCCAGCGTAGGCATCTTAGAACCGGGCGCATTCGACCAGCAGCCAGGCTAGTGCATTATTGATTGCCCAGAGCAGTTGCAGGCACCCTTGGGAGGCGCGGCAAACACGCCTTAGGGGTTTGTTGAGGAATCGGGGCCTTAGTGATCGATGCTCTGCAGGAATAAGCCTTTCTACCAGGCTTGGGCTATTGAAGACCTTGGACCGCTCGCTTGTAAGATCAGCCCGAACCCGCCGGTACGAGCGCGAAAAAGAGCTGTCGTTCACTTGCAAACAACACCAGCATAACACCTTTCAACCTGCGCATTCTTTCGAATGGTTGTTTGGCAGGCAGATTCATGACTGATTTTGATTTTCCAAATGAAGAAACCCCACTCAAAATATGGATTGACTCGTATATACCGCTTTCGACATCGACAACGATCTGCTGGCAAAGCTAAACAGCTGACCCCAAACCGACTTGCATTTTCCAATATCTAAACACCTCGTCCAGAGCTGCTGTTTCCCCCTTAGGACACGATGATAGGACACGATGTAAGTAATTATGGCTTCACTTTTATCCCCACAACATTGCACGTCGATATTTAACTGCCACAACCGCAACATGGCCTCAGAACAGTCTTCTATCCTGATTTCTCGTTTGCTACGCGGCAAATAGTATAGCCTACTAGCACCCATGCCATTGGCTTTTCTCCGGCAACATTGGACTGGGTGTCTCAATATGGCATCAGTCGTTGGCTCATTTTTTTAAGTTTTGAGGGTGATTGAGTGGCTCATCGTTATCAACAGAAAATATGTACTATGCAATCTACGCTCATTAAGCAAGCAACTCACTTAGCTTACCGGGTAACAAAATCAAGATTCTCAGACGTGTTAGTCGGTTCTTCACACATTGCAGGTAACGAGAAGAAAAGTTGCAAGTAGAGATTGAGAAATGAGGTCACAAATTTGGCACATAGACACATGGCAAATACATTATTTGATTTCGCCTAGAATAGTGCGTGCAGTAAAGCCCCAGGGGAAAGCTTCTTGTAGAGCATGTGGCAACTGGCTTCCTCATGGATATTCGTCAAAAAGAACGTAATGTCGATCTGCCGCGTGGCATGGTTGATGATGGCGCATCCATCCCCTGGTCAACCCGCCCAGTGAAGACCGTCGGTCGTAAGCCCTAGCTTTAGGCTTCTTTCGACCGACTATTCTGCTTCTAGGTGTGCTCCTGTGCCAGTCATCTGGTCATCTTATGATCGTTATCGCTCATAGCGTCCCGCCTGTCGATCGGCCGACTTCCTTATATGATCGTTATCGATCATCTGTTCCGTCTGTTCCTCCTCTCGTCGTTTCATATGGTCGACATCTATCATCGAAGACTATCAGCCAATGAAGTCCGTCGATCCCCGTGATCTTCGGCGTTCTTGTAAGTGTGTGAGCTTTTTGGAAAGGGAGGGGGAGATAGCGTTCTGATGCGCTTTAGGACTTTTATGTGCGTCATAAGTGTCCTGTGTTGTTTAAGGCATGACTTGGGTCCATCACCCCAGGTTTAAATGCCCATCTTTCCGGACTAGGATTCCCGCTCCCGTCGTGTTTCGTCTCGTCTCAAGGGCACCTACAGTAGCTTGGCTACAGTCATCTGCAAGCCTAAGCCCAGCTGCAGTCTTCTGCAAGCTTATTAGATCCAGGTCCTTTTTCACCTTGTTCGGAAGTCCGTCCGGTGATCAGGTGTCTAAATTCTTCCCTGATCTCAATTGATGCTCCCATTTTCCTCTACTCCGGCTCCGAGTAGCTGGTCTAGAAGGAGCGTGGGGTCACGCTCAATTGGCGGTGGGAGAAGTGTAACCCGCATCTCTTGATGAGGGGTCGTCTCAACCGGTTTGAACCGCCTGGCACAAGTGGCCCTGGTGCAACACGTGGACACTTCCCACGCTCGTCCTCTCTTGTCATGGAGTAAGGAGAGCGAGCCTGGATCTAATCTAGACTAGTTCTAGGACTGGTCGCCAGGTGCCCTTCTGGCCGTCCTGGCCGAGTCCGTCTACGTATCTCGTCACGAGCAGTTGGGTATCTCCTGACCGCCTCTCCCTATTACAGTGCTCGCCCCTTGGCTCGTCTTATACGTGTGGAGGTGTCCGCCCGTCGGCCCAATAAAGAGCTATCGTTATTGGTGTCCGGTTCGGTAGGGACCGCGCAGGGGTGATTCGAACCACGTACGCGTGTAGGTATATCCACCCATAGCTGGGAGGAGTATCACAAAGACCAATGTGTTTGCGACCTCTTCTTGGACAAACGAAACAGGCAAGCAAACTGGGCACTGTCTGGCAGACTTACAGGCTGGGCTTGTTAGTCGTGAATCGGAAAATCCCTTGGCACTGTAATCGATCTAAAAGCGCGCACAGGTACTCCAAAGCACATAGCTGGGCGTTCGTTTGAAATCCAGCACCGATTTATTAACTTACTTTGCAAATAACACTCGATGGCGGTTTATATCTGACCGACTACTGTATAATTCTGCCAGATTTTTGACTACGCTCGAACAACGAAGGGAACATCAATTAGCATAACAAATGTTCCCTTCGTTGTTCGTAAATCTGGGCCAATAGAAGCCGACTAGCCGATTAGCCCTTAGCACTCCTAGAATCTCTGAAATTCAACAACTTGACGATGAAATATGAACCATCACTAACACCTTTTGGTCAATCCATGGGCACTGTTGGAATTCAAAAATTTCTTGGTGATTTATGCTATTGCGAAGTTTTTTTGCCCCTTTGAACAGCTGCTGCAACTGGTCTGGGGCTCGTTCAAGTGCACAGGACACTCAAGCAGCATTGGCGAGCATTGACATTGGTTGGAAATAATTTGAACGCTAAAGCGTATAAGTGCTATTGCTTATTCGTGCTCGCTGAATCGTTTATTTTGTTGCTGAGCAATATTCTCCCGGGCATTCTGAGGACCACGCCGCCTGCGACTTCATTGGACAGACCCACATTGCTATCTTTCGAAGACGCCATGTATGACTGAATCTGAGACAAATAGTGACCACCCAGTTAATGGGTGCACGATTTCGGACTGGATGGGATGGCCAAAAAGCTCTCATGCGGTCTCGGAGACTCGAAGAGACAACGTTGAGCACCTGAGCAGCACCGGGGACATGGCTAGAACGGTAGACAAGCCTGGCTGACGATGAGTGTGAGTGCCATTTTCTAGTGCAAATGGCATGATGGGCGGTCATGTGCGTTCGCGACGAAGGATCATCAAATGTGTCTTCGTTTGAGGATTGATGCGTTTGGTGCTGGGCGCACAATCCATAGTCTGTGGTGGCTTACTTAGGTTGAAGTAAAAATTTGCGCCAACGCTGAACGAAGAAGTCCAGTGGACACGCAACAAGAAGGCAGGAATTAATGGGACTGACATGATCAGATAGTCTCTTCCCAGCATTTTCACTGGTACTCGTAAACACAGA
Organism: Mesodorylaimus sp. YZB2_4; assembly: GCA_030248295.1. NCBI lineage: Eukaryota > Metazoa > Nematoda > Enoplea > Dorylaimida > Dorylaimidae > Mesodorylaimus > Mesodorylaimus sp. YZB2_4. The sequence goes on along the minus strand of JASANH010001213.1, from coordinate 525,225 downwards.
TTGGTAAGATACCTGGAAACTAACAATAAGATCCCAAATCTGTTCTACTCTCCTTCAGGGCTTTTCATATAATACGTACAGTATGCACACGCGTGAGCGTGAAGATCGAAAGCATATAATTGCATTGGGAGCGTCAAGATGGCATGGCCGACACCAGTATATCTTATCGCTAGGGGAGCATCAAGTCGGCATGATCCTACCCGCAGGCCCGTCACGGCAGAGGTCAATCGATGCGCCGATGATAGTGGTTTTTAAGGAATGGATTCAGAAAGCGTCGCTTTAGGAATGGCTTTGCTGCTAGGAAGGCCGCCGCTAAAGGAAAAATCGGTGAATAAAAAAGAGGCTCCCACTGTAGAGAAAGGAAAATTTGTTCAAAATCGACTATCTGATACCCCGAAGCTCATGTCATGTCATACTTTATTCGTAGCCAATGCACTGTGCAGCGCACTCGATGGCTAAGGACACATAATTGACAATCGTTTTATACACAGGCGAGGGTCGAACCCTCCCCTGTAGGTGCGCACCCAGCGTGAGAGGCAGACGTCTAACCCACTGGGCCACGAGCACGAAGAGCTAACTATCGCCCTTCAATAGCAAGAGAAAGAAGTAAAAGTAAATTATCAGCATCTGCAAGAACGAGTTTAATTTCGTTGCAAGTCTTTACGAAATTGTGCCGACAAGGGTATTAGGACTCTAGTTTATAGTATTGATACCACAAAATGGTGTTTATTAGCATTCTGCGAAATTATAAACTACCACGTGCATATAATATCTTATCTGATTGTTAAGCTAATGCGTGCTAAAATCTTTAGGATGCACATGGATAAGAGACAGAAAGAGTGCTATGCGCACTTTCTGTAGATTTCTTGTGTTGAGAAATGCGGGTAGCAAGTTGCAGCAGTCTAGCCCTCATCATGTTTTTTGTGCGTTTCAGTGGGACTTGGAGACCTGGACCTCGAACAAAAATATTGCTGGCCTAAAATTCAGTTTTTTCAGCATAAAATATTAATTAGCTCGAATGTATTTTTATCCGTTCGACTCTAGCTTTCAAAAAAGTGGCCAGACCCGACCCGACGTGGGATGCTGCCTGTGGCTGAGGCCTGCCACTGACTTGTCCCAGTACACGCTAGGACTGGCCAATGATTCCAATGTTCTTGAGACCTAAGTACGATGAATGCAATGGCGTTAAAATATGCAACAAGTCAAAATCGCTCAGCTCGATGCGCAGGTTGAGTGTCTCGTGCATTCATCATCATAGTAAGTGTCCAACCGTCACAGCTGACACACAACAAGAGCACCCATGGACCCCTGAATGCGCTTATACTCCAGACTGTGTGGGAATGTTCGATCTTTAAAGAACGGGGTTTAAAACATGGCATCTGTGTCGGCTTTACTGGGGGGGGAGGCACTGTCGCGAACGCGAGCAAAGATCAAGGTTGTCATAGCATAGGAATGCTAATGATGTAAAGTGAGAATGTAAAGGTGGTGATAGAGGATTCTAGAGATGATGAGAGTGTCGATTCTGGGAATCGAGTGTGCGGTTCATTATCAAAGTGTCTCCATAATTTACTATATTTAAATCAAATCAACGTGTGATTCCGTCGTTGCAACATCAATATCCACTGCGGTAACAATCGACGACAGGCACTACCATGCCTCCTGATATTAATAATGTGACTTAAGTCCGCATTCTTCGATAAGTCGGTTTTAAACGAGCAGGTGGCTGAAACAAGGTACAACCATGAACCTACTGTATGTTCTATCTGAAAATCCATGTTTTCTACATACAAATTTCGCGGAAAGAAATTTTCGCGGTCCATGCTTCTTAGAGGGAGATTTATTACTCAACCGCATCGAGCATACGCAGGCATGAAACTGACTGGTCAAAAGGCACCAAACCAACAGAGTAATAGTAATAAAACAAACAAATAACGCACAACAGACAAAGGGAGACCAGCTCCACACAGAGCAATCACCAGATATCACCAGACAGGCCATTAGACGAGATGACATTAGACGAGGTCGCACTCATTTGCATAATGGACATAACTAGATCTTCATTCCCCTTACACATCCGCGAAAACCGCGAAATTGAAGTGATTTACGGAATGATCGTGCAGGTCACGACTCCCCTTGATTGAGCGAGTTAGCAGTGATTTTGAAGCATGGTTCATTGCAGCTATATCAAATCCTCGACATGCCTCGCTCACGATCAGTGACTATCTCAAACCATCTAGTTTCATAACTGTTTCACTTCTCTACCACCTTTCAGAACTCTACAGCTAAACGAAGATCCAAACAACGCCCGCGCAAAACATCACATGTTCAGCGAGCATTGTTGAGCGAACTACAAATAACTTTTTGGGTGACAGGCACTCTGGCAGTGTGCACCCTAGAGTACACTTGCGCGCGTACGAATATTTTATGGTCTTTTCGTTTTATCTGCATTGCTCACCTGTACGAGTGTCAGCGGACGTTAGTTTGTTCAGGCAGCAGGTAGGGTTTCAGTCTTCCGCAGGTGCACACATTTGGAAACTGCACGCTGCACGTAATGGAGGCAGTGCAGGTGGAGCATGGTAAAGACTATGGAATTGTCAGTCGGAGAAGTGAAATTGCAGACACTGGTGATAATACGGAGTATGAAAATCTTTTATGCTTTATCTTCGTGCTTTGATCCTTGCGTGTTTTTAATTGCTCGCAAATGACGCGAAGACAATGGTCCCTATTTTTAGCAGTTACTCTTACTCATCGCAATCCAGTTGCTACGAGTATACTGAATCGTCGTCGGAGAGCGGCAATGCATGTGTTGCTTACGCGGAGCACAAACCAGTGGACGAAGAAAATGATTGCTCGTCTGAGAGGTTCGTATAAGTTTGAGGTTCTTAGGGACGAGTGTTCATTCAAATGTTTTTAGGACTGTTCCTTTTTCTGAATATGGCAACTCAGTAACCTACAGCGAAACCGAGAACATCTGTAACGCTCATGTGGAGTATGCAGAACAGGAAACTGAAGACGCGTACAAAACGAACATTCAAAGTAGCGAATACGAGGATGTACCCGCTGATGGGTAAGCGTGTGACTTCTTGCCCAAGGCACATGCGATTTAGAGTGCCAGTAGGAATCGATCTTGATCTTGTCCTTCTTTGGATTCATTGTTTAATAGGACCAAAAATAGTCGCATCATCGTCAGCTGATAGGCATTGGATCCGTTACTCGGTGCTGGATACTTGCTGTGTTGGTGGGCTGCGTGGCTTGATTCGAACCTTCGCACCGCAGCACAGTTGGCTCAGTGGGCTTGCACGAGAACCCAACTGTTTCATGAGCAATCCTGACTGGGAGGTTCTGTTCCGGCTGGAAGCGATAGTTCATAAAGTCTGTCGCTGGCGACACTGGATACTGTCGAGGGGCACTTGTTAGGCCTCATCCTCGAAAGTGTCACTCAGGGCCAGCGAAAGTCCAGGGATGATAACGGGGTCTTCCTACTAGGTCCAAACCCAGGAGTCACTTTCACAGGGTTCGCGAACACTAGTCAGAAAACTGCCGCCTCATCCATAGACTGCTCCCCATGGAAGCATCAGCAGGAAGTTGCCGTGCAAGTCGGTCGTCACACGGACCTTGTTTGCCATATTATGGCTGCTTGCCGGCTGGGCAAAAGAGAGTTGCAAGCGACGCGTGGGCCACCCGAAAAACAAAGTACCCTCTTTCAGGACCTACACAGGAAACATATACGCCTACATAGCAGAATATGAAGAAATCGATGACCAAGAATCCACTGGTAAAGCTGAGGAGTACTATGTCACAGTTGCTGACGCGTACTTTAATCAGCCAGGTGAGAATTTTGCGATTTCGAGAGTAATCAGGTCAGACTAAAATCTGCTCCATATTTATAGCATTAACACCTCGAAAACAGTCTCCTATGGCATGTTTTGTCGCCATTTTGAACCCTCATCAGCTACTATTTGGTTGGAAAAGTAAAGTTCCGTGGGCGTGCCAGACGACACTACGGACCTGGTAAGATATCTCAATAAGGAATTAGCGTCTGTACAATGTTACAATATCAGGTCACGCGTCCTCTCAACCAGAATGGGAGTTCAGTTTTCAGCAACCAGTCCACCCACAGCAACAGTCACTTTCCTTCGGCGCACTCTCAAAGACTACGCTATGCGGGCACCCAGCAGCATTGAAGTGCACGAAACCTTGCCCAGCGACTTCCTGACCAAGATCCAAGCAGTCTTTGATATGGCCAAGCAAAAACCGACCCGTTTCAAGCACGTTATTGGAATCAGCTGTTTTCCAATTCACATGTCTATGCCGAAGAGTCAGTGGAAGGACCTGAGTCAACTAAACGCCCTAATATCTGCAAAACCTCACGCTAGTCCGAGTTTAGTCAGCACTGATGCCGCATCTGATCGAGTTGGTCAGCTGCAGCATGTGGTCACTTCTTTCTATTCGAAGAAATACGGACTTGAGGAGAGTCTACTAAAAGCCTATATAATTGATACGGGACCAGGTTTCCGGAACATGCATTCCTCAGTTTTTGCTATGAAATCGTTGAGTTGCTTGGCACAGCGCGGACAATCGATTTTGCTACCAGAACCATCTCATCCGACATTGACCGTTTGGTTCAACGTCTTCCAATACACCACTGGTGTGACACCACGCTACTACCATCGTCGCCCTGATCGATCATGGTTATTGGATTTCAGCGATCTGTATGAGAAGATTGACGACAGCACGGCGGCCGTATTCATGTCCAACCCATCAATCATGTGTGGCGGGATCAGCAGCTATCGAGAATTGAGCATTCTTGTATCAATATTAGCTAAACGACGAATTCCTTTGATCATGGAAGAAACCATGGATTACTTGGTGTATGACCACAGCCACCCGCCACATAGTGTCTTGGAACTCAAACCTACTATACCTGTTATTCTAATCAACTCCGTATATCGATGGTGAGTGCTCCAATATAATCTAGGTTCGGGTTGGGTGGGGAGGGTTGTGTATTTGGTTGCCTTGACTTACCGCCTTGCACACGAAGCAGTGCTTCGGCATGCCTTCGTTGGCCCCTCGATACACTCCCTTCAGGCGAGGCATTAACCCGTCGTGTTGATGTCTCTGGCTCCTGCGACTAGGTGGGCTGCCTGGAGTGTGTGTGAGACCATCCGCTCCCCGCGGTACCTTCTCCAAGGTACGGCCATTCACCCTGTTGCATAATGTTCTCGCTAATCTCCTTCAAATACTCCAACTAGTGTGAGCAAGACTGGCAGGCGTAAGGATGGGAAAGAACTCCGACCGGAGCACGCAATTCTTACGGCTACCTACGGCTGAAACATCAACCCGAGAGGTTGAAGTATCCCAGCCAGGGGAGAGTATCGATGGCCTACCAGGCACGAGGGTTCCACTACCCCGCATGAACAACGTTTGGCTTCGTTGCTCTTCGACGACTGATTTTTGGTGGGCCAGACGCGTATTTTCTTGACGGACTTACAATAGCCTACCCAGAACGTCTTCCGAGAGCAACGGAAACAAATCTTTGAATGAAGGCTAAATAAAATATTTGAACGGGACTGGCGCGGGATTAAAAAAAGTGGATTTTAAAAAAATTTTTGTTGGGCATGATAAGGATAGGTTTTTTGTGCTTTTACCTGTCCTGTGCATTCAAACAGTACTCCAGGCTGTCTTCCAATAAGCTCAAAAAATCACAGTCAAATTTTTACTTCGCGATGCCTAAGTAGTTCAGCTTCTCAGTTTTAGGATGATATTTGGCGCGCAAGGACCGACCTTGGCCTGGGCATTGATCTATGACCCCGAATCTCATCTCAAACCGTCTCTTCACGAATCTTTGCGTGCAGTGCAAATGCAGTCGACGAAGATGTCGTCTGGTCTTCCCTCACCCTCGAATGTGTCAGCTATACTGCACTATGATGGCTGGGTGAATGATATTGCTCGTTTCATGGCAAAAAATGTGCAGATTGCGGTGGGAATCCTCAGTCAAACACCAGGTTTGGTTATAACACCATCAAAATCTGGGTATTTCCTTATTACAGCCATCGATTTCGAGGCGTTTGGTGAAAAATTTTCAAATGACACAGATTTTACTGTGGCTTTGTTTAATGAAGAAAGCTTGAAGGTTATGTGCGGATCTGTGCTGTTAGGTTGGAAAAACAGTTTTGCTTTGGAAATGTACATGAGACGAGATTTGCTTATTGAGGCATGCGAACGTATTGATCTGTTTTGCAAACGACATGCCATGAATACGCCAAACTTGTGAGTGAGGTGAGGTGAGGTGAGAGTTTTGTTGTGAGAAAACAAAAAAAGAAACCTTTTTTGGCTTCAGTTCCCGAGGAAATATTCACGTAAAATTGCTTTTCGCTCTGGCGAATTCTGAAGGGATGGAGTCTAGCAAGTCATCACTTCTCACGACAGGCATGTGTATTGATATCATGGACCGGTAGCGTAGCTTGTATTCGCATCTCCTAGAAGCCAACAGGGTAACAAGGCTTGGTGTGCCAATCGCGACCCCACCGCATGGACAGTTACTCGTTTTCACTCAATATCGAAACAAATACAGTACATGCATTATGGGGGGGGGGGGGGGAAGAGACAAATAAAAACAGAAAAAAAATCAAAAAGCTGCAGTGAAGTGAGAAAGGTTCTCGCCCCTGGAAGCCTGCCACTACTGCTACACTGTTGCGATCTGGACTTGCAGCAAGAAAATATTGCGGCGTGAATTTTGTCCGCTTCATTTGACGGCCTAGCGAATACTGTTGATATCAATATCCAATCTAATATTGATGTTTTAAGATATATATCCATACCTGTGGTATATCTTTCTTGATACAGAGCTAGTACTGTAAGATCTTTCGCGGCCAAGAAATCAGTAACAAATATCAATATTAGACAATTCAGAAACAAATAATTGCTCTGAAAATTATGTCATACTTTCTTATGGCTAGTTTTATAATACTATGATATTTCGATATTTTGAATATATGGCTAATTTGTGTGGGGAGGGGGTTGGCTAATCGGAGGGGGTTGGCAAAAAGTGGTCAGCTGCGGTCGGGGGAGGGGTAGCGGCCAATTGTCGACCGCAGCAAATTTTTAGACTTCTGATGACAAAAAAACACCTTTTATCTTCGCGAGTAGTGCGCGCTCAAACCTTCAAAACTTTTTGTCTTCTCTTCTCCTCGGTCGTTCATTCTCGATAATGCAATTTCGGGTTCATCATGACTCTTATTCCCAACTGGAATGGCATCTGATCCAAAAGGGAAAAGTTGGGAGGCGATGGCTCAGCTGATTAAGGCGTTGATCCGCCTTTCTGGCCCGCAACCCTGACTGGGAGGCCGAGGTTCTATTCCGACGTAGGACGGCAGTTTAGTAGCTTGTCGTTGGCTTTGGACACCTGGCTCCGGGCGACACCACGTTACTGTCAAACGGCGGACGCCCACCCGAGGAGTAGAGAATTAAGAAACTGTCTTCAAACACCAGTCGAGATGGTCCCTAAGCTAACGATAAGCCCAAGCCCCTTCTCACCCAGTATGCCCTCGTGTTGAGGTGCTCCCAGTGAAGACACAGGGAACCTGCCATGAGAGCTGGTCACCTCTAGTGATAGGTCGGTATCACCTTTTTCCAGGATCGAGATCAGGGCAAGCCCGATCGGGATCGGGATTTTTTGTTTGAGGTCGAACAGTTTGCACGCACGAAGGAGATGAGTCTATTTTCCACACCAAAGCACACTTTAGTCATCCAGGTTTTTTATCAGGTCGAGTTTCAGTCAGTATAAATAAGCTGAAATTGATGAGTACCGTATTTCTTCGAAATTCTCCCGCGGGAGAAATTTTTTCAAATGGGTCCCAGACGGGGGAGAATAACCAGAGGGGGGAGGATTTCGCAGTTTCGATACGCGTCCAGCAAGGTCAGCCTAGGCTAAGTAAAATTAGTGTTGCTATCATTATCGATTTGAGCCAATGCTGCTGTTGCCTCTTCATGGCAGATATGATGGATCAGAAAATAACCCACCATTATGCATATCATAATTATTAGCAGATTCCCGATGCCTCAATGTCAGGATCAGGATCGGGATCCCAACCTATCCCTCACAGTCGCGCTTATCATATCATGACTGCTTGCCAGCTAATATGATTGGAAGTCCCGTAGAGAACTGAGCCGGCGCGGCCCAACCCGCAAAACTTTTACAAAATATGAGGAAAAGTTGTGGGAAAAGTTTGTGGAGGCTTTTACAAAATAGAAATCCGCTCCATTAATCAAAAACGACTTGTCTTCGAAGGAGATGTGGAGCTCGAGAAAGCATAAGACGAAACATTTCACAAAACTGCGTTTGGAAAGGGGGAGGGGGTCTGGCTGAAGTGGTCGACCATTTTTGAGGGGGGTTCGCGATAAGTGGTCGGCATGCGGTCAGGGGGGGAGGGGAGTAAAAAATCGAGATTTTGTGCGGTCGACCTTTATGGATGGTCCCCCCCCCCCCCACCATCCATTCGAATCTACTACCGTGCCTGTGCCCTGCTGTGTCTTTTTGTTTATACATAGTATACATGTATTCCATATGGTCCCGTGTGATACATGTGCCCCACCAACGATATCTCAACAACTTGAAGTCATAAGCCAACAAACTTTGTTCCTTGGTGTAACTTTGCACGACGTGGAATGAGTGATCGAGGTAGGTGAGCTATGTAGTTGAGATTGTATCCGAAGTTTCTCGCGAACAAATAATTCGGCGATTCCTGAAAAAGTGATCTGCCACACAACCGAAAATCTGACCTACATATTATCAGGCCCTATCATCTGAACATCTGTGATTTCTCACCGTTTGAATTTGCCGCCAATAGGCCATTCCCGTACGAAGTGTTTAGACAAGTTTGCTTGGGCCGTAGTTGCTCTGGATTGCCTATTGACTCATATGATGAGTATACTCTGCCGCCAGACGCCCGCCCCCATTCCCGCAATAAGTAAACGAAGCCGCTTTGCAATACGACAAACTTTTTTCAAGTTTTCTTTTCGATTGCTAACGTGTAAAATCGTGTGAAGTGCTAATTTTAACATTTCTTGAAATATCTCTTTGACCCAGCGACGATCTCAAAGTAAAAATGGGAACGGCGGCGAACCCACGAGAATACGATCATCTGTTCAAATTGTTGATTATCGGCGATAGTGGTTAGTAGACGGTTTTTCTGTATCTTTACAAAATACAATTATTTGATTAGGCCAACAGATAAGAACAACTGTTTCAAAGATAAAGATCGGGTAATATATTTGCAGGCGTCGGGAAAAGCAGTTTATTATTACGATTCGCTGATAATACGTTTTCTCGTAAGTTTTTCCTGTTTTTCTGAAACTCCTCGATAGTTATAACCTTCGTCTTCGAGGAATTTTCTAAAAATTTTCAGTATGAAGTTTTAATTCTTATTATTTGTGTATTCATAAAAATGACTTTTCACTTGCTTTTGGCCCAAAATTTTTCTGAAATCCTACAGTAAAGTTCTTTTTTGTTTGAAGTTTGTTTCAGTTTTAAAAATTTCTTTCTTCGAACTCTGCTTTTAGCTAACTACATAACAACAATTGGCGTCGATTTTAAAATTCGCACGATCGCCATCGAAGGTGAACGAGTAAAATTGCAAATTTGGGATACGGCGGGACAAGAACGTTTTCGAACGATCACGTCAACGTAAGTAGGTCCGACTTGTTGTTGCTCTTGTTTTACAGGTTTCCAGATGAACTTTATTGCAATTCATATTTAATTTTCGTCACGATATTTTGTTTTTGGCGTCCTAAAAGACATTTCCTTTTTAGTTATTATCGTGGCACGCATGGCGTAATTGTAGTTTACGATGTGACAAGCGGTGAATCTTTTGCCAACGTGAAACGATGGCTTCACGAAATTGACCAAAATTGTGAAAATGTACAACGAATACTAGGTAAGGGAACTAGTTTCTGTTGATTTATTGAAATAAAATGGTCTTGGGAATCGGGCCCGGCGTGGTTGTTACAGTCGATCCTAATTAGCATATTTCCAGGAGGGAAGGTCATAATGGCGGTGACGCGTGGGCCTGACAGGACGGGATGTGGGAGGGGCTCTGTGTTGACTACATTCATTGCCAAATATTTTCTAGAGGATGATTCATTGTAAAGTGAATGTTCTGACGAGTAGACTAGGGAAACGTGTATCAGGGTCCGCAAAAAGCAGGAGCGCGATTGTTTACATTCTCCAGGTGCAGTACGTGGAATCAAGCGTTTGGTTTCTTTTTGTATGTTTGGTATCATAGTCTTAACGTATCGAGGTCGTTACTTTTTTTAAAATTGTTTACGAAATCCTATTTCACAAGCGAATCTTATTTTTCCTGTTTCGCTAAGCCCTTTTTTTATGGGCGCCTGCATAGAATTTGATGATCTCTCGCCACTGCTTTCGCTGACTCCTTTTACTGCCGCTAATGGAGCGAGGGGCATCAAAGTCGATGCTGACGCTGAAGAAAACATGTTTAGGATTTTCTTTCTGGCCGGCCTATATATTAGAAATCTGTTTCCGAGCAGACGCAGTGCAAAGCTTTCACTGATCTGTCAACTGTCTACACCACATTAGATGTGATCTTTTTTTTTCAGTCGGTAACAAATGCGATGACACTGAACGCCGCGTGGTTGCCCAAGCCGACGCTAGGCGGTTTTCTGATCAAATGCAGATATCCTATTTCGAAACATCAGCGAAGAATAATCTGAATGTAGAAGAGGTAAGGTGTCCTTTCGGGATTGAATAATGTAAATGCACAGGAGAAACAATATGCAAGGCCCGCATGATAGGGGGAGAGGTCAAATCAGCGGATGCCCCGACATACATATTTTAAATTTGAATATTTCGTGACAAATGTTTTTCTCGCTACAGTTCATTTAAAAAAATTAAGCAACAGTTTTCACACTCCATATGCCGTCGGACGCCTCGCTGTAATTACAGCTCTTGCCCACGGTCTCTGCATGCGACAGGTCAGCCAACCAGCATGACCATACATAATATCCTGCATCCCCTTGCCCATGCCATGAATGCTGTACAGTACACAGACTGCGCAAATGCGGCTGTCGCAGGGTGTACGGAGCAGAGAAGGAACGAAAATAAGACCACCAGCTGCGTTTTCGTTCTCGTCCTTAGGTGGGTAATTGAAGGACGTTATCTGAAATGTTATTGGAAGTGGAAAGTGGAACAACAGACTTCTGGAAAGTGCAGTAAACATGCCAGGATTTAGCCAGACTCATTTCTGTTCAGATGTTTAACGCCATAACCCGACTTGTGTTATCGGCCAAGAAAGCTCATCAAGCCAGCCAACAAGCGCCCTCTCATCATGCCGCCGGTGGTATAAAATTGGATGGTAGAAACGGTGGGAAGACGAAGAAGAAGAATTGTTGTTAAATGTGGGAGTATGCGCAAATCTGTCAGCGCTTTGGATATTCTCGCTAAGTTCTCCTATGCTGCAAGTGCTGGTTGGAGGAGTGAGCGGAGTTTACTACCTACGTTTATAATTGCGGGCCTGTGAATAGCAAACACATTTAATTTTTTATACGTTTTCGGGATGTCTTTGGGAATTCTGCCTTTCTTGTGCATTTCTTTTTTCAGTTCTGTTCTGTACCTAATGCTAGGTTTGTGATACTGTAGTGCCGAGGTACGGCGAGCTTTCTAGCTGCGTTGTTTCTTTGGTCCTCCAATTTGTCTAGGATTCGCTCGTTCAATTAGACAAGGTAGTAGGTCTGGGTTTCTTCTCTTAGCATTCCGCGTCTTGAATAAGATTTTTGGCAGTATGGCTCGAGTGATGAGTGCGTGGTGCTGATGGCCATGCTTGCGGATGAATTACATGTTTTGGGCAACGAAGTGAGTCCAGCTAATAGAACTGTGGGTTTTTGGTTCGATTAATATGTGTGTTATTAAGTGAAGCAATGTTGCGATTGTGCAAATATACATAATAGTCTCGTAGAGCAGTTGTTCAAGAGGAACAGGAGGTAGGTTTGCCGTTGCTCGGGGCGATTGCCAGATTTCTACAGGTTTTTATTCCGCTACATGTTGCACTGTGATGTACTGTACTCAACAAGCAGTGCAACTAGGAGCAACGCAAATGATGGCAGTGAAAGGCAATTAGATGAATTCTCTTCAATTTCAAATTCGACTGGGTAGTGGTCGCTGACACTGCTGGCCTGAAATAAACGGGAACACTATGTGATGGCTAGGCCGTTTTGGTCTGCATACCGTTTCCAGGTCAAGTTGAAAATGAACATCATAAAGAAACGTTGCAGCGTTCTTGATGTGGTTTGGAAGATTTGTGCCTCCGACCACGATTCTGAAAAGGTCGCACGTAAGCTGGGAGGCTTGTGGTCTGGGGCATGTAGGGGAGGGAGGGCGGGGTGCTGTTCCCAGCCCATGTTCTACGGATCAATCATATGAGTAGGGCCAGTTGATAGAATTGTATGTAGTCGGTGCCTCAAGGCCAATTCAGACTTTCCTGTGTTTAATTTAGTGTGCTCTATATTAGCATAGACGTGCACCTGATGCACAGGCTATTTGTCTTCCTCCCTGGTCACGGCCGGAACGAGGCCAAGAGGGCAGGCTGACTGGCTTCCTACAGTATTATGGGAGAGATCATGACTAGTTCCTGAACCCGAGCATCGCTAATGGCCCTGCTCCCCGCGGAGGTAAGTATCGACCGGCTCTTCCGATCCTGCCTGAGTCCCTCTGGGTGTTGGCGTACGTAGTGGGTTCAGGAAGTAAACTGTATCGCTATCTGGGCTACAAGATTGATTATGAGCACTGATAGATCAGTGAACTGACTCGAGACCCGACGATTTCATGGTCATGGGCAGTGTGAATTAGGAAACGGGTGGGGGTTGACGGGTTTGGGTGTGAACAACTGCAGAAGCCGAGTGTCGAATATGCGTATTCAGTGTCGGCAGAAAATGGCCCAAGAGTCAAATGATCTGTTTTTGTTCCCTCAACAAGACAGTAGCTGACAAAAGGTGTTCTAAAGGATTTAGGATCGTGGCATAAAGTAGATATCTGATATTTAGAAATATGCCTGCCTGGGGTAAATCTACGAGTCCAATGATTTATAATTGTTCAGGGTGGGCAAAAAATGAAAGATTTTGGCGGCACATTGGACGCACAAGAGACAAAATTTATGCATATGCATCCAGTGGCGTAGCAACAGATGTGAAAGGGGAACTGTAGATGCGACTGTACTGCCCTTTCCGTGAGTAGGCTAGGTACACCAAGAAGTAGGTAACTAGCTGATTACCCGATGCTTTCTAGATTGTGGGAGTAAGTGGCGAACAGTTGTAAGTACACCTCTTACAGGCTTCGGATTCGCGAATGTAGAAAGTTTGCTTGAGAGCAATGCGGGTCAGATACAGTATGGCCAGATCTAAGTATGGGATGTCACTGGTGCGGGTGTTCTTGGTCAAACAGAGCTACGAGTCAGACCGAAGTGGCCACTTGTACCGTTTCCAGGGACCTACGAAACACCCTGCGAAATGTCGGGCCATCTTCAAAGAACGCCTGAAAACTTTTGGGAAGCAACCCGTGTGACTTTTTGCTTCGACAAAGAATAAACCATTCTTTGAAATCCTGAGCAACTAAATCGCACCAAAGCATCAACTTTGGCGTATCCTATTATGCCCATACTGCATATGTGCAGAGGGATAACACGGCTCTGTCCACCCCTTACAATTGAACTTATCTCACCTGTCGTAAGCACATTTTCCTTTGCCCACCGTTGTGTCTGCATCGTCTCCAATCAACCAGGTGAATCGAGTGTCTTGGCGTAACGCATTATCTTTCCAATACTTCATCGGGAAATAGCTACACCCGGCATTAAAATCACCCATGATGATGCCATCCTGCGCAAACGACTGTTCATGCCATGTATTGTTCAATAACTCAGAATTACCTGAATCCCAAAACGTGCGACAGCATCGTCATAAGCTTTAACCAAATTCCCCACCTCTTCTTTGGCCTTGCCAGGACTGACGTGAATACCAACTACGAAAAATTCTTTGACTTTTACTCCTGATGTTGAGAAACGAGCAATAAAGGGCTCCCTCTCGAATAAGTCTCCGTATTTCTCATCATTAAAATGGAAACTATCGATTACTTGAATTTTATTTTTTCTGTAAAAATCCTCTTAAGTTTTTTTTAAAAAAAAACATTGATTGTCTTCGATACTTGTAGAGGAAAGCATATCGCTCTTTGCTGACTGATCTGCCTAGTCGATCACTGAGAATCACATGGTAATTGTTCGCGTTCCTGAAAAAAGGAAAAAACCAGTAAGGAGAATGGCATAAGTGGGCCAGCTTCGACCGAACCACTGAACCATGAGCGAACCAGGACCAACCCGCTCGCCTTGTATCATTTCAAACTGACTGACAGCGCAAATATAGAGATGATATGAGTGAAAACAGCTTCTGGTGAAAGGGCATTCATGAACTAGGAATTATATAATAGGTGTTTCTTGATCTTCACTGTAATCGAACAAGCTGTTGAGCATTGCTACAACTTGTTTGGTCTAGTCTGACCAGCGGCAAGAAAACTGTGGTTTATTTTAATCCTGGTTCGGTCCTGGTTCAGTAAAAATAGCAGCCTGGTCTGGTTCGGATCCGGGTTCAGCTACAAAAGCCGGTTCGGTCGAGCCTGGTAAGTGGGTCATACAGTACTTGTTGATTGCCTTGAGCAGGATGTTGACGGCTGTGTCACCAATGTCGCGAATTTCTTGGATCAAACACAGATCGTATCTGGAGAAAATCTGAGTAAAGACAGACTTTTAGCGGTTGCGGTGGTGCAGTGGTTCGTCGTTCGTCTAACTACTCGTATTGCTTCGTCTCAGGTTCAACTCCTGGTGACTGAGACCAGTTTTAAAGCCATAATCCTTCGCTGACCTTGCGAGCTAAGCCACGGGTGAGTCTCCTGATATCGGGGAGGGAGAGCGGAGAGAGGGAAACCAAACGAGAGAGTCTCAGAGGGCGACCACCCACCCGCCATTTCGTGAGGAATTCGGTGTCGTCCAGGAGTTTGCGGAAAAGCCCCCCCCCCCCCCCCACAACTCGCCCCTGACTCATTCTATAATACATTTATGTTGTCATGAAACAATTAAGAGGGTTTCTGAGAGACCCGACCATGGGGCTCGTTTCGTTCCGTGATCAGCCGTGATCACGCACATAATCGATAGTTGGAAAATTATAAAAGCCGAGTCTGGTTTTTTCTCTGAAATAGTACCCTATGGTTGGTACATCATAAAATAACCGAATTTTGCGCCATGAACCACAGTCATTGTGCAATGGTGAATAACTGCGCCCCATTTAGGCAATTTTAGCCAATCGTGATCGAGAATTTTAGCTGTTGATCATTTGCACTGATCAGTATTAGCCTATCTTCTAGCCCTTGAAAAGATCTTCAACTACTTTCTTCCGCGTCCAAATTCGACATTTTTGAAATATCCAGGCTCCGAATAAGAATATTCTAAGAGAGGGTTTTTAGAGGGACAAACCTACTGATTCGAAACACAAATGGGCTATTGACAAGATCTCCCATATAGCCTGCTGTGATAATCGACACAAATGCTGACCTCAGGTCATCTGTTGGTCCAAAATGATTTGGCACAAGGGGCGAGTTGAGGAGGGGGGACTTTTCCTCACGCCAGTCCAGGATGCCCTCGCGAAGAGGTAATCCTAGTGGGGAGGCGGACGCTGTTGTGTTGTCTCCGCACAGCCTTGCTTACAAGGTTTGACTGTTTGCCGGATAGGCCAAATGGGCTCAGCTCTAGTGGGCTCTGATGAACTCTCCTTACTGGCGATGTATGGACTTAAAAAAATCTTCAACCAATCCGGGCATAAAATTTGATTATTTTAAATAGCGACCATTCTAAATCATTTTTAGGTTTTCCTTATTAAACGAGCCCTCTTGGCTGGCATTCACACTGCAACCGTTGAACTCATGATAACGATGAGCCTAGATTGGTTTCTAAGTTAGCAACCGTGTTCAGTCTACACTGGTACCCTACTGCAAAAATCGTATTCTCGCTTACTTTCTGCAAAATATCCACCACGTTGTCATTTTTTGCCTTGTTCGGCCCAAACGATTGTACGTTGAATGAACACATTTTCAATGCTGTCAAAGGAATCGAATGTATGAGAAGCAGGTGGGTAATCAATCCATTCAAAAGAAATGCCATGATTTGTAAGAATAGCATCAGCAACCTAACAATGAGGCGGACAGACAGTACTTGCTTGAACGCCGACGCTGAGAAATTCTTTGACTCGATTTGCGTAAACTGGGAGAATTAACGATATGGTTTTCTTACAGAAAAATGTAGATACGAGTGGGAGTAGGACAAATGCGAGGATATGAAACGTGGACTACGCTCAAGGCACCACATGACAAGATTTATCATCCACAACGGTGACTCATTGAGCGCACACCAGCTAGAAGACTGCCCCAGCTGGTTCTGGCGGCACATAGAGCTCACGATCAGTAGTGCACATCCTGAAGGCAAGCGCAGTCAGCCCAGCGCCAATACACCAGCACTTTGTGTACGTACTGAACTGTGTTCTGTCTTGCACTGCTTATTACTTTACTGTACTTTTACAGTAGAAGATAGGTTGTTGCTTTCAAAAGTTTCGTATACTGTACAATAATAAACGGGTATGGTTTTAATAATCTTTACTATTTATCACAGCAATGGAACAAAATGTGAGATAACGCTATACAGAAAAATATGCGATTTTATGCATTTTTATGTACCCTGCCTTGCAACAACATATTCTGCAAACGTGGGTCACGTCAAAAAAAGTGCGAGGAAACAATACGATTTTAACAAGTGTTTTAGCCCAGAAGATGAGCAAGAAGAGTCCTGTGAAGGAACGGCCGTTCTACAGTACCTGTAATAAGTACTGCGCATATGCTGGAGGTGTGATATGCAATTTCATAGTGATACTTACAGCGTCAATTGATATTCCATATGGGAAAAGACTAAGAAATTGGCAGTAATGCTCGACATTATTTCAGATATAGAGTCCTCAAAAGACGCATATGCGATATGTGCTGGCAGAGTCTTTGTGGTAACTACGCGTGATAAGCATGCGGGACAGGTATTCACAGAAACGCGGACTGCCCCGCATCTCCTGAATTAGTACCCAGGCTCAGAGCGAGTTCGATGTCGAGTGACTGGCCTGTGTGTTCAGGAGGGGACTGGTCTCGAGCTCTTGGTCTGAAGCGTATTCTGTGCATTTTGTAATTGGGCGTTCA
Organism: Mesodorylaimus sp. YZB2_4; assembly: GCA_030248295.1. NCBI lineage: Eukaryota > Metazoa > Nematoda > Enoplea > Dorylaimida > Dorylaimidae > Mesodorylaimus > Mesodorylaimus sp. YZB2_4. The sequence continues at coordinate 507,941 of JASANH010001213.1, read as the reverse complement.
GAACCTCCCCGACTCGCAAGGCTCCCCCGGCCTCAACTGAGAGTCCAAACGGAATTTGTGTAAGCGACACTCGTGCACTCGTTCCAGCCGACTCGAGTCCTCCCCTGGCGAGCCCTAGTTCAGCTTCGGGTGAGCCGAGGATTTCAGATTTGAGGATGACACTCTGTCTCGCATTATGCACAGTATGAAAGAGCGGCATGGAACAGACTAATACAATCGCGAAAATGTCTAAAATCTAGACATGAAGGCCCACCTTGCGTGCCCTCAGGGTGTCACCTATCAGGGTGATGTTTCAGCCGCGGGTGGAAGACATTGTTAGCTGCCTTGGATTGGTTGTGGTGCACTGCTACTCTCTCGTACTCAACTCTATTATAATCATTGCATCAAAATAGGCCTGTACTCGAAGAGCTCAGAGGGGCTGCAAGTTATACTCGTTTATTATACTCCATCTCAAAGCAAGACTGATATGTAGCCTTGAGCTACTGGCGACGCGAGAAAGCCCAACTGACGAGACTACTCGATGTCAAACTCGATAGGATAATGATCACTGACCAGACGGGCCTGAAATAATCATGCAGTGGTCAAACGTAGAGGCATAGATGAGTAAGGGCACGCTTACCGTATCCAGGTCAACTTTGTACTCGCTGTCGTAATAAAATGTTGCAGCGTTTTTTGCGTGTTTTTGAAGATTGCTGCCTCCCACAACCACCCTGCAGAACAACCAGATCGAGATACAGTGTGCACATGGTGGCAAGATTATTTTGCCGAGCAGTTTAATTGTGCATTTTCTTGACGGCGCACTAGATCCTCAGGTACATCGGGTATGGACACACTCGGCATGCGATCGGATCAGTCTTGGTGGCACCTGACCCCCTGGATCAATCTCTCCAAAAGTAAGTACATTAGTGGAACACATATGTTTAGCCCGTGTTTGGCTGCATTATGAACTTTGTAGATGTCTTCGTTGGCACCTCGATACGCACTCCAGACTCAACAGAAACCCGTCGGGTTGATGTTCCTTAGTATTAGGATCGGGAGGCCTACGTGGAGTGACCGAGCTTACCTGTCATAAGCGCAACTACTCTTTCCCACAGTTGTGTCAGCATCGTCTCCAATCAGCCACGTGAATCGTGTGTCTTGCCTCAGTGCATTGTCCTTCCAGTACTTCTTCGGGAAATAGCTGCATCCAGCATTGTAATCCCCCATGACGATGCCGTCCTGTAGAAACCCGCCTTGTATCTGCCACGTCACGTTCTCCTACTTCAGTGCGTACCTGAATTCTGAACCGTTTGACGGCATCATCGTAAGCCTTGACCAGATTTGCAATCTCTTCTTTAGCCTTGCCAGGATTCGTGTGAATACCAGCAATGAAAAATTCCTTGACTGGCGCTTTAGGTGCAACGAAGCGAACTATGAAGGGCTCCCTTTCGAATAAATCTCCGTATTTGTTATCATCGAAATGGAAGCTATCAACGACTTTGATTTTATTTTTGCTGAAAATATTTGGGATTTTTATAAGAATCTTGTTTTCTTCTTGAACATATTTTGTACTTATAGAAAAATCCGTATTGTTCTTTACTGTTTGACCTTCCAAGCCGATCGCTGAGAATCATACGGTAGTTGTCAGTGTTGCTGAAGATACATATGGGCTTATAACAGAAGTCTTAAAATTGCCCCACATTCTATACCCATTTATGGCCTTGAGGAGGGCGTTTATTGAGGCATCATTTGAATCGCGGATCTCTTGGATCAAGCAAAGATCGTATTTTGAGAATATCTGAGTGCAAAGAGGACATGAAAAGTCAAAAAGCCAAACGAGTTAAACACCCAATGAAAGAGCGTACTGTAGATGATATGATTACAAAGAACTGTGCTCATCCAGGTTCCTGACAACTTCTATAGCGATGCTGGGAGTGTGACTGTCTGCATTTATGGGGACTTCGATCTACTCCCAAGCCTGACCTGTATTGTCCTTTTTTAACACTACTGACAGTAAGAATGGTCCGACCTTGCACTTACTTTTCCTAGAATTCCCATTACTTTACTATTCTTAGCTTTATTAGCTCCAAAAATTTGAACATTGAAGGAGCAGACTTTCAGTGGCTCCGAGACGATCAAATGGACCAGGGAGAGGAAGAAAAAAACTGCAGCAAAACTTAATTTCATGGCTGACAATATCATCAACGTTTTTGGGTGTGAAAACAAATCAGTCCACTTCTCACCAGACCAGCAAGGTCCTTTACCAATTTCACTGGCAATCGGGTGCGCCCAGCAATTAAGTCGACAGGTGATTCAACAAGAATTCAAACGGAGCCGCTTCCTATCGGAGGTCTTTTGAATATGGAAAATATTTGCTCATCGTTTCATAGAAATCTGGCTCCTAAAGCTAATTCAGGCTTCATTGACGTCTATGGCGAAGAGGAACAAATTAGCATTTGGCAAACCTCCTATCTTCCAGCAAATGCTCTAAATTCAGTGGCATCTTCTCAAGTTAGTGGAGTCAACAAGTATCGGTTTCAAATTTTCCATGCTCGAAAACAGATGTTTCATCTTTGACTGCTGCCTACGGCCATATGACAGGATTTGTCATATGACTGTTCCAATAAACTTCCCACGCTAATGCTTGGCGGGTGGCGCAACTTTGATGTATAGATTCATGTTCGTCTAAAAGACTTACTTTTAACCAGTGAAAACTTGACAGAGTGCAAAGTGTGGCTCTAGCCACCAATGAAATGCCAATAATGAGTGAAACCGCGATGGTGCAGCGGCATTGCATTCTTCTACTTGCTTCGCTGTTGGTGTGTTATGGTGCTGGATAGCTGGGTTCGGTACTCAAACAAAGGTTTGAAGAAACTGATGTAACATTTTTCACGGTCTTCAGTCCACTAGCTCCAAGTGAGCAGACGGAAGCCAATCGAGTTGGGTTCGAGTGTCCGACTTGGAACACTGGTCGAGTTCAGGACCAGCCCGGCATTGTTATTGCAAGGTCTCACCACAACCAGTGCCACATGTCGATGCGACCACATCGACTAGAGTCATCACTAAGCGCCCCGTTCGCAATACTGCCAACTACCTTCCTTCGAAGTATGGTCAGGCTCAATAAACACTTGCAAGCAAGCAAGCGTTTTAGATTTTAGCTGACCGGAAGTGACGGGAACACAATACTGTACCCCTCACCAAAGACATCGTTCACGGAAAAGACAGCTTTGCAGCTGCAAATTGTGAATGACATCCACATCCGTGTCTATGGTGCCCTAATGTCTCTGTTCTACTTTTTGAGTTGCCCACTGCAGTAGATTTGTTATCTGACGACGGCAAAGTTCAACTGCGTTCGGCAATGTTCGAAAAGGTCGAAAAAAGTTGAGCGAAGGCTTTTGGGACATTGTGAGGATATCACTATTTCGATGTCATTACGGATCATTCCGAACAAATGTCAAGAATGGTAACAAATCCCATCTTTGTTCGTGTTTGTGCCTCCGCAAAGGACTGACAAATCTATAAGAAGTCAGCACCTTACGCAGTACTATCGACTCTGCCTTGTGCATAGAGGCTTGTCCAGCAATCGACTCTCATCACGAAGCCGGCAACTAAAAGCATTACATGTCACGATTATGTTTCAGCCCTAGACTAGGACGGAAGACTTGGTTGGCTGCCCTGGGTTCTTGGGTGGCGCAAAAGTTTCACTGGTCATTAAGGAAGCTTACAGCATGGCAAAAGCCCCAAATAAATCTCACTTCTGAATCGTCCCATAGCTGAGTGCCCGCCAGCACGTTATCACAAGTGGCCTGTGGGGTCAGAAATCAATGAAACCTCTACATTATGATTTATTTCCTGCACTATTACTGTTCATTTGCATCTGCGCACAATAGCAGTGAGAAATAAATGCTTAAAATATGCGATCACTGTGAGAAATCTTATTGGATGGTGAATTCAACTGGGTAGTGATCGCTGACCAAGCGGACCTAAAAAGTAGCCCTGATAGCCTTCAATCCAAAAAGACCTAAATTCGACAGCATACTGTGTCCAAGTCCAGACTGTACTCTTGATCGTAGTAGTAGGTTTGAGCAGATGTGGCGTGCTGGGGCAAAGTCTCACCCGCGACAACGACTCTAAAAAGTAAAAATGTTAGCAATAGCATAGTCAAACCAAAAGGGAACAGGGGCCCCACAGCCACGGCAGCAGGTAATCAGACTTCGTATGCGGCTCACCTATCGTATGCACATCGGGCTTTTCCGACAGTAGTGTTCTCATCATCACCAATGAGCCATGTGAATCGTTCATCCAATCTCAGGGCGTTCTCCTTCCAGTATTTCTTAGCGAAATAGCCGCAGTCGGCGTTGAAATCGCCCATAATGATGCCATCCTAGAAAATCGATGGATCTACAGTATGTTTAACTGATTGCAAAGATGTACAGCACCTGAATCTGGAACCGTTTCACAGCATCGTCATAAGCCTGCACCAGACTCGCGACTTCTTCCTTGGCCGCGCCTGGATTCGTGTGAATTCCAGCAATGAAGAAGTCTTTGACCGAGGCCTTGGGGGCTTTGAATCGAACAATAAAGGGTTCTCGTTCGAACAGATCGCCGTGTTTCTCATCATCGAAGTGGAAGCTGTCAGCGATGCTGATTTTGTTCTTGCTACAAAAAAGAATTGGGTTACATGTTTTGCAAATGCCTGATCACCTTTACTTGTAGAAAAAACCATATTGTTCTTTGCTGTTTGATCTGCCCAGGCGGTCACTGAGAATCATACGATAGTCGTCACCTTCGCTGAAACTGACATGCTCTAGCGCCAGTGAATGGGGTTGCAGAAATGAGGCGCTTACCCGTTGATTTCAGCCAACAGAGCATTGATCGAAGCATCTTTAGTGTCTCGGATTTCTTGAATCAGGCACAGATCGTATTTGGAAAAGATCTGTAACCAGTGTGCATGGACCGCTCACAGATATTAATTTAACAATCCAACATACTTGTCCAAGGATCTTCATGACATTGCTATTTTTGGCTTTGTTTGCTCCAAAAATCTGCACGTTAAATGCGCAAACTTTTAGTGGCTGACCAGCTGGTGCAGCATTGGTCAAGGCTAGGACGAACGCGAGTGTAGCCAACACGAGCTTCATTTTCTGGGTTTTCTTAACCAAAGCTTTTCTGAACTAGTCCGTTCAACAAGCAGCTGCAATAATCGCTTTGGACAAGGGCAGCGTGTTATATATAGGCTACGCATAATTGCCATGGTCGTATCAATGGGACAACTGGACAAATCATAAACCCAGCCCGTCTGACGGACTATTCATATGGAGACCTAATTAGGACGACACGTGTTTGATCACCTTCCCGGAATACATGGAAATTACGCCATTAGGGCAAATAGCGTTGTTCCTACGTCTGGCCCTGACGTTACCTTTCTTGAGTAGAAACGAGAAAGATAAACGTTAGGGCCCTGTACTGGACAACACTGTTTGCCTTAGTGTTAGGTGGTGGATGAATGAAATAGAGACCTCTGAAAAGAGATGACATCTAAGACTGCATGGCTGTGGAAAAACAGTACATTAGCAAAGGACCAAATGGCTTCCGGACAGTCTGACATTATTGTCGGTTCCTGCAATCAGCTGCCAGGCCAAGCTAGTATTTCTGTACTCTTTTCGGAAAGACCTGGCAGAGAGGGAAACCATAAGATTTGGCTGGTGTTCGAGTCTGAGGTTTTTGTTGGTCGACGCAGTGTAGCCATAGTGTAAGTCGGCCGGCGTTGGTCTCTCTCGCAAGGGTGCCAGGGGAGAGGTTAACGGGCCGATAGAGCACAAAGTTTATCATAGCTGTCCTGTCATGCGTGTGAGATTCGATAGTGAAACCTCTTTTGCTGGATCATCAGTATATCAATGATAAGGCACTGCACCAAAACCAATTTATAATTACAAGGTTCTGCTTTTCCGTAAAACTATTTCATCATTCCAGTCCAATGCGAATTCGATGGGATAATGATCACTGACGCGTTTAGCCTGAAAATGCCGTGGTTTCAAAATCATAGTGGCTGCTGATGTTAAAAGAAGCGATTTTTCATACTTCTCTCGGTTTCAGTCCAAATTCCTTATCAAAAAAGAATACAGCGCCGTTTCTTGATTTTTGCTTCATTCTGTTTCCTGCCACTATAATCCTGAAAAGTCGACGTCGTGCTTATTTTATGCTAGTGCTTGCGGGCCCTTCATGTTTGCGCATGCACTTGCATGCATGCACAGACTCATCGATTACTAGCAATTCTACATCGGCTCTCATAAAGTTTTCTGATCTTGCCTTTTCCTACGAAAAAAAGCACAGTCGCCTTGGAGTCAACGACTGGGGCTGGGGTCGAATGGGATCAAAGAACAATAAAAACTGATTCGCCGATCAAACATGAACACAGCAACAATATTTGTCGGTGATTCTCTGCGAGACATGGTGCCCACTCTTTGAATTTAATGCACCCACGCACATTTCGGATGACAGAATGGATACTCTGTCGCTCAGAAAAGTCAGTGACTCCAGTGGCAGTCGCAGTCGCTTAAAGTCACAAGACAAAAGGCTGGAATTTGAAATTTGTGCCTGCGGATTGGAACAATGGATCCGGAAGTAATTATGATCAAATTGCGTACCTGTCGTAGGCGCAGCTACCTTCAGTCACACTAGTGTCGACATCATTGCTGATCAACCATTTAAATCGTTCATTCGTAAATATTGGACTTTTTTGCTGGTCTGATTGGGAGAAGTAGTTGCAAGCGGCGTGCAGGTCTCCCATGATTACACCGTCCTGGAAGCAATAATGGAAGAATGGACGTCGGGTTACAGAACTCTATGCATTGTACTTCCGTCCTGAATTGATTTTTCACATCGTCATAGACTGCGGCTAAAGAATTAATTTCTTTCGCCGCATCCGACGGATCCGTGCGGACACCAATCGCGAAAAATTCCTTTAGTAAACTTCTTGGACCGCGTTGGTTCGGGCGTCTTCTACGGTTATCTGAACTCAGAAGATTTTTGCGTTTTCAAAAAACCAAAAATTTAGATATTACCAGCTGCTTTGACCTTAAATTTCACTGCGAATGGATCTCGCTCAAAAATGTCTCGCGCGGAATCATCGAACGTGTACTTTTCTAGGACTGCTAATGAAGATTTCCTACAGTGCATGGTCAGACATTGTTTTTTAGTCGATTTTATTTAAATACTTCCTCTCACCTGTAGAAAAATCCGATCTGCTCTTTGCTTCTTGTCCGTCCTGCTCGATCGCTCAGTTCCAACGCAAAAAAATCGCCTTCTCTGAAGAAGTTTAGGTCAGGTTCAGGTCTCGCCTTCACCAAAAGTGGTATTCGTATTACTCACTCGTTTAACTGCTCAAGTAGAATATCAGTAACTTCAGGATTTCGGATTTGTTGTAGAACGCATAGATCACATCTTCCAATAACCTGCAAGTCACTGATTATCTGATCAACACCGGAAACTATTGACTGAACCAGCCAGCGCACATAGATACAGTAGATAGATATTTTAGCTGTGCAGTATGTTGGCACTACCCCAACAGTTTTCCACGCGTGTTCGATTCCCACACCAGATGTATTTTTTCAGTTACGCTTTGACTGTTTATTCTGAGCCTGGTTTCTATACTCATCAACACACCACCCCATGCTATCGAAATCACTTACCGTTTGTATGGTTTCTATGGCCGGCCCTAATTTCGCTTTCCAATCACCAAATAACTGCACATCAAAGGCGCAAATTTTTAAAGGATCACTAACGATTCCTTGAATTAAGGTCAAGGCAGTAATCCCGAAAACAACGATCATATTTTCCAAAGCGCTTCTAATGTCAAAACACACTAAAAAATAATACTAGCTGATTTGAGGGGCCAGGGTTGATGCGAAAAGCGTGTCAGCTATTTTGACGCTGCACCAAGCATGGCTGTTTGTTCTAGTTCAGGTGCACTGGGAACGCAAACCTCGGAGACGAGTATATTTTCACAACACGTGTTATTAGTACTAACAATTCATTTTCGTCATACTACGACTAAAAATGCAATCAAAGCATAATTTTAAAGATGTAGAGCGCGTATATTGCTGAACGGAGGTGATAAAAATCATTTCAGTAATTGTTGTTTTTTGGTCAATTCATAATAAGGACCACGTTTTGACACAAGTTCTGCGTGTGCTCCTAAAGAACAGAAATCGGTCAAAAAGCAAGAAAACTTTCATTACCAAAAACTTTACCTTGCTCAACTATGCGGCCATTTTTCAATACGACGATGCGATCAGCGTTTTGGATGGTGGATAGCCGATGAGCGATGACGATACATGTGCGACCTTGCCGAGCCTTGTCCAACGCATCTTGCACTACCTACATTTAAAATAATCTGTTTCGAGAGCTTCGGGCATCTTGTGTGCCCGAGCCAATTTTCTGAGGATCAGCGGGTGCAAGCAGGCACATGCTCACAAGGACTGCTGATTATATGTATCTACGAGTAGTACCGTATTACCCACTGCACGATGAGCAAGCTAAAGCATAGCTACCTGCTAAAGATGAGCAAAAGGAGCGAAGTAAAGATACACTGCACCTTTTCACTTTCAGTGTCCAATGCTGAAGTAGCTTCATCAAGTAACAAAATCTTCGGATTTCGCACCAGAGCTCTGGCAATAGCGATACGTTGCTTCTGGCCACCGGAAAGTTGCACCCCTTTTTCTCCAACTCGAGTATTGTAACCCTGGAAGCAAGTGCAGTCGAAGCAACAATATTGCAGAGCCCGCATTAAACTCACGTTTGGCAAGCTCATCACAAAGTCATGAATATTTGCTAGTTTTGCAGCTTCCGTAATTCGTTCATGGGGTACACCAGCAAGGCCGTAAGATATGTTGCCAGAGATACTTATGTCGAACAGTGTCGGCTCTTGGCTAACCAATGCCAGTTGCTCGCGAGCGTAGCCGATATTGTATGTCCGTAAATCGATACCATCGATCAGCTAAAATTGCAAACTCTATTTGTTGCTACTGTAACCCTCATGCCTGGTAAGCCATGGCGAGTGGGAGAGAGTAATCAATACTCTCCCCTGGCTGGGAGACGTCAACCCCTCGGGTTGATGTTTCAGCCGTAGGTATAGTCGCAAGACTATCCTACTCCAGTCGTAGTTTTTGTCCGCTGACTTCGGTCGGCCGCCTCCCTCCTACGCCTACCAGGACTGGTTACACTACAGTGATAGAGTCTCGTTTTACGTACCGTACACTGTAAACTAGAACTGCACACTATACATACTCAATTACTGTAATATCCCGGGGACATAATCATTCAAGTTAGTCCAAGACGGGGAAATTATTCGAGGGTAAACTATTTCAGGAGATTAAAATTTGCAACACATTTTGGCATGGATGTTTGCAGTACCTGTGCAACATCCTTGCAGTACATGGCAAGCACTCAGTAAGAGCAGTTTTCTACTTCCCTCACCAAAACATCATGGCAGGTGTCAAACTAAGGGGTGAGTGCATGAGTATTCTATGCTTTCTAGGGAGAGCTATTCGAGGGGGAATGGTAACCAAGTAGGTCTCTCGGTAAGCAAAATATGTCCAGGCATCTTATTCCTGGAATTATGAACCACCAGCAACATACCACACGGCCATCCACCGGGTCGTAGAATCGTTCTAATAAGCTAACGACAGTGCTCTTGCCACATCCAGAGGAGCCAACCAGGGCGATTGTTTTGCCCGAGGTAACCTGGAAGCCGACTCCTCGCAGAACAGGTGCGTTCGGGCGAGTTGGGTAAGAGAAGAAGACGCTGTCGAATGTAACGTCGCCCTTGTAGTCCTAAAATTTATGCACTCATAGATGCAGTCAGAAATGCATGAGTAAGGAGCGCACAGATTTCAATCCAGCGGCTGAATAACTATCGATTTTGGGGTTTTCATTGATCATTTTAATGATCAGACCAGCGGCGACTCGGGCCTTGAACATTTCCGGGAAATATGCTGTTGCCCAACCGATGGTCATTCCAGAAAACATGATGACGAAGAAGACTCTGCAAAAATATCCATGTCAAGTGGGTGGCCTCATATTTTTTGTTCTTACTTGAAAACATCCAATGGTTGCATATCGCCTTGCATGACCAAGAATCCACCGAAACGGAAGCAAGCAGCGTAGAAAAAGAAGACTATGCATTGCGAGAACGCATAGCTGACCGATTGGATCTGAGTATTTCGCAGGGATTGTTTGTGCGGACGTTCCAAGCAACGGCAGAAGGTTTCATAAATTGGCACTTCCCTGGTCAGTGATTGGACAGTTCTTATGTTCTCGATGGCTTCAGCCGCTGTCTAAAAAAGAAGCTACTGAGTTGCACCGATTTTGTGAAAGGTCATTCAGGGTATGCCGATTATACATTAGTTTTGCTTGACCCGGGTACAAGTAATGGCGTACGTGTAGTAGGAATAAAAAGGCATCAAGTGAGTTGGGAGTGATAGGGTGCAGTGAACTGGCCTGCATTAGGGATCACCCATCCTCCCAGTAAACAGATAATGCCTGGCCTACGTCCAGTATTGTGCACCACGCCGCTATCATCCGCTAATCATGCACTGTGCTTATTTACATAGTCTGCAACCTACTACAGTTGCGTTAAGCTGTCTAAATTATTGTGACTTACCTGACCCGCATCCTCCAACAACCTCGCATCTCGATTTTGATTCCCGTGCCTTAATTTCATGTTCACATAGGTGCCCAGTGCAAACAGAGGCAAGATCAATAGCATCAACAAGGTTAGCTCCCAGCCATAGATGAATCCAATCACGATACCAGCGAGCATTGACATGAATGATGTCAAAACTGTTCCCAATCTCATGTCCACAGCCTGCAAATCGTGCTATTAGCAAAAGACGTCATAAAAACAGGCGGTACCTACCCCTTTTATTGCAGGTGCATCAGTGGCTAGCCTGGTGCACAGTTTTCCACTAGAATGTTTCTTATCGTCAAAGTAGGACGCGTCTTGCCTCAGAACATTCTTGAAAGCTTTCATGCGTAAGCGCATGGTCAGATTTTCTGACGACACACCAAAGAAGTAGATCTAAAGTAGGAAAGGCCATACAAAAGGTGTACTAGCCTGAAGACCTACAGTGAAGGACTTACCGAAAGAAACTGTCCTCCTCCCATGGCAAATCCCAAGGCCACCATAACAAGAGACCAGATTGTTGACTCGCGGACTAGCTCGTCGCCTTCTTTACTGTAGGCCTAGAATGCAGAACTATTTTGGAAAATCATAAAGGAATATATTTTGGTACTCACAGAGAACATTTGTGAGTAAAACAAAGCGAACGCTGGAAAGACGACACCGCGAACGAGCGACCCCAAAAGACCCAATAAAATTGCCAGCCATTCGGGCTTGTTCTCTTTGATTATTGCCAAGACTGACGATTCTTCAGCTTGCTCTTCCTAAAACAAAAGTGACACATCACTTGCCTCGCTCAATACAGTACCGTAGTTATACAGTAGGTTGATGCAGTGTTGGGATGTACAGTTTTAATCAGCATTCCTGGGCCGTTGGTAGATCAATACTCTCCCCCAGGCATCAGACATGTAGGTTTCGTGTTTCTGCCGTCATCCTAGATCTGCTGGAAAGTATGTCAAGCCTTAAATTTGATCTCATGGACTTTGGTCCATCATCTCTCCGACCAGCTGCGTGCACAGGCAACATGACATCGGGTAACAAGCAGTGCACGCACGCACGAATGACTGCAACTCTCTGATAGGAGGGCGTAAGATAGAACCCGACGGACCTCAGAAAAACCAATACGAATCGTCATCACGAATCCTGACCCAATCGCCATGGCGCACGACTGACGAGGGTCACACGAAGGCACTGCTGCCTTGTGAATTACCAAACGTCACAGAAGAAATTGAAAATGAGGAGTCAGAGAATGCAAGTAGATCAGGCTTGTGTGTGAGTAATAGCAGTCGACATCATCTTCAATACCATACCTTAGCTTCCCGTTTTAATCTCTCCTTGTCACTTTCAGTTGCCTTGCTCAGCATTCGACTCAGTTTCCTTCCAGCCGGGGCTTCATTTTCGCTACCACTCAGGTATCCAGCAGTATGCTTGCGACTTGTCGAGTGTGTTAACTTCCGGCTGCTAGCTTTCCTTAATTTTCCGTGATCCGAAGCATCGGCGCTATTCTCATCGCCGCCTGAAAAGAACACTATTATACATTTTCTACGCTGCCAGTGGGGGCAGAGAGCATCATTATGATTATGAGCCGAACTTCCATGTAAATTACAGTAGAATATCAATTTCATTCAACAGGCCACCTAATGCACCTTCAACCTCTGCTTTTTGGCTTAAAAAGGAGTCTGAATTTGGTACACTACGTTTTGCAAGTCAAGTCTTTTTTATTTTGCGGCTGAACACTACAACTGTTCAGTTATGACCCCACGAGACTTATTGCTTCAACCTCTTTCCTGGGGAGACGCAGAAAGAGTGAAGGCAGCCTTACTTTCTGCAAACACATCATCCTCTTCGTTTTCGCTCACATTCGCTGCAGCTGACGTTTCGAAGGTCTGAGCTGTCACCAAATCGTAGTAGAGTCCTTTCTTGTCCATCAGCTGATTATGCGTCCCAACTTCGGCAATCCGGCCTTGCTTGAATGCCACGATCTTGTCAGCGTTTCGAATAGTCGACAATCGATGGGCGATCACGATCGTCGTCCGACCTTGCCGAGCCTTGTCCAAGGCTTCCTGAACCAGACTTTCGCTCTCGGCATCCAAGGCTGACGTGGCTTCGTCCAAGAGAAGCACCTTCGGTCTTCGAACCAAGGCACGAGCGATGGCTATTCTTTGCTTCTGACCTCCGGATAATTGAGTGCCACGTTCGCCAACGCGGGTATGATAGCCCTACAGATAGAATTACCCAATAGGACTGGCGGGAAGAAATGACGATGAGACTAAAGAAAGGCGCTTACTTCTGGCAATGAGCAAATAAAATCATGAGCATTTGACATTTTTGCGGCTTCTATCAGTTCATTTTTCGTGACGCCCTCCCTTCCAAAACGAATGTTGTCCTCCACTGTTGCATCGAAGAGGATCGGCTCTTGACTCACGACGGCGATCATATTCCTCAGCCATCGTAAATTCAAGTTTTTAATGTTTTCTCCGTCAATATTTACCTAAAAAAATAGTTTTCTGAAAAATACTTACCTATCGCCTGAAGCACTGCCTGCATCACCTCTCCAGAGTCAACATCGTAATATCGAAGTAGCAGGTTGACAAGAGTCGATTTTCCGCATCCACTAGCACCGACCACGGCGACGCACTGACCAGGCTCAACACCGAACGAAACGTCATTTAGTACAACTACGTCCTTCCTTGTAGGATATGCAAATTTGACATTGTTGAATTCGATCCAGCCTTGAGGCTGATCCAGTGTTTTGCCCGAAGTGGAGTAGGAATCAATTTTAGGTTTCTAAAAATATTCTTTCAAAAAGCTGACTGAAAAGGACAAAAACGGAACTTACAGCATCGATGATGTCAAAAATGACCGAAGCTGCTCCTCTAGCTGTGGCCAATAAGGCCAGCTGAGGTGCAATATTGCCCAGACTCATAGTTCCGCTCATCACTGCCATTAAAACTATGAAAACGGTGCCTGGATCTATTTGACCCCAGTTGATCATTTTGGCACCGAACCTACGAAAATAGATTATTTTGTTAGGTGTTCGTCAAGCCAGCTGCCTCAAAGACTCATCAGCTGTCTGACCCTCTTTAGCAGGTGAACCGATCTGATCAGAGTCATTAGATCCGCTGATAAGGATCATATCGACTGATCTGACATGACTTTTCTAAAATACGAAAAATAGTAATAAAATATTACCAGAAGGCAAGGCCATACGAGCCGTGAATGACAATAAAAAGAATAGCCAGTGCGACAGCAGTGAACAGGGCTTTCATCATTCCTGTCTTTTTCGCATCGACCAATGCTTTCTCATATCTGAAATGACAAGTCGATGTTAAAGTTTGTCAGGTGTGAACTCAGTTCCCGTTGGTTTTGCCTGTCGCATTCCTGTTTCTGTCCATTGAAGGCGATCACTGTTCGGATACATGACAGGACCTCTTCGGCCGCAGCACCCGCAACGGCGTACTGCGCTTGTTCTTTCTTCGCCGTTTTAGAGATGTACTGAAACAGTAATAACAGCTGCAAGAAATCAGGGCTAACTTTGTTCGAGATAAGCAGCTGTAAGTGAAAGGGCAAAGGTGCGGTTTGCAGTAGAAGAACAGAGGATTCAGGCAGGCGATAATAACGGTCAGGTTGGAATATGTGATGCGAAGCTCATATACTGTATGTACTGTAATGTCGCTACGCGTATGCACCCTAAACTATAAGGTCTGCCGGAATAGAGGCTGGTAGGGAATAATGTCGTGAGAAAACGATCTCGGACAAAGAACAAGGGAGGGAAGGACAGAATTTTCGGGGTGGGTTTTGTGAGTCTCTTCTTTTTTCTCACAAAAGCCTTTCTGCAAGCTGGTAGAAATGTGACAAATTTGAAGGTGCAACAGAAAAGACGTGCAGCATTGTGACTATACCATAAATCCTCTGGTACATCCCCAAGTTGGGCCCCTTATTACTCTCACGTATCCCATACAGGGACCCCTTAGATCCCAGCAAGGTAAAAAACTGTGTGAAACATGAGTAACTTGTTCACATGTGCTATGTAGATCGACAGATTTTGCGAAGAGCTTACATGCATGAACATTTCCGACAATTTGCTCTACTTGAACATCAGGCGGAGAAAATTTACAATACCTGGTCAAAAAAATAAGCATGCCACACATTGCGTTTGACTCATTGTTAGTTGTGCTCCTAAGTAGCTCCTAGCTCTCCTCCTAAATTGGTACTGATCATCGCCGTCGACTGGTTTCTCGAAAGTTCCTAGAGGGCTGACTGCAAAACTGGCATTTTCCGTAGTAGTTAAAGTCGATAACATGCTCTAATACGACGTCATTTCATACTCGTATCTACTCGTACGTTCAGTAGGTAAGTGCTCGCGGGTACAGACAGGCGCCAGATTTGAGCTGACGAAACTCTTGGTTATTAATTATGAAATCACGTGTAGTATTACTTCACGTATTATACTTCACGTACCATACCCGTAACTATAAGCTCATTCTGCAGACACTTGTATGCCTGCATTGGTTGGGAACATGGGAACGATCAAGGGCCAATCCTTACCTTGGACATCAGTCCCACCAGAGCGACCAAGATGGGTGTCAAGGACATCATGACAAGTGTCAGTTTCCAGCTGTAGACGAAAGAGATCACGAACCCAGCCACGAACTGAGCAGAGTATTGCACCAACAGGCCCAATTTGTCGCCAATCCCCTCTTTTATACGATCAAGATTACTGTAATAGCGAAATATTCAGGGTATATCAATTGAAAGAAAACCTTAAAGTCCTTACTCAGATAGCTGGGTGGTCAGTTCGCCACTTTGATGTTCATCAAACCAGGCGATTTCTTGATGCAAGATATTCTTAAAGAACTGCTTGCGAATTTGATAAATCTGCCGTTCACATGATATCATCCAACAGGACGTCTAAGGACGCAAAAGGCGGGTTATATGAGCAATTCGGAGCAGCGAAAGGCAATATCTCACCTGTATATAAGCGAATACTAGAATGAACAAGCCCATGTAGGAGTAGTACACAGAGTATCTGATTACATTCTGATTGAATTCTTCAAAAGCATTTGGAGCTGTTAAGCTGCCATCAGTGATTGCAGATGATGGCGGCAGACCAGTGATGCTGCTGGCTGTGACAGTGCTATATGGTGAAGTCATATTTGGGGGTACAACAACTTTGTTGATCGATTTGTCCGCTCCGATAAAACTATTGGTCAGGCCACCAAACAGAATGGACATGAGCGGGAAGCCGACCCCATTGACCAAGGAGCCAAAGACTCCGAATACGACCAGAGCTATATCGGTGGCTGTGGAATAACGGTACTAAAATGTGGCAAACGCGTCAAAATGCACAACTCGCGAGCCACTTTAATCAAGGTTAAATGTTCCTTACTAAATCTTTGAACGGTCTTGCTTTGACATCTTTCTCATCGACCTTTCTTGATTGTTTATCAGTCGACCTAAAAATCGATATTGTGATAAATCACCCGAATGAGGTTATCATAATCTTATACTTGTGGTCAGTTGTGGCACCATAATCTCCATTTTTGCCATCCTTGGGTATCAGTAGAGCTTCTTGACTTCCGCCTTCTTTTTTATCTTTTTGGAATAACGGCATTATAAAGACTGCACGCGAACCAAGCGTGAATGAATGCTCTCGACAGAACAGAACCACGCCTGTCACTGGCTGTCCGTGCGCTCCTGCTAGTTTTCTCAACTAAAACTACCAGACCCATGATAATACAAAAAGATAAGGAGTCAACAAAGTCGTCTTCTCCGCATGACCATACGTGCACAGTGGGATGGTGAAAGAATTTTGGCAGAGTCCTTTTTTATGACGTCAATGCTCGTCTTTGCTTTTCGAGCCGTTATCATTGGAAATCGGGTGCAAAATGCCCAACATAGGAAATAACATCTGCAATTATAAAGTAGTGCTATTTAAAAAAACAGGTGGTCACAGGTTTTCTATGAACCTTGTGCGCGTATCAAACAGACACATGCAACCATCAGGTTACTACAAATTGTTCAATACGGGATTTCGTTATGCTTCCGTCTACATATTCCTTCAGGTATTCATCGACGAGTAAAGAGAAGAAAAAATTCAAAGAAACTTGAAGTAGATAGAGACTAGCAAGGTACTCGTAGAAAGCTGTAGTCTGCCATGAAAAATCGTTGTCCTACGTGCATGACAATGAGTCCTACCGTGACTTCTTTTGCTTGCGTTCACAGTTTCAACTCCTGTCGAATATAATTTGATTCCAGGTCTTCTGCCTTTTCCGGTTAACACCGAAATGGTAGACTGTGTAAAGGCTGGAAAGCGGGTTTGTATCAATCCAAATAGAGAATAGTCATGCAATATGTCTACTGTACTACATACTGACGATGAGGACACGCAGTCCATAGTCTATAGTTGTCAACAGTTTTTGGGTCTGACCCTTCTGCTGTGAGAAAACTCAAATGGGCATTCTACATAACATGAATCGGTTGTCATGACACTGTGTGAAGGAGTGAAGGAGTGAAGGAGTGATACTGTAGCTTCGTGGGAAAAGTACTAAAGGCAAACAGGGATAGCATTAGAATTGCCTGTAATCGTGAGGAAACTGATTGAAGAAAACTTTGATATGTACAGTATGGAGTTTAAATATTTTCCTTTATTTATATTGATTGTTAATTCTGATCCCCTTTCTAGTTAAGGCTTACGATACCAAGTTTTTATAGCAGCTACATGCATGTGATTCGCTCGCAATCGTCGACTTGTGCATGTTGCAGAGCCAGAGTCTTTACAATAGCATCCGTTGCGAGGTTATCGTAGAGGCTGACTAGTGTTCCAATGACCTGGGTTTTTCACTGTCTGACCTGACCCTGACTTGAAGGGTCGGTCCCTGACCTTGACCGACCCTCCAAAAAATTTTCTGACCTGACGCCGACTTTGACCAAGGGTCGGTCAATTAGGGTTTTGACAGACTTCTGACCTTGCCCATGAGGTCATTTCTAACACTAGGCTGATGAGCTAAAAGCTGCAGAAAGCTTGTTTTGTATGTGGAGCATTTCTCGACTGCTTATTGTAAGCTTCTTTCTAGCCCAAGTTCTTGTGTATGACTGTATAACGTTAAAAATAGGGCAAATTTAGGTAGTCGAGGCTATTGTATGGTGAACGAAAAGGCTGCGGAACGTCTGACCGTGAGCGTGAGTACAGTGTGCACGTGTAATAGGCATGGACTATGCAGGTGCTACGCTCTCTGGTCCCTTTCCCCTGTGTGTGTGTCTAGCTTGGTTGCAGGCATCAGTAAAGAACTAGTCTAGAGTTCCTGGTCTGGATGCTCCATGAGCACTCTGGGCTCAGGTCCGTTGGAGCCCCTTCGACGCCGTCACGTGCGTCTTCTTGAGTCTACACGGCCCTTGTGGTGTGATGGCAATAAACGATATCGCAAAGCGTCGTGGACTGCGTGGTACAGCTCCTGTGGCTTGAGTTCCGGCACTGTCCCATGCTATGGTAAGCCCTAGTTTGCCGTGGGGCGAGTCAAGTGTTTCACACGGAACGAATGAATGCCAATTGGCTGGCTCTACAAGAAATATAACTACAAGCAAAACGTGCCATTTTCTTCTATCTAGAGGCCTAACTGCTTCACTGCAAACCTTGCATAAGAGCCCTTCAAGTCGATTCAGGATACAGGATACATTGGAGCACAAAATTCAGAATCAGAATTCCATTTTTTTTTACTTGAAAAATGCTTGCCATCTTTTTCACTCAGACCATCTGAAGGAAGCTTCGAAGTAGAACACGTCTTCGATCTGAAACCACGCTCTTATACCGCAATCGTCTTGGCGCCACTTGTTGCTACGCCACGTTTAGTACATTAGGTAGGCCCATTATTTATGACCATGTTATCAATACGTCCACCGCATCATTGATTCCGGTGTTGTCATTTCTTGCCTCACTAATCTACAGTAGCTGCCAGACCCCATAATTTTTTGTGGTGGCCGCGAAAAAACAACTTTATCTTGCTCTTCTCGGATTTTAACGGCTTGAAGGAGTGAAAAACTGTCTCGTATACCCAGAATCAAGTCAAGGGTATATTGATACAACCATTAACCAGCGTCTATTTTTTTTTTTATATCCGTGATCATTGCACCAACACCGCATCAACCGCACAGCATTTTTTGCATCCCCTCTTCGCCGTTGCTTCATTCGAGTCTAACTCGTTCAATCAGCCGAAGAAAATGTTCCTTCGCAGCATATTGAAGCATTCGAATAGTGCCACGAGGGACGTGCCACCTCGAGGAGCCAGGCTTCCGGCACTTTCTGGTACAGCTTTTTAGGTTATAACCATTTCTATAATAGCCATGAGCAGGCCATTCGTGTGATTGCCTTATCAATTAGTTTTGGCATGGAGGCAGCTTTCGGAGCGGAAACGGGGAATTAGCGTCTAGGGTGGTCTCGCGCCAGGTCAAGAGCTTTGGTCCCCGAGGAAAACGGAAATTACTTCAAATATCTGCGGAAACAACGCATTTGTGAATTTCTTGTCATAACTGCATCTATTTCAGCGAATACAGTTATGATTTTGACTCCATTGGCTTTGCGTCGTGGGTCAGACGACTACACACTGGGAGAACGGGTGCAAAGGAAAAGCAGCAAGCCATCTTCGCCAACTCTGGGACAGCCGAGTCAGCAACTACTGGAAGTTGCAAAACTGGACTTGCGTAGGTGGGATAGCCTTCTTTGTAGCCGCGTTAGCTTCAATCGTACTTTTTCAGACGTGACTGATCAAGAAAGGAGGAAAAGTCGCCTTTCGCGACTCGACACCAGTTTGAGCGGCGCTTCTGGCAGCAGTCAGAAAAGCGATGGATCGTATCGAGGATTTGGAGTGTCTGGCGACGAGCTGCTGAAATCGTGCGAATTGCAAAGCTCAGAGGCGAAAGAGGATGAAGACGAAGATGAAGCGAAACCAGGAGTGCCAACGTGGCTTACAGTAAGTTTTTAGTTTCTTTTTATCGTTATCAGAAAAAACTTGCAGCACTTTCAGCGAGTTCGAGTCGTCGTTCCTCATTTAGCATTGGCCACAATTGTTGTACTTTATACAATGATCGGAGCCGCTGCGTTTTACATCATAGAGCGGTCAAACGAAATTGAACAGAAGCAGCAAATAATCGATCGCGTTCGATATCTGAGGGAGGAGTACTTAGATCGCATGTGGAATCTCAGTCAGAATGGAAGTCTCAATGACGAAGAGTTTTTAGAGCAGGGACTCCTCGAGTTGGAGACTGTCCTTAAAGAAACCTTTAAAGCATTTGACGAAGGACTGACCGATGTGGCATTGAATAATAACTCACCAGAGCCTTCGTGGACATACACGGAGGCCGTCCTGTTTTCGGCCACAGTCATTACTACAATTGGTACGAACTCTCTGTCTGTGTAGTTGTCATATTGTAGCACTAATATTTTAGGTTATGGAAACCTGGTCCCAAAAACGTTTTGGGGGCGTGTATTCTGCATTATTTACGCAGTCTTGGGGATCCCTCTAACTTTGGTCACGATCGCGGATATCGGCAAATTTGTGGGATTGATGATCATGTGGATGTATGATCAGATGGTCATAGCAAAAGACAAGTTCCTGAATGGATGTCGATACGTGTTCAATCGATTGCACCCTGGTCGTCGTAAAAGCAAACAGGCTAGCATTCTTGTGTCGAGCGGGAGGCAATCAACGGGGCGTCGAAGATCGTCAGCCTGGGTCGGCAAGGACTATTCAACGCATCGACGATCCTCCGACGCCATAGGTCTAGGTGGTACGAAAAATTCCAATCGTCGCAAGAGTGTTGTAAGCAATACCAAAGCTGGTCAAAATAATGACACGATTGTCGAAGGCTCTTCGGATGACAAACACACTGACAAGGAGCAGATCGAATTGGAAGAAGGCAAGACGTTATCAGAAAAGCCCAGCGGAACTGAAGATGCGGACGAAGAAGAGGAGGAAGAAGAAGACGGCGAAGGAGGCGAGAACGAAATGGCCGTACCCCCCTCCTTCATCCTGATGATAGTTGTCGGTTACACCGCGCTTAGCTCTTTCCTTTTTTCCACTTGGGAAGACTGGTTGTACTTGGATGCTTTCTACTTTTGCCTGATTACAGTCACCACAGTTGGGTAAGCAGGCGCTTAGTGGTCCATATTTTAGTTTCAGAATCTCGATCTTTTCTTCAGGTTTGGTGATTTGGTCCCGAGCGAAGATTCCAATCCTGCTTTTGTTCTGCTGTTTATATTCTTCGGGCTCATCTTGGCCACCATGTGCATCGATTTAGTTGGTACGCACTATATCAACAAAATGCACTACATGGGTCGTAAGCTAGAAGGCGCCAAGGCCGCCTTAGCGTTTATTGGAGGCAAGGCAGTAAACATGGCTGCTTGGACGAAACAGATGAAGATGCTACAGCGTCAGTACCACATGACCGATGAACAGGTGCGGCGCTTGATGGAGAACCCGGAGGAATATTTGCAACTCATGGAAGCTGCCAAACTGGGACTGAAAGGACACGGTTCGATGAGAGCTTACGTACCCAGAGAAGCCGCGAGGATGAGATATATTGACCAAACAGGTGGCACGGCTAGCGAATACAGCCCGACTACGCCATCACAAGCCTTGATGGCATTATCAGCTGCTGCATCGAG
Organism: Mesodorylaimus sp. YZB2_4; assembly: GCA_030248295.1. NCBI lineage: Eukaryota > Metazoa > Nematoda > Enoplea > Dorylaimida > Dorylaimidae > Mesodorylaimus > Mesodorylaimus sp. YZB2_4. The sequence goes on along the minus strand of JASANH010001213.1, from coordinate 486,621 downwards.
CATCGGCACACAAACCACAGCGTCTAGCCAGCCACCAACTTTAAATGTTTGATTGGTCTGCTGTTTACACTCGCACAGTACACGTTCAGAATGACCGGTAACGGACAACTTGTTTGGGCTGACCCGTGCGGAAATGATAGTAGGCCAATATTTTACTGTCACTACTGTTCGCTGGAACATTAAAAATGAAAAAATCTGTTCTTCTTCTGAATTTTGCACAATATCGAGTGGTCAAGTTCAGCGAAGAAAATTGCGGATTTTCAGTTTCTAAGACTTCAGGACAAACCATCGTGGTTTGACATTTACACTAAGCAGTATACCTTGCGTGCATTAGTGCGTTGACAAGTTCTAGGGCAAGGCAGTGAGCAGTAAATTGCCCTATGCTTATGATTAGAGATGACTCGGGTGGCGTCAGTCCGCGTTATTCAAAACGGATTGTCCTGAACTTGTCCCAAACAAAAAGGCTTTTTCCAACTTTTTACGCGACAACGCCCAGGGTCCAGACAACAAAAAACTTTGGGCCCTATTGAAGATCCTATTTGTGCGAGAACAGTGTGTACTCATGGAATTGTTGTCATGACAGCTGCATGCAGTGCAATATAACAAAGCGGTAAATACTTCTGTAAGGCTACAGTATCACTGCACGGTACAGGGGCAAACAAAACAAAATTCATGACTTTGATTTTACGACGAAAGAAAAGAAAGGATTTGTTTGATTTGACATCCGACTTGCATTTTTTGAAAATATTGAGCGGCCTCATGTTCATCATGTTCATGTTTTACCACATCACCAAACGCTTATGCGCACTCGAGGGTGGAGGGACACATTTTACACAATATGATTTACCGGCCCGCGAGTCGAACACTCGCCCGTAACTGCGCACCTGGTGTGAGAGGCAGACGCCTAACCCACCAGGCCACGAGGCCTGATTTGAATTCCTATTTTGGAAGATTGAACTGCCTTCAATGAGTGCATATAAAACAATATCTGCACATTTTAGTGCGTGTGTGCTTCGATATTATCTATGGTTGTGCATGAATGCATAGCCTGCTCTAGACATACCAGCTTCTTATCTTAGGTCCCGCATGGCTGCCATATGTATGGCCCAGTAGCTACGCATATAGATAGATCCATACTGTACATATGGTACGGCTTGCCTTATCACTGAAAAGTCGAACCACAAATATTGAAAGAAGGACCAGTTTTAAACAAGACACCTCTAATCGTAAGCCGGTTTAAAACCAGTCAGTAGTCAGCAGTCGTCCAGTTGAGGTGCTGTGCAAACATGTTTATTAAGTTGGTCGTACCTGTGCTCTTATCCATTGCCATTTATTATTCTTTGTCAACGAGAAAATCATCCAGACTAACAAAAGAACCGAAGGATCTTTTCGAAAGCTACGATTACATCATTGGTGCGTAAAAACTTTATTATGAGTAACTTTTCTCGAATTTCAGTGAGTTTTAGTGGGTGGTGGCACAGCTGGCTGCGTGCTGGCTGCTCGGCTGAGCGAAGACCCCGGAGTTACGGTTCTGGTTTTGGAGGCTGGATATGACGACACTGATTTCAAGTACACCAAATGGGTCACTACGGAAAAGTACTTGGAGATGAGCGAGTTTGACTGGAAATACGTGACAGTGCCGCAAGAAAAATGCTGTGATAGTCTGCACAACAAAGTATGCGCTTGCAATTTGCCATGGGTCCAGTAAGTACTCGTTCGTATTTCAGCAACTTCGCATGCCTAGAGCCTTTGGCCTGGGCGGATGTAGTTCCCATTACGGCGGAGCCCACGTACGCGGTGCCAGAGAGGATTATGATCATTGGCTGAGATTGGGCAATGAAGGCTGGGGTTATGAAGACGTTCTCCCGTACTTTGCAAAACTGGAGGACTTGCAAATTGATGGCTTAAAGGACAAAAAGTACCACGGCGTAGGTGGGCCCATGAAAATTATTGACCCTCCCAGATGCCAACTAACGAATACTCTGATCGATGCTGCGAAGAAACGCGGGTTCAGGTGGAGAGAGGATATAAACGGGGTCGATGACATGGAAGGTACTCACGATCAGACTGGGACTGGCCAGGCTTAACCAAATAGCCTTCCCATTCTAGGCTTTGCGTACGCCCAAGTGGCCCTTGGTGATGGATATCGACAAAGCACAGCATTGGCGTATTTGAGACCAGCCATGGAAAGAAAGAGCCTGCACGTGATGGTACGTGCCCAAGTAACCAAGGTGAGAACATGGTTTCCAGTCAGTCATTCTCAAGGACTTGACAAATTTTACGTGCCCTGAAAGGAACTGTTACTCTGGATTGATTGCAGATCCTATTCGCTAAAGCACCAGCAGGCGGTAAGCCAAAAGCCGTTGGGGTGGAATACGTGAAAAACGGAATAAGAATGAAGGCGAAGGCCAAGAAAGAAGTGATCGTTAGTGGTGGTGCTTACAATTCACCCCATATTCTCATGCTCTCTGGAATCGGACCCAAGGACCACTTGACACAGCACGGCATTCCACTGCTGCTTGACAATCCCGCCGTCGGCCAGAATCTGCTCGACCACATTTTCGCATATGTCGTAGCCTCCATGAACGACACGGTTGGGTTCAATGGGGTCAGTCCAGACGACCCAGTGCGCTTTGCACTGGCTGAAATTCAGTTCAATCTTTTCGGGACAGGTGAGACAAATGATTTTGGTCTGCAGTTATTCTGAAAATATAAGGTCAAAATTTCAGGTCCATTAGCCGCTGGGCCAATCGAGGTGATCGGATTCACGAGGACTGGAGTGACAAAAGAGCCGTGGCCTGATGTAGAGCTGTATTTGCTACCCGTTGAACCATTCAAGCCGTACAGAGTGGTCAACTTGAAAAAAGAGGTCAGCTTAATTATCAGATCACTATAGGCTACTGTAGCGAATGTAGCAGTATGGCACAAGCGGAATCAATCCTGGCCTTGTTTTAGGCCGTCGAGGCTATTGATCCGCCAGACAAATCGACCGTGGCTCGAATGGCCGTCTACGCAATCTTACTCCATCCTCATAACACCGGTGAAATTCGCCTTGCTAGCTCTAATCCGTTAGAGAAACCGATCGTAGATCCAAAGTTTTTCCACAATGATGTCGATTTAGAGATTTTAGCGAAAGGTTTAAAAACTGCCATTGAGTTAGTGACTGGCCCTGAAACGAAACGCTACGATTTGAAATTGCACGAGAATCATGCTCCTGGATGCGAGAAGCACAAGCTGTGGTCTGACGAGTACATCAAGTGTCATGCTAGGAGTCGCGCGATGGCCTTATATCATCCAGTCAGCACGTGTCGTATGGGCAAAGCCAACAACAACAGTGTGGTCGACCATCGACTCAGGTGAGTGCATATGTGTAGTATGCAGTCATCAGTTGGGTAGTGGTGCAGCGGTACTGCAGACTTTCAGATACAGTATACTGTAGCAAATGCTTTTTTAGTGTCCCTTGCTGGTGTAACCTGACTGGCAGGCCATGGCGAGAGGTAGAAAATTATTGATCCCTGTGGCTGGGAGACGTCAAGCTCTCGGGTTGATGTTCTAGCCGTAGGTATAGTCGCAAGACTTGCCTTCTTCACTCGGAGCTAAGGTCCCACCGACTCCGGTCAGACTCATTATCCCCTTCGTCTGCCATGCATTTGCGCTAGGGCCCAATCCTAGGCAGTGTCACATGCGTCCTACGAGAGAGTCTGTGGGAAGCAGCAGGTGAAACCTTGTCATGATGCTCAATGTGTGAATTCCGTTCACTGCAAGATGGTTTGGGCTGCTTCAAATAATAAATCATTAGCTGAAGTGAACTATGGTGCTAAAACGTGTTGTAAATTACATTCAACCCCGTGGATTAAATGCCCCGCCATGAACTCATTTGAAAAATTTCTCCGTGATTATGGCGATTTGGGTAGAGTGGAGAGCGTGGGGCTACATGAAATTTTATTGCAAATGAAGGGCAAGTCCAGCAGGGTCGCAAAGTCGCATGCCAGTGCCGCTTTTTTAACTCAGTCAGTGGTCATTCCACAACATTTTAGGGTCCACGGTATCCGCGGATTACGCGTGGTCGATGCTTCCGTATTTCCAACCCAAGTATCAGCAAACACCAACGCTCCAACAATAATGGTAGCTGAAAAAGCGGCTGATATGATAAAGCAGGACAATGCAAAGAAATGAATGAGCTGCGAGAACCCAGATTAATTTTTTTATGGTTAGCACTTGTGGTATAATTACTGCTACTTTTTTCATTCCTGCAAATTTATCGTAAATTCTGCGGAATATTTGATTGATTAAAAAAACAAGAAAAGTTGCGTTTGATTCAATCTCTTTGCTTGTCACAAAAATTAAAGTACAACCAGCGCATTTTCATCGTCTCATCCTTTTTATTTTTGCAGCAGGCAGCAGAATCTGCGATTTTCATACTAGTTTGAACTGCTTGCTTTAAAAGGTCAGCGGGGTAGCCGAGGCTAGAGCTTTTTTTGTCTAGCCAGCCAGCCGTTGAAGTGGCTCTGTGGGTGGGGATCAGCACTTGTGCGAAGTGCTCCTGTGTACATTGTCATACCTGGTAAAAATAGATCAAAGTTTCGGATCGCTCCCGTATCAAAAGTGACTTTCTCGCAAGGACTAAAAATCTGGATGACAGAGTTTCTTTCAACATTTTGAAGCTGTTATAGCAGTTTTATCAAGAGTGTAATCACGTCATCTCTCAGCTGGCACTGCAGCAAAAGCAACACTGAGACGTGATGTAACCTACGAGCCCTCAACGTAAAGGCCCGAGGCTTACACCATTTCAAAAGGTCAGACACGAGGCCTGTAACGAAACGAATGTCCAGATACAGCAAATACATGCCTCCCTGCCTCCCTGTACAGTTGAGAGACCTGCAGGACACACGTACGTGGACTTATAATTTCTACCCTTTCTATCGCAAATTTTAATATCCATTTTTAAACCAGCCGAAGGTTTCTTGAGAGGGTCACTTTTTTGGCGGTAGTGAAGGGCTAAAAGCCTACAGTAACGACTAAAATATTCAAAATAGGTATCCCGAGACTTCATTTCCAGAATAAAACTATGGCGGCTAACATGCTGGTTTTCTTCAGTAGACACTGGATCAGGTCGGGCTCAACCCTACATTATAGGGACGCCAAATTGTCATTCCCAAAAGTGCTTACAATTTTTGTGCGTGACGGTTAAAAGCTGCTTGTAACCTATCAAGTGACTTTTCAGATTTGCGCATGGTAAATGTCAGTTTCAAAATTCCTTTCACTATATCTATCTATCTAGACATCGATATCTACAGAAATTTATCTTGTATCTTTATGTGTCTGGATTTATCAAGATTCGGCACCTGTATGAAAACTTCGCAGACTTTATTTGTTTCCCTCTTTTGCTTCGACGGATTTTCCTCCAAAAACATAAGAATTTGTTCTATATAAGGAAAATGTTGCATGCATACTACACCTGGATAGAAACGACAATGGTACGATCTTCGGATTTCTGTTAAAATCTTGTGTTACCTATTATTAGGTTGGTGGGAATGATTTGTAGGCATACTGTACCTTTTACAGTATCAACTAAAATTGGCTATAGTTTCCAAGGAAAAATTGAAGGATATACATGCCCCTGCCAGTACTTAAAATATTCATGCCTATGCATGCGCACAATATAGGTCGGCCCATATCTCCAGTATAACTGTAATTTGAAATCATTTTTAGCATTCGAAATATTCGGGAGACTACACAGTAGGTTTCGTAACGAGATGAACGCGAGTGGTGTTCGTGAATGGATCGGGATAATTCAGGCAAGACACAAAGTCTGCTGTTCATAGCAGCTAACTGTTCACATAGGTGTATCGGACATAACCAACATATTCGAAATCCGAAATGTATGTTCTCTAATTAAAGATAAGATTATGTAGGATTATGGATAGCCAGCGATGACCACATCAGCGCCATGTGATCATGCTGTGATAATTTGAACAGACAACTGTCGGCTATGTAGAGTAGATATACTTGTACACTCGGATGAGCTGTTTTGATTTTCGCCCATCCCTGACCATATGGCCTTCGCAGGTGAAAGCTAAGATACAGAATTGATACTTTTTGCGCTTCTTTGGCACCCTATCCTCAAGTGGGTGCAATGTCCTGATCGTCGATCCCGCTCAGGGGAGGATGCGGGGAGAATGGAAGCTGGAAAAAATATCCTATCGATGACTTCTGGCCGGCTATAGGCAAAACGGTTAGAAGTCTTTTGGGTAACTGGGATTGCAGGGGCCCAACCAATTAATTAAAAAAAAACATTAAAAAAGTCAGCTAACCACACCTGACTGAAACATCACCACACCCTACAGTGGCGTACCTCAGTGAGGCAATGTGGGCAATGGCCCCCCTGCGAGGCCAGAGAACTAGCCAAGAAAGGGGGCCCTGCCGCCTTTCATTTAAAGTGTGCCCATCCGACCTGATCTTAAGTCATGTACATACAGTATGAAGCCTGTATGAAGCACAAGCGCGCATCGTGATGAGCCAATATCTTTTATATATTTATTGATATCTTTTTGAGATATGATATTGAAATTCTATCCATATTTATTTTTTTCAGAGTCATATGTATCCGCAGTATGCCACAGTGACAACAAGAATAAGACACTCAGCGTTTCCTACTTTTTCCCTTATCCAACAAATTTTAACTTACTGTGACTAAAGGCACACTTGCCTCCTCGAAATGGCCATGCAAAGCACAATTTAGTTGACGCAATTTAAATACAGGTGACTTTTTTTAGTGGCTTTCTGCTCTTTCTACTCTTTCTAAACACACAAATAAACAATCACTAATTTGCGGTTCTACTGCTCATTTTCGAGTGGCAGTACCCACCCTTACTGATTCCATAATAGGTTCTTCACGGCACGCGGACTAACGGTGGATTAATGACGTATCGATATCGTTTGAACGACCTCCATCCCGCGGCTGGATAAGCAATACTGTATCTCGGCAGGCCCCTTTCCCATCCAAAAGGATTCTTCCAATATTTGTGCAGTTCGCTGTATCCGATCCATTTTCGTTTGTAAACATCGCAGTACTTCAGCTTATTGGGCCAATACTCGAACGGCAGGTCGCCGACATAATCGTCATCAGCCCATGATCGCAGTTCGACAGGCCGAGGGTGAACACCATAAGGTGAGGCATGATAAGAATAAGTCTGGGTGTCGAGATGACGGCGGACGGACGAGCTACTCGCTAGTGCCGAAGCCGAATATGTACGTCCGTGCCGAGGCCTGTAAGCCATTTCGTCCGTTCTTCGTTATAGGTTCTAGCTAAAACAGAGAATGAGAGCAGCGGCAAGCGAGGAAAGCCAAAGACTCTGGCTACCTATTTTAAAAAGCATCATTTTGTTGTGTAGACCGACTCGTTGCGATTCTAAGCGAGCCTAAATGATGGAAAATAGAAGAAAAGGGGATTCTGAAACAGCTGCTCCTTCCCACCGCTGTGTCACTTGCGGGAGGACGAGCGTACGTGCACGTAATTGGCCACACCACCGAAAAAAGTTGTTTTAGTGCACTGAAAAATCATTGGTCAGACATTTAGGAAAAATGGAGTCATCCCTTTGCAACGAAATGTATTCAGAAATTGATGAGAGCATCACATTATTGTTTAGAAAACAGACATTTGTCATAACATGTGGCACGAAGGTATTTGTTTGTAGTGCTTCGAGCCGTTGTCGAAGCCGAGCCATGATTGGGACTTAAATTAATGATCTATGTGCGACATATTCGAACCATGGAATCCAGCCGTAGCCTCTGATTGCCGCCAAGGACAGTTCCATATGGATCCTCAGAAAATCACCAAAGTGGCTCCATGTGGACTGCAAGATTCCATGTGGAGCCTGTGCAAAATTTCCAGCCTGGTCTCCACTCTGGATGGATCCATAGCCAGTTCCATGTGGAACCTTATAAAATCATCCCAGTATACTGTTGTTGGTCCACGTGCGTAGCGTGGAAATTTGAATTCCATATACATAGACCCATCCTGGAGACGCGCGGAAGAGGAGTCTGGGTTGTGACAAAGGCGAAAGCGATCCAGTCCAAGCCAGGTCCATCTGTGAGTTACAACAGTCGGATTTTTGAGGGCTCCAAAATCAAAACCTAACCTGACCCAACCCGAGCAAAATCAAACCCGACCCGACCCACATCCGACTTTTCGGGTCAGGTTTTCGGTTTCATGTAAGGGTTTGGTACCCGATGTCCGACCTTGGATTCAATAGCGCCCTAATGGAAAATTCAGATAGAAACGGTGGATCATTCAGATATGTCATAAAGTTTTTCAAATGCACTTTTCGCTTCACATTCGGTTTTTGCTTTCTCGATTCGCAGATCTTGTGACGCCCTCCCGAGTGTAGCAAACAAGAAGCATTCTCACCCCGCGTCTCACAGCCAGTCAAAAGAGTTCGCCTCGTCGTCTCCCTGAATGTGTTTCTCTGAGTATGTTTTAATGCCCATGAGATGGAAAACTTCCAGCTATTAGCCTTCAACCTGAAAATGCGGATAGGAAACACTTTCACTGGGTTTCGAAAGACTCACAATCAGTGCATCGAACAGAACTACATCAGAATCAGTTAGTTCATTGAAAACTTTCAGCTTTATTTACCAGCACGAGATTTAGACTTCATGATTCTTCGCCTTGCGGGTCCTCGACGGGCGATGATGCTTTGGCGGACGGGACTTTGAAATTACAGTTTCCTCAGTCGAGCGAGACTTGGACCGACAGCGCGTAGGGCGACGAGGGTTTCCTTTCGAGCGGCGGCGCCTTCCATGCTTCTCTTCGCTCGATGGTCGAGAATCCGACGAGCGCGAGTCCGAGGGGAGAGATCGCGAGGGACCAGTCTTGCGATACTTCGATAGCACTGCATCTGGAGAACAAGCGGGTGCCGGTGCTTGGATTCGATGTTTCGACTTTCGCGCTTCTTTCTTTTGGATTATGTCCTGCTCGATGAGAGAAAATTTCGGTTGCACCAATTCGTAGTCCCCACGATCTTTCTCGGAGAGTGCGCGGCGTGAGCTACCAGGACGGGAACTGCTGCAGGAGGGTGCCGCTGTTGAAGGATGACCGGCCTTGTTTCGCCTACGTCGTCGCACAATGCACACCCCGACACCGATGGCAGCGCAAATGAGCAGAATTCCGAAGAATACACCAAGTCCCACTCCAGTCCACAGGAGTTTAGAGTCGTCTTTGATCGGTTTCGCTTCTGCGTCTGCTGGGTCTTTTATGTTCAGCACCGTTGAATTCGCCTCACTTGTTTCCCGCGTATCGAAAGTGATCAGTCCTGTCGATTCGTCCGTGGTTATTTCCGCATCGATCATGGTCTCGTTCATCAACCATTCGCACACCAGAGTGTCCGCCAGGCCGTCGTCGCAAGCTTCAGCATTCCATTCGAGCCCGCTTGCGGTCTTTGCTGTCGCGCAAGATTTCGTTTCGTTTGTGGAGTTCGGCGGCTGTTGGCCCCACGGCACTTCGTCTAGTTCAAACGTGGAACTCAACATCGAGAGGTCCGAAATCCAGTACCAGTTCGCTGGATCGTCCGTATTGTTGCTTTCTTCTTTCAGGACTAGCCCCAACCAAAATACCGAAATCGAGTCAGAACGGTTACCTTGAAGTAGGGCATTGTACAAATGGTTGATTTTCTCCTTTTCGGCCAACTCCACCAGACGCCAAACGCGCATGTCCGTCAAATTTTCGCACGCCGCGGCCGCTTGCGGTTGATTCAGTTTTGGAGTTATATCCCCCCAGACGCAGATGAACGTGCCATTGATTTCGACAGCGTCTTCGTTACTGTTTGGACATTGCAGCGACTGAACTGCAGTGATCAACAGGATCACGACGAAACCTGGGGCAGAGAGAGGCGACATGAAGACCACCCAGCAGCAATGCGAGAAAGAGAATGCAGTAGTGAGCTAGCGTTGCGGCCATGGTGAGCGAACGAATGTAAAGTAGATTACGGGAAAAATGAAGCTGTCGCTCTGTTGACTAGCTATGTCAATACTGTAGCTTTGACCCCTTTATTGGCTGTCTGCTGTCTCAGGTCGTATCGCGTATTGTCGTACTAGGTACTTTATTACTGCCAATGCTGATGTCATAGCTGACCGCATCACCAAGCACAGGTAAAGTATGTGCACTCGAGGGTGAAGGGACATCTGCACCTCACGAAGCACACGACAGCATGCAAAACAAGCTTAGCCTTCATCATCCAACGATCGACCAAACGTTCAGAAAAATTACCAGTTAAATTCATGTTTTGAAAAACGGAATGCACGACTGCCGCGTTATCACTGCTGTCATTCATTCATTGATTCATTCATGCTTCCTTTTTATCCAAACGCCAAGGCGCACTCGAGGGATAAGAAACACAATTGACAATGTTACAGTAAAGTCAAGCAATGAAAATACTGAAGATAAAGATTAATTCTGCAAAAGGTCAAGAGTCAATTTTGAAACTGAACGCTCGATAGAAGTGAATGAAAGCGGGACCAATCAGATAAGGCAATTTCAGGTGACAAGTTATTCCACATATTTACAGAAGAATACAAAAAACTTTGCTTATAAGACTCACTGAAATGACGTGGGACAACTAAATGATGCGGCTGACACGTTCTACTGCTTACTCGGACACAATCGGATTTCAGCCTAAGCTTATCATAAAAGTAAAAATCATGTAAGCCACGGTGAAACTTAAAAAATTGACAAAGCTTCAAGCACTTCCTCCTATTAAAAAGAGGAGACCAACCTAGTTTCTGAAAAGCTTCATCATAAGTCACCATAAAATCATTCAGATACAAACGTGCAGCATGTTGAGCGCGCTCAAGCCGATTAATGTCACCTTCTAAAATCGGATCCCATGCAGCAGAACCATATTCTAAAACCGAACGCACACAAGCACCATACACTGTTCCTAGCACTGAGGGCGGTACATTCCTGCTTTAACTAGCGCCTCAAAGCCCATCATGCAATTAGACTTACGGACCACATTCGAAATATGCTCAGAAAACTTCATATCACAGCTAAATAAACACACCCAAGAACTTTACCTCAGAGCAAAATTCTATTTTGGTCCCTTGCAAGTGAATGTTTGGCATCGGACGTAACGAAAGGCAACGGCTTGCGATTTTGCCGCATTAAAAGCCAAACCAGAGTTCGTCCCCCACTCAGAAATAAAATCGATGGCCGATTGTGAAATTTGTTCAGCGTCTGCTAGCTTTTTGACATGAACGAACAATCCGGTGTCGGCGGCGTAGGCCTGGGAATTTTATTTGGAAAGCATGCAGCAATGAGTCGACGTAGGAAACGAATAAAGTAGGGCCCAGAATGCTGCCTTAAGGGACGCCAGATGGAATATCGATTTCTTTCGATGATGAGCCATCCACTACCACGTGCTGTGATCGACTCGAAAGGTAAGAGTCCAACCAGCGTAGCAGTACAGGCGGTATATGGTGATCAGCTTGCAGTCGGTCCAATAGCAGACGATGAGGCAGTTGATCACCCGCTTTCTTCAGATCCAGAAAAATTCCAATAACATGTTTATTTTCACTGTTCAGTGAGTCGTGAATAAATTGACTAGCAGCAATAAGAGCACTATTTGTGTCACGACGTCTACAAAAGCCATGTTGATAAGGCGATAAAATAAGAAATGGTCGAATGACGCATTTACGAATCCTTGGTGGAATGGAACATTAGTGCCTGCAAAGTTTGAGACAAATCGGTAATGCGGTTCTTGAGTTATTACGGTGCAAAGTTTAGGGTTTAACACGTGGCATCTGTGTCGGCTTTACTGGCTCCCGATTTTCATGTGGCGCCCCATCGATGATAAATGATAATTTTGCCGCAAAAAGTAAAACGGCCAACAGTGAACGGAAGCAGTCTATAAGTGATACAGCAAGGCAATTCTAGACATGTCTTGTTTGCAAATGCAGTAACTGTTTGAATATGATCAAACATGAATTTAGAGACAAAGGAAGGGAAATCGGGCCACATTCACAATGGCTCACTGTCAGCCCGCCACGTGGACAACGTCACGTCTGTGACTATTTGAACAATTGGTATGGTTTCAGTCATTTCGATTCTTGCCCGCCATGCTCGTCATCTCACGTTTTCGCACCAATCATGCTGTCGCGTCTCGTAGGCAAGCTAAAATCCTGGTGGTACGATCGTAGTGCATTAGAAAAGGCACTGCTTATAATTAGTGCTATATTATTAGTGGCTTTATCAGTCCTTATCACCGTTATTATAGTCGCTTTTGAAAAATACGGAGATAGCAAAAATTATGCTTTCGGTGCTCGCAATGAGCATTCGATGGCCCATCACCATTATCCTATGCAATACGTAAGTTGAGAGTGCACTTCTATTGCATGAGTTTAGACAGGTTTAGGCTACACATTGTCACTAGCGGTGAAATCAGCTTACAAGCTTGCAGATCACAATCATTAACGCCTTTTATTGTTTCGAGCAGGTGGCCGCAGAAAACGGTCCCAATCACAGTAGCCCAGTAACCACTCAAATTATGGACATGTTCAGTGGAGAACCCGCCGATCAATTGAGGGTCACTGTCCTTGTGTTAAAACCAGGCAGCAATGGAAATTTTACTGAAGTCGCCATGAGGTGATAAAATATTGGCTCACTATATCGTCGCCTTCAAACTTATTGTGCTTTTTATTTAGAAGAACTGGCCAAGACGGCAGGGCACCCGGCTTACTTAGTCACTACCCCTGGTCCACAGGCACTTACAAATTGGTATTTGACACTGGACAATATTTTCAAGACTTGGCAATCACTGTTATTACGTTTCAGAGTGTTGAGGTGGGTTTTCTAACGACACATAAAATACTGCCGAGCTAGGACTTAGGACATAATGTTGGTGTACCCAATGGGAAACTATTGAAGGGTGGGAAACTTTTTGAACCAAATGCGACCTAGGAGAAATATTTAACAAAGTTGAAACAGAGAATATAAAGATGGTTTCTTAGGCCACAATGATAAGCATGCACGCTGGCATTGTGCGGTGTTGATCTGCAAGTTTGGCGCCATTTTTGCTTTTATTCTGTTTTTACTGTGCCATTAACAGTATTCATCGATTTATAGTCCAAGGCATTGATTTCTTGCAGGTTGAGTTTGCTGTCACGAACACTGGACAACACTATCACATTCAAGGTAACCTACTCGATATAAAATGCACACAGGTCGCACTGCCAATCGGTTATTTCAGGTTTCATAAGCCCTCATGGTTATTCGATATATCGAGGAGTGTCTTGAACACAACATTTAATTTTCGATGAAAGTTGTGACCACGACAAATTCAGGTGGAAATATTATTTTATGCTGATCCATTTGCTGACTTATTCTGCATTTTATACTTTAAAAAATTTCTTATGCTAGGTGAAATAAATTTTATATTGCTTTCTCTAGATTGAAGTTCTTGACTAAATGACATGATACGCGCTTAGTTACTCGCACAAACGATTGCGATGTCACAATAGAGATGACTATATATTTCGTGTGACTGATACTGACATATGGGAAACTCACACTACGTAGGAGGGTGGCTTCCTGCAACCATAAACCTGGTTCAGAAAGTCTGAGGAACTTCTCGACTCATTTCCAGGGTTTGTAAATCCACATATTATAAAATGCGTAATACTCAAGGTCAGCGAAAAGACAGCGGTGTCAGTAAACACTGCGCCTTTGGTTCATTTACTACAATGCTATACTTATTGTATTGCAGGTTCAAGCCCAAGGCAGACGCCATGCCGTGTCGTGTTTAGATATTACCGTAGACAGATTTTTTTTGGAGTTTTGCAACACTGTTTTCAGCTAAGCTCGACGTCTCGACGACTGGCGCAAGAAAATAGATTTTGAAAAAACCCAGACGTCCCGGAATTTTTATCACGCTAATGAGCAATCCTAGCGTGCCGGCTTTTTATGCAAATCACTAAGAGTAATTTCTGCCCGTGCGGCCTTTGCATTTGTACCATTTTTCAGAGATTGGCATGCTTCGGTTTCATTAAAAATATTTTCATTTGTTTGCCCTAATCCCACGGCAAGTTGGCACCAATGACAAGTCTAGTTATGTTGCTAGTTAGGTTCTAATTGGCACTAACTCGCTAATTGCTTCAATAGTGTATGCCGCGGCCTGCAATAACAAGTCGTTAGTTATTTTCTTAGTTCGTGAGGGTCTCTCTAATTGCCAGCAACTCGCTAGTTGTACTCACACTTGGATGCCGCGGGCTGCTTTGATAAACTTATTCGGTGCAGACACAAGCTCGCGACCGCATTGTTCCACAAATAATGGATGAAAACTAAGCCTGAAAGCCTAGTAAAGGCTGACCTGCAATAACAAGCGCTTGTCTTCTAATCTCGTGCGCACGCTTCAAAATTTCGTCCTTCAAAACAGCTTTTGTGTGTCGCCGAATAATGAAGAGCCATTTCTATGGAACCTTCTGGAAAAACCTATGGTTGCCGTTGCTGAAGGGCCAACAAGCAGATTGAATAGCTCATGGCCTAACTATTCTGTCATTTCTGTGTTTTGTTCGGTTCGTCGCCCATTTAATGAGCGCCTCTTATCTAGAACTTGCTAAATACGGTCGAGGCAGAAGGACTGTCGAGCGGGGAGAGTTTTCCACATTCACTCCAATTATCGTTTTCAGACATCGATAGCTAACGATCGGTCTCAGATCATATCTCGAAACAGTAATGGCTAACCACTCGAATTCGTCAACTTGTCCGACCAGCGAAGTGATCGCCAGCTCAGTTTTCTTCCCAGTGCTCTTGAGTGTCGAGGTCATCATCGGTTTATTGTCCGCTCCGCTTAATGTAATTCTCGCTTTGGTAGTACTGAAAACACTGGTCTACCCCTCAAATCTCCGTTTCCTACTCAGCCACTTATCAGTGAACATCGCCTGGCATAGTTGCGGAATAGTTATCAAAGCGATCGAAATGATATCAAGGCGTGTATGCGATCTCAGTGTGAGTGCCCTACAGTGTCGACTGACTGACTTGCCCATAACCATACCATCTGGGAACATATTCTACTCCCTCATTGGCATTGGCCTGGAAAGAATGTACTGTTCCATACACTACCGCACGTACGAAAAGAAATCAGCCAAGCCTTGGCTAGCAGTCACTTTCCTCTCCATTATCTGGATCGGATCATTGACTGGAAATCTTTACACCTTGCCGTTGATACCGTCGGATAAGTTTGTCCCCATTTGCGAATCACTGCTGACTATTGGATCATCTGACGCCATCAAGGCCTTGATCTCAGGCGGGGTTATGGAGTTGATTGCACTGCTGATCATTGTTTGTGTCAGTTGGTGGAATCGACGCGAACTGTGCAACTCGGCGGTCAATCGGGCTAAATTCACACTGACTGAACGGTTTCAGTTGAGTCAATGCGTGAAAGTCAACAAGATGTTGGTACCATCCATAATCTTGCACGGCGTGTGTTTCCTGCCCTTTATAGTCCTGCTAATGTTAGTGGCCTACGGCCTCTCCATACCGATCCAACTCAAGTGGTCACTGTTTCACTTGGCTTTCATCTACCGAATGCTCTACTCCCTCTTGCACCCTGTTTTGGCTTTTGCACGCGACAAGCATCTCAGACAACATTTGGTGAAATGTTTGCCTCAATGGTTGCTCGACTTGCGAGATCGTCTAATCCGGTCCAAGCAAGTGTCCGGCACTGGCCTCGTGTCCAATTTGAATACGCATTTCAACATGCTGGAGGGATTCTGGGCTCGGCCAAGCGAAAAAAATGGAATGATTCCTCGAGTGCCAGGTGCGAAGCCAGGAGATGATACAGGGGCTAAATGGGCTATTGCACAAAAGCAGTTCCCTAAAAATATTGTCAAGGTGTGAAATTTGACTACACCAGCTTGTCTTGCTCGATCGGTGTACTAGTCGTTTGCAAGCATGAATTTGATGAGTTCGGTCACGGCCATCTATTATTTATGTCTCTTTTATCAAACAGCCATCCCGAAGCTTTTCTCTGGGGACGTCCCTGACGATGGGTGCAAGAGAGAGCGTGCTAGAGCCTCTTTCAATGAAGCACGCAAGCTCTATTCGTGAGCATGAAAGGCCATATCAAAATCAGAAGTCAGTCTCGCTATGATTTCTGAATTTAGATAATATCCCAAGTTTTTAGCGCCATAGTTCGTATTTTAGGGAAGAAAAATGGGTAGGTGTAAAATGTGAAATCCCCCTTGAAAAACATACTGTAGACTTATTAGAAAGCGCTGTAGTTGTCTTTGTAGTCTGAGTGTAATTCGCGCCTATGCGCATGTCATGTAGTTGGTTGCAAAATCCCATACATTTTATTTTCATTATATTATATTATTATTTTTATGGAGCGTTTGCATGAATATTTTATGCTCAGCTCTCTAATGTGGCTTGTGCAAGTCACAAACTTGACAGAAATATTTTAGGCGGCATAGGCTTTCGATATCCACTTCTTTGTACTCGAACCTAATGCCACACTTGATATGGTGTATCTCTATACTGTATGTGGTGGATGGCGATGGCTGATAGTAATATTTTGCTTCATTTTTGTGTACTTATTTTAATTAAAGTCATTATGGATTGTGTGGACATACAGTTTACATACATATGACATATATGGCGTCTCTGCCTACTGAAAAGGACGTAAATGTACTGTAAAGTGCGATTGGACGAGGTCGCTCATTGCATATGCAATCTTACACAGTAAAGAAATTTCACTTATGTATGGAAAACAGCAGATATTATCGAAAGCGCTGCGGCACGGTGCGGGGCAGAACGTGATTATGGAGCCACCAATGGGTGGATATACACATAGCTTAGCACACACAACCCCATTTTGTCAATTATTATGCTAGATTTTACTGTATTTCAAACAGACGTTTTGTCTTGAGAGGTGACTGGAAACACGCTTTGATCAGGAGGGGGCTAATCGCAACAGGAACGAGAGTAGCAACCCCTTGATGCTCAGGTTACAATTGGTTGCGTTCAAAAGACGCATGAGCAAAGTTTGCGTATTACGCATTGAAATGTGGATGCGTGTACGCGTACGCCTGAACATACGCATTCCACCTGATGTACGCAATCAATTATAAGCAAACTTGCTTGTTAGCAATACATAAAATGCGTTTAAGCAGCTTGAGCTAAGTTAATAATTTTGGAATTTCTTTCCACAAACCAAATTAGCAGATGCACGCTGGTAAGTGGTTAAAAATAGTTGCAAGAATTCGAACATGTACTGATCTTTTTCTTAAACTGCAGCAAGAAAAAAATGAGCTCCGAACTCAAGGAACGATAGTATCGACTATGAAGTACACTAGCTTGATGCCGTAATCCTTCAATAACAAAGAAATCCCAGGCAGTCTGATCCGGATTGGAAGTGGTACATCACATGCTGTATTCTCCACTAATGGATATCACTCCACTGTACCTCCGCAGTTTACACGCTTACAATTAGTCAGCTACGTACTTCTGACCCTCCGACGTCTCCTATGTATGTACACTGTGAGTCAGGTAGCATCATTTTGGAATCGCTCCAATATCACGGATGTGGCCAGACCTCCGCATAGGAACCTTCTAAAACAGCCATACAAAAGAGGGGATACAATTTGTAGGCTGCCTTAGTCTGGCCAGGTCGAGATTCTCAGAGCCCTGCCTTTGATATACAACGCATTTGTACTTTCGAAGGACCTTTGAATGCATTTTGTACTTTCGAAGAATCTGAATGAAAGTGTATAGATTCGATGGAGTTATACACCTGAGGGGGAAGGGTGAAAAACTGCGTGTGCTCAACAAGTACGAACAGCATGTGTGCAAATTGTGCGTGATTGCGTGGGTATCACCAGTAGGTCGTCTGCGTACTTACACTTAAATAGGAGAAAAACCAAGCTGACATCTTTTCAAGCCGAAGCTCAGAGCCACGTAACATCATTTCACCTGACGCTCTTTTCTTCACTGATCGTATTTCAGCAGCAGTACACACGCGCTATGCACGGTACACACCGCTGTCTCTCTCCATCCATGCAGCGCGGAGGCTTTCTTCTAGACCAATCGTGCGCGTGCCTATTGCCCATATCACTCCCATCCAGGCCAGGCCCACGTGCCAACTCACATTCGTGTCTCCACAGCATATCAGCTGATTGCGCTTGCCAAACTGCTATCAAAACTAGCGTCCATTTTGAGCAGTCAAATAAAAAACCCTCTAAGCCAAATCTAAACCCACAGAAACCACTCACTGGAATGAAATCACTTCCCTACTTGCAAAAAATCAATACCCATTCTCAAGATACGATTCGGTCATCATTGCACAAGGTATATCTATCTACAGCCTGCAGCGATTCACATTCACTGACCGTGGTCGCTTTGCTCTTCGCTTGACTCGGTGCACCATCACCTAGAGCACTCAGGATCGGTTCGTTTGGTGCTGCTGGAGTAATGCCCGTTCCGAGGCCACTTTTCTCGCCCGATGTTGGAGAAGCCAAAGTTCCCGTTCCTTCTTTCCTTTCGGAAGCGTGTCGACTCCGTGGACTTCCGAAATGAACAACACTTTTGCTTCGACGATGCGGTTTCAACGACGAATCAGCCACACCTGCTGGCGACGGTTGGTTGTTCTCTTTGGCTAAATGAGCCAATTCTTCAGCCGCTTGTTGTAAAACGTCGGAAACAGTAATAACTCTTGCGGTCGGATGACTTTGTTGCATGACGTCGTTGAATTCGATCAGGGTAAACTTTGGAGAAACGGGTTCGCTTTTGGCTTTTTGTTTTCTTAGACGTCTTAATAAATCGGCTTGTTTTAGCATTTCTTCGTAAGTTTCGATATGCTTGCACGCTTCGCCCAAAAGGACAATAGAATTTAGTAATTTCAAGGATAGCAAGGCCGCGAACGAGACAATAAGTAATATAAAAATGGACGGTGTCCACAACTGCCATAAGGAGCGGGATAAACTCTGGCTGAGGATACGAATCATCAATACACCCAATGGTAAAGGAATGAAGCCCATACGTCGCGATACTTGATCAGAATGATCGCTGAATGCAGTTTTCTGTCGACTTCGCGCGACGTCGTAAGCGATCGTGATTGTAAAATCTTTATAAACTTCATATGGAATTTCATTGAACTTTGTAATGAATGCATGTTTAACCCAATCAACTAAAAATTCTCCGCAAATAACCAAACCCAAATCGGGCACCATTTCCCAAAAATGTTCTGAACGCCAATTGACCGCTGTCATATTTCGAACAACCACAACGGAGAGAAGGATCAAATTATGGAATCGTTCACGGACATCGCTGCAAGCCATTTGGAAAAGATTATTCTTAGCGAATTTCTTGAATACGCTGCCTTTCAGTTCGACAAAATTGTTACTGAGCATAATGGTCAATAACGCTTTGTTGTGAGAATTGAAGGCAACGTTCAGGGTGGTAGCTTGAAAGAGGACCAAAACTGCGTGCCCGACCACGTAGAAGACAGCTATGACCAAGTGTGCCAATGTGCCCATGCCCAATTGGTCCAAATGACTACGCCGTCCCGGAGTACTGGGCCTACCCCTCCCCGAGGCACCCGTCGATGACGATCCGTGCGGTTCGGTAGCCGTCCAAAATAAAGCGTCCAAAATATCTTGCCCAAAACTACTAAATAATTTGTCCGCCACTTCTAGCATATTATAGAAAATATAGAGCTTAATCACCGCCTGACCCCGAACTACGTGATACATCCAAGACGTATCGATGAATGTCATGATTACCGATGACGCCAAAATTATAAATACTTTTAATAAATCGCACATTTCCGATGGCGCCAAAACTCGTCCGCTCATAAGCAATCCTTTGCCTGATCGACTTGTGAAGGGCCGAGCAAAAATGTGCCAAACGCCCAAAATAAATCGAATTGGAAGTAAAGTAAAAATGTACAGAAAAGCATCGGTGCATTGAAGAAATCCATAGAATAGGAAACGTTCCAATTCGAGAGGAATTTTCATAAAAGCGTAAACTTTCTTACGTTTCTCTGAATAACGTGCTTCGTCATTTTCCAAAGCATAACCACGAGTAATTTCGCTGACGAAAAAATCGAATAAATTGCCTGGCCGATTCAATCGTGCATTCGCAATACCCGTGTGATTAGTCGCAGTTGGACTGTCGGTTCTCGAATGTGCGCTTGCAAACGTATTCTCGCGAGAATCGGCGTTCAAATCCGAGGTAGTCACTGGAGGAGTGCCATCTCGATTCGATAAGGTATTGTCCACACGATCTGTCGAAGAAACGTGACGAAATCGAAGGCCCCCATCGCCGAACGAATTCTCAGCTGGATCGCTTTTCGATTCAATGCCAGGCATGATTTATTTTTTGATCGACAAAAACTATAGCGAAACAGGAGCGGACAAAACCGGGGGGGGGGGGGGGGGCCCGCCCTGTCGAGGGCTTACTGTTTCCCCGGTGCGCACAATTGTGCAGGCAAAACGACTTATAACACTTTTACAAAATAAGGTATAGGTAGCAGGCAGATTTAAAAAATTTTGGTTCAAGGTTTTGCTATTTATCCGCAGCGCTTATAATTAACGATAAGAATGAATTCAAAAGGACACAAAAGAGCTATTTTCTAAACTTTTAGTACAAAACACCAAACTTTTCTGGTAATCTTTCCTTGGCTTTTTTTCTCTGCAAGTGTTACTTTTAAATTTTTTAATTATTTTTGTAAGAGAAAAACAAATCCTGAACGAATAAAACGGGATAAATACGTGTGAGAGAGCGGCACTTTAAACCGTTTCTTTGTTTTTCGTCAATCATACTCCTTAGGTAAGGTCATGCGCCAGCATCGACCGAACACGGTTTTTGCACCGAACCGAACCTTACCAAGCTTTTTCTCAAATCTCACCGAACCCGAACCAAACCGAAACGACCGAACCGAACATACCCACCGAGCCGGGCCGAACTTCCTATGTTCAGTTATCCATATCTTCCATTCCACACAAAGTTAATCATCATCTATGTGTGTACATACAGTATATCGGGTGCGCCATCAAGAATGACCCTCTGCTTTTTTGTCTTTATCAGTCATTATTAATGCAAGTTATCGCGGTAAATTTTATACCGTTGCGTTGCGTTCAGCATTCAATTCTGAGTTAGCTTGACCGTTTTACTTGTTGACATATTCATTATTCGTTTTCAAAACGCGATATAATCGAGAATACAAACTTTCACAATTTTTTTTCACAATATCCAAACGAATTCGTTTCACAGCAATCTTTAATTCAGCTTCTGGAGCTTGCTTTAAACTTAACTAATCCCAGTTTATTGCATGAGCAAATTCTTTCCAAACTGAGTAGTCTGATGGGTTCAAATCAGGGGCTATTCGGAGGCCAACGCTCAGCCTCGATTAAATCAGGAAAATGGTCCCTACACCATTTCTGTGAATCTTTGTGGGCATGAGCCTTCGCATTATCTTGCTGAAAGATCCAGGTTATTCCCGCATACGTTTCTTCCATATACTGTATACAGAATGACTGACTGTACCTTTATCCAAAATGACTAGCGACCAAATTTGTGAGGTCTCGACTTTTCTTTTCTTTTGTACAAGCAACAGTACAGTATGATGGACACTAACGAGAAGTGGACCGCCTGATGCAGCATTGAATGCTCTATCTGCCTGGTTTAGTGTAAAGTTTACAACGCGACTGCTTCCCAAGAAAACTAGCATAACTGTGAGGGTCATTCTACATAGCGCACCCCATTTTTTTTAAATATTGGTAAGTCAATCCTTTTTAACCACTTTTTGAACTGTATGTAATTTTGAAGAAATGAAGAGAGGACCAGATAATTAAGGAAAAGGGACAGCGAAATTGTAAAGCTAAAACAAAATCTCAAACAAAATAACCGCATTTTCACCAATAAGAGAGGAAATTCAAAATTGTTTGTTCGGTTCGGTGGCTCGGTCAAAAAAACCGTTCAGTAAAAATCGCCAATCCGGTGGTTGTTCGGCGGGATCGGTGTTTCGGTCGAAGCTTGGTCATGCGCGTCATGATGAGAGCTGATTTAGAGAAGCATCGAACAAGGGAAGTGATCTGATGTACATATGTAAGTGTGAGTAAGTTCGTATTATTGAAGACGAACAGAATCCATTGTAGCACAACGCATTCTGCAATGGTCTGGCTGCACATGGTCATTTAGTCAGGAGTTGTGGTCGATATTTGAACAAAAAGTGAAACTAGTAGGCCCTGCGGATCGCTTTTGCCATGGCCAGTTGAGCAAACGGTCCTGTTGCCATGTGTCTATAGGCGGATACGTGTCTTAATATCGAGTCTAATACCCACTCAAAAAAGACTTCTGCAGAGAAAACGATGTTATTATTGTTAATGTTTCCTGTTTTACCACACCAGCAGACACTCGAGGGTGAGCGGACACATTACACAAGAAATGAGTTGCCAGAGTGCGAGTCGAATACTCGCCCGGAACTGCGCACCCGGCATGTAGGAGAGTACTTAGTTAGTCGCGGCGCGGTGTACTCATGGATATATACTCGTATGGGCTCATGGATACGTACTCGTATGTCTAAAACATCCATGTTTTTTCTTTGCAACCCTACTTTCCTTTTTCGACTTTGTCATTTTGACGAAACCTTCCTCCCAACTCTCGCTTTTAAATAGGAAAGATTCTTTGAATGCCAATAAGGAAACTTTATCACTGAAAGGGCAAGTCCGAATCATCTACATCGAGTTATTAACTGATTTTTACTGATTTTACCGATTAACTGACCGATTACTGATATTAGCTGATTTTAACCAATTTTTACTGATTTTACCGATTAAATGACTTTGTTGTCTTATTGGTGATCGAAGGGACTCTGAAATCACAGTAATCTGTCCAAAGACGCAGTTATGAACGTCATATACGAGTAGAAAGGAAAAAGAAACCTGACACAAGCGTTATTTTTAGGGGTTGTGCCTTGGGGTGTTGCATCTCGTTCAGGTTCATCTGGAGTTCTTTTCGGGGTCGAAAACGTGTGTCGATGCTTTCCATCGCTTTGATAGAACTTGACGAAGGCCTTTTTCGAGTCCACTGTCACATACACGTAGCCACCTTCAACGACTGTGGTATCATTTTCATTAGGGAAAACGAAGACATTCTTGACGACTCGCGGAAACGCTTGCAAGGGTAATTCGGGTAAGTCGACTTGTGCGTCTTCTTTGGCAGCAGCGCCTGACGTCACAAGATGCACTGTCCAGTTAGCATCAGAAAATCGATCAGTCATAGTCGTATGCTATAAAAGGTAATGGAACTTTTGTAAGTTTCCCAAGTTGGGACAGGTTGCAACACATATGCATCATCTCCACATACACCCTGTGACAGCCCGCTTGGCTTCTTGTTGATCACGTCAATAATACCAGGCTTCGCTGGAAACTACGAGCCTTCACTCCTTTCGCAAGCCTGACAGTCAGGGTTGGAGTGGGGTGCCAGGGGTGCCAAACTCGGCAACACTTGCCCGCCATTGTCTGACCAGAGCAATTTTGACCTCAAAACTCCCCGAGAACGCCAAGCAAAATTTTTCAGGCGTATGTTTTTGTGAGGCCGCAAAAGCTGTGTCTACAATATACTGTACCCTAATAATCGGACAGGGCAATCCGTATAGGGGTCCGTCCGGAATGCCTTTAGAGATTTTTAATGCCAGTAGCAAAGAAAATTTTTGCGCGGACCGCACTCAGGGCAGCCTCCTCTGTGTTTCTTACATAAGGCATTCCATAGAGTCTGCATAGAGTCTTGACCCCGGCGCAGCAGCAGCTCCATAATTTCCCCAAGTAAAATGGGTCAGCTTGGCCAGTGGAAGAGGTTATGCGCCCATACTTCTGTCGTTGCCTTACTTAGTTAGCTGGCAGCCTTATATGGATATAAGGAGCAATTTATCTTCTTGAATTCTCTGGCTCTTTTTTACACTCTTTAAAGGCGAGGCCAAAACCCGCCTGGTTGTGTCTTTGGATCGTACGACGAGGAAGCCTGCTTGAAGAACATCGGCTACCCGCGTTACCTTCTCGATGGCTGCAAGTGTAATCTTACAAAATTAACTCACCTCTAATATGTGGTTGTGTCCAGCGAAATAAGCATTGACTTGGTGTTTTATGCACAAATCGGCTAAGCCAAGTATCAGGAGACAGTCGTTATTCAGGTGATTACCAAGCGAATAAAGTGGGTGGTGTGAGACGACAAACAAGAAATCGGCCCTTACATTACAGATTTTACAAGTCAAGGGTGCGACTTGGATCAGAGTATTCGCACTTACTTTGAATTCATCAACTTATTTTTTATCCAAAGAAACGACTTTTCGGCATCGGCGAGCCGTTTGGCGGTTCTGGGTTTAATATCTATGCCTTCCGCGTGTGTCATACATACTTGTAGTACCATTGAATCAAGGAGAAGGATATCTACCACGGTGGCAGCATCAGCCGGTCCGAAGGAATATCGAACAAAATAATACAAATTGGGGAATACCCTGAAAAAATTGACTTATTTCGGCTGTAAATCACTCAGTACGTAGGATAGAGTCTGGCGGGCGGAACGATCGACTGCATGTTAGCTTACATAATCTCGATCAAGACTTTCGCAGAATAAAACTAAAAGGTTTCCAAAGGCGAAGGGTAAAGGTACAGCTTCTTGTGTGTCTTTTGGCGCGGTTTTCAACTACACAATACCGCAGCCAGGAGTGCTTACTTGTCAGATTAGCGCATACCTACAGACACAAGCACTGCCTCAAGCACTAATCGCAAGCAGCACTGCTGCTATCTTGGCAATCGTATCATTACTACTCCCGCCCGCATAAAACGCTAATATAAAGCATTTGTGTGACGTTGCAATATTCATATTTTAATTAAAAAGAAAGAAACTATTTCTACCTTCATTTTTGCCCTGTAGGCCACAAGTCATCTTATTTCACAGGTCGCACCCCTCAATACTTTGCAGACTATTCGGCTACCCCACAGCTGCCCAAGATACAGTACATATGTATATGAACAAGCACACTATGTAGCGCTCGCTAACATGTTGCTGAGATGTAGTGTAGAGTAGTTACAGTAGCAGCTGTACTGAGCTGAAGTAGTGAAAACATAGGCCTTAAGACGGATTTGAGCCTGCATCTACAAGTTTGCGAGCCCAGCCTGCTAGTTTGGCAGTACTGATATCCAGCTTAATGAAAGCGACCTACCCTTTTCCTTGCTAGGCCTTTATAATAACACCTCTAAATTTAACTGCAGTTAAAGCCTACCATCTTGGATTCACTTTGGTATACTCCAACTGCGCTGTGACATTCGAACGATGATCATGATTTCCTGCAACTATGTACCAAGGCACTTTTCTATCTTTACCGTAATTATAGACATCGTCAAATGTGGCCTAGAATGCATACAGTATATAGAACTGTGACTCGTGAAAAAAATTTACGTCCTTTACTTTGAATCTTGGACTTTTTACATTTTCAACTCCTTTATCATAAAAATTGTCGCCAGCTTCCACAAAAAAATGGGGATGGAAGACTTCGCTAAGCTGATCCACTTGTTTGGCCACAGCTAACTGCACCAGCGTGGTGTGTGGTGGCTTTGAACTGCCACCAAAATCTCCCAGCACAAAAAACCTCAACGAAGTTTCTTCTGGTAATGCACAAACATTGTCTTCGCGAGTACATTCAACAGAGGAGTCTAAAACAATGATTATTGAGGATGGTTTTTAAATTCTAGGGCTTACGAACCGCAAAGTTTGGCGAAAGCAAGAAGGACAATGCAGTTGATGAGTACATGTCCTTCAAGCGAGCATGGTTTTTGAGTTCGAGACCCCATAGGGCATAAAAAAAGGACAGAAGCAACAGCTTTGCTTTGTGCAACGCTACAGTACGGAGGCCTACTGGCTTCGTGCTACTAGTTGTCTGTACTATAGATTTGGCGTGGCGCATGTGTCATACTGTACGTGGCATATCATATTTTTGGGCTAAGCTCGCTAAAAAGCATTGCTTGCATTCCAGAAATGACGGAATAAACTTGAAAAATTCATTCCACACGAAAAACAAAACCCTTTCTTCCGTAAAAGGTACGTATTTTGCCTGCACATGACTTGTCCCTCAACTTAAACCAACCACGCCCACTAGCCCCATTGATTTACGCGCGGCGTCTTTATTTAAAGAGACAGTTCTTGAATTTAAAATTTAAACAAATCCGAAAAAGGCACATGGCATCTTTTTAAGACACGAAAGACGACATCAGAAAAAATGAACTTGCATTGCATCTAACTGGAAAATGCAAGAAATCTGCAGGTTTCTAGACCTCGCCGCAGGTCACTTAGGCAAAGCATAGGACATATATACAAAACAGCCGCAGATAAATCTAGAAAATGGTTGTGCTCCTTCCACCTGTTCGTGTTGGCGGCTACATAACTCCCAGTAATTTCTCAAGGCAGCCGTTTTGAGGGAGCCAGAATTACCAAGCATTTTACCATTTACCATTTTGCTGTAGTGTGGACTCCATAGCGTGCTGACAATCTATGCAGAATCAAAAAGGATTACAGGTTACACACTTTACGCATATGTAAAATTGAGTACCCAATATGTACATACGTAAATAATAGAATTGTCGTAGGTGCTAGCCACTAGTCTAACACGTAGACTTTACTGGACGCGTGCAGGCAGAACACTGACAAGATAGCGATCAAGAAGGCACATGACCGATCGCCTGGTTTTAGTTAGGCCTAAAGGGCAAAGGTGGAAATAATGTCATTTCCAGAACTAGTCTCAACACTTCGGTCCCCGTACATGTTGCTCCTTTCTGCCATGCAACCGGGCATGTGCATGTCGGGATTCAAGTCGCGAAAGCGGGTCTCGCAGTTTTAGCTCATCGATGTTAGTGGACCTTTTACAAGAGATAAAACACGAGAAAGTTCTTTCAGCTTACACTGAGGATGCGCATCCATGATTCGTCTCCGTAATATCTTGCTAACAACTAATCTTTCATTGTAATATCTATATTCTTATCCATCTTTTCAAACTTTGTTCATGCGTCTTTATCTCTGCAAACCTACGATCCCAATTTCATTTTCAAGAAGCACATGGAAACGAAGTACCTCCTTATCCCCAGGGGCGGATAAGAAATGAGAATATATAGTTAGGCCCGACCATGTAATTATTTAGTATCACAGTGTGAGCTCGACAGAATAGTTGGCTGGTCATCAGGATGAACGCAACAAATGGAACCACGTTTCATACGCCTAGCGAATCTTTGGTTATAGTCACTATCGTTGGCCTCGTCGGATTTGGTGTTGCTGGGATAATAGCGAGCGCAATCACAGTCGCGGTGATCGTGTCCAGCAAGTCTCTCCACTCGCCATGTTTCGCACTGATCGCTGGTAGCGGGGTTGGCTCGCTTATGGTGTCAGCTCACTATTTATCGAGGGGCTTGGACAAAATAGGACTTTATTTGGGAGCCTTTGGACTCGAGCGATCTGCCCTAAAATGCTTTCTCTTGACGGGAGCACTGGGGGTGTGGGGGTTAGCATTCCATACCCAGTTGACATGCCTGGTTGCCATTGATCGACTAATCAGTGTGGCACTGCCGATCAAATATCGAACCTTGGGGAAGACATATGCGATGCGGCTGCTTGTTGGATGCGCATTGGTCTGCACAATTGAAGAAATCATTGGCCTTATAACTGCTCCTCTAAGCAACAAGGTTGTGTGCATAGATTTTGGTGACGCTCTGCATCCCCTCTACTTGCTGGCTTATACCAATATCAACCTTACCTACACTGTAATCCATGTCCTATCCTATGGTGGAATGCTAATCAGTTTTCGCTTTCGACATTTTTTCTATAGTACCGCGGCGTCTACGCAAGATGCGTTCATGAAGCACCAACTGGCAGTCATGCCCGCAATCAAATTGATGCTGGCCTTGTATTTGTTCACTGGAGTCCTAGCTGAAGTGCTGATTGTTAACGGCGTGAGTTTGCTACCAGACGGTGCGGCACTCACTCTAATTAGTTTAGGAACGATATTGAAGGAAGCTAGTTCGCTGGTGGAGGGCATCGCCCTCTTTGCCAGAAATAAGAAGTTTAGGGAATGTTTTAGGAAACTGATAAGATGGAAGCAAGGAACAGTAGTCCAACAGATCAGCGCTCATGCGGGAGTCAATCGTTTATAATCATTTTTATTTGGAAAATAGATATGGTTGTTAGGAATGGAGTTTTCTTATTTGTTTCTGTCCGATGAATTTGATCGAGACAATTCTTTTAATCATTGTTTCTTGTGATTTATGGAAGTGGTAAAATTTTATTACAGCCAATATTTTCCATCAGCGTTCTTTCGATCTTCCAGTAGAGACACCCATCCAGCGCTAATTTGTCTCCTCCTTTTCGAAACTTTGCGAAAATGTAATCCATTTTTACTGAGATGACTTTACTTTTAACCGCACAGGAGCGGGCATGAGAGAAGCACTGAGAGGCAAATGATGCCAGAGAAATCACGTAAACAACAAATCAGAAAAGAAGGCAGGCCTAACATCATCACTGCAGAACCAAATAGAAGCGGCCGCGGTGGTGCAGCGGCTTGGCATTCGTCTTTCCGTATTGCTTGGTAGCGAGTGGCTGGGCTCGTCCTGAGTTCGACACCTGCGATATAGGTCGGTTTGCGAACCATAAACCATCGCTGACCTGGCACGCCAGCCGGTGGGTGACTCACCCAGTGCCGTCGAGGTGCTCCCAGTGGGGAGACGGAAGCCAAACGAGGAGGTACTCTCGGCTGTCTTGCATGGACAAGGCACAGCTCAGCCGCCATCGTCCGACGATGTCTGTGTCCAGTCCAGGATGCCCTCGAGTAAAGGTGCTTCTTGCAGAGACGTCAGGGAAGCTGTCTCATGGCCTCGCTTACCATATCATGACTGCTGGCCGGCTACAGGAAAAACGGATTGGATTTGGGGGAACTGGGGCGAAGCTGGGGCGGCGCAAAGCCTCGTAACTCGAACCGACTTTGCCAAGAACAAATCCTTTAAAACGTGCTCGAAATTAAATTTTGCACTCACTAAACAGGAATTTATGTGCGTCAAATGCCTACGTCATACTTGCTGAGAACAAATCCGATAACCTGTGATCGACCTACGCACCAAAAGGGATTTCTCAGAACCTAAGTCTCCTGTGCATTGCACAGAGACGAACGGGAACCCGGAGAGAACTTAATAAGTTTTTCTCGAAGCGAACTTACCTCTGGATGTGCTTAAAACGACTGCCGCAGCGGGTGTCTAAAATAATTCAGTGCGCACACCTAACTTTGGTGACTAAAGAGGCAGGAGCGTTTACCATGCATGATCAATCGATAATTACTACTACTACTCACGATTCAGATATCATCAGTCGGGGACTTATTAGGCACAACTTGGTGCAAGTAAAAGATGTTGATCACAACTGAAATTTCCTTGTTTTTCCCGTGATCTGTTCTCTTTTGCATTTTATGCATAAGAAGGACATTGAATTAATACTCCATAGTTCAGCACTAGTAAGAGTGGATCCTGAATGTAATGAGATTACGTTAGAGATAACGTGAAATCCCCTAATGGAACTAAATCCAGTGTAAAGTTATACCAAGAAACAATTTCTTTGCCGCATTGCAGACTGTTTGTTTTGTTTTAGGTGATATCGCTGCATCACATGGGGGGGCGCTACCACACTCCCTTGGATTTTTGGGCTGAAATCGTTAACAATCATTGATTGCGTTTTAGAAAAGCTAGAACTGAAGAATTCATTTGATACAAAAACCAAAAACTAAATATTGCGGAGATATTTTGCCTGCCTGTGACTCAGTTCTATCCCCACTAGCCAGCCACATAATGACTGATAATATGCGGCATCTTCATTTATCGAAAAATATTCTTGCATGCAGGATTTGGAACTACAGGTAGCCCAAAAAAGGCAAATGGCATTATCATGAGATACCAAAGACCGGATCACAAAAACATGAACTTGCATTGAATCTGACTGAAAAATTCATGAAATGTTCAGGTTTCCAGACCACATCACAGGTTACTGGCGAAGCTTCGCACAATTATACATAGGCACCAATTAGGCGCGCATCAGTCTGGAAAAATGGCTGTGCTTCTTCGCTTGTTCTTGCTGGCGGCTACCTAACCTCTTTTAAATTTCCTCCTGGGGTCATTTTGAGAAGCCAGAACTACCAAGCCTGATGCTGTATTTTGCCAGTCTAGAGTGTCTTCGCGGCGGGTCCGTTAAAAAACTCAGTGACAATCTATGCAGATTCTAAAAGGGTTAAAATCCCATATTTTTCACGAATGTAAAATAGACTAACATGTACACATACAGTAGAGTTGGCAAGGTACGATAAAAATGTTGCTCCTTTCTGCCAGGCAACTAGGCATCTGCGTGGAAATCATTGAATTTTTGAAAGCAGGCATTCCGTTGATTCATTGCGTCCTCTAGTTTTAAAGGTTATGATTCACGGCCACATCGGATCGGATGCCATCCGTTCGAGTCGGATATCCGATCTGATCCGATCTGAAAAATCACCATCCGAAAATTCGGATCGGATCATCCGATCTGAACGATCCGATCCGGCATTCTATGGTTTCTGCAATAACCGTAGGCAAGCAACGAGCTACCGCGCAATTTTTCTCCAACCACTCTAGGTATACTAGTGCAATGAACTAGATGAGATTAATATTCTGCATTGATGCCTCCTGTTTTTGCTCATAATTAGAATTACAAGTTATCTTCTCATTACTGTTATTTGAGACCAGAGACACCATAAATGACTCACATACAAGGGAGCATTGCCACCCGTCAAGTCGAACTTTACGAAACAGAAAATCTTCATTTGCTGATTGTTCCCACGCGGTGCAAAAGGAAGCTTTCTGCAAATTATCTTGGGCGCCTGGCCAACTGATCAGCGATGGCCTCAAATCCTAGAAATTTTTGAATTCTTTATAACAAGGAACCTGATCGTTGAGAAAAACACGCAGGGTTCTTTTTAAACTCGCTTTTCGAGTTTTGAGCTTCGATTTTAATCTTCCGACACTTGGATTCCGGTTTTTTCTCGTGAAAAAACCAAGAAATCCAGAAGAATTTTAAAAATTCCTGTACATGAGGCTCTGACCACTGCTGAACATTTGGCCGGATGCCCCCAGTATTTTTCAGATAGCTTTCTTTTACACCTAGAAGCAAATAGCAATTATGGATTTGTTTAGTTCGAGGCAAAGGTTGGCAAGGTTGCCTTTCCAGATTTTGCAAATATTTGTAGCTGGACGACAGAAATGTTAGTGAGGAGTGGAAACGAAGTGTCAATATCCGTCAAGAAAAGGAAAATTTCAAGTTGTGCTTGCAGTCATATAAGCAGCATGGATCTTCTTTATATTATCAGCTTGAAAAGTAGATCCATGATGAGCAGTGCAGTAATGCTTTGAGAAGGGTCCTGCTTGTGCTATGGCACCGTGACAATAAATACTGTGTGCTTACCATGGCGAGCAGCCTTCCGAAAAAAGTTGATGTGTTATCGATTGCTAAAAAAATTAGAAGTAATTTTTTTCACATGATCCGATCCGAAACTCATCCAGTCCGATCCGATCCGATCCGATCCGAACTTTTTCCCATCCGATCCGTTCCGACCGACTCCTATCCGATCCGGTCGTGAGTTATGATACTACTGGACTATGCAAGAGCTTTTACTGGTTTGCGGCTGGACTGCACAAGAGGCAGAACACACGAAAGTTCTTTCAGTTTGCAATGATTAAAGTACGGAGGGTGTGCAGCCAAGACTCGTCTAAATACTCTGACGCGTTCGTGATATCCAAATGTAATATCAGTTTATCTATATCCTCTATATTTTTTAATTTTGTCAATGTGTCTTTTATCTCTGCGAACCTTTCAGGTATGATTTAAATTTCGTTTTCAAAAGAAGCACCTGGAAGAAAGGTCTCCGGGGGTGGGGGAAACAAATCTTGGCACGACCATGTAATTATTTAGTACTATGTACCTATCCATATTATGAGCTTAACAGAAAAGTGGGCGTCGTCTCGACGAACGCAAAGTATTATATAACAAAATGATTTCAATTTTATATCAGAGGAGCACATGGAAAGAAAAGATCCTGGTGGGGAAGATATATATATTTTTCAGGTGTGACCATTCAGTAGCACACCCACCGTGAGCTCGACAGAAAAGTCTGCTGGCCACCAGGATGAACGCAACAAATAAACCACGTTTCATTCGCCTAGCAAATCATCTGGTGGACTTGGTGTTGCAATAGTGCGCACAATCACAGTCGCGTTGATCATGTCCAGCAAGTCTCTTCATTCGCCGTGTTTCGTACTGATTGCTGGCGTTGGGGTCATGGTGTCAGCTCACTTTCTGTCCAGCGGAGTGGACAAAATAGGACTTGGCTTGCGCGCTTTTGTACTAGAGCGCTCTGGTCTAACATGCTTGCTGTTGAAGGAGCGCTGGACTCGATAAGGTTATCTTTCCACGTCCAGGTGGCATGTCTGGTTGCCATTGATCGACTAATCAGTGTCGCATTGCCTATCAAATATCGAACCTTGGGGAAGCGATATTCGATCCGGCTGCTTCTTGGATCCGCATGGGTCTGCTCAGTTCAAGAAATTATTGGGTTTATAACTGCTCCTCTGGGCACTCAGGTTATGTGCACTGAATTTAGTGATGCTGTCCGTCATCTCTTCTCGATGAGTCATAGTGTAATCAACCTTGCCTGCACTGTATTCCATTTCCTAGCGTATGGCGGCATGCTAATCTGTTTCCGCTTTCGACATTTGTTTTACAGTCAAGAAGTGTCTTCTCATGTTACATTTCAGTGTGAACGTGCGACAGATCTTCTACGCTCACGTGACGGCGGGTTCGGACTGATCTTAAAAGCGAGCGGTCCAAGGTTTTTAATAGCCCAAGCCTGGTAGAAAGGCTTATTCCTGCAGAGTATCGATCACTACACTTCGACTCCTCAACAAGACCTCAACTCCTCAACAAGACTTTTTGCCTGAGACGCAGGCGTGTATGCCGCGCCTCCCAAGGGTGCCTGCAACTGCTCTGTGCAATGATACACTAGCCTGACAGCTGGTCGAATGCACCCGGTCCTAAGATGCCTACGCTGGCGAACAGTTCCACTGTCGATGGCGCAGTAAAGACTTCTTTCAAGACCAGAGGATCATTTACGAAGCATAACAGCACGACGATGTCTCAACAGTCCTAGATCTTACCCACAGACAAACCAAGTACCTGCCCGGAGTCAACTCTAGGATTTTTCCGGTATGAACCAAAGGGAACGACGACAGCAGAGGCCCCTTGAGAGTATATGCTAATCGAAGTCCCTGTCCAGCACCTGGCTCGCCCCACAGTTCTGCCAATCGGGTGGACAACATGGAGGGGTGGCAGAGCCCCGATCTATCCTGGCAGCCCGTTCTTATGCCGCCCTGGCTCCTCCTCACCGAGCCAACTGCCCAAGCCACACCCAAAAGAATTCCAGGCGCCCCCAAGCGGCAATGGGCACAACACTCAAGACGCGTTCATGAAGCAGCAACTGGCTGTCATGCTCAGAATCAAACTGATGCTACCCTTGTATTTGTTTACTGGAGTCCTGTCTGAGCTCCTGATCAACATCAGCTTTAATTTGCCACCTGACGATTCGGCACTCATTCTGTTCAATGTGGGAACGATATTGAAGGAAGCCAGCTCGTTGGTGGAGGGCATTGCCCTTTTTGCAAAAAAAAAAAGAAATTTAAGGAGTGTTTTTGGGGAGTGGTAAGATGGAAACAAGAAGCAGTGGTCCCCCAGATCAGCGGTCATGCAAACGCCAGCCGCTTATAATCATGGCTATTTAGAAAACAGATGTGGTTATTAGAAATGGACTTCTGTTTTTTTGTTTCTGTTTTTTGATGAAGATAATTCTTTCAAATTATTCTTTCCTGTGGTTTGTTGAGGTGGTACTATTTTCACTGCATCCAACGGAGAAGTTTAGGCGCGCTGCTGAGAATTATATAACTGAATGTGATGTTATTTCTGAACTCGTAAATGATGGAAAAAGGTTTCAGTAAAATTCTTACAGGCTACACGCCATGGCTTTTTTTACACTATAAGGTGTGCGCACTGCGAAGAGTTTAGTGTATTGGCTCGCCCACTTGCGATATTCTTTGCGGAAAGAACCGTGTTTTAATGACATCGAAGTGTTACAGTAGTATAGCAGCGAGCATCACACCGTCCATCTTCCAAGTCCACCAGGGTGGAAGAGGTCAGAGCAGCTCACCCTTAGCCAATGTCCAGTACAGGCTCACAGATCATTACTGACCCCGCCAATGACCGTTTCGGCGGTACTCTGACCAACTGATCGTTCCTGTAAACCAGTATCATCCACAATCGGGTCACCGTGAGGTGGTCACTCATTGGCCACTCATCCATCTGGAGTTGCCTCATCTTGACCACCAGCGGGCAGTGGTCGCTTGGTCAGTCTGTCTGGTCAGCTAGAGTGCCCAGTCCTGTCCTCCTTCGGACATGGTCACTTGGTCACTCTTGTTTCGAGGTGACCACTTCCCCCAGGTCAATGCCCCCTCGAAATTTCGCGGGTTGGTCCAATATCCATTACCCCGCTTCATGGTCCCCTGGTCACTTTGCAGGTGTTCAATCAGCTAATGAATATCAATTCCCAGTATTTTTTGATGAGAAAGCGAAAATTTCGGACCTGGTGAGAATCGAACCCGGGTTGCCCGATTGCTAGTTGGGCGCCTTTACCGATTGCAGGCTCGTACGCAAGGAGGGTGCTTGGGTGCTCGAGCACCCTACGACCCTGAAAAATAAGGTAAAGGACCTGTACAAACTTCGTACAATTCCGGCAATGCGTTTGGTTGCATGTTCACCAGATACATTTTTGTGTTTTCGCAGTGAAAGATTAAAATTTTTCGCCACCGACGGGGCGGAGATGAACCCTAGTGGCGCGCACAACGGGTGTCATTGCGGCCAATGGTCTTCTTCCAAACCAGAGGCGTGGCCACAGTGGGGACCCAGTTGATAACATTGAAGCTTTTTTCTTGTATATCGTTCTGTACGATCAGAAAGATTCTGCATAAATTTTGGTAGGTCAGAAGCCACGCAGAAGCCTTCAGCTTTTTGGCATGGCTGGCGTTTTTGGCAGAGTTTAAGAGTGTGATTTCTCGCCCTGAAACGGGTATTTCCTGCGAGTTTATTCATTTAATCATGAAAAATTTTGTGCGTGAGGGGCCAATTTTTCAAAAATTTCGCCTCCGGCGGGGCGGGGGCACCCCTACGAGCCCGAAATTCTGCGTTTGCGAAATTCTAGGAGGGCGGTTGGAAATTGGTGTCGAGCGTGCAGAGTGGAGACAGTGGATGATTAGACCGCAGCGTTGCGAGCGTGCGCGGGGATGAACGGCTCGGTGACGAAGCCACTTACATCAAATCGACCTAAGTTCTATTGCGAATTTTACATTTTCAAATACTGTTTGACTGGCAGCAATGTTCCTGCGCAAAGATGTGATATCATGATTGACATATGTCTAATTCAAATTGCAAATCCAGCTCGAGTGAGGCTAACTTGTATAATGCGGCAAGGTTTTTAAAATTCTCGCTCTCACGTGCAAAGGGTCCGTTATGTCTGCTATGTTGCGCCAAATTGGAAGTGGCATCAAGTTCATGCCTCGATCAAGTTTGTATGAATTTCGGATTGTGCCATCATAGACTGAAGAGTGGAATGACATTGTTTGCTACGGTAGCGGGAGCAGATCCTACTTGGTGACCCCTTCTGAGTTTGGCAGTGGTGTATAAAAATCTCCCCATTATTGTCATTTCAGAACCTCCTTGGTGGGGAGCTGCTCATTTTATGGCTGCTCATTTTGTAGCAAAGATGCCCAGGCCACGTTAAATGCACGGGCTTACTCGCGTCTATAAATTTTTTGGCAAAAAACAAAAAAAGCCATTAGTTTGAGCGCTGACTCTCTGATCAAGAATGCCATGCTTCGTAAAACTTATCCGAATGCCCTTTGTGATCATCCTCGGCATTCCTACTTGGATGAGCTTGCAAGGCAAGAGTAAAGTCGTCGACTGTTTTTCTTTGCAAGAGAAACATATACCGTAAGCGATGCATATTCCTTACGGTTTTTCTGCATCCGTGGAAACGCTTCAGAAATGACCGACCGTAACAAACAGCTACAATCACTTCAGATTTCAGAACCTTTTATAAATAGGCGGCCTTAACATTATCGAGGTTGAATAACCTAGCTTTCAAGCTCTATCTAGAAATGGCTGCCGCCCAACAAAATACTACTTTTACGCAAAAAAGTTTTGTGAGAGTTTTCAGCCTCGAGCGAGAATGTGTTTTGTAGCATTGGTGAATCTCTGATCGGTTTGTCTACTGTGATCGCTAATTTTTTTTATCATTTGCGTGCTCGCAAAAACAAAAAAAAAGTAATCTAACATCGCCATGTTTCATTTATCAGGGCCATGCTGTGCTCTGTGTACTGATGGCAGTGGGTTATGCCACGAGTGAAGTCCACTTTCTGACTGTATCGTTCGATGCACCTTTGTCAGCGGCTTAAAACTTGCGAGTCGTAAAACTTTCGTACTCTCGTGCAGCTTCATAAAAAGAAACTCGTGATTTTGAACTCTCGTCAGTAATTTCAATGTTGTGACTTTAAACCTAAGCGTCGGGTCTAGTCGGCTGCATTCTGTTGAGCGTCGAATTCTTTTAGTCTCGATGTCCAAATTACAGCCCAGTTTGAGATTAGAGTTTTGCTTTTTCCTTTCTTGCTTGCTAATTCATGTATCCTCTTTTCCAAACCCCGGCAGTGGTCATTTACATCACTGTTATATGAAAAATATTGATTGCCAAGGTAGTCGTAATTGATTTTTGAAATTTCTTGAGTCCGCTTTAGCGGAGATAAGAGTACTGTATTCTCCCCATACTCCCACCTCCTCTCCCAAGGTCCCACATTTTGTCCCAAAACCTTCCCGAGCCCATTATTGTGCTTGATTTGAGTTTATAGAAGGTGGCATGAGGTTGGACTCTGCAGTAAGGGAAAGTATGTAGTATAGATGCAAGATGGTAATGTTTGGCGAGAAGACCATAAAGATAGAAAGGTCAGTGCGTGAATACAGTATGTAACAAGGTCGGGGCCAGGTCATAGACCACTGGAAAGGTTGGGCAGCGCCAATGCAAATGTGAGCTACTGGTAAATAAGAGTGTTGGGAGGAAGCGTATCCAACAGCAGTGAGTGGATGAACGGCGGTTGCTCTCTTGTTTCTTACGCCTCTTACATTGGCAATTCTTAACCCAACCAAGAAACCATTTTTCGCGACGGACCAGCCTTATCAGTTAAAAGAAACCACTCTGATCTGACGTCTAGCCATAATTTTGAATTGATTTCCCAGTGTGCCGGAAACAAGAAGGAATTTATGAAACTTACCTCTAAGCTACCATTGCCCCTTTCTCATCATGACCATACAGTATAAATGTGACGAACTGAGAAATCGTCTGTCATCACACATGGCACCGAGCCCACTTTAAAACTAGTCAAATGCAATGGTAGTGGGTCCACCTTAATAGTTGAGTATAGTAACCCTCACTATGCTCCCGCCTTGAGCCCAACTGAAGTCGTAACCCTCTACATGCTTCTCCTGCGATCGTTATGTGACAGCATGCTTGCAGATATCGCACAATAACAGTAACCTTAACTATTATCTGTGATACATATTACGCAATAAAAGTGGTTTTTTGGGGGAATTTCGGCCAATTTTTGCTGTGAGTGTTTTTGATTTGGCTTATTTGTCGGACCTGGGTCAGACCTGTAAAGAAATCTGGAGAAAACCTGCATCTGCAGCTGGGAGGTTTTCATTTTATTGCTTCCAGGCGTCACTTTTTATTGCTTTTAGACAGCTGCATGCATGGAACGTGCGAGCTTTCATACTGTCAAGAACAAAAAAGTTATCGATGTATGTGTTCATACGGTTTCTTTGACAATTATTGGTGCAACAGTAAGGTTTCTAGACCTTTTCCCGGTTGTCATCGCTATCACTGTTTATAAATTTTGCGTTTTATATAGATTATTGTGATATTCAAAACTGCACACGCGCTTCCAATGTAAATGATCCATGTGGTTATCACTGTACCGTTCCAACACCATTTATTCCTGCATGGTTCGGTCTGTTCATAATTGTGACGACGCTTCCTATTTTTTGTTGCTTGTGCGGGGGAAGTGTGATTTACATTTTGTTCAAACATTATAACAAGAAGAAAAGAAAGCAAATATTGACCGTTTTACGTTGGCGATAAGTTATGATGAATTAATAGTCTGTGATGCAGAAAACGACCAGGTGAATATCTGTCAGTAAATCCTTTTGTATAAAGTGCTGTTTCTTCAAAAAGAAGCCGGTAGGCTATCTTCAGCCTCCCCCCCCCCCCCTTCGCGATGTGACAGATTAGCCATGTCGAACCTCGACCCAAGAAACAAATAACCCGTGGAGCAGAGCAGGGACGAGCTTTGATCAAATATTTTTGAAAGAAGATACTCTCGCTCTGCCAATTTTAGGCCAGCAGCAGCAGACCTTGCTGGGTTGGAATGATCCGGCTTTACGAAGAGCTTTACCTTCCCCCACCCCGGAGCCTGAAATTCAGCAGTGATGCGCATGATCAAAACTGCTCCGGAAAAATTCAAACTGCAACATCGACACCATTTTGAACTCTGAGCATGCCTGTATTGGCAGCTAACACTTTCTAGAATTCTTTTGACTATAGCACACAGCTGGATATTTGCAATTCTGCGAGTTGTCATAAGGCTAAATTCGAAAAACACACTTTGGTAGTTTTTGTGAGTAATGGCCGGCCAAAACACTGTAGGAAAATGGGATTCCACTATTCGGATCACATCAACAACTGGAATCAAGGGAAGGATTTTGAAAAAAGTAAATAAATGTCTCGTCATCATTTCCACCCTCTTTTCTTCAGATCTGACTCATTTGAAAACGATCATTAACACAGATTTAGCTAAACAAAAGGCGCCTAAGCCACTTTCTGTGGTAGGCAGAGGTTTTTTCCAGTTTGGGAATTCGCTCTAGGAGGCCAGCCGCTTAGTCACAGTAAGACGTCCTTGATTTAGGATATCTTTTAAGGTCGCTTATTTTGCTTTTGGCATGTTCAGAGGTGAGGCTTTTAGGTATGTTACAGTTGCTTGTCGCCTGGAGATTGTGGCTTGCGTATGTTTGGCGTGCACTGCATACTTCTTGTCGTTATCTGTTTAGTCTTCATAAGGGATGCACGCAAAGTAAGTCGGCCCTCTACTCTTCGTTTAATTGTTTGTTAATGAGGGCGCGTTCTGATTTCAGTTCCGATTCCTAAACTTTATTATCAGAGCAACTTTACCTGAATATTGCGCCTTGGGGTCTTAAAAAATGGCTCATCAAGCGCATACAAAGCGTTGCCCTACTACTTCTCTATTACACTGCTTGCAGTAGGAAGGAAACATCGTATAGCAGGCAGGTAGGCTGGAAGGAAGCTTTATCGCATCTTTGGTTTAATAGCAGATTTTTAGAAATCTGGTGACGCATAGGGGAATATCTGTTCAGGCCGGCTTTACTTACAGGATGACTTGTGAACTTGTAAAACACTTCCAGCTTCGACTTTGTAGCTTGTTTAAGCTACCGCCGGCTGTGAATCGTTTATTTTTTTAAAGAGTGGCATTATGTAAACTAGCAGACTTGTGTGAAAAATATTCTGCTTGGAAGCTGTTCTGTGCGAAGCTATTGCATAATCAGTGAACTCTGAACAAACGCCCACACTCTGACATAAACTAATATGTTTCTGGCATAGCTGCCATCAAAATGCAGCCACTTGGGATGAAATATCAGGGCTAAAGATTACTGAAAATACAGATGGATGAGGTACCTACCGTATGAGGACGCTTCATCCTTAAGTTACCCCTCTGAAGCCGTGAAATTTTGCCCGCTCTTAAAAGTCTTTAAGGTGTCATTGCACAACGCTCCCTTTCGACCCGAACGGACCCGCCCGCCCGTTTGCGCGAGCGGATTCGCTCATGAATGATAGCAGTAGGAGTGTAAAGTGCCAACGATATTTTTGGAAATTGAGTGGAAATTTTTGGAATACTTTAGAATTTTGGAAATAAAAAGATTCATTATGCTTTATCACGCATTGGTAGTGATCACATGGGTTGCTGCTGATGGTAAGGTCCTTCGGCTGGCTTATCGTTACCCTTTATGTCCATTTGCATCTTTCCTAGGCACTGGCCTTGATTGGGATTACAGTAAGTCGCACGGTCATCTCGATCCAGCAAAGTGGTAGGACAGGTTTATCACAATTTTCAAGGCCTCTGAAGATTGCTTTATGCGCAGGCACTTACATTACCCTCATTGCGGTGGCAAGAAACAATCACCCGTTGACATCGTCGAGGAAGCAATCAAACATGATTTGTCACTCAGACCACTCCAGTTCGTTAATTACGATAAGCCTTTGAGTGGTTTGGTCATGCAGAATGATGGACACACGCGTAAAGACATTTTGCATTTTGAAATAAGCGCTCGCTTTGATTTCTCGCTAGTGTTTAGTCAAAGTCACACTTCCAAAAGATATCAACTTGCAAGTCAAAAGTGCCAGTTTACCAGCGCCCTATAAATTGACCCAGTTTCATTTCCATTGGCCATCTGAACACACAGTGAATGGGGTGCACTATCCCTTGGAATTGCACCTGGTCCACACCAACACTCGCATGTCCGACGATGAAACCCTGGTCAAACATGGTGGTCTGGTGGTCGTAGCGGTCCTGTTCGACTACGATGAGCAATGTGACACCACCAGCATCTTGCAATGGTTGGAATCTTATATGCTTGCAACGGAGCGAGAAGGCACGTGTTGACCAGAGTGGTATGCACTTGAGAGTTAAAGTTTTCCTTTTCAGGTCAAAGCATAACCCTGCCCGATGCTTTAACGCTGCTAGACTTGCTCCCGCAAGATAAGATCAGCTACGTCAGGTACAGTGGCTCGCTGACAACTCCACCATGCACAGAAGTTGTAGAATTCCATATCATGACCAACACTGTGCCTGTTACAAAAAGTGATGTGAGCCATTTCGAACCCATGTAGAACTACGAGTAGTTTGATTTTGAAGTCTGCATATTTTAGATAATCCGTTTCCACGATTTGCGTCATGAATACTTTGTAACTAACAACGATCCTATTGACGCAAATATTCGTCATAATGATCGGCCGTTACAGAAGCTCAATGGTCGAATCATGCGCTTGATTGGCAAGTTAGGAGAGCTGGCGTTTTACTTATAAGCCACATTTTACTGCCCTGCTGTGCACATTCTCGCATTTTTTATTAGTTTCATTTATTATCAGGACAAAAGACGCCGCTTTTGTCAGAAGCATAAAAAACTTGTCTTACTTCAGTGGAGCTTTTCCCTGTTTTGCAAAAGGTGAGCCAGGTGAACCACGTGGACCAAATCTATGCTGTCCGCATGACATACCGAGGAGAGGGCGCTAGTAAAAGGATACTAGGCTACGTACCAGTGTACTCGTACCTACAAATCTGCGGGTACCTATGTTCAGCAAATGTTAGAACAGGATGCAAAGTGGTCATGCGTGCCGCATACCATTGCAAAGCTGAAAGGCACACATGGTAGGTAAATAGCATGTGCTGCACCCGACCACTGACTCACGATCGCTGACTATTGCTTCCCTAATAAACGTGCTACAATGATTTTCGTTGTGCTAACAGCAACCATATTTTCAATTTTGACCACTAATGCATGTCCTTGTGATCCCGCTTACCGCAACCGCAATTTTGAATATCATGCATGCCGAAGTCCGATTGGTAAGTGGCAGGCCATACTGTGCATATTCACCTCTGTCAGCTTAATGTTCTCACCATCAGTTCTACGAGCAAATGTGAAAGACGAGAGTGAACGTGGGGTTGGAGCTGACGGCAAGACACCCGAATCAGTCGTCTACAACATTGATGTCATCGAGATTTTCAAAGTGAAACCTGCTTTGACTGTTTTTTGCTTTTTCATATATTCTTCTCGTAATTATGTCTAGAACACTGCCAACAGCCCAACGCCTGCAGCCGTTGTTACTCCCAGCGGTTCACTGGCTTGTGGCTTCAGGTATCGATTGGGCAAGGAATATTTGATCTTTGGTAGCTTAGCCTATTTGACTCTCATGTCATGCCTGACAACTCTTTCTTTCAGCTAAAAGAAAGAGCTCAAACATGGACAGGATCGACTCAGATTTATGCTCTTTCAACAGTCTGTGGAATCAAGTGCCGCAAACTTTCATTCAAAAACTAGCAAGTGGAGAATGGGCCAGAAACTGCACAGTTGCTACGACTGTTTCCCCTTGAGGTACAGTATAAAACTTGGATACAGTTTTGCGAATCCTGCGTGTTCTTATGTGTTCGTGCTTGGAAATTAAACTATTTGAATTTCTTTCCCCGTTTTCAAATAAATTAGTCCACGAGTGTGAGTCATTCCCAGAAATCGATGCTCACCTGGACTCCACGAGCCCAGTGACTCTTGTTTGTCGTTGTTTTCAAGTAGAGGATCAGAAACCACCTCCTGGTTTTCACGGCCTCCTACACCACTCTGTCATAAAGCACTTAGGAGTATGTACTCGGCGGCAGCTGTTTTGGCGGAGCTAACATTTAGCTACAAGGCGCTTCAAAGGTAAGTTGTGGCGAAACGTAGCCTCTTTTCTCGCAATGCTTCGCTTGTTCATTGCTGCGATACTTCTGATACATACGGCGGAAGCGTGCACATGCGAAGCCCCGAAAGGGTACGAATATTATATTTGTCGGAACCCTATTGGTAAGCATGCCATCTTTACTTCAACTATACTTCCTTATTATGAATTTTTAGCGATTCGAGCGGTCGTGAAAGAACCCAGTGCTACAACTTCACCCAGACCCTCCGATGGGTGGGATAAATACGAGGTGAATATTGTGGAAGTGTTCAGGGTACGATCAGTCTAGGACCTTTTGATTAGGCGTTTGGGACGAATAGGTAATTCTAGAATGCCACTGACAAAGCTATTCCCTCTGTCGTTTACACGCCAGCCGATGAAGCTGCGTGTGGGTACAGCTTCGAAATTGGAAGGGAGTATCTGATTTTTGGTAAGACACGGCTATTTGGTCCAACCACGAATAATTCTTTCCTTCACTTTAGCCAAACCTAACTACCAGGAAAACCGACCACTCGAAACCAAGCTTTGTGACTTCAACAAAG
The DNA here is from genome assembly GCA_030248295.1 of Mesodorylaimus sp. YZB2_4. Taxonomy (NCBI): domain Eukaryota; kingdom Metazoa; phylum Nematoda; class Enoplea; order Dorylaimida; family Dorylaimidae; genus Mesodorylaimus; species Mesodorylaimus sp. YZB2_4. Next base: position 443,333 of record JASANH010001213.1, on the reverse strand, counting down.
AATGGAGTCGCGTACCCGCAGTCGTTGCTGCGAATTTGACAAGCGGAGATTTGGCTGCTGGATGTGCTTGATTTACTGCAATGTCAACTAGTCTAGTTGGGGCCATATAAATACAAGCATTTGCCAGTTCCATGGGTAAACCCAGTTGGGGTCGCCCCTTAACACAATTTGTCTGCATTCATATACTGTGCTACAAATGCTGCTGGCTTCAGTTTTTAGTACCAGCAGCACGACTGTATTTGTGTAAACTTAAATTAATGCAATTTCGGCGTTCAGAAACACTTACGATTAGTTTATGTGCATTTAGATCTAAAGGCCAAGTCAAGGGGTGCCTTCGATCGGATTTCAGAGGGATGCTCACTGGGCCAAAAATCAAATTGAGCATCCTGACAATGTTATCCTGTTCATTTTGCATGCTAAAAATTGTATTTCGCTGACTCAATCGGCAGCAAGGAAGTTCTCCATTTACGGTACAAGAGGACGCGATGGCTCAGTTGGTTAAGGCGTTGGTCCCGCATTGCGGGCCAGCAATCCTGAGGGGAGCCCGCAGTTCTGTTCCTGCAGAGGACGGCAGTTAGCCCGTTCTCACGATCAGAGTGGGAACCAGTCTTCGACGACGATTTAGTAAGTCCGTCGGTGGCCTTTCACACCTGGCTCTGGGCGACTGCAACCCCCACCGGGCAGGCCATGGCGAGTGGGGGAGAGTAATCGATACTCTCCCCTGGCTGGGAGGCGTCAACCTCTCAGTTGATGTTTCTAGGGCAGGTATAGTCGTGGCTAACCTACCTCTAGTCGGTTGGCCACATTCTCCCCCACGCCTGCACGCAGCGACTCACCCGGTACGTTGGCGTTGGTACTGAAGGTCGGCCCTTTCCCTATTCTTCTCTTCATCTCTTGATTCTGTAAATAGTCACGCTTCTCTTCGCTCGGCGTTGCGACAGTTTTGCTGCTTTGTCATTTTCGGTACTCGGTGCCCACTACTGTACTGCTGCAACTTTCGACACAGTATGTTTCGACTTAAGAAAGGGTGTATAAAATTTGAATTTTCTGCATGCTTGGGATATTTAGAAACCAATTGCCATATCGCAGACTAAGAATGTGTGGCTACTCATTTTGTGCGAATGCTATCAAGTATTTCTTCCAACTATCTTGTGTTGCGTTCGTGTGTGCATTGGGCGTGTGTTCTGAGATTGGTTTAGCAAGGATGAACATCATTGCGCACACTGTTAGTCACCATTTACAATCACGCCATTACAAAAACAGTTGTTAACATAACGGTATCCTCTTTGTGCCCTTGTGTCTTTTAAATTTTACAGCCCAGGGTAACAAATGCACGGTACATGGACATAGCAAAGCAAATAAGGAAATTTCACTTTATAAAAACTAGGACGACACACAGTCAGTGATGAATTATCATTTTTAGCCTTGCCCTGGCAATGAATAAAGCTGCGAATTTTTCATCTTCATGTTCATGTTCATTTTCGTGTTTTATCACATCACCAAACGCTTATGCGCACTCGAAGGTGAAGGGACACATTTTACACGGAACGATTTACCAGGCCGCGAGTCGAACAGTCGCCCGTGAATGCGCACCTGCCGTGAGACGCCTAACCCACCAGGCCAAGAAGCCGGTGGGTTAGACGTCATCTCTCTGTACAGCATGCGTAAAAGCCTCGATTGACTGCGCTATTTGATTCGACAAAAGCAAAACCGACTCTTGATTCGTCTCCCAGAGACCCTTTACTTTCAACTAAAGGTGAATTTAAGTTGAAGGCAAAAACTGCACGTCAATAGTAAATGATAAATGATTGGCTACATTCATTACACAACGCGCACTTCTTTTGCACTCCACCCATTCTAATCTGGGCAGATGACCGGCTCTGATTAGCTCATCCCTCGCTCGCGATAGCAAGAATTTGTAACATTAAAAGTGTTTATTGCGCACCTTTTGGACCTCGACTATTGATGGGCATTACTGCTGATTCAGTCTGCTCCTTACGACAAGGAATGAAACCTAACAGGGCAATCCTGAATTCGCGGTTAAACAAGAGATACGGTACGATATTCAATACTGAATCGAAGCAGAACATGAGTGATGGGTACAGGGTGTACTCTAAGGGAAAGTATACGTAGCCCGCATTGTACAGTATCAGGCAAGTGTTCGGTATGACCACAAATGTCAAATCCAAACAGCTGACCATGAATACGCACTTGGTAAGCCTTACTTGCCTGTTCACTCTGCCCATTTCGCTCCTGCTATTCGCTGGTATCTTTTTCAAGTGACGTCTACCTACGATAACCCCAACTAGGGTGAAGATAAAAGCGCAGAGACCTCCCACGACAGCCGGTGTATGAATGCCAAGGTTCATGTATAGTGAGCCAAAAATAAAGGGGACAAGACATGCTGACGGAGTCCAAACATTACTTCGAGCGATCCAGACAAACAGCCAATTGGTTGCGATTGAGCACATGGCCAACAAGATGACTGAACCCATCAGCATCCACAGTCGTCTTGCGGTGCATTTGGTGCGGTACCATATCGGAGCGGCCACTGCCAACAAGCGCTCGACGCCGATCAATGCCAAGTACATGGGCACAATCTGATAGAAAGCGAGATAGAGGTTAGGCCACATCACTTCCATGCAGTACAGAGCCGGCACAAGATCGAGTTTCAAAGGCCCTGGCCAGAAATTAACCAAGTGCATGACACCATTGCCCACGTGTCCGATAGTCAAACCAATCAGAAGTGACGATGATTTAAGTAGCTTCTTTTTTGAACAGAAGACGACCAAAATGATGATATTTTCTAATGTTGCCACTGCACCAGCTATCAAGATAAGATAGAAGAGGACGATCACGAATGTCGGCATGTCTACTCGGTGTGTAGAAGTGACATTGCTGTTGTTCATACCAGTCGCGGTCTCGATGGCGGAAAGATTAGATGAGCCAGCCATTGTGTAATTTATGGAGGTTAATTGACTAGTGTGAGTCGACGACACTGCATCCAACACGAATGAGATGACTAGATGCTCCTAAAATAGAGGCCACAAAGTTGCGTATTTGAGACTTTTGGACCCCAAATTTTCCCCCAGAGCGAACCCGTATTTGACAGAAAGCTGCTGCCACAGCCTACTGGAGCCGATAGGCTCTGTTAGGGCCCCGCTGGCCTATCGGGATCTTTCATTAATGGCCTGGACTCTGTGAAAGAATCCCATGATTTTCCCTTATTAGCCGGCGGTCTCAGGTCTGGATAAGAAGGAGAGAGGAGATGATATGGCATTTTATGGAACTGTTTGGTCATGGTCGCACTGGGATCGAGATACAGTAACTCTGGGGCATCTCATACAGTTACAGCAAAGGCTGAGAATCATACATAAAAATGCGCTAAGGTTAGTCGGCAGTCGGAAAGAGGGAGCAAGAGTGGATTTATTCCCCGAGTTCTGGCTATCCTGACCCAGCAGCAAGTCCTCCAGGAATATAAACTTCTGATCGCCGTTTTCTAAGAGACATACCTACAGGCTGTATTCTGGGGGTGGGCTTTTCTCAAGTGGGAGAAAATATCTGATAGCTGAGCTGCTCATCTGCTGGTGATAAAAAAGACATTGTTTAACGTTGTTAGTTTGAGAACGACATGGTTTAGTTTGAGAACTCAAACTATGAGTATAACCTTACTCAGTATTATGTTACTCGTATTGCAGTGAGCAGAAGCCAGCCGCCGGGTAGACCCTACCAAGCGGCATAGGGCCAGCTTCGACCAACCCAGCAAAATGGCCTTATTGAACCAGGACCAAACCGAGGCAAACCAGGATTAGCGCTTTGGAGCCAGGCCAAACCCAACCGGCCAAGCCAGGAGCGAGCCAGGACCAACTCGCGTGCCTCATACAGTATCAACCGACTCTTTACGCTAAGGAAAGTCGCAATCTGGTCGCAGTGTCATTTAATGAACATATTTTAAAGGGCGGATGATTAAAAGTGGAATTACGGCAGAAACTTTCATTTTAAAAAGGTATTAGACCGTCCAGATTACTGTATACCATACGGTCTGAAGATGTTGGTGCCATTAATAAAAATGAAAAAGAAACCTGAGCTTTAGAATAACGAACATTTTCCGTCCATGTTCATATTCATGTTCATGTTTAGACATCAGCAAACGCTTATGCGCAATCTAGGGAGAAGGACACATTACACACGAAATGGTCTACCAGGCCGCGAGTCAAATACTCGTCCCCTGGTCGTTCTTTTTGTAACGAGGTTCGACTGTATCTTGACGTGTATAGTCATCTCATAGTCGGCTGCACTCATACCGCGCAGGCAAATGAGTTTCAGGAATGAGGCAGTGGGGACATATTCGAAAATGGTCGTCAAAATTAAATGAGTTTCAGGTTAGGGGTTTCCAATCTTGCGCGAGTGACCAAGTGCAGCTAGCTTGCGAGCTGGAAGATGCCAGCGAGTGAGTGATGGAGATTTGGGTGCCAGGGGTCATCAAGAATGACAGCGCCACAACATGAGCTGAAACCTTGTTTTGAGTCGTAAGCGCCTTAAAATTGAACTGGGATTTCTTGCTTATGCTGGATGGAGAGAGTCAGCCAACGTAGCACAACATTCTGTCGAACCAAGCATCCCAAAAAGGTCAATCCGCTGCAAATATCCAACGTTCAGGGATGACTTTGCTTAATCTCGGGGAATAAGAGAAGGGAAGTGATAACATGGATGTTATCATCGACACGCAGTATTCTTCCCCAAACATCACGGATTAGCCCTGCACTGTGCTTGATAGGCAGAAATTCACCGCCGCAATGCTAGCAATATTTGAGCTCTAATCGTACAGCCATAATCTGTAAGTCACATCAGATCCATTCTGGCATTGTGGGATGATATGGGAGGCTTTTCGCAGCAACCAACATCGGAGAGCGCTGGCAATGTCGCCTGATGCAATACTCAGCATTGAGTCTTTCTCTATCCTGGTCCGAAGAGACCTAGCATGTAAAATGACTGCATCTTTGGGAACTACAGTATGAGTCACTTGACCATCGCAGTAGTGACTCTACTGTAGGTCAGCATCGCAAGCGCCTTGCACAATGACGCTATGATACCCTTTTATGTTAACGTACTGTCCTCATTCTCTTGTAGCTTTAAAGCAATCAGAATATGCGCGCCATCAAGGCAGCTAATCACGCCTGGGAGTCCCGCTAGAATTCCCGCTTCTGTAAGTCTGCCTTTACTCCTGTTGAAATCGCGATGGTTCATTGCAGACGGCGACAAATACTGTGATTTTGGCACTGACGTAACGCACTTCGAGATCGTCTCAACCGCTTTTCGTGCCATCCTCGGGAAGAACCAAATGGCGAGTTTCATTTGTATCTCGAACCCGGTATTTGTCGAGTTAGAGAGGAGCAGAGGGAGGGATTTTCAGACCTGCTGCAAGAAGAGACTGTGCGGTGGTGCAGTGGTTTGTCTGCCCGTATTGCATGGTATTGAGCGGCTGGACTCGCCCGGGTTCAAATCCCGTTGATGGAGGTCTCTTTGCGAGCCATAAACCCTCGCTGATTACCGTTGGGGTGGTCCAAGATGAGAGACGGAAGCAAAACGATGAGACAGTCTCGGACATCGACAGGGTTAGCAGCCCACCAGCCATCGTCTATGCAAGCCGGTGTCCGGTCCAGGATGCCCTCTCGTGGACGTGCACGGTGGGACGCTGCTGTGGTCCCCTGGTCTTGTTTACAAGATATGACTGCTGGCCGGCTATGGGGAAACGGGCCTAACGGGCCTTCTGGGCGGTCAGCCCAAGAAGATAAAAAAATAAAGAGGGCTACGTAAGCTCAAATGCTCCACTGAAACCCTAAACTTGCCACGGCTTTCAAAAGCTTATAAAAAAGTTTTTTCTATGCCGTGCAGTATTGCGGCGCCTTTTTTCTATACCGGTATGTGAAGAAGTTTTGAATAATACGAAAACATATAATATCTACTGTAAATTTTAGCAAGTACTGTTGTGTGCATGATTTGCCACTCTGTCAGAATCTAAAGAAGTCAAAACTCTGCTAAATGCAAAAATCAGAACTACTAAAACGGAACTCGCTTTCTCAAAATTTTATTCCACATTCGAGACTATTCGAAAAGTGCGATTTTTTTTCCATTGGGTATAAATTAAAATGCTCAGTGAAATATCCGTACCTGTACAACATTAGTTCTGCTATTCGACCAGAGAATGTTTGGCTGACCAGGCCAGGCGTGTTTGACAGGCAAAAAATATGCACCCAGCGCCAGTGCAGTTTTGCCAGGTGCGTTAATAACTAATCTTCGATCAGTCAATGCACCCGCTGATTTAATCATCATCATTATGCACTGCCCATGCTCCAATAAGTATGACTAATTTACATTTGTATTGCATTGTATGCACAATCATTTTTCAAGGAATGCTGATCAAAATGCAGCATACATATGCCATCAAATATATTTCGAGCACGCGATTTTGTTTCGCGCTGTTTATACTCCCTTGTTCCCAGTTTCGTGAAGACGTGGCCGTTTTCTTGGCACTTTGTATCAGTCGCACTTTCCAGTGGGTGAGGAGCAATATTTCTTTCCTTCGCGACGACTTCGAACTGATGGTCGTCTCCCCGATCAGAGCTTGCGGTCAGAGGACGAGTAGCCTTATTGCGCTCTAGGCCATGTCTAACAACAGTTCATCGGTTGCCCGTGTGCAAGCTACGCAAGGTGAAACCTTGATGAACGGCGTCACAACTTTGACATTTGGAAGCATTTCTGTTTTTGTAAATGCACTTACACTTTTTGGAATTCTTAGACGACCAAGTCTGCGTACTCCTTGCTTTGCACTTACACAGAGGCCGTATTTAAGTGGATCGTAGGTGTGGGGTTCATCATCGATGGAGTACAAAGACTGGGCTTGTTTACCGGCTCTTTAACTGGACAGTACAGTCGATTGTCGCGCGCATTCTTGCAGACGCCAAAATTAGTCGATGCATCTGTGGCCCTGCTTTCGTGTGTGATCTGTATTGACCGAATGATCAGCATCACAATGCATTTCAAGTAAGCCCAAACCATGATTTCCTGGGTGTCATAAATATGTGAGCTCCCTTTTCCCTCCTCCTATCGCCATTCACAGACACACTTGCTGGAAGATTATGCTTTGCATACTCTCGAGAGAAGTGAACAGCTCCTCGCAGTCCCATCCAGTAATCAGCGCACACGTATGCATATTAGCACGCAAATTTTTTGCCTCCCTGACAGTTTAGCGTCTGCAGTACGCGCACAACAAGATAAGCTTTGTGCCTGGAATGAGATATGCGAGTGACGAATATTGTTCTTTTCAGATATAAATCTGTCGGCCGCACGATTGCTCTTTCAGGAATATTAGGTGCAATTTTTCTCGGTTCTGCTTACATTACAGTAACCATGTCCACAATGCCCCGCCCATTCAGTACAATAATTTCTTGCACGACATACGTCGCAGCTTTGCACCCCTTTGCACCCAGCATATGGCACTTATTACAAAATCGTTGCGTTCTTTTTTAATTCTGTTTTGATTCCCATTTACATAATTACAATGTCCATTATTTATCGCCGGAAGCAAATGAAATTCGGGAATATGCTGCGAATTCGTCACAGTCTGGTGATACAAGTAAGATATTACGTAAGCAGCTGTCCTTGATGCCCACAATAAGGACCATGATCGCATTAAATATCGCGTTCGGTTGTTTCGCAGACATGGCGTCGCTAATATTCACCAATTTGGAAAATGATAGATACTTGCCACGTGCAGCATTGTATACAGGTTGCACAAAAGCCGTGGGCACAGTGACAGACTTTTTTATTTTGCTTTTCATGTCTAGCGATTTTAGAAGCAGCATAAGATTCATGTTATGCTCGCGTAAAGGAACAGGTTTGGTTATTCCGAGTACGTAGTGGTACTACGACCGCAGTGAGGCCATACAGTAAGTAGTCGCTGCAAATGTTTCATAAGTGCTAAAGACAGTGACATAATTGGCACCCACGTTATTACGATGAACACCTTTTTGCTGTAGGTATGTGGCGTTTATCGTTAGCATCATTCACTGCTTGGTGTACTTGATGAAAAGTATTTGTGCTCACGACTGTCGATTAGACCTGTGCAGCGTATATAGCGTTAACGATAACGATAACGATGTCATGTCGTTAAAGACATCTTTTCAATGTCGTTAACGAAACGATAGCGATATTTTTTTAAATAACGGTAACGATAACGATATTCGTCCAAAAAACGATGTGATGTCGTGAATTATACCGTTAGCTCTTAGTTGCAAAGTTGCAAGTTCACGCTTTTTTAGGGATGGTATTGACCGCGATCACAGGATGCAACGGTAGGTAAATGAACGCTGCATCAGTTTCCTATAAACCTTACATTTTTCCCAACCTAAAAATTGTACCAGATGCGTCGACAGAAAGCACCTGCACTACTGAAGTGTCTAGAATGTTAACTGTGCTCTCCAAGATGTCAAGCAAGATTGAAGAATTGACAAGCAGGAAGTTAAAAAACTGGCGGTAATTAGAAGGGGAATGTTGACATTATTTTGATGAGACTTGTGTTTGGACAGCAGAAGTCCGATTTTGCGCGCGTAATTGTAAAATTAACGAAAGTATCCTATAAATACCAGAAACAGATCACATCCTCAATCAATCAGTACTCCAAAAAGATTAGAGGAAGCTTAGAGCGCCATGACTGTCGTAGTAATTCTCCTTGGTGTCGCTGTTGCTGGTGCAATTTTTTTCAATTTTTGTTTTTTCCTGAAGCCGGCTGCCTTGTAAGCAAAGCTGTGCGGAAACCAGCATACATAGCAGCGTCCTTCTGCGTATCTCCACTAGAAGCACCTGCGCGCGAAAGCATCCTGGGCCAGAAACCGACTTCCTTGGACGATGGCGGGCGGGCGTTGAACCCACTTGGTGTCCGACGGCTGAGACTGTATACTCGTTTTGCTTCAGTCTCTCCACTCGAAGCACCTCTGGGTTACCGGATGAATCACCCACGGCCTGGCGTGCAAGGTCAGCGAGGGTTTATTGTTCGCAAGCCGACCTCCGTCACTGGGGATCGAGCCCGGGACGAGACTAGCCGCTCGCTCCCAAGCAATACGGAGAGCACGTAGATTTTGGGTGCGCACTAACGTAAAGCACAGGGCTAGCGCGTATGCAAATTTTCCACAACAATGGCCGCCTCCACGATGTACCTGAGCATCACATGCTGTGCGACATGGATGTACCTGTGCGCACGCCAGAAAATTCTGGAAAACCATCCGATTTCTCGTCTGAATTTTCAAGTTTTCGTTGGTTTGTTGATTGAAATTTTTAAGAAATGATAAATGGCGCTTGCAACAAAAAGTTTTTGCTGAAATTTCTAGAAAACGCATGCGTCGCTGAAAATTCTATTTGAAAAGAATTGGGTAGGCGGCGAAAACAATAGGATACCCTGCTGCAAACACGCAACTACAAAATTACACATGGTTCCCAGCACCCTCAAAAACCTCAGAAAACTCCTCAAATTTCAAGGTGCCGCTCAAAATCCTAAAAACCTACTCAAATTACAAGCAAGATCTTGAATCTCCTCAAAAATCGAAAAGTGTGATTGCTGGAAAGCTGACCGCACGAGGTACTAATGGCCCGACACTAGAAAGCAAGGCACTTTTGCTGTTTGATCCGCAACATACAATAGGTTAGCTGGCCCGATTAGCTCAGGCTGGTACTAGGCTTTGGCTAAAGCTTAGGCTGGCATGTGACACCAGGCTTAGGCTTAGTCTGGTAGATACAAGACTTAAGCTTGAGGTGACATTCGGCTTCAGCCGGCCTTATACCAGCCTTCGCCTGGGGATCAAACGGCAAAAGCGCTGAAAGCAGATGGTATCATTGCAAATGAACCAGTCAGGAGTCCAATAGCTCCACAATATCCTTCTTTTGGAAAAGCGCTGTCTTTGAAATCGAAAGCGATTAAAAAGAACTTTTTAATTCCATTGTCAAGCATAATTGCTAACTATTCTTGCAGTAGGTGCACTGATAGAGTATTTTTTTTGGTCCATCAATCAGCCGATGAAATTAGGAATGATATGTTTCGATGATTGCTGATCGTATGATCACACAAGATTCGTCAATTATATACATCAAGGCCCCACCCCCTGATAAAACGTAGGCCTAAAATGTTGACACAGCTGGTGACTCATTTTCTAAACGTCGGGGCAATCGCATTTCTTGGTCAATCGCCAAACGGCGAACTACAAGTTGCTAGGCGACGACCCGCCCACAAACTGTAGTTCGCCTCTTTGCTTTAAACTGCCCTCGCGAGGTGCCCCCCTCTTTTTTCCAACTCCTCCCTTTTTTCCCTCCTTTAGCAACGCGTTGCTACAGACGCGAGCAGACTGTTTGCAATAAGCAGTCGCAGTTCGCGCTTGATTTAAACGTAAAACATCATCAAAATGCTGTCTGCTTCTGGCGGCAACGGCGCGAGGAGGCGGGGCCAAGTTGCATTACCGAGATAGCGCGCTAAACCTACGTGAGAGACGAAGGCAGAACTGCCTGCACCACCGCGGCCGCTTTGTTGCTGGTGCAATGGTGGACAATAATGCAAGGTGATAGGCCATTAGGGCAAATTAGCCAGCAAGCCAGATTCTATCAATGGGGATCCTGGCCGCGATTTGGTCCAGGAAGCAGGACCCAGTTTGTGCGGCTACAATCTCAAGAGGCTGAAGAGGGGAGCATCATCTGGAAAAGGCGGTGGCTGACCAAGTGGCACCAACAGAGGTGCCCCCCCCAAATAGATACAGTCGACTGACAGACCTCCTTGGAGGCGGCCAGTTTCTTCTTCCTCTGCTCCTTCTCCGCTGTTTCCCTCCAGTGCTCATTGTCAGAGGGAACTCGACAATACTCCCGCCAGACTCCCAGCTTACTAAGCGGCAGCATTGCGTCTTTTCCGCGAAAAATAACGATATCTAACGGGCTAACCGTTAACGATTAACGATAACGATATCTTTTGAGATATCGTTGACGAACGATAACGATATCGTTTTCTTGTAACGATATATACGTTAGACCTGTGACAGCAGGAATCTGTGACGCACACTGTTGCAGCTCGAGTTACAGAGGCCAGGATAGAAGCATCGGTTATCGAGATGAATAACTCTCGAGACTTTTTTCCTTTACTCTAGGTCTCGTTGGTTCACCCGCAGCATTTTGGGCGAACCAATCATGCTGCACTCTGACTAGTTCTACTTGGGTGGGTGGTCTTGGCCGGTTATTGTGTGTGCTCCTAACTAGTTGTGTCATTTTCATAGAGTGCTCACAATCAGACTTTATAAAAGGCGTGTTGCGTATGCGTGCCAGTGTGTTGTTGTAAGACATTATTGTTAGTTCAATGATGTCACGCTTTGTAAGTCGCCGCAAATATCGGTCGTCACCATATTGGTCCGTTCTATGAGAAGGTATCTACGCAAGCTCGTTTCATGAGTCCTTTACATATCGCTGTGCTATAATTCTTAAAAATACGCTTAAGATCGATCTAAAAATATATTTCTGTGTATTGATTTAATTGCGATAAAGATACAGTGCGCAGGAAAAACCAGCCTGAACACTCATGGCCTACTTATCGAGAGACAACCATGATATTGGACATTCGCGTTCAGCACTCTCCTCCTTCTTACACTGGCTGCAGCTGCATAGGACTCATCATGCCACACGTATCTTTCCCACGTGAAATGTGTAGAATGAGCGCACAATCGTCCCGTAGGTTCGGGTTGAGCACTGGCGTTGCAGCATGGCAATCGAAAGATGATTCAAGAAAGAGTAAAGTACAGTCGAACCCGCTTAGGACCAGCTCCGGACGGGAAGAAAATGCGACAATATCCGGACTGTGACTAAAACCGGAGTGCACTCTGAAATGGCCAAAACTTTACTTCTGCGCGTTTTATCGCCATTTTGCATCATTTTCATATATTCCTAGCTTTTTCAAAGACGATCACTTTTTCAAAAGTTTTTGTAATCAAAGACTCCAATCAAAATTATGAGGATCAGTCAGATCAAAGCTAACGCATAAAGGTGCCACGCGCCTTCATGCAAGCGTTTTCTTGCGAGAAATCCTAGTTTTTGACGATTTTGCACTTGTTTCAGACTGCCAAGAGTGAAAATGTGACGCTTTTTTAATACTTATCCAGCCTGGCCAAGAAATTTATGTGGCAATAAGCGGACTAAGCCAAATTTTAGTGTGATAAGAAGCGAACTCAAAGTACATACAAAGTATAGGGAAAAATTCGGGGCTTCGAAAACCTGTGATAATGACTGGACTGTGACATTATCCGGTGTGACTATAAGTGGACTCGGTTGTACGTTATTAGAGGCATTCCAGATCTTTTGTGACGATTTGTGCACGTGTATTTTTTCCTAGACGAGGACTACTTCTGCAAATCTCAAAATTTGAATAGCCTCAATTTCCCACACGGATGGTTGGGAGAAACGTCTCGCATTCGTTCCAGGGGAAGGTCTATTCTCGGCCTTTTTCCCGCGGGCTAGGGGGGCCTGTTGACCCCATCTTGCCATCGACTGGGGGCAATCCGGGATGCACGCCGGGCAAGAGCGCGAGTTGGTCGTTACTCCGCGATGTCGGTAGTTATCCCATGGGTCAACCATACCCAGCCCGTGTCCCGTGAGGGGACCCCGATTCGAGCAGCTCCCACCCCACAAGTCTTCTCGTTTATCGGCCTAAAAGAAATAAAGGGTGAGTCGCCCACCACCGTGCAAGGCACACGAAAAACTTCACCAAGTTCTGAGACGGTCAGAAAACCAGATATGAATTCAGGGCGACCAATTTCCACCTCTGCCAAGCAAACTGAGGCAGATGTCTTTGACCGTTGCACCGTCGAGGCGGCTGGTGCGATTGAGTTGGGACATCAATACTTCACGATACCGAGATCTTGTTCAGTCTGGTGATAAAGCTGTTCAAGCCAGTAAAAACAACGTCAGATGCCAGGTTCGTACAAAAAAGATCCCGCATGGTACTGTATTTTGATCATTCAACTAAACACAGAAGCGGTTGTCACACCAGGTGTTACTTTTAGTGGGTTGTTTCTTCGCTCGGAAAAGTGAAACAACAATTTAAGCGGGTCCAAGTCAAAAGGATTTTAATTGCTCTTTATCTAAGCGCTCCACTAATTCCTGCATATGATCGCTTGTCAAATGTCGACTCATTTCAATTGCTTTGGTTACAAACATGGTTTGTCGCAGTGTATGCGCTTTGACCCAAATCCATCCATTTACCCCGCATGTAACTTCGAAAGGTGCCTTTTTTCCGAGCAAAGTGAACAGTTGGCATTGGCTCGATAATAACTTGCGAATGCGGCTCGGAGTAGAACGAACTAACCATCCGCCCGAACTTGGTAACACGCCGTAACTGCGAGCACGTCGATCCTCGCTGATGCACACTATTTCGGGTTCGATGGTTTGAGTAATATGCCCGTACACAAGATCTCCAATCTTCACATCTGGTCGATTACGTTTAGTTGCTCCTTCGAATGACAGATTCGATAAATTGGCCAACTCGGCGCATCCAATCTCCAGTTTCCATCCCTCGGCACCCATCTTTTGAACCACCTGCCCAATCACGCGATCGCCCAATACAGGAACGTAACGATGATTGTCGCAATCGATCCAAAGAGCCGAATTTCCTTCTTCGCCGTCCACATCTTCCGTTCGTTGTCGAATGAGACCGCAGTTGACGGCACGAACCACTCCTGGTTTATCGTGGGCCACGAGACCAGGGCCAATTACTGCACATTTTGAATCTAGTAAAATTTTGTCACCTGGCAAAACGACTGATTTCGCCATTTTTAAAAATTTTTAGCCCTGACTGATTTTTCGATGAGTAGGATTCTTGATAAGCATATTATCGACCGCTTCTAGCAGACAAAAATGTACCTGCGCATCATTTTGTCATAAGAAGCAAAGCTGTGCGCCCAGAAGCGCAAGAATGGGGCGAGCGACGAACTTGTTGTTTTAATGCATGCATGCAATTTCTATTGTTTTACTAGTAAATAAAGACAAAACAAGTTATTTCTATCCTTGAATCCTGTTACCTTGATCGGAACTGTTATCATGGCGGACGCTGGCGACGCGGACATCATATTGAAGGATGAAGAAGAATTTGAATCAGACGAGGAAGGCGATCGTAAGTACCTGTCACTGTACATATATACATAAGTACGGTATGAACTGAAAAAGGTTTCTAAGTAGGCTTACCTGCTGTATTTGTTCGAAATAAGACTATTAATGGCAGATCTGGTGGGCCAGTCAGCTGGTTCCCCCTCATTTACTGTACATAGGGTAAAATGCCCAATCCTGAACTCATATGCTCCAAGTCTTCGTATGGTCCTATGATCAACAAGAGAGGATCTATTTTCCAGTTTTATCTAACATTCAACCCCAGATGGCGAAAGCAGCCCTAAATTTTGGTTGAGCCGCAACTCACGATTGCCGGTAGTATTTTGAAAAACGGCGCGTGTTAGGCTCGTCGTCAGTTATGGCCTAGCTCAAAACATCCGGAAGGAGGATTAGATGTGGGAATCGAGGTGTTCTAGCTTAGGTCTTTTACCCTACATGGCCACCCAGTGAAACAGATTGTCGACAATACAGCATGCGTCCCCTGCTACGTTCAGGATTTTAATGGGCTCTGTCTGGCCTCACGCCCCTTCGCTGCCTGCACTGACTACTGACTACTGTGTAAGGTCTCCATGATTTTCAAGAAATCATCTTTTGTGTCATGCACTTATGTGTGTCTCCATATTCAGGCCTCTTTGCTTCCTTGGCTGGGCTAACTGTAAGGTCAGCCTACGATTGCAGTATACTGTACTCTGTTTTGCATGCCTATGTTGACGGAAGCTCTCTGAACTTTGAACTCTCTCTTCTTTTAGGCGGTATCAAAATCTTGAAGGAAAAGGCGACGAAACGTAAAGGACGCGGATTCGATGAAGGTATACCTTGCTTTTCATACAAGCTGTCCGTGGACATCTTAATGACTCGTTTGTAGATCGTAGCACAAGGGATGAAACTATGGAATACGAGGGTTTGGATACTGGTACTGGTAAAGACGAAGGTCCTGGTCCGGAACGATGTAAGTATTCCTCAAGTGTGGCTATTGAACTCTGAGCGGTGCGTTTGCTGGTGCTATTTTAGCCGTCGAAGGCTGGATCTTATTCGTTACTGGTATTCACGAAGAAGCGCAGGAAGAAGACGTTTACGAGAAGTTTGCCGAACATGGAGAAATCAAAAATATGCATTTGAATCTTGATCGTCGCACGGGCTTCTTGAAGGTATGTAGTCACACAGGGACTTTGGGCTAGCCAGCCCAAGGGAAAACTCCCTGATCCTTATCAACCGGTCATTTTCCTCCCAGTAACCCTTCACTGTTTTAGGGCTACGCTTTGATCGAGTACGAAACTTTCAAGGAAGCCCAGTCAGCTTTGGACACTTTGAACGGCTCGGATCTTCTTGACCATAAGATCAGTGTGAACTGGTGTTTCGTCAAAGGACCAGTCAAGAAGAAGTATGTGTTTTTGTGCCCGTCTTCCACGCATAGTTGACCATTTGTACTTCAGGAGTCGCCGACGCACTCGAAGCCAGTCTCGCGAGCGTCAAAGACGTTGATCAAATAACCATTTGTGGAAGGCAGGCGTGACAAAGCGAGTACATCTGTGCGCGTTTCTTGGTTCCCTTTGAATTCTGTTATTCACCCATCCGTTTTTCAATGTGTGTGCGGTTATTGGCTCTCAATAATAAACTTAGACCATCGTGACTGCGGATTTTTGCCAGCCGATCAATATTTCTTGACGTGCTACTTCGATTTGAAGCTGTTAATGTGCGCTAAGCAGTGCTTTTCAGCCAGATAAGAATGGGGTCAAAGAGTGAAAGGAGTCGAGAATTTTTCGCAATGTTTGGCACGCCGTTTGAAGAAGTGGACGAAGGTAAGATGACAAAAAGGTAAGACCTTTTCTGATGAATTCTGTTTCAGGTGAAGGAGCCTCCAAAAAGCCGTTATCAGTGGAAAATCAGATCGTCACTGATGAGAAGGGCAGACGACGATTCCATGGCGCATTCACTGGTGGATTCTCTGCTGGCTATTTCAATACGGTTGGCACCAAAGAAGGTGAGTGGGGGCTGGTCTTAAAGTTCACACCTCGTTCTTGTGTGAACAGGTGTCTTCACTTGGACGAAAGTGATCAACATGCCCTGACCTGTATTTTAGGCTGGGCACCATCCACGTTCAAATCTACGCGATCGAAGAGGGAGGATCAACAAGCTAGACGGCCAGAAGATTTTATGGATTCTGAAGTAAAAGGGTTTGTTGCTGATTGGTCACTGATCATATCTGGGGCTCTTTTTCAGGACTTCAGTGAATATGGTATAGCACCACGACAGATCCGTACCACCAAAGCATTCACGGAGGATGTTGGGCAATCGGCCTCGCATGAGAAAAGACGGTTCGCGGGCGAAGCA
This sequence comes from Mesodorylaimus sp. YZB2_4, assembly GCA_030248295.1. Classification (NCBI taxonomy): domain Eukaryota; kingdom Metazoa; phylum Nematoda; class Enoplea; order Dorylaimida; family Dorylaimidae; genus Mesodorylaimus; species Mesodorylaimus sp. YZB2_4. The sequence continues at coordinate 426,821 of JASANH010001213.1, read as the reverse complement.
TCGACCGATGTGGAAGCAATAGCTGACCGGTTGTCGGATCTGGTTCGACCTGTCAGGTACTGACATCTAGAGTAAAGCGTCTTTGGCTGGACTGACTGCTTTGTTTCAGTGATTCCATTGGCGTCAAACTTATGCGATCGATGGGGTGGAGACCCGGAAAAGGAGTCGGTTCTGAGCAGACTGCTTTGATCAGGGAGCGGGCAAAAGGTACGGTACCTGTTTTTTCTGTTTTTGCGGTCGTCAGGGTTGAGATATTTAGGCGCCGTCAAATCGTATGGTTGCGAGTTGCCACCTGGAGATGACGAGAATGTCAGCGAGTTGGCTGCTGTGGTAAGTGTGTGACCCGGCGACTCTTATCTGGTTATAGTTACCTTCTTCCAGGAACTCGAGTCCATGGCCCCAGGATTTCAGTTCGCACCGAGTGACGTGGACTTTGTTCGATTTGAACCCAAAAGCAATCTCCATGGTTTGGGGTATAAGGGACTGGATGTAGAGCGTCATTTGAAGTCGGCGAAAAATTTGCAAAAAGAAACATCGTTGAGAACGAGCGGTCAGAAGAAAGGAATACGTGGTCAGGTATGACGAGATAAGTTTCTTGGCTGGAGACAAAATCGCAACCAGTGGTGCTATCAGGCTTTTGGTGTGGGCGCCTTCGAGGATGACGACGATGACTTGTTTGCAACTGAAGATCTGTCCAATTACGATTTTACACTGGGAGGAATCGAAGGGCGACAGAAAGAAGGTACCAACTAAATTAGGAGGTTTTCCGGCGCATAACTACATAGATAACAGTTTCAGCAACGAGCCATGGCGACTTCGTTCCAGCGTCCAAGGTGCAACCCCCGCGACAGTTTTTTCAGCCGCCTAAGCTGCCGCGAGACTACGCACAGAATCCCCCGTCTTCGTCAGCACCATCAAAAGATGCCAAGTCCGATACGGGAACGAGACATGAAGATCAGTCACGAAACGCAGTGCAAAGAGCCAATGCCTTGGATGAATCGCACAGTGTATGGTCGTTGGTGTCACCGAGGGATCGTCAGCGGATCGAAGCCATAAAGGCATCTTCTGGTCGCGCTCCAGCTCCAGCCGAACGTGAAGAGAAAAAGAAAGAAGAGAAAAGACCCGCTGATCCCAAAGTTATAAAGGTTGAAAAAATTCCAATGCCATTTACTGATGATCCGAAAAAACGGGCTCGATTCCAAGATTATGTGAACTATTTGAAAAGAGGTGGGGTTAGCGATTTTATTTCTTAACAAGATCATTCTTGGTTCAACCAATGTATAATTTTAGGTCTATGCCCACCTCAACCCGTTGATCTGACTGAATGGGATTGGGAAGTGGAGCAGATCGAATTCCGGAAATTGTTGCCTTCCGACCTGATCGCCGCCGAGGACGATGCCAGATCTCGGCAGAAGCCGTTGGCTGATCTAAGACTCGCTGCAGCGTTCAGCAGCGGGTTCAAGTCGAAGTTTACCAAGAGCGCGTACGGAGATGATGATACGACGGAGAGTGGCAAGGTAAAGAAGGTCATGGATGTTGGGATTACCTCATGACTTGGTTTTTTAGAACTGTGAAGACGAGGATAAGGTTAAAGCTGTGCAAATGAAAATGTTCGGCCCCATGACACGGGAGAAGCACGAGTGGCATCCGGACAAGAATCTGTGCAAGAGATTCAACTTGCCGAATCCGTATCCGGAGTAAGTCTGACTTGATTCTTGTTTAGGCTCCATTATTAGAAGAGTCATTGTAGGACCTTCTCTTTGGATACAGTGCAGCCTTGGGTGTATTAGCGAGGGATCAGGGAGAGTTGCTCAGTCCAGTTAGGTTGGTCAACAGCTGAACAATAACCTGATAACAGCAAGCAGGAAGTGCCTGTTGGGACTGTGGGGTGGGAAAAGGTCAGAGTGAAAGAGCAGAGTGAACATCGCCTGTTTATTTTGTTTAGATCAAAAGTTGTTGGCGTTCCTTATTTGAAGAAAGAATCAAAGCAGGGATTTTTCGCTTTGAACTTTGACACAATCACAAGCTCTGCTCAGCCTGACGATGAACCGGCAGCATCGAGGAGGACGTCCGAAATGCCTGTACCAGGAGGTGTGTGCTCATGCGTGGAATGTGAGGTTGGGTGAAGAGCGGATAGTCGGGTTCTCTAATGTTGGGATAAACTTGCTTTTTCATCAGATTCTACGGGTTGGAGTCTTTTCGTGGGACCTGGGGGAGGATTGAACCTACGCAGGGGTTTTGCACCTGCCCCATGCCCATACGTGATTGCGTTCTGGTATTTTAGAGCCATCAATTCAGTCTCGCATATCTACTTCAAAGAAGGACGACCACAGTGAGCCATCAGGCACCGGAGAAACGAGCACAGACGAAGCTACTCACTTTGAGGAAGAAAAGGATGAAAAAGCACCGATGTCCTTGTTCAAAGCCGTTTTTGCTCAAACGTCGTCTTCGTCGTCAGAAAGTGAAGAAGAAAAGGAACCTGCGATGCCGTCGACGATAAGCACAGAGGAGATGGTTCGGTCAGAAACGACAACTGAAGACAAGAAAGTCGAGAGAGCAGACGAGTGCCGTATTCGATTCCACAGACCGATTAGGGATGAAATTGTAGAGTTGGAATTGGGAACGAAGGAAACGGATGTCAGCTCGGGTCGAGATCAAGTTGAACTTGGTTTGTACGGACCCGCATTGCCACCAGGGACGTTGGAAATGAGTGAGTGGTGTCCCAGTGGGAGGCAATCATCATGCCAGTACCTGCGCCTGTTCTAGGCCTTCCACCGACTTCGGTCATTCGGCGGCAAAAACGAGAGAAAAAACGGAGTCGACGCAAAGAGAGGAGCCATAAAAAGAAGGACAAGAAAAAGCGAAAAGATCGAAAGAAGAAGAAAAAGAAATCGAGACATCGTTCTGAAAGTGACAGTGAAACGACAGAAGTGGAATCTGATAGCGATGATAGCTGATGATTTCGTGTTCGTTCCGGGTAATAAATATGTACTTTTCGTACTAAGATTGATTTAAATTTCGCGCTGAAATTTACCTGAGCGTCAATGACGTCTGCTGCCGGCGCCGAAATGTGTTGCCGGACTTCCGGACTTTGACCCCGTCCCTCCTTTTCCGGTTACAACCCGAAGGACATGTTCTGAATAATTTCGTTGCGGTCATTTCGGCCATTAGTTTCAATCATGGCATCTGCACCAACAGGGCTTTTATTGATCACCCAGATGCGAACGATTTTGACCAACTGCGTGGAGGTTTTGATCAAGTCAGTCAGCCCTCAGGTCGAAAGTAAATTGTACGTGGCCTTTCATAGAAATTTGGCGACGAAAGTTGGAAAGAATAATGGCATGGCCTTCGATTTTATCGCCGATGTTTATCGCGCTGCGTCAGTCATATGTCAGCCGACATTAGACGTTCGTGTTTTACTAGAAAATTTGAAAGATGACTTGATGGCATCAAAACCAGCGAACAAATCTTTATTTCATCGTATTTATCGAGAAGTTGATTGTATTTTTGTTGATAATAGTGAGGAGACAAATGGATGCGTATCTGAGATTTTGGACGATATTCGTACGGCGGGAATCGCGTCGACGCCACGAATTGTCGAAATCAAGATTCCCGAATGCCCAGTTAAGAACATGCGACCTACTTTCGTCAATGAAGAGGGATGCGAATCGTCGGGGGCTGTATGCAAGTATTCAGGTGTGGTGCTCGGGGGTACGTTCGATCGAATCCATAACGGTCATAAAATCCTATTTTCCACGGCCGCATTGCTAGCCAAGGATCTCGTTACGTGTGGTGTGACTGATGGACCTATGCTGCAAAGTAAGGCTTTTATTTGCAGTCCTTTTATTTGCAGGGACCAAGTTTTCAAGGAGCAAGGTCTTTTTAGGGAAGGTGCTTCATGAACTGATTGCTCCCGTGGAAGAAAGGATTCAAAACGTATCCAAGTTTCTTCAAGACGTCGATTCAACCCTCAAACAGAAAATCGTGCCAATTACGGATCCCTTTGGTCCGTCCATTGTCGATACCGACCTACAGTGCATAGTGGCTAGTCGAGAAACACTGCGAGGCGCCATGAAAGTCAACGACGAACGTGTAAAGAGGGTAAGCCCCATAGGGTGCTGTGCCCGCCTGCTTATACAAGCGTGATCAATTTCAGGGTCTTCCAAAATTAGATGCACTTATTTGCGATTTAGTGAACGATGAAATAGCCGATATGTGTGCTGAAGATGAGAAGAAAGTCAGCTCGTCTAAGATGCGTCAACGGTTACTTGGAGAAGTTCTTCGCGCCCCAGAGGTATGTCTTGTTTCCGGCATTATTTTTAAAAGTTTCTGGCAAATTTTAATTTATTTATAGCCGAATAAACGAATCGAATCTCATCCGTACGTGATCGGACTAACGGGCGGAGTGGCTAGTGGCAAGACGCATATGGCCAAGTATCTTGAATCATTGGGGGCTTATTTGATCGATTGCGATCAGCTGGGCCATGCGGCTTATACGCCCGGGACTCAGACGTATCACAAGTAAGGCTGGATCGCCATTGAGTGGGACCATGCATGGGCAAGGTCTAGATTATAGGCATTTTCATTAATTTTCCCGCCACATCTAATTTAAATTTTTTGGTGAAGGCCCTGTCTTACAAAAACCGCTCCTGCTTGGGCTAATTGATTCGGATTCTTATCGTAGGGGCGGGGAAATATGTGTTTCTGTAGGAGTTGGGGGTGGTGGGTTAGCCGACCAAGCCCAGGGGGTTCCCCTCCTTCCCTCTTGTTTTTACAGTTGGATAATTTTCACAGTAGAATGACATAGACGTTATTGCAGGGTGATCGAAACATTCGGGAAGGAGACTGTTGACCAGTCGAACGGAGGTGTTATCAATCGAAAGGTTCTGGGAGAGAAAGTGTTCGCTGACCCAGTGAGTTAGATTACAAATTCAGGCCTACCTGCCTGGATTGAAAATTTGTTTTTTGCAGAATGAACTTCGGAAATTGAACGAAATCGTATGGCCTGAAATAATTCGGTTGGCGAAGGAATCGATCAAAAAAGCGGATAATGAAGGATACAAGGTGGTCGTGCTTGATGCCGCTATTTTATTCGAAGCTGGATGGGACAAGGATGTCCACGAAGTGTGGTTGGCTATTATTCCTCCGGATGAGGTAAGGGCTGCTTATGAAAGTGGAGGGCTTACTGTTGGTGGATTGTTGCCGTCTACAGGCTGCGGCCGCTGAATGAGCTTACGATTAGTGTTGGTATTTCAGGCTGTGAAACGCATGCAATCACGAAACAAGCTTACGGAAGAGCAAGCCAAGCGACGCCTCCAAGCACAAATTTCGAATAAGGAGCGTGTTTCTAGGTCGAATGTGGTGTTTTGTTCACTTTGGGATTATCCAGTGACTCGGTCGCAAGTAAGTGCACGGCAGGTTGGATATAGAATATCTGGGGCAGCGTTCGTTCGGGATTCCGACCCCGATTAAGATGGATCGATATTCTCAAATAAGACGTGTTTTGATTAATGCCATCTAGCATATGGGCGGGAAAAGTACTGAAGCATAAATGGGTCGTTTCAAGTGTAAATGGATGAATAGGTCAATTCAGATGTATGCGGGAGGTCAAGGATTTCGCGAATGACATCGGCATCTGGGCGGTGTGAAGTTGATTTATTCTTCAACAATGACTGTATGCGAGCCCAATAGAAGCTATAGATTTCTTGCCCCACTTATTCTGGATGTAGAGGGCCCTTTTCCTGTTTCGCCTCATTACCTGACGGTTCAGCGAGTTCGAGGTTGAAGGGACACATGTAACAGCATTCCTAGGCGGTCGGGAGATGGATACTCTCCCTGGCTTGGACACGTCAACCCCTCAGGGTTGATGTTTCAGCCGTATGGCTTGCCTGCTCCAGGTTGGGATTTTGCCCGAGAGACTTCGGTCTCGACCATCTCCCACCGCCTGGGCGTGCTGGTTACACACACACACAAAATAACTTAAGAAATGACTTTCTCACTCGCCAGTCGAACATTCGCTGACAAGTTCGCACTGAACGTGAGTAGGGGTTTTAGACGCCTAATCCACGCTCATCCCTAAGCCAGGGTCGCTCTGCAATTAAGCGCTTGGCCTGGATGAGGTCTTCCTCATTACCGATCGTTGTCATAACTGCCAAAGACCCTTGTATCTACGGCACTTCTTAGTCTCGATCTCGACCAGGATTGACGACATCTCAATCCCAGTCCTGATTCCAAACGAACCCTTCTCCGAGGCACTTCGATTCTGGGCAGAGATCGACCAGGTGGTCAATATCCGGTTATCAGGTTAAAATTATCAGGCTGCTGGAAATTTGTACTGTAATTTCATAGGAAGTTTTTATAAAACTGGCCAATTTTTATGTTGAAGGTTTTTTACGCTGCAAGAGAGAAAATATTTCATTTTTTAGTCAGATTTTCCAAACAAGTCGAGCATAATGGTTTGAAGTTAACTAGCGCCAAAAAGAAAATTGAGGAGGCATGAAGCTAGTACCTTGGGGCGGGTCTTATACTCCATCGGGCCTTGCGCTTTTCTGGTCTTGTCTCGTTTGACTGTGCTCACACTGAATTCTTGAGATTTAAAATATCAGCTGTCAGAAATATTACACAGGCGGGGCTATGACTTATATCACTTCGGGTGGATCGTGAACCACTGCCCCTGACAGAAGTGTTGAAGTGCGGGTGTTGGATTTCCTCAAGAGATGGGGTGGAAGGATTTTGAATTTGTTGGATCCCAATGCTTTGTTAATCAAGCACATCCAAAAAAGCTTATCTAAATTATACTTTACTATACTTTACTAAGTAACTAACAAGGGAACATCGCCAATCGTGAAGTAGAACTTTAGAAAAAGAAAAATTGTAATATGTTCCTAGGTGCAAACGAAAGCTCTGTGCAAAATATTAGAGGCGTCTGTCAACCTGGTCAGAAGTGGTCAGCGTACAAAGTCCCGAAGTTTTGTGTGGTAAGGAAGCAGAGCGTTAAGAAAAACACGCAGAGTTCTTTCCAAACTAGGTTTTCGAGCGGTTTTTCGGTACTCGGCGTTTCGAGTTAAAGATTCCAGCACTCGGGTTTGGGGTTTTCTCCTGAAAAACCCCGAAAAATGCAGCAGAATTTGAAAATTTTATTGTACTCTACGCACTGACCACTGCTGACCAGTTGGCCAGACGCCTCTAATACTTCGCACAAAGCTTCCTTTTGCATCTAGGGACATGTTACAATTTTTCGCTTTCCAAAGTTCGACTTGACGGCTGGCGATGTTCCCTTGTAAGACGGGACCAGATCAGACATTCCAATGGCGGATATAAGTTATTTTATCTTTCTAATATGCGCTGGGGATTTCTTATGTTTGGTCATCAAGGATGTAGCTTCTTCCGCATTGGAACATGTAAACTTATTCGAAATTACTTATTTTACTGTAAAATACGCAAGAGCCAAGATTAGCGTGACTTGACTGAAAATTAGGTTAAAATAGCACAGAGTATACTTAGCGGAATCCCTGAAAACGTGTGACCTAGACTATGTAAGTATGCACTACTTGGAAAATGGTCCGTTATGATATTACTGGCTGTTGTTGAATAATAAACGTTTTGCGTTATTATTCAGTACAGCACTGTCCAGTTTTTGGCTGTGTGGCGTCTGGCCGTATGACCGGAATCTGGTCGATCTCTTTATTCTTTCACGAACTGCATAATCCGTCTTTTCAGGTGAAGAAAGCTTGGGACAATTTGATGAGTCGATTACGTGATGGAAACAGTAAAATGTGATTACGGTTTGTGTGTGTCTATTGGTTGCTGGAGGCCTTTTCTCGGCTGTGACTACTTTAATCGATATTCAGTTGAATTTTTATGTGAAAATATATTTCTATGTAGTGGTCGGCTAGGACGTATGGAAGCGACTGATGCGGCTCTGCAAGCTGATGAAATCGAAGCCTTGTCATCGATTTATGGTGATGATTTGATCAGAGAAGACTCGAGTTCAGACGATGCCCAATTTTATTCCATGACCATACGTAATGAGTCGAATAGTATCGAACTGAAACTGTTCGTCAAGTTGCCTCCCGGCTATCCGACCACAGCACCTCCCACTTTCGAAATCAGCTCGCCATATTTGGATGGAAAAGCCAAGAATGCTTTGTCCGAACGATTGCAAGAGATTTATGTGGAAAATCTTGGCCAGCCGATTCTCTTTCACTGGTTCGAAGCAGCTAGGCAGTTCTTGGATAGGAATGACATGGGGGAAGGTGGGGGCGAGGTGGCATCGTACGACGAGGTGGATTCCTCTGAGCACATACATGCCAGTGTGCCCGCCTGCCAAGTCGATCCGAACTCGATCCAATCGGGGGACCCGTTGACTGATCGCAAAAGCACGTTTCAAGCTCACGTGGCCCCCGTTTTAACCAAAGATGACGTGCGGAATGTGCTGGCCCATCTAAAGACTAATCCGAAAGTGGCTCGGGCAACGCACAACATCTACGCGTTCAGGATTTACGATGGAGGTCGGACGTGCATTCAGGACTGCGATGACGACGGGGAGCACCAGGCGGGGTCCAGGCTCATGCACCTGCTCGAGATGATGGACGCTAGGAATGTGCTGATCGTGGTGACCCGCTGGTACGGGGGCATACACCTCGGGCCTGACAGGTTCAAGCACATCAGCAACGTGGCCAGGGACTTGTTGGAGAAGGGCGGGCATGGCAAGCAGAGTGCAGCTGACGGGAAAAAAGGCGATAAGAGGAAGTAGGGTATGGCATGCAATTGTATAATTAGTTTGGGGTTTCATATAAATTATTTTTCATGATGTTTTGGGGGCTTATGTTTATGTGAGGTATGTCTTATGAGTACTTTTGACTGCTCGGGTTGACTCGTGTTCATGTTTTACGAAGCCACCAAGCCCGATATCAGCACATGATTTACTTTGGTCATCTTCTACAGTATTCTATGGTCTTTTCGTGCAAACACATTCAAGATAACCAGCACATTCCACACATGACCAGTAGGAATCGCAGTGTCTTCATAGTTCAGACTGTATGATGAACAGCAGTGTCCATGAGGAAGCTCATGGACGCAAACAGACCAAGGCAAACTGGATATCACGACGGAGAAGACATCATCGTTACTGTTTTTCACTGATCCCAACAGCGTTGCACTTGATCATATTTGAGTTGGTGCGGGATTGGACTGAACGCATTCATCGATCTACAGTGCACGTGTCGACTGCTCGGTTTCTTCTACATAGATGACGCGTCAACGGCGAAATATGGAGATCGTGGTTCATCCTTGTCAAGCTCGTTTATGAAAGCCAATGCGGAAGGGGCTGCGAACAGGATTGCTCGCCTGATGTCTGACGAATTAATTCGACGTAGTTGCCGCTGGTTTATCGCCCCAACGGCTCATGTCTGAAATATGGTCAGTCTGGCAACGAGTGAGCCGTAGCTTCTTGTCTTGTTCGCCACTCATCACCCTTCTTTCCTGTGTGATGTTGGTCTGCAGTGTGTAGCTGCACCACAACGAGATCGTATGACAGCCAGGTGATGCCGAACAGACCAGCAGGGGCGGCCAACAAGACCCACATTCGCAGCCAGGGTCCCATCTTGCTTGTCAAAAGACTAACATGCGTCGTTCGGTAGCTTTCGAATTTGGTTGGTCTCGATTGGAAGCATGTCTATGGCTGATCTGCTGTTGGTGCCGAAGGATATTCAATGCCCCCTTCATCGCCGACCAGTACTGACCAACGACAGGGTCCACCAAGTTGGCTACCTATCAAGTGCGAGGACACGATACGCTTGCGTGCCAAGCCTGAGAAGGGCCTGCTGAATCTGGGAGAAGACGAGGCGCGCGTCTTCTACCGAAGGTTCACGTGGGCCCCGGAATAGAAGATCGAGGATCGCCTCATCCATCGAGTGGGCCAAGGTTCCATACGTCGTCAACGAGTTCAATGACACCAGGTTCAACGCCAGCGACATGACCCGCCGTCCCTACCTCAAAGTGGCACACAATGTCTGAGATACATAGTGTTAGAAATGACCTCAAAGTCAAGGTCAGAATTCTGTCAAAACCCTGATCGGACGACCCTTGGTGAAAGTCAGGGTCAGGTCAGACAATTTTTTGAGGTGTCGGTCAAGGTCATGGGCAGGTCAGACAGTGAAAAACCCAGGTCATTGGAACACTTTGTACAGTAGTATGAGACCAAACCCGAATTGATTAGTGACCGCTGTGTGATCAGCGGCCTCTCTTTATCGTGCATTTCAGCTTGTTCGTTTTCGATTCTCCGCGTCTTGTGTAGTTGACTGGTCATCGGCTCGATAAGTGACTTGAGCAGCTGCACTACAGTCTCGCCTGCCGCGTTACGGTATGTAATAAAAACGGGGAACAGTGAAAGTCAGGCAGGTGTCTCGATAAGTGTCCCTTCACATTCGAGCGTGTGGTTGGTGCACATGGGCGCGAGCTGGCAGTTGTCGCCTCGACCTATCTGCAGTACTGTTCTATCTGCAAACGAACGAACGGGCTTCAGCACGATTGGGTTTACTGTGGGTGGCAATCGGCTCTTCTACGCCTTCTGAGCACTGTCCATCTGCACTGTGCGTTCCTGCCATCAACCACAGCGGCGTTTTGAACCCGCGTCTTCGTTTTCCTGCCAAATGAGGGCGGTCCCACGTTGTAGTATAGTTCATTCTCTCTCTCGCTTCCGACCTGAGCGGCTGGTCAGCAACTTTGCACTTACTTCTACCCTGTCTTCTGCACGTCAACCTCGGCAAGGGCATCCTTAAAAATGTGTGTGGTCCATGTTGTCGAGGTCACATACGCACTAATTGTCAGTTGACTGGCTATCTGTGGTTGGTCATAAAGTCATACAGAGACAAATGAGCCCATGCCATGTGTGATAGTTAAGATCGAATTTGAAAGTCATGTTTACTCCAAGTACATACTGGTACACGCGTATGCTCTTGTGAGGGTTGCGCGTAGGTGTTGAGCATGCAGTTTATTCGAATCAAATAAGTCCCTCATTAAAGTTCGCAAGACTTTCGTCACATTCTGAGGACGCCCTTCTTCGCAGAGCAACTTTTGACAGAGGACATTTGAAATTGATCACGCCGCTGTTTCTCGCATTGCATTGCATTGCCATTGATTTTTGCTCCAGCTCTTCTCGCTCAAGTCGAGTGCACGAGGAAGATGTCTCTTTTGACTCTCAAAAGCAGCGCCTCGGAGGAGAGGCTCTTCAGTCGACAGCAGTCGAAACGGCATCTTTGTGGTCGACATGGGAAACGCTTTCAAAAAGAGTAGCTTAGGAGATTTGAATTTATTCAGCAATGCCGGCGTATTCACCAAGGAGCAACTGGACGAATATCAAGATTGTACATTTTTTACCAAGAAGGATATTATGCGGTGAGTAATGCATACCAGGCCAGATTGTGCACAAATGTTTGTAGCATCTGTTTAGCCTACAGCGAGACAACGTCAGTACCACCAACTGTCTTATCCATGTTTTAGGATCTACAAAAGGTTTTACGCACTGAATCCGAACAAAGTGCCCACAAATATGCAAGGCAATCGGACTGGTATTGTGACACTATCGTTCGAGGAGATTGAGAAAATGCCAGAACTTCGGGTGAGTGGTCTGATGGCCATGTCATTGCTCGTCAAACAACCGGCCCTCTGCTCACAGCCCAGGTCGTAGACTTTCCGTGTTGTGCACAAGCTCCATCAGCAGGCGCAAGCAGATGGGGTGGGCTTCACACAACCAACATACTCGAAGTTAGAGGGAGCCCGCCCACCAAAACTGGTCAATAATGATCAAACTCAAAAGGTTATCCCAGGTGCCATTTCAAGCATCCTAAGGACCTGTGAGTTGGTAAATCATCACTTGTTGCCCTAGGGGATAGGATCTGAAACAAGTCCAGCACATACTGCATGTTCCCATACAAAAGCTCTTACTTGGACACTGCAGTCGTACAGTATGTACAGTAGTAGGCCCATTAGGGGCACTCAATGGAAAATGATAATGGGAGACTTACGATCAGAAGGTGCTTTGTGATCCGGGTACTCACACCTATGCGACAAAAAGTAGTTACGGGTATAGTGCACATGTGATTGCTGCTGCTCTGCTGCTCTTATTGTAGACGCATCTAATGCACGATGTAGAGGCTCCTCTGGCAATCGAACCTATGCACGATCAGACAGCTGGGAACGCCACCCGCTTGGCTGATGTTTCAGCCACGGCTGGACGGGTCAGGGGTCTCCTTTGGTCACTCCTTTCAGTAACACGGACCCAGACGTATGCAACACTGCACCTCGCCCACTGTGCATTCAGCGGTTACTATCCGAGAGGCAATCTAGCACGAGAGGAGTTGAGAGGAGCTAAAACCGAGTGAAGCACTGCTGCCCATTTTAGGAGAACCCATTTCGAAGACGCATTTGCGAGGTTTTTTCTGAAGATGGATGCGGCAATCTAACATTCGACGACTTCTTGGACATGTTCTCTGTTCTCTCCGAAAGTGCACCATTGGAGCTGAAACTGAAATACGCCTTCCGTATTTATGGTATGGCACTTATGACGGGGTTCCCTGGAATCTGGTCTGTTTCGGCTTTCGGGAAGAGCAGCTTTAATGTTTCGGGGCCAAAATGTACAAAACTCTGTATCGCCCGAAAAGGCCTGCCACAGACGAAAAGATCTTGACGGAATTTTAGTGAAATCCAAAATTATGAATTAAGCATTGTATTGTAAAGGTTTCCCTGACGCAACACATTTCTCACCAGCATACCATACTGCTGCTGAAGTTTGAACACACAGCCCTTGCGGCAGTGGGCTGGCAAGGACTGTGCATTCTGACATGGCGCCCTTATCAGGAGGATATGATGCTTGAAAGTAATGGGCATGAGGAGATTCCATCCATGGAGCGAACATGTGACACCTTAGTCAGTGCCAGCTTGGCACCATATCAGTGCCATGTACAATCCGCAGTGCTCACACTGACTCGGCCATTGGCCCTTCTATTTTAGACCACGATCAAGACGATCTGATTGGGCGGACTGATCTGGACAAAGTTTTACGTTGTCTCACCCGCGAGGAACTGAGCGACGACGAGATCCAATTCATCATCGACAGGGTAAGCCCCTGTCACGCCAGCAGGCGAGACTGTATAGTTGTTTCGATTTTAGATCATGGAAGAATCAGATTTAGACACCGACGAGCACTTGAGCTATGCCGAATTCGAACACGTCGTTTCTAGATCGCCCGATTTCGCCAGGACCTTTCACGTCCGTATATGATTCCAAGATGAGCATCGATGTTGTATGAAAATGTGTCAACTGCTTCCAGGCCGCTGTTCTTTCATTGAATTTTCACCCATCCGTATAACCCGCATATCCCCACACAGAACCCACCTATTAGCACAATATTACCCTCCTGTCATGTTCTCACTCCAAACTGAAAACCAAGTAACAGCATCAACCATAATCGCTTAACAATGATAAACTAATTTATCACATTCATGGTTTGTCGACTTCAAAATCACTGCCGCCCTTACGACCCCTGGGAGAGCTCTCCGAGGATTCCTCCGACTCACTACTGAAATAGCCTTTTGGGAGTCTATCCACATTTGGCGATGACTGCTGAGCCGTCGAAGAAAGCGAAGAGTAGATGCCCAGTGCCTGAAACGGCAAATAAAAAAGTATTTTCATCGAGCGTCCTAACTAAGGTCAAAAACTCAACTAGCAGGAATATCACCCAAAAGTATGGTAATGGGAGCCCATACCCAAGCCGCCGTGAGTTTACCTGTGCAACCATTCCAGCCGCATCGCCAGCATTCGCAGGCACAATGACAGTATTGGAAGATTTGGCCAAGTTACCAAAAGCGCCGACATACTGTTCAGCCACGGACAAGGCAGCCGCGTTACGTCCATTCTAAAAGCAACCATAGAGTGCAGAATAAATCTAAATTTCTCAAAATCTCATTCACTCACCTGAGCTTGCAAAGCCTCCGAGACGAGATTGATGGCTTTCGCCTGTGCACCAGCCTTCAACGTAACTGCGCTCGCCTCGCCAGACGCTACTGTCGATATGGCTCTAGCTCGAGCTTCAGCAGTTATTCTAATGGCATTGGCTTCACCTAAAATTACAAAAAGTTGAACCGTTAAAACCAATCTCAGCCACCCCTATTTGGTCCAGCCTTGTTTCTGACCCTTTAACTTTCTTACCTTCAGCTCGATTAATCTGCTCCTGTTTCTTTGCCTCAGAGGCCAAAATCGTTTCCATTTTGCTACCCTCGGCAACATTGATTTTGGCCGCTTTTACACCTGAAACACAAAACAGCTCGCTTTAGCATGTCTCAATGACCGCCCCCCCCCCACGCCCAGCAGCCCTTACCCTCGGACTCCAAAACAGCAGCTCGTTTCTTCCTTTCCGCTTCCACTTGTAAGTGCATTGCTAGAATCACGGATCGTCAGAGGCTGGCGGCCGTGAGTAGCTAAACAAAAAGAATGTACAATCACTCCACTACTTACCCTCTTCTATCCTAGATGGCATTTTCATATCCCCTAAATCGGAACCGATTCGACATTGATATTCAAACAGAGGAAAAAGACTTACTAATCTCGTAACGCATGCAAGTCAGGCCCCACGGATCAGCAGCTTTGTTCAACGCCTCTGAAACGTAAATTAACCGAAACATGTGAAATTTATACAATATCAAATACCAACAGCCTTACCAACGATGTTGACGTTCAATGACTCTCGCTCACGAAATACAGTATCCAAAGTAATCTTGCCTACTTCTGATCGCATGGTGGTCTGGGCCAATTGAGTTATAGCGTATTGAGGATCCTCGACACCGTATGAAGCCTGAAGTGAGGCTGGTTTGCCATGCGATGATGGGCACATTACGTGATATATAAAACTGGCATACCTTATAGGGATCGACCACTCGTAAGTATAGAACACCATCGATTTGAAGAGCCACATTGTCTCAAAGAGGAAAAAGGTAAAGCGACTCTTGGCTCAAAGCATAGTACTCACAAGACAGGCACTTACCTACTGTAATTGCCGACTGCTGAGGTATTTCGATAGCCAGTTCTTTCAAACTTTGCACATATTTGATTTGATCGACAATCGGTATTAAAAAATTGATTCCCTGAAATGAGGAGCACTTATGTACTGTAGTTCAGGGAGACGAGATCTGACGAGTGAGAAAAAATCCATTTCGAAACCGAATGACCCATAATCAGAGCATAAACAGAACTACACAAAGCAAGACTGCTTGGACCCGTCCAGGGACCTGAACCAATACGAAATCTCGAATTCGTGTGACCACCCAGCCCAGACCTCCTAAACCGACAATGCATACTGCGGGTATGAGCACTTTGGAAAGACATCACAGATTCAAGTTGTGATAACGAAACAAAAAATACGAGTTCACTGTTTTTAAGCCTCCTATTCTCCGTTTCCCTGTTTTTCACTTTTCCTACAAACAAATTCACCACCTACTGGATCCAAAATGCAGTTGAACCTTCCCATTCGCTCAACAACCCAGGCCTCCTGCTGTGGAACGAAAAGAATGGCCGTATTCATGGGCAAGCGATGGCGATATCGAACTGCATTCGAGCTCACTCGACCAAAATCTGTCGCTAATTTTAAAAGTCCTATCGGCCGTCGACCTAATGCAAAAGCCTGCAAAAATATAAGTCATGAAAAACCAAATATTTAGCCTACCCAAAAATTATACTGGTGCATGGCAACTTACCATAACTGGTAAACTTCAAATGCCTGGTTGGGTACGACTGATCCATCAAAATTCAGTAGCAAAATACGAAAAAGTTATAGAGGGATGATGCCACCTAATTCTCACTCGTTAAGAAAAACTGAAACTACAGCAAAAAGGCTGGAAACAGAAAGTAACTACAGTGAACGTTTTTCAAACAGATAATAATTAAAGAACAAAGAAAAAAGCGACCAATTAAAACTGATGTTCGATAAAATCTCCCTAGAAAATTGCTTTAACAAGTGAAGAATAAGCTACGAAGGATGCACGAAGGTTTTTGAGCGCGCAGCAGGCAATGCAAAGGAGTGATGCAAGGTTACACAACAGTCCTCATTGTCGATGAGTCATGGTAATGAGCGACAACTGTGCTTCAACGGCCGTGAGTTAGCTTTGATCAGACGTCCTTCAGTGAATACAGCATCAGTTCGATTTCTTTGCTCACAGGGCGTTCACAAGTGTATGATTGTCAATTACTGATCAACAGTGCCTAGAATTGACATATGTATGTACAGAGGGCATAAAAACAAACTCATATAGCGCAGTGCATGCTAACTAAAATCAACTGATCGCTATCCCGCTATTTCCGCTTCTTTCTGCCCGTTGATTCCCTCTTGGCTGACGTGGATGAAGTCGTGACGATCTGTTCGGGAAATGATAACGAGGACGAGGAAACCGAAGAGAAATCTAAGTGGCTAGTAGTCTCTCCATTTGCACCAGATGTAGAAGATGAAGCGCCAGCAGTGCTCGTACTTGGATCGGTTGTTCTCGAAGTACCCCCAGCCGCGCACTCGACGAACAGTTCTTTCAATAAGTTCAATTCCCGTTTCAATGTGTCTACCTGCCTTTCCAATTCCGTATTCTCATTTCTCAATTCTTGAACGCGTTCACTATTTTGCGATTCCTTTTGACGGCTTTTCTCACGAGATTTTTTCACCGCTTCATTATTCCTGGCTCGTTTGGCTCGATAGGACTCATCTTCGCTGTCCCCGCTTTGTCCGCCACCAGTTTTTCGTTTTCCCATCTTGAGCGATAGACTAACAGGGTTTCACCGCAACAAAATTTATAAGCCGAACCCAAATCCACGGATTTTAAAACCGAATCGAATCCCACCCTAAACCCTAAACTCGTGCGCTGGAGAGCACAGTCTGAACATGCTACGCGAGGTTTATCGTAAAAAGCGCCAATTTCAAATTGTTGAGGTCTGCGCAGCTTTGCGTTCGTTCATTTGGGCTTGTTCATTCATGCGCCTGCACGTACAGTTTTGCAATTGGATCCTTGCAAAGTAAATAGGCATTACGTCTCGCGTATCATCGGCACTAGTGGCGCGCATTCCCACGGTTTGGGTCCTTTTATGGGAGGTGATAGAGTAGCCTACTGACGACTATAGAAAGTGTCGGGAGTATGCTATTTCACAATGGGTCAATTACTTAGGGTTCCGAGTGCAGTCCAAGTTAGGGGAATTTGTTCAAATTCATTTCTTTGCCAGACAGTGGGGGAGGGCACGTGGGTCTGACACTTGGATGAGAGTGTGTGTGGCATGGTTTGTGTGGTGTGCACGGAGGGAAAGTAGCGAGTCTAATGGAAACTAATTATAGGCGAGCAGTCCCTCGGCTCGCATGCCCCTTTAGCCTTGGAGAGGCAGCTTATGCGTGTAGGAAGTAGACGTATGTGGGGTATTGATTTGGGAGGAAGGTGGACGATTAAGGCAATTTAGAAGATGGACGGATTCGGATTGGCGTCAGCCGGGACGTTTCGTTTTTTGCTTCTGGCGCTGCTGGAGGCCGAGTGGTGCAATCGAAGGCGAGCCGCTTCGACCGGCTGTGCGGACAGTGGCGTTGGTTGGAGCGGTTCTTCTTATTACTGGCAGTCATACTATCTTGAAGACGGAAACGAAAATAGTGAGTGAAGGAGGACTATGGGCCTCTTGTCCAATGCCGCCATCTCATCCATATCCATTCCGCGGGCATTAATAAAATGCGCTGGCACTGGAAGCCCGGCACCTTAGACTGCTCCCCCGCTTCCTACTAATCCTCATCGATAGAAGCCTGTTGCCCGGACGATACCAGGCCCGCGCTCGGACCAGTCTCGACTGCCAGCCACTGTATTCCAACTCCCTGCGCGCCGTTTAGGGACGACTCGAGGAAGCCTTTTTAGACTAATCGCCCCATATTCCTCATTTTAAGCCTCATCGAATAGGAAACCAACGCCAGCTGCTCCTCGTCCGCCCCCGCCACAGCACTGGATTAAGGCTTTCTCAAGCCGAAACCATCTCGGCTCGAAAAACTGAGACCAACCGGCCACCATGCACGCACCAATTGCCAGCATTGATTCCGCATTCTCTCCTTTATTTCATTTAAATTTACTAGCATAAATCTGATTCCATATCCCCCGTCGAATGGCAGCACAGCTCGGCTGCAGACCCGCCAGTTGCCCATTCATTTGACGCCTCGCAAAGACTTGCTGATATTGTCGGCCGCACCGACAAATCTAGGTGCCCTCGATTGCATTCCACCCCATTGACACTCAGACTGATAAGCTGATAGCTGAGGAGCCCCCTTCGCCCTCTACTGACACTTGAACCCGTCAACTACAAAAGTCAATTGGCCATGATAACTGTGATGGATAAGACTTAAAAGAGTCTTCGTCGCTTGGCTCCTTGGTCTGACCACTATTTCACTTCGAATACATTATGCCCACATTGTTCGCGACGTGTTTGGCCGATGTGGAAATTATTCTTCAATTTGTCCTTGACAAATTCAGTAGCTTCTACATTCCAGTGAAGAATCTAAGCTTATTCCATTTTTGGTCATTCCGCGAATACAGTAGGCCGAGTGAAGGCGAAACTGGCAACGAGCTTGGTTGCGCTCATATCGTCGATTCCTTTTCTCAGTGCAGACAAAATGAGCAGAATGATCAACAATTTTATGCTTTCGGCATTTTTCGCCGTTCTTTTTTTGATTCAATTAGTTTTTAAAGGTAAGTCGAGGACGCATTTTTGCAAGCACCATGTGTCAGCATGCTATCGTGATGTGCTGCACAAAACAAAACTCAGCTACGTGTGGCCATAATTATGTAGATTGCGAGGAGTTCGCAGAGCATAAGGCACTCTACGCTTGCTTTGACTCTTGACTAGTGTCACTCTTATGGAGTAGGTACTAGCTCCAGGAGACGGGGAGGGAAGAAGGGGTCTATTGAACACCGCCGCATCATGACTTGTCTCGGAGCTAGCGAGACATTATTATGCTGGGTTCGGGCTCTGTATCGACTCGTGTCGCCTTCACTAATCCTTCGCGATACCTATCACTTACTTGTGGGCTATCCTTATCACTGATAACAGATTGTCCAGACTTATGGTGCTTTTAGCCACATTCTCATTTACCATTCACTCAGGGTAGCATTATCTTATCACCACTTTTTAAATATATCATTATCTTATAACTCTGAAGAATAACGAGACCGTAAAAAACAAATTGTAAAAATATGCTCCTACTGTATCATTTTTATGCAGTCTGTCCCCTGGCCACTATCAAACTGCTTTATCACTTGCTCTCATCCATATCCCGTACTCGTGCCATTATTACTTTGTCTTATCACCATCTTTTGCTTGTAGCCACGTGTTCCGACGATGAAGATCGATTAATTACGGATTTATTTCGCAGTTACAACTCGCTGATAAGACCAGTCCCCAGCGTCAACGCGAGTGCTTTAGTGGTTTCCTTCAGTTTGGCTATGATCTTGCTCATAAACGTGGTAAGTACGAAAAGGACTCGACCTGCGTGCCATTCCGTCATTGATTGTGATCAAATGTTCTAGGACGAAAAAAATCAAATCATGCAAACGGTAAAATAATTTCCTCATTTTTGCAATATTGAGTCACATGAAGTGTTGTTTTTTCAGAATGTATGGCTAACATTGGTAAGCCTTATTTGAGTGTGCCTTGATCTTGTGGAGGTGACAGCTGTCTGAGGTCGTAGAGAAAGGTTTCGAGCAGGGTTTGCTGCAAAAAATTTCACACATTTCACGACGAATGATCGGAAATCGAAGCCCATGACAAGACTGTCACCACAGCCACAGGATGGCCTTCCATTTCAGAAATGGATGGACTATCAGCTGACTTGGGATCCGGAAAACTATGGCAAAATAAAGACAATACGCGTGCCTCCTGATAAGGTTTGGTAAGGGTTAATTTTGATAACCAAACTGATGTTATAAATGAGTCACTGATTTTGTTTTAGGCTTCCTGATGTGGTTCTTTTCAATAAGTGAGCCGGAACTGATAATCAGTGTTGAGCTAGGCTGCATGAGATACGTTTTAGCGCTGACGGCCGTTATGAAGTGTCTTTCTATTCGAACGTTGTGATCGAGTCAACTGGTACTATGCTTTGGGTGCCACCAGGTACTGTATGCTGAGAAGTGTTGGTTTTGGTGTGCCTCTGCATGTTCTAAGCTTCAAACACTGATGTATTTCATACCAAAATTCTTGTGCTGTGTGCTTATCACAGGCAGGTGAGAAGAGAGTTACTAAGATTTGAGTTTAGTCATAATCGATAAAAGCTTCACTCATAATTTCAGTGATACCCTATCACTTTCGTATCACCACCTTTTCCATGTTTCAGCAATTTACAAAAGTTCGTGTACAATCGATGTGGAATATTTTCCGTTCGACGAACAGGAGTGCTCTATGTAAGGCCGTCCTGTCTCTCGTATCAGTTCCCTACAATCTACTTTCCAATTCCAGGATCTTTGGTAGCTGGACATTCAACAAGGATGAGGTGCAGATTGATTATTTGGAGGGCAAAACCCGCGTAGAACTAAACGATTACTCGCCGAGTGGCATTTGGGACATTATGGACGTGCCCGCTGATTTGCTCCCTGAAAAAGCACAAATCAAGTTCCTTATAAGGATCAGGAGAAAAACCTTGTTCTATACGGTATGACCAGAAGCGGGGGGGGGCACGCTCAGGAACAGAACAATCTAGGATTCTCCCACATGGAAATCACCTCAACTCGTCCGTCTCGTATAAATGTATTTACCCTCCCCTTCGATGATGTGTGTAGAAAAAACAAGTTAAATATTGCTAGAAGGTTCTACTATGTATCGCATTTTTTGCCAAAAACAGTAGAACTACAGTTTCTTGGCTAAGATATCAAATACAAAAAATGGCGGGAAATGTGCATCTGCTATTTGCCCATATACAAATACTGTAGGTTTATTGCTGTCTTTCATAGACCTGCGCAGAATCAGCACCCTCTTGTCGTTGCCTGATTTCCGCACACGCGCACTCAAACCATGGGAGCTGTGCTTTCCATTACCCTGCGTCATAAGGATCTAGGCGCGCGAATTCAAATTTTTGGATTGTTTGAAATTGCCTGTACCGACTTTGGAGATATGGCTAGACTCTGAGCAGAATTTCACGATAAAACTTTTTCCCAGGGTACTGTGGTTCCCCGATGCTAGTTTCCACATGAATCCCACATATGCAATAAATTTGCAATTTAGGTAATTCTCATCATTCCAACCGTATTAATGGCATTTTTAAGCATGATGGTATTTTATTTACCAGCCGATGCATCTGAAAAAATTACGTTAGCCATTTCAATTTTACTGGCTTTGGTGGTGTTCTTATTATTAGTGTCGAAAATACTCCCGCCAACATCATCAACGATTCCCCTGATGGCCAAATATTTATTGCTGACATTCGTCATGAACATAATCACCATTTTGGTGACAGTCATAATCATAAATATCTATTTCCGAGGACCGACCACTCATCGCATGGCGCCTTGGATTCGACACATTTTCCTCGATATCTTGCCTAAATTTCTTATGATGCAAAGACCCAAGAGACCATCCACTTATTCGAATGCTGCTTGGAAAGCGTCTTTGGGACACGGGCGACGGAAACGTCCATCGTCGTCGACTGGTGGACGGACGGACGAGGAAGAGGAGGAGGAGGAGGAGCGGGTGCGGCCGGGCTCCACTAAGGAATCGCACGTCTTCTACCCGCCCACACCAGTCACACCGGGTAAATTCATCGAAATGACTAAAGTACATCATCCGAATTGCAGTGCAGCCGCGGCTCGAAGGACTGTCTCGCCGCAGACATCGAACGAACTCGTTGAAACACCGATCGGACCCGCCCGATCATCACCAAATCATCGGAGAGCCGAGCCGCCGCCACCACCGCCTCGATTCGATGAGTTGGATACGGCCCAGCTCTTATCACCAGAGGCCTATCGAGCTATCGAAGCCATCGAATACATCACCGAACATCTCAGGCAGGATGATGAACATAAAAAGGTACTCGAAATTTTGAATTCCTACCTTTGGTCGCACCAAAACTACCTTATCAGCTTGTCACTAGAATAACCTTTTGAATATTTGAATTTCCCGCTGGCAGAAAAACTTACAATCGCACTCAAACCATCTCATCACTGAAATCCCTTCTTAACAGTTTGAATATCCCGCTCGGATTTCACCACAACCGCTGTATAAGCTCATCACGTGAACCACTTTTTGAAAATTTGAACTTCCCGCTTGCAGAAAAGCCCACAATCGCAACCTCCCTTTCACTTAGTCTCTGTACCATTTTGACGTTTCAGGTGCGGGACGATTGGAAGTACATAGCTATGGTTATCGATCGATTACTGCTCTACGTATTCTTTGGCGTGACTGCGGGTGGCACGCTGGGCATATTGCTCAGTGCACCCAATGTGTTCGAATACGTCGATCAGGATTCCGTTATCGCCGCTATCAAAGCCAAGGCTTCAGAGTCTCTGTAGCTTCCCCGTGTACCAAGAGTCCCTGCGAATATTTGCTCTGTCGTGTATTTTTCTATTCGCTTGTTAACTGACTGATAGGCGTTCCTTCGTTGATTATTTGTGCGAACCCATGCAAACTCTAAAAAGTTCTCCATATTTGCACTTGTTTTGTTTATTCTAGATATAAAAAAAAACATATTTTGGCATATAATTTTTGTGAAAAAAGATATTTCGAGAAGGAAACTGACAATATTTATAGTCAGTGATAAGCCACAGGAAACGCGTGGTACTTACAGAATCTCGTATGAAACATGATTTTAGTCTGAAAGACTAGCAGCTACGAGGAAGTGTTAGCAGAAGACAGGTATTGGTATTTTATACAAGTGAAATAAGCGCCGATAAAATTATCTTTGGCGTCCGTGCAAGAAGTGATAAGAAAAGATTAATGTCTCCTGACTCCCGGAGGGCGTTTCCCGGTGCCGTCCAAGAAGAATACGCCACCGTCAGCTGAAATTGCACAAATGTGGTCATTAAAACCTAGAATTTTATCAAAATTTTCGTATCGCACCTGCACAATATGTCGGACACACTCCAGCCTCGCCAGGTTTTCCAATAGGGCCTGAAATTGACGGATGGCAGGTCATAGAAATCGGCAACTTGAACAGCAGTGCATACCAGGTTGACCAAGGGGTCCTGGCTGACCATTCCTTCCTGGCTGTCCGGGTTGGCCCTTGGGCCCTTTCGCCCCTGGCGGACCAGGTTGACCATCCTCGCCAGGGTTGCCGGGTGGACCTTAGATGGGAATAAATTAAGTGAGTCCTGATATTCAACTTACCCACACGCCGTACCAGGGGGTCCTAAAAACAACAGATATTGTCAGTATTGTCATTGTCAAAAATTACAATATGTTGGGGCGAAAACTAGTGATTAGCAAATTTTGGAGAGGTAGGTGAACAAGATATGGCGGATGGCCGAAGTTTGTTCTGCATATCCGGGCTGTAGGGGTCAACACATCAAAGCTATCGTACTAAATAATTTTAGAGCTTGATCTACCGGATCGACAGGGGTTATGTCAAAAGGACAGGGTGCAGTACAGCTAGCCCCCCTACTACATACTCGCACATGTACAATGCACATGCTCATGACCTTATAAAAATTTATTGGTTTTTAGTCTAGGCTATCAGACCGAACAGAAAGAGGGGCCACACTACAGTCACTCAAGATATTCGTATGTCCTAAATCTTAGATAGCATATGTTGATTTTAATGTAGTGACAACCTATTGCAGAAGCGTAAGCATTTCAAAAAGAGCATATAGATAGCATATTCATATTCATTCAAAGATAGCATTAGATAGCATATCTTATTCCTTGCCTTGCATCACGGCGCTGTGGCAGTCCTAAGTTTTGGACATGTAAAGTCTGACGTTGCAGTCATCTAGACATTGCGCGGTGTCTAGATGACTGGTGTAAAGTGTAAAGTGTGTGACTGTAAAGTGGCGCAGGTCAGGTGGGCGGATATTCCGGTGATCAAGGCTCAGAATTTCTTGCCGTCGTAATTTATGTCTTCAAAACAGTCTGACCGAAAAGCACTCTCACCAGCAGGTCCAGGATCGCCTTCATCACCAGGGTCGCCCGGGATCTAAGAAGATAGGACGTTGTAAGTTTGCAATAAAAATGGGTCAAGACGCGTACCAAGGGGGACGCTTGAGCAGGTAGACCAGGATCACCGACTGAGCCGTCACGTCCAGGCTCTCCAGACAGACCTAAAATGCTTTTGCTTTAGCCTATTGTGGGACACGACTGTCAGAGCCTGTGCGCGTACCTGGTGGTCCGCGAGGTCCGGGGTCGCCTACAACTCAAGTTCAGTTAGCTAAGACGAGAATACACTCGGAAATGATGCGTACCATTCCTTCCGTTCTCTCCATTCTTTCCAGGCGGGCCAGGGGGTCCTGCATCGCCTTCGGGTCCAGCAAGACCATCAGGACCAGGTGGCCCGGCAGGGCATGGCTAAAGAAAGAATGTTTCCTTGGATGAAAACCTGCTGAAATGGGTGGTCCGAGATCTAATGTAGCCCGCAACATACCTTACACGGCGCTGGTGTTCCCTAAAATCAAAAGGCAATAAGTTTTACTTGCACTTTTATTGAAAATTCAAACACCATACCTCCACGCATGGCCTCATCGGTGCCATGCCTGCAAAGTAAAGCAAGGTTTCCCCATCGTCTTATCTAACTTGTCAACATGCCAATTTTCAACTTGTGGTTCCACACCCACACAGTAGTCCATGTGTATGTACTGTATAGCCATGCCACAGTGGAGGAACATGTTTAATGTATGAAGCACAAGGAAGATCGAAATTCTTACCTGGCATTCCTGGCACGCCTGGTACTCCTGGTTTGCCCTAAAACAATAAATGACGTCATCACGACCTTCACACAAGACTGCTCCAGAGCGCATGCATGGGGCCTTTGGTAGTGCTTATTGATTTGCAACCTACTCGTTGGCCGATTCTTGAGCACGTTAGACGCAGTGAACAAAAGGAGTTCGACAGAATTCTGGTGTTTTCTCCCTGAACTGGCTATGTGAGCCATTCCCCGCATCTCTCACGATGATATGGGTATTGCGCATAACCGTCTCCTGTTCCACAAAGCCCCTCCACTTACTTGTGCAACAGGCTGAACGGCCGTACGTTGGAGCAGGTACCACGGGGAGTGGATGGGCTCAAAAACACTCCAGGCAGCCCACCTAGTCGTAGGAGCCTGAGACACAACCCGAAGCGTTTCTGCCTCACCTGCAGGAGCTTATCGAGCGGCCAACGAAGGCAAGCCAATACAGTGGTCCCATAAGGCGGCCAGTCGGGGCAACCAAATACACATCCTTCCCCATTGGGCAAACACGCCTAGCACACTTGTTTCTTACACAAACTTAAGCATAAAGATACAACAAGGCAGATTTGATGCAGCCGTGTTGGAGGAACGCAGACAAGCGCAGTGCACTGTGCCCTGATTTATCATGCGAGTATCAGCAAATCCTCAGCACAAGGGCATCCTGGACCATCACGTGATGACGTGATAATCAGTCAGCTTCAACCTCCAACCTCATTTCCTATGTTAGGAACACACCGACGATACCTCTGTTCATGTACATGTTCATGTCTTACCACATCACCAAACGCTTATGCGCACTCGAGGGTTAAAGGACACATTTCACACGAAATGATTTACCGGCCCGCGAGTCGAACACTCGCCCGTAACTGCGCACCTGGCGTGAGAGGCAGACGCCTAACCCACCAGGCCATGAGGCCTCTGGGCTTTCCTGACCAGCTCATTGGCTCATGGGGCATCGCTTCCCTAACGGAAGGAGGAATGTAGTACTGTGGGTGCGTTTGGCCTGTGGAGAAGGTCGTGTATGTGGTTGCCTTAACTGGCCGCCGCCTATCAGTTGCCTTCGATGGCCGCTCGATACGCTCCTCCAGGCGAGGCAGAACCCGTTGGGTTGATGACTCTGGCTTCTACGACTAGGAGGCCTGCCTGGAGGGTTGCCCATGGTATCTTCTCCAATGTAGGGCAGGTACTCCGCCTATTACGCTGACTGGCTCACAGATTTGCAGTGTTCAACCCAAACACTCCCAGTCCGACCTGTGTACCCGCTCAGCCACTTACATTATCTCCGTTCTTTCCAGGTATTCCAGGTGGCCCGGGCGATCCTGGGGAACAGCACGGCTGGCACTGTTGTCCCGGTGCTTGTGTAGCAGGCCCGACATACCCCTGATCGGGGGCAGGCTGAGAAGGATAAACTTGCCTGACCGTTCGATTGGTTTCCATTTGTTTCAATGTCTGAAGCTCCGTCACTCCGTGCCAAATGTCTGCTGCTGATTCCTACAAGTACCGTTGAAGTAGGCACCAGAGGAGTCACGCTGGTAGCAGGAAAGGGTTCGAATCCCACCCGGAAGGGGTTTGTGTCGGCCTCCTCCAGGTTGCACGACAATAAAAGAGCACACTGGCCCCACTCACTCTGCAAAAGCCGACATCGGCGTCCATTTGCAACTGTATCCGTTCGATGTAGTGATAGACCATGGGGAGGGTAATGCTAACTGATAAGACTGCAATCATGCTAAATCCTATGGACGAGAAGGCCACTACTTTGTAGGCCTTCTCCCTCAGTTCGTCCAGTTCCATGACGGCACGACCACCTTTCACCGCCCAGACTTGTCGAATTAAATAATACGAAACGAGTAAAAACTTCACCCAATCCTTGTTCGGTGTCAATGAGAAAGAGAGACTAAAACCAAAAAGGGATTCAAAAACGTCGAATATGGAAAGTGATACATTGAGAGGCGCGCCCTGGGACGTGTAAAACACGTTCACCCGTGACTTGGGCCAGTGCACTAGCCTCTTACCGCCATCCGCGTAAATACCAATGGCCATGCACGGCACGCCGATGGGGGCCATCAACCGCGACGCGCAACCATACCGCGACCTTGTAACCTAAGCCTCCTACCACCAGCACCGAACAAGACATTTCGAGGAAAGGGAACTTTTTGAAAGTGCCAGAAAGTGAGAATACATCCTCGCAAATGTAGGTAACATTGGCCCAGTGAAAAGCAATTTCGACCAGAGCACATCTTCCCTCGTCACAACAACTTTTTATACAAAAGTGTTTGATGCCTTTTTCATACGAGGCTTAGAACCAGGCATGCGTAACCAATACATTCCTAGTGCGTGATAAGTCTCCCCCTTTGACACCCCGACCACGCGCATCCTAGTCACACTAAAGTGATGACCCACAGCTGGCCAAGCGAACAAACCATGTTACGCCACTTGGTGACGTAGACCCACTTCACTGCACAATGCCCTTATCTCGGCCAAAGTGATGCTGCCTTTTTGACCTGGTATGCACTGCCATAATACGATCCCCACTCGCGCCCCCTTTCACTAGCTTAGGCCTCCCCGCTGTTCCCCGTCCAAATTCCAAACATTTGACCAGTTTCAGACAGACGCAGCCAAGTGTTGTTTTTAGACTCTTTTGGCATCCGTTCAACACGCCGACCTGGATTTGACATGACAGATGAACAGCACCCACCAGTTCGCACTTTTCCCTGTAATAACTCAACTGCTTGAAGGTGCAGCTGACTCGGGCATCCAAGCGATGAAGGGGTGCGTGAAGGTCATTCAATTCAGACTGGCAATGCCAATCGGACCAAAAATTACCAGATTACAAAAAATCTCCTGGCAGAATATTAAAAATGCTAGGACTGCGAGATGATGGATAGTGCGATGGCGGCTATTTCGTGCACAATCCTTCACATTCCTTCACCCTCGACTGCGCTACCTGCACATGCAGATCACAAGATTTACGCCACCTGATGCAGTGCAGTGGACCTTGCCTTTACAGTGTGCAGCCTGGCGGCTTGTGGCCGCGGTGGTGCAGCGGTTCGGCAACCACTCGCTTCCAAGCATTGTATTGCTTGGGAGCGAGTGGCTGGACTCGTCCCTAGTTCGATCCCTAGTGATGGTGGTCGGTTTGCGAGCCATAAACCCTCGCTGACCTTGCACGCCAGGCCAGGTCACCTGGGGACTCACCCGGACTGTCATGGTTGTCGAACACTGACAGGGTTCACAGCCCACCCGCCATTGTCCAAGGAAGTCGGTGTCCTGCCCAGGATGCCCTCGCGTGGAGGTACTCCAAGTGGAGACACGCAGAGGGACGCTGTTGTGTCTGACGGTCCCCGCACGGCCCAGCTTATACTTGACTGCTGGCTGGCCAGAGGCAAACCAGGCTTCAGCCGGAAAAATGTAAAAAGAAGTGATAATCTGCACAGAAATGGTTGCCTCGCTGAGCAACAGGGTCCCACTACTGGGGATGGTGGGGTCCACACAACAGTCAATATTCGAGTAAGTGTATTGCATACTGGTGTGGTCAAAGAGTCACAGTCGACGAAACCGATGGTTCACTTCCTTGATTATCATCTCACGTTAGTCCCGATACTAAAAGCCAGTTTCCGTACACTGCCCTTCAGGTATATGGCCATACTAACAGGTTGTTGCTCAAATCTGTACGGCCACTGAGGTACCTGGTGGGCCTTTATTACCCGACATACAATATAAAACTTGAGCATTCAGCGGGAATCGAACCCGCACCTCTGAGACTGGTGTCATGATGCAGGTCGTCATACTACAGGAGGCCGAGTTACAGTATGTATATCGAATTCACCCCACACGACATTACACTAATAGCTTCCACGCGTGTTTAGCAAGGTCATTGGAAAAACCAAAACAAACTTCAGGATAAATGAAATTGATGGATTGCTTGCAAAAACGTTCGAGTACGTCCTGCATTTAGGCGCATGCGCGAGCGAGGACACCACCAATGACTGGGACTGAACAGATGTCATCACACCCGTGAATGGGACACGACCATGTCAACACCAATGAACTGAGTGCCACAACTACCAGCCTAGCTCGAACAAGAACGAAAACAAGGACGATAAAATCACAGAGCTGATGGAAAGATATTATTGTTAGGCCGACCGAGGGTGTGAGTGTCCGATAGGCTAGTGTCCAGTGGTTGTGGGTGTAGTCGTTGCAGTGTTTGATGTGTGCTCGGCGCTGAACGCTTGTATTGCCGTAAACTTTCCCTCCTCATAACACCCCGCGTTGTGACTCTGGTACGTCATGATTCTTTTCTGATTTTGGGATAGGCGGACTGTAAAGTGGTGTGGTAAGTGGTGCCCGAGTGCCATCTATCGAGCTCTCCAGCGCGCTGGAGCAAGCGCTCCAGACGACGAAAGAAGTTGCAGATAAAAAAAATTTCAGCTGTCCGGCATTATCCAAATAATAGCCATTAAAGTCAGGAAATCAAGACACGTTGCAGCTGACTAAGTTCGACTGTACAGGGTGTTCATAGAGTTCAAGGCAGCAAATAATTGGCTATAAGGTTGGTTGGCTTAGTTTTCAGAACCCAGTACAATTCTGCTCAGTTTCTCTGTCGCGATGCAACGCTCACATTTCTCACTGCATTCCCGCAATTCACCTGGAATTTTAAAAACACCCCAATTTTAATTCACCACAGTGCACACAAGAGTAGGTGGTCCAAATTAGCTCATATGGTCAGTCTACGCATTAGGCGACTCCCATTACGCACGGGTCAAAGAAGATAACCAACAACGTTCGTGAGGAGTCCGATAGAAAAGAATGGATTGTCTCAGCGAGGTGCTTGACCTTTTGCTGAAATCCATGGGTGCCTGCATTGAATCTTTCAATTACCAGTGCTAGATGCTCAAAATTACAGCCAGTCGCTTTTGTATTCCCTCTCGTGATCCCTTTCCATTTGTCAGTTGGGATCGTCCTGTCCACGCGGGCATCGGATTTGGTGTGGACCCAGCGGCAGATCAGGGCATCTCTATCTTTGTCTAGAGAACGGGTACGACTGGTAAGCTCTAACGTGCTCCGTTGCTACATACTGAAGAGTCGGTGTGCTCGAATGGCCCACCTCCCAAGTGAAATTCCTACAGGGCTCACAGGGCTTGAAACCAGGCCTGATCAAACGGCCCTCACCTATTCAGTTATACCTGACCATGAGTGGACCCCACTCCCACTGTACTGGTGCGAAGGCACCCGCAACAAGGCCTCGTTTCTACGCACTCCCAAGCCGCCCTGTATCCCAGGCACTCCTGTGCCCCCCCCCCCAAATGCAGTAACTGTTTGAAATGCATTCGAAAAATCAACCTTTCCCAGAGCAGTCACGTGACACTGCGTCTACACAAACCGAAAAAATCCATAGCAGACAGCCCGCTCCAGGCACGGCGGAGTATTTTGGCAAGCCCCTCTGCACCTGGGCCAGCAGTGCCTAGTCGAGGACGTCACGGCCAATTACGTGCACAACATCGGACTGGACCAAGTTAGTGCAACCATTCTCTCATTATCCCTAATTTAACGGCTCTGACTGCCAAAACTGGAATTATCCATTCCGTCCTTGATCCTTTGCATATGATTCCCCTTGCAAAGAATCGTACGCACAAGGAAGCCCGAAATCCAAAGCATATGACGTCAAAGCTGCGAGTAAACATCCGCCCTTTCCGTGCGCTAAATGGATCAGGTCTTCATTATGTAATCAGACAAGAATATTACAAAAAAGATTCTAAAGTAAGGTCAAGTGCATCAAAATCTGCGATATTCACCATCACGCTCAAAGATTCTAAAAATTAAAGAAAACCAGATCTGCTTGTAATTAAGACAGTTGTATGAAACATCCATCTGATCTAGGCATCCAAGCAAAGTATGTAGAATAACATCCCATGAGCTACTCTCACGCAGGACCCGATATTTTATGTACTGTATACATATGAACTGTACATCCACGTTCGTCGACTCGGCTATTATTGTGCCCCTTACTCGATGCGGTACAACATGGTCACCAAATCTGAATCCAAGCGAATATTTGAAACACCTGGCGGTAGCAGAGAGAAGCCGAAGTACATGAATGCACGAATCAGTTGAGCCCGATCCGGTCGATCCTTGTTGATTTGCAGGTACACTTCCCGACAATGCAGGTCCTCCTCGGCAAATTCCAGTAAGCGAACAAAACTGAAAATGCAACGGTTCAAGATTATCGATAATCCTTGTGTGACAACGAGCAGTAATGGCCGGAAAGGAAGGAAATCCGGTTACCTTTCTTTCGACCCTTCCGGCAGAGCTGACTCAGGCACGTGTATCATCAGGCGCCCTTCTGGATATATGGTCGCTTGCCAGCGCACCTCGTAATCGTCATCGCCGATATCAAAGACGAACTCGAGACCGACTTCGCCTCTCAACGCCAAATCATGATTCTAAAAAGCGAACGTGAATTTCGAAATGTAAACAGCGTATGGACAGCAAACATTTGGTAAAAACCACACACTTCGTTGGCCGCGGATAAGCTCGCCGGGACATTTCTTCATCAAACCCATTTAGAAAGCTAAAAGCCCACATCTATCCCTAACATACTGCCTAGCCACGCAAAATCCACCCACTTACCGTTAAATCTACGATACTAACATCGTTTAAAACCACAGGGGGCTCTTTATCCCCCACACCGCTGCCCTCTGTGCACTTTTCGACGAGCGTGTAAAGAACGTTGGCGGCGTGGGGTACATCAGGAGCAGTACGCGGATCCTGGCTCCAGGTGTATAGAGTACTGTTTAGGATGCCTAAAAAAGGATGCCTGTTCAAATTCATAAGATATATCAAAAAATTTTGGGCTTACATAATCCCATTTATTGTTTGAGCCATGGCTATAGCAAATACCGTGAACAAATTTCTCTTCCAATTACGAAATCTTCGCAGCGAAAAAGAAACATAAATGCACAGCCGCACTCCAGGGTTACGCAACGCAAAATTGCCAAAGCGCATGTCGTCGGATCGATCGAAATCTCCCGAACGTGTTACGGCGCACAAGTTGTCAGCTGGTAGCTGCTTATGACAAAACTTGCGCACACCAACTGGCGCCATATTCAAACTAGGTTTTAAGAACCACACCCTCAAAACTGTTTCGGTGCATCTCAACCGAAACCCATTTACGTCACGAAGCAAAGGAGATTCGAAAAATACACGAATCCAGTTTAACACCTAAACGCAAACAAAAGGGGCAGCCTCTGAGCACGTCCGAAGTTAACCACCAAAAAGACAAAAAAACGGGCAGTCTGCGTCTATACAAAATAGTGAACACTTCAACCACCAAATCGTATCACCTAAACAGCGCAAAAATCACAAAGCTTTGTCTGATCCCCACTCAATCACAACACTTGGCATTCGAAAAAAAACGCAAAACCAGAAAAAACCAAAAACCAAAGCAACTGTCACAGCGAAACACAAAATATCCATCGCAAGAAAAACAGAAAAACACGACCCCCAAAAAAACTATTCTAACGGTAAGATAAAACCATCGAAACAAAATCCTATTGAACTCCAATGTTCGTGGTTTGTTGCAAATCGCGATCGATATGTAAACGACAAACTGGACATTTCTTGTTGATGACCAACCAACGATCGATGCATGCGACGTGAAAGAAATGCGAGCAGGGCAGCGTGCGCACATTCTCATTGGCCTCGAATTCGGATAGACAAACCGAGCACTTGTCTTCTTCGCCCACCGGAACTGCCTCTTTTGGTAATTGATAAACGTGAATAAACGAACATTTCTCGATCATATCCCGCGTAGCGCCTTGAGGTAAGTCCATAAACTCGGCCAACTGACGTAACGAAATCGCGCCCGGGGGCCACTGATACGCGTGCTGATAATGGTGATGATGGTGGCGATGATAATGATAGTGCCCGTTATCCACCAATAAATAGGGGGCGAACGAAGGGGCGGCCGCGCTGGACGGTTGTGGTCGAAACACCACCGTCCTCCCACCACCATTTCTCGATATTACCCCGTTCAATGTGGCTTGAGCCGCCGCCGCCGCCGGAGCGAATACACGTTCGACGGCCACTTCCTGAGGTTGTACCAACTGGAATGGCGGACCAGCTACCGTCCTTTGAGTGATCACAGTCGCCGTTGCTGCCGGTTCCAAAATCAACGGCTGCGGAGGCATGGCAGCGTAAACTGTCGGATACAAAAAAGCCGACGCCGTAGCCGCCGCGGCCGCCACTGCCGCAGCTGCTGCAGTCCGATAAGCGGCCGCTGCCGCAACAGCCGCCATGTTCTCACTCCCGTTGACCACTGGCGATTGAAGATGATGATAGGCACGATGGTGCTGCTCGGCCAACCACCTCTGTTGCGCCTCCCGTTGTCGAGCCATTTGCGCGTGTTGACGCTGCAATAAACGACGTTGCGATAATGGGGCCCTCGCTGGTCCATTCGGAGCCACTAATTGCGGTTCCATCTGTCGACGACCAATTTGAACAGGGTGATAAGCGGACGGTATCGTGTTACCATAGTGTTGATTATAAACACCTGTCATAGGCGGGGCCACTTGAACCTCTCCATCCCTAACCATCGATGCGCCCGAGTCTATCGAATCCATTCTAATGTCCTTGTCAAAACTTTCCTTCGTTCACCTTTATACCGTTATATCCAAACACGTGACGCATCGATAAATCGCAACCCACGAGAATGAAATGGAACGAAAACGATGTCCTTCTTCTCGCCAGCGCACACCAGACACCTGATGTAACTGTACCTGAAAATCATACAGTATGCCCAAATTCAAATGCAGTCACCAAGACAAAATATTTTAAAACCTGACCCAGCAGGTGATTCCACCAAGTCAAACCCACAGCATAAACTTTTTATGCCTACATCTTCACAAAATGTACACACCATCTATCTAGAACATCTAAATTAGTACATGAAAATTGTGCCCTCTTTTCAAGCCTGAGAAGCAATTTCTCCAACTTTGTGCCTCTGCGATTCTTGTTTCTCTGCTCGACGAATATATTCCACTGGTTTCTCTTTTTTCACAGCCTGCGGAGTCACAACGACAGTCGTGATATCACTGCGCGGGGTTTCGTACATGGCCTCGAGAAGGATTTCCTCCTGCAAAAAGCACACTCATCCCCAACATGAACACCAATAAAGACTATTCTCTTACCAGAATGGCTCGCAGCCCACGAGCCCCGGTTTTCCTTTCCAGGGCCAGATTCGCCAAGGCAATCATCGCATCCTCAGTCACCATCAGCTCCACCTAAATCGAACGTGCATTCCTGCTCAGTCGGCATTAGATTCATTTTTCGGCAAGTTTCAGATGCTGGGAGAAGCTTCCTGCCATTGTCTACATTTCGAAATTGGCAAGTATACCCTATATTTCATGCTACATCAAAAAAACAGACACCCCGTTCAGATACTTTTCTGGTCTTGTAAAATGAGACTGAAATCCAAAATGTCCAAAAACTTTTAGAAAATGGCTGAACAAAAAAATTAGGATTTTTTTCTGCTCCTTCACTCCTAATATTTTTATCTACGGGACTCCAAACAGGTAGGAACCGATTTTCGGGCGGTCAACTAACAAAAGGGCGTTCTAGACAGATTAGTCAAACTATTGCGCCAAAAGGGGCAAATAATCGATAATGGAAATATCGATCACTTCACACTCCCAAAACTACGAACTTGTAGGCCATGACATGAAAAAACCATGTCGAATGAGCACTAAAACTTACCCCATCCAAGCTAAACAGCCCTTTGTATTGAGCTAAAACCGAATTCCTAGGTTCTTGCAAAATTCGCACTAACAAATCAACGCCTAATGTTTGGAATGGTACTACGATGGGAAAACGGCCTAAAATTCGAAGAAAATAATAAAAACTAGGCTACTCCTACTGCACAGTTACTCTTACCGACAAATTCTGGAATCATACCGAATTCCATCAAATCTCGAGCTTCCACTTGAGTCAAGAGAGAGTCCCGTTCGACATTCTCCTCAATCGTATCGGCAGTGGTCGACTTACGGACATTAGACAAGTCCAATTGCTGCCCAAAATGTCGTCGTTGCGACAGTCCATTTTTGCCCATAACGAAGCCGAAAGACTAAAAAGGACACTTTTCAGGTTTCACTGATTCAACTCAGCTCTCCTCACTTTCTCCTGCGTCCGCCTTCCAACAACACGGTCGAGCCCATTGAATGCACCGGACGCCACGAATAGAATATTCGTAGTGTCCACTAGCACCGATTCGCTGCGCATCTTCCTCGAACTACTTTGCGGAACGCTAACCGTCGAGCCTTCCAACAGTTTCAATAAGGCCTAAACGAACAGAACCTTCGACTACTGCCTGATGAATAACAAATCAAGTATATCAACCTGCTGCACGCCTTCACCACCAACATCGCGCAACTGATGGACGCCGGGCACAGCACCAATTTTGTCCACTTCGTCCAGAAATATGATCCCCATTTGGGCACGCTCCACGTTTCCTTTGGCTTCCTGCAACAGACGACTGACCACTGATTCCACATCTTCGCCCACGTAACCAGCCTGAGTCAATGTCGTACAATCGCACATGACGAACGGTACGTCCAAGCACTGGGCTATGGTTTGGGCCAACAGTGTTTTACCTGAAAAGGAGCACTTTGATGACCATCGGTTAAACCCAGCCAACAACCAAGAAGAAACCTCCCGCGGTCAATGGTATTTCTTCCTGGTACTCCAGACCACTAAAGAGTGAGCCGAGACGGAAATGGTTTTGCTGTAGTGGAGAGGAGAGCACCGGCCAGGCCTACCATCATGCCCATAGCGGAGATACTACGGGCAAGTCGAGTCAAATATAGACCAGTGATTGCAGCAGGTCCCCTTCTCACAAGGGAACATCGGCAATCGTCGAGTCGAACATTACTCAACCAAAAAAAATAATTTGTTTCGGGCTCGGGGATGGCCATCTGGGTTTTTCGGGTGCTGGACATAACCCCGGTGGCGTCGGGGATAAGAAAAAGCTTTTTGAGTCGGCTTATATGTTTATTTCTTCACATGTTCTCAAAACTTCATGAAGTTTACCCTGCATTTTTATCCGAAGCCTTCACATATACCGTAAATCTATTACGGATTAGCAGGGACAAGAACACTATCAATAAGGAACCTGGTGAAGCTATTGCATGTCGATCTCATCTTGCGCCTTACAATTATATTAGCAATGACATCAGGGTTTTTATTATAAATTTTTCACACTGAAAATTTCTAGTCTACTTTGTCAAAATAGGACCACTTACGACATTTCAGAGAAACGTACAGCGTTGACAGACAGCTAGCTAGCCTGCCCTAACTACCAGTACTGACCTGATCCCACTGGCCAACATTTGCGCATTGCTTGCACAATGCGTTGTCACATCACGCAGTATTTTTTATAAGTAACCATCTCACAACATCGCGCTAAATGCTGCGCTGATATGTTTTCGTGCGTGGATCTTTTCGACTGTCGAAGGCGGGGAGGTTCCTGGGGCGAGTCCCCGATACATTTTTTCAGGGGCGGGGACGGGCACAAGGATGAGGGTCGGGCCCTGGTCGAACACTGCTGCATGGCAAGGAACCCGAGCGTTGACAAGAACACGCACGGCTCTTTTGAAATTAGGCTTTCAGGTTTTGGGCTTCTAGTTTATGCTTCCAACACCCGGGCTCTGGGTTTTTTAAACCAAAAAATTCAAAACTTAAACCATTCCCCAGACTTTAAGCGCTGACCACTGTTGGCCAGCTGGTCATACGAGCTTTCTTTTGCACCTGGGGGAGGGAACAAATTACAATTTTTGGTTTTGTAAAGTTCGACTTGACGGTTGGCGATGTTCCCTTATTAGTTATATGAAACCAAGATCCACGCGCCTACGCTGTGCCCAGGTTCAGTTCCTGCTCCACTGCCCTATGTTTTCGAACGATTAATTAACCTGAGGTTTCTATCGTTTCTGTCCATTCTCTGCCGACCACTGCTGCCCAAATACTGTACTCTGACCAGCTGTGTTGTCAGTCAGTTTATATGCGTCAGACTCCCTCCTGTGCAGTCTTCTAACAAACCGTTGCTCGCCTGCTATTCGCCTTACATGCCCACATAGGAGCCAGCTGACCGCCAATTTGGATGAGCAAACACGAGAAGACATTCTTACCAGAACCAGTTGGCCCGAGCAAGATTATGTTCGACTTTTCCAAACGTAGCTCGTGATAATTGGACTTGATGATATCAGCAGTCGACTTGCGAGTTTCTTCCTCCGCGTAATAGCCGTCGGCAGCATTCTGAGCAGCGAAACCCC
This sequence comes from Mesodorylaimus sp. YZB2_4, assembly GCA_030248295.1. Taxonomy (NCBI): domain Eukaryota; kingdom Metazoa; phylum Nematoda; class Enoplea; order Dorylaimida; family Dorylaimidae; genus Mesodorylaimus; species Mesodorylaimus sp. YZB2_4. The sequence goes on along the minus strand of JASANH010001213.1, from coordinate 389,588 downwards.
CCAAATTAGTTCCAACGCTCGTAGGAAACAGCAAAGCTAAAGCAGACATAATTTGATGCAAGTGTGTCCAAACTGCTTGAAATGCATACCAGTAGTGTTCACACCGGAACGAGATGGATCATTGACAACTTGAGCTCCAGATGGGGTGGGACGAGGCGAGTAGTTGATACGCTTGTAATGATTGTAGACAGCCACCGACAACGATTTCTTGGCACGCTCCTGACCAACAACATGTTTCTCCAAGTACTCGAAAATCTAAAAAAGTCTGATTGTACAGTAAAAGAGCAGCAAAAGGATAAATAAGAAGGTACTTCTTTTGGCGAAGGAAACGGCTTGCGTTGATTTTGAACATCGCGCGTCTTCCGAGCATCGGCTTCCGACAGCGGTACGTACAAATACAGACTACGACAACCAGAACACGTCACTATTCGAGTAGACGCTGAAAAATAGACGTAAACACTCGGGCTCTGTCTGAAAGTGAAAGACAGGAAGATACGTCCTCGAGCAACGTAGCTCGACCTGTTCGAGTGCATGGGCAGACGGATGCGATGTGTGCTCAAGGGAAAGATTACCAGCCAGCAGAATATAGTTTAGCTGAAAATATGACGCGAGGAAAAAGCTAACAATCGGGGGGGGGGTGAATCCAGAAGGCAATACGGAGAAAACCCCAAGCGCGGATAAAGTAAAAATATCTGGAGCACTCACACACGAATGTCTCGTTGACACATTCAGTCTTGCATCGCGGACACTTGACCACAGTTGGATCATCCGTGCTTCCACTGCCGCCGATCGCACCACCACCACCGCTACGGCCACCGCCGAAGCCGGTTCCACGGCCCTTTGAATCTGAAGGTCCGTTCAATATGCCGCTGGAGGGATTTCCACGAAGGCCTTGCGGAGGTTTGCCACTGCCGTACTTCGAGCCGTCCGAATTTCCTCCGCTACCGCCCTCCGACCAAGCCGAAGCCCACGTATGGCCATCATCGCCGAATCCATCTCGCCCATAATACCGACCGCGACCACGCAAGTACCGAACCTGTTGACTGGAATGCTTGTCGGTGGCAAGTTGAGGCAGAAAACGAGAAATGACCGAAGAACAATCGCTCAGAATAGAAGCTCGCCTAATCGATGATGCCATCATTTCTGAGTTTATAGCAGAATTTCCCGAATAAAGTGGTCAGGCAGGAATTTACGACAAGACTAATTCAAGCAGATCAAAACGAAAGAGAAATGTGTAAAAAAATTCCTGTTATTTTCGTGTGGCAAGTACAGTAGCCCTCCACGCGCACATTATGTTCAGGTACAAAATACGTCAGCAGATATAGCGCGAATTCAAATATTTATTTACCTTTGAGGCGTGAACTCGAGCACAAGTCGTCTTCCTCGGCCTCCACTCTCCAGCCGATTCGTAGCCTTGTTGACCTTGGCATGCTCGACTCTGTCTTACAGTTAGCAATGGATACTCGCACAGTACAGTTGTCTTGGAGGCCGAGTTTACCGGCCTCGTGTCCTGGTGGGTTAGGCTACTGCCCCTCACGCCAGGTGCGCTCTTACGGGCGAGTGTTCGACTCGCGGGCCGGTAAATCATTTCGTGTAAAATGTGTCCCTTCACCCTCGAGTGCGCATAAGCGTTTGGTGATGAGGTAAAACATGAACATGAACATGAGTCGCCGACCATACATCAACTATTGAAAAGTACACAACTAGTTTTGGCTGTAGACAAGGACACGTCGTCATGTCGGGGACTTCCGTTGGCCTATCTCTGTTTGCTCGAGCTTCTGAGGCCAGTCGCCAGTTTAGCATCGCCAGAGAAGGTCGTCGTTTTTGCTTGGAAGAATGCACTCTGCACTGCTCCTCGGTGTGGCCGTTGCCATTGCTGGCATTACAGTAAGTAATGACTATTTGAGAGTTCCCCCCCCCCCCTAAATCGTGAGATGCACCAGGCCCAGACTAAGTTCCCTTGCACAGGCAGCCGAAGATCTGGACGCCATCGTCACCGACAAGGTGGCCTTCGATATCCAGATTGGTGGTGCAGATGCAGGACGCATTGTGATCGGCTTGTTTGGCAAGACTGTGCCAAACACTGCGAGGAACTTCAAGTATCTGTGCACTGGCGACAACCCCAAGAAAGACTCGTATGAAGGCTCAAAGTTCCATCGCGTCATCAAGAATTTTATGATTCAAGGTCAGTCCCATCTTCACATACTAGGGCATATTAGAATTCCCTGCCATAAAACACTTTAAGACAGTGTCAGTGTGACTCCTTGCTTGCATTCCACTGTAGATTGTTTTTGACCACTCAACTCTGATTTAGGAGGTGATTTCACAAGTGGCGATGGCACTGGCGGTCGTAGCGTCTACGGAGACCGATTCCCTGACGAGAACTTCAAGCTCTCTCATTATGGCGCTGGTTGGGTCAGCATGGCCAATGACGGTAAGTCGGCCATCACTGTTCGATATCTACATCCAAGGCCCCGTACCCACCAGGTTCGATCCCCTCTCACATCTTATGTATTTGATTGTCTACGCACTGGAAACTACCATTATCCCTCAAATGTGCCTCTGTCCTGGACTGGTCTGCCATGTTCCAGACCACCTTTCTACTATGCGAACAGCATTTGCCTGAATTCCCACCAATAGCCGCACTTTATTTGTACTTCCAAGGTCACTCGCTCTTGCCAGTTTCTGTTTTATATCCCAGCCACATTCACTTTTTCCAACCTCAGATCCACCATTTCAGGCAAGGACACCAACGGCAGCCAATTCTTCATCACATCCAAGCGAACTGCCTGGCTCGATGGGAAACACGTCGTATTCGGCAAAGTACACTCATGCCCCCTCTTCTACAATCCCTCCACCCCTCCTTCTTCCAGGTCCTCGAAGGCATGGACATAGTTCGCAAAATCGAGAACGTCGAGACCAAATCCGATCGACCAGTCAAGGATGTGGTGATAGCGAAGTGGTAATCTGCTCTGTCATGCCCCACATCATATCCCGACACACCTCCCATTTCAGCTCGGCACTGCCAGTCGATGAACCATTTATCACAGCGAAAACAGACGCCGAAGAACTGAAACAATAAAACTTACATGATCTAACCATAATTACCAACATTACATATTGAACCTGGGTTTACGCATTTGTTACACATTTCGTTATAAAAGACACCTCGAACCTTACCTCTAGCATACACTACATCTCGCCCCCCACCCCCTGTCTCGTGCATTCCCGCGGAAAATCATCCCCACACGCAGCCGCCTCCAACAAGGCGTCCACACTCTCGGAACGAGCCTGCGCTTCTCCAGTAGCCCGCTCCACACTCGAGCTGGCTTGTTGATCCGCCTCGTCCGAGTCGCCAAATCCAAAACAGTTCTCCACGTCGAGCCGCCGTTTCTGCTCCTTGTCACGGATTATTATGTCCGCCAGGGTGTTGTCCCTTCGGCATCTACATTTAGACCATTCTGTCCGCGACGCGAATGGTCATGTTGTCACGCGTGTCTTCCTCCCGTAATGGTAAAGTTACAGTAAGCTTCGATTACTGTAGTTAGGAATCTAATTTCTCTTCTCTCCCTCCTAGCTGGGTGGGATATGTCCAAGTACTGTAGATGTATGTCTTATCTAATCGTAAGCAGATATTTTATTCATCCAATCAGATTTAGGCTGCATTCTGCACAGATGCATAATTTTGGCCCGTTTTTCTCTCAAAAGTGCTATAAGTTGAACAGCCAAATTTTCGCAAAATTTCTCGCACAGTCGGTGACAAAGGCGAGGTTTATTATGAAACGAGGTTGGCCTATCATCAGGTTTTGCTTTTAAAATAATGAGGCCTGCCTAACTATCCGATGACGCGTATATTTTCTAATCGTAGATAACGCAGCATAGCCTATTCAGTTGTCGTGTTTTTTTTTTTTTTTTTTTTTTTTTTTCGCTTCATGCTATTATTTGGTCAACTGGCCTTCGCCCAAAGTCGCAGCCTTGCCGCTTTCACAGAAACTGCGTTCTACGGGCCACCATCGCATTGTCGGCGAAGAGCAGGGTCCATGGCTGTTTTGGTTGTGTATCAGACGTAACAGTACATATGAAGTGGGGAAAGCGCTGAGCCTTGGTGGGCGCCCAATTTAATACTGGTTGCATCAGATACCAGCTAGCGGCCACGATGGTCCAGTGGTTCGGCATTCGTCTCTCCACATTGTTTGGGAGCGAGTGCTGGACTCATCCCGGGTACTCGTGTAACCAAGCCTGGCAGGCGTAGGAGGGTGGTAGCTGACCGAAGTCAGCGGGACAAAAACTCCGGCTGGAGCACGCAAGTCACACGTGAAACATCAACCCGAGAGGTTGACGTCTCCCAGCCACGGGAGATATCCTGTTCGTGACGCCAGTGTAATCCTAGGGCTATCTAGAGCTAACCAGAGACCTAAGCTCGAGCCACAGGAACAGTCCCACGCAGTCTAGGGACACCTCGTTTTATAGTTCATTAGCCACCACACCACAAGGGCCGTGTGCTCATAGAGCAGGTGCAGACCAGGAGGTCAAGACTAGTTCTCTGTCGAGGCCTGCAACCAGAGAGAGGGACCGATTCTCTGAGCCAGCGCGCTAATAGGCCAGAGGGCGTACATAGTACATGCATAGTCCATCCTTATCACACTCGTAAAGTCATTAAAGCACCAAAAACTGCCCATCTTGCTTGGGAAGGCTTCATCGTTCGCTCTGCTGTTCTTTCAATACATCTGCGTTCTTACTCTCATCCTAATACTGGTGTGATTCTTCCATGATCTCCGTTCGTTTTTTTGCCGTCGAACCAGTCTGTCCGTAGACTCTTCTTTCTGTGACAAGTAGGGCATAATTTGTGTTTTTACTGTAGCCACACAAAAGACAAAGAGGCGGACTCCACAAGGTCAAGTGGACTCCACAATGCAAGGAGGAATGCCTGGTGTGAAGGTCAGGTGGAAGTCGCCAGTTTCGTCGCCCGTCAGCTGGTCCGATACTCGCCACCCTGCCAAAAAGAAATACAATACGGGCGCTGGGGCCGATTATTCCACTTATAACGTGGTCACAGAGGCACTAGGCGATAGTAGTATAGGATGCTAGTGCCCTGCCTGACGACCCCCAAAAGGTAGCAAGGACGCGAGGAAGAAGGCACCAAAGATTGAGACCCGCGCTGGGTTATTTGGTTAATGCGTTGGTCCGCATTGCTTGGGCCAGCAACGCTGACCGGGAGGCCACAGTTCTGTTCCGGCTGACGGTGAGGAGGGCAGTTTAGTAAGCCCGTTCATGTCATGTTCATGTTTTACCACATCACCAAACGCTTATGCGCACTCGAGGGTGAAGGGACACATTTTACACGAAATGATTTACTGGCCCGCGAGTGGAACACTCGCCCGTGACTGCGCATCTGGCGTGAGAGGTAGACGCCTAACCCACCAGAATATAGAATATGCGAGGGAGTCGAACACTGGTAGCCAGACACGGCCGTACTAGACGGAATCGCCAACGTGAACTCAGGGAGGACTTTTGGACGCCAGCCTGTGGGGTTGGCCAGTGACGCAGAACTGGTATGGAGATAGAGATCGATTTTGACTAGACCTGATCCGTTGCCGGGCAGGGAAGAACACGCGGAAGTAATTCATGTGCTGGAAACACACGTGCTGTGCGGACAGGCAGAGAAGGAATCACTTGCACGAAGAGGTGCGGATTACACCGGCTATAGGCAATGCGGGTCGGTTGGAAGCCCCTAAGGGAACTGATGTGTCGCGGGACCCAACTCAAAAATTTTAAAAAGCCACCATATAAGTATCAGATACACAACTACAGGCTGACTTGTAGCCTGGCTTGCACAGATAGCGATGTACAGAAACCTATCAGCAAAATGATAACCTTCCGAATATGTTAGCACGGCTGGTGCCAGTATACCCCGAGCATGCTATGCTTTAAAGCTTCACTGCACTGTAGATGGCCGACATATCGACAGAGGAGAGGCTACGCCTTTATTCAGGGAGAACATCGCATTGATATGGGTCCTCCATTCACAGTCAGATTCCCACGCAGCGTATGTGCCCGCTGCCACGGTTCTGTAGCTCCTTATCGTTAGTAGACCTAAAGCGGGCTCCCCCTGACTGGCCCTGCTCAGTGACTAGGTTGCTAGCCAAGGCACGATGGCATAGAGAGCCGTCTCCTCTCTGTCGACCTGTCTTCGACTGGCAAAGTTGGTCTCCCCCCCCCCCCCCCTACTGTAGCTTCTTCTCCTTATACGTGCTCTTCGCTCTAACTAGTAACGATTCTGTAAAATACAGAGGTGTTCGCAAGGGGAGAAATATCACAGCGCTCTGGTAGTACCTGAGTGCATAGGTACTGTCGTGACTGGAACTGAACTGATCGAACTGTTGCCAACTGGTGTTCTGATCATGCTTGTCCATAACTGATGCACGAAGACTGCCAACAATAGGGAATTACGAAGAAGTGTAATGAGATCGCCAACTGTCCGCCCGGCTTGACCAGGGCAAAAGGTCGAATAGGGCCGAAGTGAACGGAGTGAGTGTTTTCGGCTGGACTCAAGCGTACACAGGGCATTCGGACACTTCGTCCCCGCCATTTCGTCCCCGCCTTTTCGTCCCTGCCGTTTCGTCCCTGGCCATTTCGTCCCCGGCCTTTTTCGCCCCTGACCCACTTCGTCCCCGGCCAACATACGAGTATAAATAACCTCAGTGCTCTGCTGCAATGACTTTGTTATTGTTTCGAACTCATTGTCAGTTTTACGGTGGGTGTTTTCTCATAAAATTTCTTCTAATATTTGTGCGTTGGCCTCTCTCAGTCGTCACGAAAATGGCGGACAGTGTCGTTTCAGTTCGTAACAAACGGAAACTGATCCATGAAAACCACGTCTTGTCCTGTCTTTCCCTTCTCTGTGATATCCCAATAGACACAGCAGGTGTATGCTCCTGCTTTCTCTGTAGACCGTTGCTGATACTCGATGCTTGATGCCTTCAGGGTTCGTGATGTATTCTTCACTTCGGTCAGCATTTGCTAAGAATGCTCTCGCAGCAGCGAAGGGGTCATAAGGGATTTAGACTCCGCCTCCTCCACTGATCACTTTCCCATCGATCGGACCCGATCAGACAATCACCGAACGCCGTTTCCATTCATTCCACCACCTGGGCAACGAGGGACCAACTGGGCAGCGAGCGTTCCCCCTAGCGGGAGAATCGCCCTCGAAGGCGTCCTGCCACAGATGGACTGATCGCTGGGCACCATCATATTTTTCTGGCAGGGAATACTGCATTCTCGCCACTCCTCACTGGCCTCGCAGCCTACTACGTATGGTACGTTCCCGCCACTTCACACTGCCCTCGCTGGTCCACCGCACTTTTGACACTTTACACTGTCTCGCGGCCAATACATATAATCGCGCTGCTGGCCGTACCTCGTCATTCCGATTGACTGCTCGTTCACGAATGATGGTCTTGACTGCACAAATGTGGGTCTTGTTGCCCACGCCTGTCAGTCCGTTGCCATCGCCAGTGAGCCAGTTGCCAGCGAATGTGGGTCTTGTTGCCCACGCCGGCTGGTCTCGTTGCAGTCGCCCACGAATGTTGGTCTCGACCAACGCCAGATGGGTCTGTGTATCGGAATGGCTGCGATGTGACGACCTCCCCGTGGTGCAGCTGGAAACTGGTCTCCCGATCAGGCCAACGTCACGCAAGAAAGAAGAATCGACGAAGCGGCAATTGGATCGAAAGTCGAATTCAACGGGCGATGGATGAGACCAAGGGTAAGCATGGTTTACTCAGCAGACTGACTTCTCGTGCCTTAACTTTCAGGCCCGACTTCCGATGCGAGTGGCACATAGCTGGATGAAGATGGTCTTGTTGGATTGATCTCCAAAGTGCTGGTCGACAATCAAGGGCTCGGTGAAGTAAGTTTGGTCTCTTCCGCTCCCTTGTCGCTCCTAACTTGTAGCTTGCTTTTCAGGTATCGAAGCTCAAGTCCCAACTCATTGGTGCGTCACGATGAGAACCTGAGCAGTCAAGCAGCGAATACTCGTACAGACAAGACTGAACCTACATGGCCAAACGAAACGATAAATCGAGCTCCAACTCTGCCGTCGACCATTAGGCATTTTGGTTGGACGGAGTTGCGATCGTCGGTGTGACATTCAGAGTGATCTTAATTGTGGCAACATATATATGGCGTGTCATTGCTTGTATTGATCGCTGCCGTGTACGAAGTATTGGGTTCCTAGGAGAAGGGTGGGTCATGGGAGCGACGAGAAAACGATTATATGCCTTTAGAAGCGCGTTACCTCAAAAACAAGCAGGCCTACCCTCGTGAGCGAAAAACCAAGGTAATCGCGGCTGTTGGCAGCTCAAACGAATCCTGGCCCTCTCCTGTCAGTTGTCGATGAACATCGGGTGGCGCGGTCGGTACCGACTCCAGAACCTCAGCGACCTTCCCCCTTTCATATAAAGTAAGTCTTATAAAAAGGGTATTTTTTGCGACCTACTCGTCGTGGAGCTGTCCACAAGGGCACAGAAATAAGCTCTGTACGTTGCTGCTGTACGGCGTTATAGGGACAGCGCAGTGAGTGGTCATTCGAACCAGCAAGACCGGTGTAGGTACCCCGTACAGAGGGTGGACACCACCCTATTTTAACACAGCAATGCGCGCAGGAATGGCACTCGAGGGTGAAGAAACGCATCATCGCGATCAGCCGTGAATCGAGCTCGCGCCGCCGAGTGTTCACCTAGCTTGAGAGGCAGACGCGTAATCCTAAATGCACAACGCAAGCTAGTAAAGGCACCAGGACAACTCTTGCTAGCAGCTTTCGACTGCTGCTTCTGCAGATTGCACCAAAGTGGGGTGAGGAATGTCCGCAAATAACAAGACCACGCACACAGCCGAAGGGCTTTCCCTTCGGAGTGTGTGGAATGAGTGAGACTGTGTACACTTGCAGTTGTTTGTTTGTATTTTTGGACCCATCCTGGTGGGTCCAAGGGAGGGTCGATTTTTGGCCCTTTACCCGTGGGCTGGGGGGGGCTTGTTAAATGACCCTAACTTGCTATCGACTAGGGTCAATCCGGGATGCATGTCAGGCAAGGGCGCGTGTTAGTCGCTACCCCGCGATGTTGGCGGTTACCCCCCGGAGCAACCACACCCAGCGACGGGACTCGGATTCGAGAGGCTCCCGCCCCGTAAGGCCTCTCCTCGTTTATCGACCCCGGGTATGCAGTGTGAGTCACCCATCGCCAGGCGTGCAAGGCGCAGAGAGAACTTATAATAAGATTGGATTCAAGGGCCACCCGCCCCATAAGGCCTGTCCATGTTTATCGACCCCTGAGGGATGGAGGGTAGATCACCTACTGCCAGGCGTGCAAGGCGCAGGAGAACTTCACCAAGTTCTCAGACGGGCAGAGTTGAACTCAGGGCCGACCGGTTTCCAGCTCCGCCAAGCAATTTGTGACACACGCCCTTGACCGCTACACCACCCAGGCGGCACTTGCAGTTATTGCTTGGTTTCTGTTGAGCAGGAGAGAATAGACAGTGGAACACAACACCGACAGGCCTGGACTTCACTTTTGACCTAGTCTTCCAGCGTGAAATACAATCTGACCAGTCCTAGGCTAGTCAGAGCCTCGCTCGCAGCGGACATGCGCGGCCTAATTTGTAAACTGGTGCCCCCGAATTTGAAGGTCCTTGAGCTTGCCTGACCAGTATACTAGACACGAGGGTGGCGTGGACTGCGTGGGATCGTCTGTTGGCTGTCTCGTCTCTAACACAGTGGGTCCAAGGGTCGGTCAAGGCGACGGTATGGACTTGGTAGATGGAGGTATGGTTCGTTGTCTGACTCTGTACAGATACGGCAGCCATGTGTGCATCCATCATGGCAGCCATCATACCCTCATACCATGCTGCCTTTAGCCTTTATTGCCCTTCTGAATTCTTATCGCCTGACTTTTCATACACATTTTCGATGTACCCGTATTGCCACTGGAAAAAATGGATACTCTGCAGCCACAATCTCTTTCGATTCATCACTTGCACAGATAAGCGTGCTAAATGTAGTTATAACTTGTACTTTGTCACTTCTTTTCTTTTTGGGGGGGGGGGGGGGGTGGGTGTGTCTGGGGGGGGGGGGGGGGGGGGGGGGGGGAGAGTGTACGAGCGGGGGGAGGGGGGCACAGGAGGGGAGATATATGTGGGGCTTATTTTGGTGGAGGAAAAAATTTTTTTGGTTTGTTGGGGGTCAATTTTATTGGCTCTTTTTGCGATGTAGATTCTATATATATAAATGCAAAGGTAATTAAATTGAAGAAAAAGATTGTTGTGGTATGATTGGTACGGGGGTGGGTGGGAAATTGGGAAATAGGGTTAAGTTTTTACCAGGGGGAATTTATTGGGTAAAAAAGAAAAAGAAAAATTTCCTGTTGTTTTCTTGTTCAAAAGGGGGGGGTTTTTTGTTTCTGAGAGATGCGGCTTCTGAAGAAGTGAAAGAGCGAAGTTCAAAGTCCTGATTCCTTGCTTGTCCTTTTTCCGGTCGTCCCTCTTTTTGCCCCCTTTGTTTTTGGGTCGCCTCTTGGTGGGCCCCTCTCCGGGGAGGAGGGAGCTGGCGAGAGTAGCCGTTGTATCTGTGTCAGAGTCCTGCATGGGTACCCATACACGTACCCATACCCGCACCCACCCGTACCCGGCGGGTATGGGTATGGGTTTGGGTAAGGGTCGGCGGGTACGGGTATGGGTACGGGTATTCGTTCTTGTTTTTTTTAACAGCGCTGCAAATTTGAATCTTATGCAGTTTGTGACTGTTTCTAGCGAAACAGTTCTGATGTCTGCTTTTTTGAGGCTAGTTTTGACCACTGTTGATATCAATATCCACATCTATACGTAATCGATATTGATATCATTTGGCATATCGATATCGAAATCGTATCCATATCCATATCCGTATCTTCTGGGATATCCATATCTACTATCTGTTTTTTTGGAATGTGCACGCGGCACGTGAAGGGCGTGTACTCTCAAAGAAAACAGGTAATATATTATAACTTTTCACAATCAAGATATTGATCAAAAGATATGGATATTCAAGCGTTTTTGAGATTCGAAAATGGTTGTTTACTGCAAAAATGAACCTGGTTTATATCGAAAAGCCGCCAAGGCGCCATCCGTGAAGGACGTCAAGACCCCTAGAGGTGGGTGCCACATGACTCGACACGACTGACTGACTGACTTCTTGATTACCTGTCTGAGGGGGCTGAGGGAAAATGAGGGTGTGGCGCTAGGAGTCCATACTTGTATATGACAGATATGCACCAGTGCAGCAACCTAAACCCTTTGCAGGATCCAAGTCACTTGCACTCTTAGGTCAGCGGGTCCTTAGATATGACAGGTGTAGTTTGATGTAGGATAGGACTTTCTTGTATGCATGTCCTGCGACTCACGATCAGACACGTCTCATCTATAATTGTGAAACTGGCTCCTGCACACAAACTAGCTTGTTTTGTAGTAGTACAGCTACAGTAGTTGTTGTCGACCTCTCCAGGTAAGCTGTACTAGCGCGTTTGGTAGCAGTGTCACGAATATAGGTTTCATAGAGCAGCTGCTCATTCCTGCTTGACTTTATGGTCACCTTTGGGTCATCGGTCAGGCTTAACTGCCAAAATGCCTTTAGCTAAACATTTTTAAAGGCACTCCTTGTCGATTTCAACTCCGTTACTCTGACATGAATGCAGTTTCATTCAGAGTTTTAGATTGCCATGTTGTTGTCAGCTTCAGGCTTCTAAGGTTACTGTAAATTGAGACCTTTATTCCCACGGGAACAAGAAACCCGATAAATTACGCAAAATACGCAAAATTACGCAAAACAGACGTTTAGCGCTAAAGCATTTGGCTCAAGGACTTCGAACATAACTGAACAGTTGGCCAGACGCCTCTAATATTTTGCAGATACAGTAGCTTTCCTTTACACCTGGGAAAACATTACAATTTTTGGTTGCTCAAAGTTCGACTGAACGGTTGGCGATGTTCCACTGTCAGATTACTCCTTCAAGAAAGTCTTCTGTCTTGCGATAGTGAATAAACTTTTGAATAAAAATTGAACCAGTTTTGTTGAAAACTCTGGTTTTCTATAATTATTTTCATGAATTAATTAGTTTTCTGTTTTGATACTCCATTCGAACATTTATCGAAAAACCGGGTGCGGGTATGGGTAGATTTTTTGAAAAATAACGGGTATGGGTATGGGTAAGGTCCGCCGGGTTAGGGTAAGATTTTCATACCCGTGCAGGACCCTGACTGTGTTCGACAATGAGTTCGGCGTTTTTGATTTCCATTTAAGCTCCTGCAGCACAACACAAGCAAATTTATGCCCACTTGACTTTTTTATCATAAACAGCAGTTACGGCAGCGCTTACCTTGCTCGGCCAGCTGGCTGGAGCCTGGAGCCTGGTTCTAGTTCGATAATGTCAGAATCGTGGCCAACGCGCTCCTGCAAAAGTGGCAAAAATTGAATAAGCCCCGATATTTTAAAACTAAAGTAAGTCACTTCAGTAAGGCCAGAAAGCCGCATGATGAACGTTTTCATACGCTGAAAAAGCAGGGTTCAAAAGATTCGCATGAAAAGGCCAGTCAATAACCTTACTTCAAAGAACTAGGCCTACGCATTCGATAAAGTAGTGTCGAAGGTGGTATATGCACTATGCCGCCAAAGAGCACGACGGAGCAATCTTTTGTTTCTTCCAAATTGCTATATCGAGCTGAAGAGGGCATAGAATCGTAATAAATTGATGATGCACACCGAACTAAAATGTCAGGGACATGCACTTTGTACGAAAGGTGAATCTCACCTTCGGGAAGATGATTCTCGCAGAAATGCATATTCCACTTCTTCTAATTCCATTTCAAAGAATTTTTCTGGTTTTTCGTAAGTTCTTCGGGTTATTTTCCGTCGAAATATCGAACGATAATGTGATAACAATTTAGATTCAATATTGTCCCTCCACCGATATCAGCATACGATTAGACCAGCCAACCAGACGCCCAATGCTAAAGGACGATTTTCGCCGGCTAATAACTCGAGAACGGGGCGACAAAAATTTTTGATTTTTTGCACACGTAGCAGAATCGGCCGAGTCTAGAATCGTGCCAATTTTTATCAAAATCCGTCCGGCCATTGTCGAGTTCCAGAATACGCGATTTCTTGTTCACGGGGGAGAAGACGAGGAGGAGGAACAACATGTGCCTAGATCAACAACCAGAGGTCGTACAGTTGTGAATGTTAGGTTTTCTGAAAGCTGAAACTTTCGGACTCTACCTTTTGACGGTCATTTTTTTGAAGCTTCCATTTCCGAAAAGTTATTCCTGAAAAAAGTCACTGTTTTAACTTTTTTTATCCGTCGCTCGTCAGGTACTGGACGGATTTCGATAAAAGTTGACATGGCAGCGGATCTGACCTATCTTGCAAAGCTTGCGAAAAATCAACTTTTCCAGTTCAATCATTCTTGAGTTACAGGGGCGTAGCCAGCAGGGGTTGCGGGGTTGCCAGGCAACCCCTGGATTTTCAGCACTGAGGAGATTGAAATCTTATTTGCGCAATACGATGGGTGACGAGCGGTTAAATGGTCTCGCAATGTTGCATATTCATCGGAATATCGAAGTTAAAGTCGATACGGTTATTACGAATTTCGCGAAACATAACCGGAGGCTCAAGTTAAAATGATACATTAGTTTTCGCGTAGTGCATAGTGTTTTGATTTATTATTGAGATCAGCAGAGTCTGAATTAAAAAACCTCAGAACCATCAAAAAATGATTGCAACTGACACTAGATAGAGCTATTCTGACCTAATTTTTCGAAATTTTCGCCTCCGGCGGGGCGGGGGCACATCCCCCGCCCCGCACCCCACCCCCTCTCGGGCGCTTCGCGCCCTCGGGGAAGCGCCAATACGCTACTTCACTGGACTTCAACTTTTTCCTTCTGGCACCCCCTGAAAAAAAATCCTGGCTACGCCACTGAGTTATCGACTATCGAAAGTTGCTGGCGCTGGTGTTCGTGGTTTACTTTTCGGCGCGGTGTTTAGAAACATCAACTGAACAGGTTGAGGCGCAGCGCCATTGAGTGGCTAGGCTTACGATTAGCGCGCTCTCACGAAGATGTGTTTGGTGGACACCAATAAATTTGCCGATAATAAATTGAGCGTATGTGAACGGAAATAAATGATGTGGAAAGAATTTCCATGGTCAGGACATGTTCTATTAGATGTGGAGGTAATATTGTTAAGAAAAATTAAAGCTAATAATAACTTGATAAAACTTGCGGATCCTGAGCGTTCTGTTAGCTTCTGATGGAATGCTCTGAGGATAAAGAAGTTAAGACCACTCGAGCATGAGATAGTTCTCCGTACGAATTACGCACGAATGAGCCTCGCGAATTACGAATCCTTACGAATGAGCTTTTGTTGTTTTTCCTGCCGCCTGTATATCTTAAAGTACATATTCGAAAAATCTGTGCATTTCATGAGCAGGCACGGTAGGGCGGGTGAGAGTTTCAGACTATGAAATGGTCGATCTGTAGGCGGTCTTTACGAGTAATTTCATGGGCGGGGGTTCACGTTCCGTTTTATGTTTCTCTCTTTAAGAGGTTTGGAAGAAGGTGTTTGGTGGTCACTCAATTCTATCAGTTGTTCCAACAAGTGTTTTTAACCAAACTAGTTTCTAGCAAAAAACGAAAAACGGTTTTATCATTTCCAAAAAAGTCTGTTATCACAGACTCAAAACTTTTAGACCAGCCAATGCACACAGTGGAAGCAGGGCTTGGGATGGCTGGTCTATTCGGCCACAAGAAAAAAGGGAAGTGTCCCAACATGGTAGGCGCTGTGCACAGCGCGTAATCGCTCGCACATATATACCGTATGTATGCATTGGGATGTCAGCGTCAAATGCAAAAAGCTTGTGTTCTGTGCACTGCTGCTCTTCAGACAGACTCCCAAAAGGCAGCTGTGCTGTTTCACACGAGCAACCTAAATACGCCAAAGCTGCAGCGCTGCGAGTGAAGTGATATGGCTTATCGTTGCATGCCTTGCCTCAAGGGACACTGGAAAATCTCCCCCTGCCCCTTCTTCCTACTTTATGTTCATGCTAATGGTTCATCATATCAGTAATGAACCGCTCGAGGATGAAGGGACACATGACACAAAATGATTTACCTTTGCCGCTAGTCGAACACTCCTACTAACAATAAGAGCAAGCGCTACTGCGCATAGCCCTCGAATTAGACACTCCCAGCTCACTTTGTGGACCACGAGCACAGGATTGCATGATCCTCTGCTCGTTGCCAGGATCAGTCGTTCTGTTGGTATTCATGCAGAAAAAGCAGCTTCTGCTCAGACATACTCGTATTTCCTAAGCGATTGTTGCGCTTAGTAGTGGCCGAATAGACCAGCCATCCCAACCCTGGTTTCACTGTGTGCATTGGCTGGTCCAAAAGTTTTGAGTCTGTCATAAGAGACTTTTTTGGAAATGATGTTTGCATTTCTCTAAAAAACAACGCCAGCTTTAACACGAGGCGACAAGAAAATTCAGCGCACAGACAGCTTCGTTCATCCGTGACTGTCCGGTGACACTTTGGTATAAACAGTTCTACCCCCTGGGGGACTAGATACACGGAGTAATTTTTCGGTCGCGACACCCTGATCAATGCGCGGCATCGCGCTAGACGTAGCACCAGACTTAGCTCCTTTTTTGGGCGCATTTGCCGTTCGGTCCCCAGGCGAAGGCTGGTATAAGGCTGGCTGGAGCCTAATATCAACCTAAGCTTAATTCTTATACCAGACTAAGCCTTAGCCTAAGACTGATTTTTGGTCTCTAGTTTGCCACTGCCGTACTTCGAGCCGTCCGAACTTCCTCCGCTACCGCCCTCCGACCAAGCCGAAGCCCACGTATGGCCATCATCGCCGACTCCATCTCGCCCATAATACCGACCGCGACCACGCAAGTACCGAACCTATTGACTGGAAGGCACTTTTGCTGTTTGGTCCCCAACATGGGTTAGCTTAGGCTGGTATTAGACTTAGGCTTAGGCTTAGGCTGGCATATGACTTGGGCTCAAACTCATACAAGGCTTAGGCTTAGTCTGGTATAAGAATTAAGCTTAGGCTGATATTAGCCTCCAGCCAGCCTTCGCTTGGGGACCAAACGGCAAATGCTTGTCGGTGGCAAGTTGAGGCAGAAAACGAGAAATGACCGGAGAAGAATCGCTCAGAATAGAAGCTCGCCTAATCGGCAGCCTAATCGATGATGCCATCATTTTGAAATATATTTATAGCAGAATTTCACGAATGAAGTGGTCAGGCAGGAATTTACGGCAAGACTAATTTTGGCTCATCAAGGCTCAACGAAAGAGAAATGTGGCAAGTACAGTAGCCCTTCGCGCGCACATTATGTTTAGGTACAAAACACCTTACCGGATATAGCGCGAATTCAAATATCTATTCACCTTGAAGGCGTGAACTCGAGCACAGGTCGTCTTCCTCGGCCTCCAGCCGATCCCGTAACCTTGTTGACCTTGGCATGCTCGACTCTGTCTTACAGTTAGCAATGGATACTCGCACAGTGCAGTTGTCTGGGAGGCCGAGTCGCCGACCATACACCAACTATTGAAAAGTACAGAACTAGTTTTGGCTGTAGACAAGGACACGTCGTCATGTCGGGAACTTTCGTTGGCCTATCTCTGTTTGCTCGAGCGTCTGAGGCCAGTCGCCAGTTTTGCATCGCCAGAGAAGGTCGTCGTTTTTGCTTGGAAGAATGCACTCTGCACTGCTCCTCGGTGTGGCCGTTGCCATTGCTGGCATTACAGTAAGTAATGACTATTTGAGAGTTCCCCCCCCCCCTAGATCGTGAGATGCACCAGGACCAGACTAAGTTCCCTTGCACAGGCAGCCGAAGATCTGGACGCCATCGTCACCGACAAGGTGGCCTTCGATATCCAGATTGGTGGTGCAGATGCAGGACGCATTGTGATCGGCTTGTTTGGCAAGACTGTGCCAAACACTGCGAGGAACTTCAAGGATCTGTGCACTGGCGACAACCCCAAGAAAGACTCGTATGAAGGCTCAAAGTTCCATCGCGTCATCAAAAATTTTATGATTCAAGGTCAGTCCCATCTTCACATACTAGGGCATATTGAATTCCCTGCCATAAAACACTTTAAGACAGTGTCAGTGTGACTCCTTGCTTGCATTCCACTGTAGATTGTTTTTGACCACTCAACTCTGATTTAGGAGGTGATTTCACAAGTGGCGATGGCACTGGCGGTCGTAGCGTCTACGGAGACCGGTTCCCTGACGAGAACTTCAAGTTCTCTCATTATGGCGCTGGTTGGGTCAGCATGGCCAATGCAGGTAAGTCGGCCATCACTGTTCCATATCTACATCCAAGGCCCCGTACCCACCAGGTTCGATCCCCACTCACATCTTATGTATTTGATTGTCTACGCACTGGAAACTACCATTATCCCTCAAATGTGCCTCTGTCCTGGACTGGTCTGCCATGTTCAAGACCACCTTTCTACTATGCGAACATTTGCCTGAATTCCCACCAATAGCCGCACTCTATTTGTACTTCCAAGGTCACTCGCTCTTGCCAGTTTCTGTTTTATATCCCAGCCACATTCACTTTTTCCAACCTCAGATCCACCATTTCAGGCAAGGACACCAACGGCAGCCAATTCTTCATCACATCCAAGCGAACTGCCTGGCTCGATGGGAAACACGTCGTATTCGGCAAAGTACACTCATGCCCCCTCTTCTCCAATCCCTCCACCCCTCCTTCTTCCAGGTCCTCGAAGGCATGGACATAGTTCGCAAAATCGAGAACGTCGAGACCAAATCCGATCGACCAGTCAAGGATGTGGTGATAGCGAAGTGGTAATCTGCTCTGTCATGCCCCACATCATATCCCGACACACCTCCCATTTCAGCTCGGCACTGCCAGTCGATGAACCATTTATCACAGCGAAAACAGACGCCGAAGAACTGAAACAATAAAACTTACATGATCTAACCATAATTACCAACATTACATATTGAACCTGGGTTTACGCATTTGTTACACATTTCGTTATAAAAGACACCTCGAACCTTACCACTAGCATACACTACATCTCGCCCCCCACCCCCTGTCTCGTGCATTCCCGCGCCAAATCATCCCCACACGCAGCCGCCTCCAACAAGGCGTCCACACTCTCGGAACGAGCCTGTGCTTCACCAGTAGCCCGCTCCACACTCGAGCTGGCTTGTTGATCCGCCTCGTCCGAGTCGCCAAATCCAAAACAGTTCTCCACGTCGAGCCGCCGTTTCTGCTCCTGATCAATGGGCGGCATCGCGCTGGACGTAGCACCAGACTTGGCTCCTTTTCTGGTCTCACTTTTACTCGCATCTTCTCGCGACGTGCTCCATATTCTTTCAGCCTTCACTGATTCCCCACGCGTCTTTCTTATCTTTCTCTTCGTTTCATAATTGCTGACGTCACATTTCGACAGCGACAGTCCCGTCGTGGCATCCGACTCATTGATCGCATCGTCCACGCTCAATTCCGTCGATCTTCTAGTCGACGCAGCACCCGCATGGCTAGGCACGTAGACGACGTTATCCATGTTAATGTCGTCGTCCGCCCCGATATGCTCCAACTGGCAGTGATGCTCCAGCTGTACGCGCTGCCTGAACGACTCGTCGCAATGATTACACTTGTACAAGCGAATACTCCCGATCGACGTGTCTATCGCCTCCTCTCCGCAACTCTCCTCCTCCTCATCCCTGTCGATAAACCCCGAAACTGCCTTGCCATCGTCTCCCATCGCAGCATCATCCTCATCCTTGTCCGTGATCATTTCTTCGGACATTCCACCCTTTTCAATTGTTCGATGTCTCTCCCCGTGTTTTACTAATGCCGCTTTGTGTCGGAACTTTTTATCGCATTCGCCGCACTCGTAGAACGTGGCTTCCTCTTCAAACCCATCCACAGTCATTTCCAGTTTCGAAATCGGACCGTGTTTAGCCTCGACATGCCGTTTCAACGCCGTTTTCTGTCGAAAAGCATGCAGGCACGATGACACAGGACATTCGAATGGTTTCTCGCAATTATGCACCATCATATGAACGTCCAGATGACGTTGAGTGTGGGCCGAGTAATTGCACAGGGTGCAAGAATAACATCGTTCTCCTTCATGTACCCTTTGATGCTGTTTCAGGGAATATCGATCAGGATACGACTTGTTGCACTTCTTGCAAACTAATGGCCGCTCCGATGTCGTATGCAGCTTCTGAATGTGTATCTTCAAATCTGTTTTTCTGCCACAAGACGATGAGCAGAATTCACATTGATAAACAGGTTTATTGCCAGTGTGAATCAACTTATGCGCCTTGAGAGAATTACTTTGAGTGAATCTCTGAAGACAAACATCGCATTCGTACGGCTTCTCACCTGAAAAAAAACATGTGCATGAATAAACTGATTACCGACAGGTAAGAGGAGCATTAAAAACCTTACGAAAATCATATAAATACACTCAATATATACCTAATAATCCAACTGCCCTGCATCCTTCTCATATATACGTATCACAATCATATGGCCACCAGTCACCTGATCGAGAACATGATGAACATGAGCCGTTTTGATATGGAAGATTATCACACTGCCCTACATTTTAGTGTTAGTGATCACAATGATATAGCCGTCAGTCAACTGCCTAAGAAGCTTTCATCACAGTCGTGCTTTTGCTTGTCTGAGTTTGAATGCAATTATAAATATTGCAAAAAAATTAACGAAGGAAAAGGAATGATTGGCCTTTTTATTCAGTGGCTACTTGGGGTAGGTTGTAGGTTACCTATTGCGAGTGAAAAACGCTATATTCGAAAATCCCAGTTCCAAAAAAAGTGATCTCAAACGAACGGTATGGATAGTTATGGCCATGGGAATCCTGCGAGAGCATGGCAGCCAACAGTCCCCCGCCCATGAAAATGTGAATTATACTGCTTATGGGACCAGATAAATATGTCCTCACATTCGCATATAACCTGTTTTCTTTGAGAATATACACGCCCGTCACGTTACCGCATAGGCCGCGTGTACATTCCCTAAGAAAACAGATAGTAGTCAAAAATGATGAACTACACTAGTGTACTTACCAGTATGCACGCGCATATGCCGCTTCAGCTTGTACATATCGGGACTGGCGTAATCACATTTTCGACATTGGTAAGGCCTATAACACCTTCATTTTCTCTATTTAATGCAAAAGCGGAAGGCACTGACTGATGATAAGAATTACTAAACCGACTGAGGAATGGGTGAAGCAATGCAAGCGAGGAAGAAAAATATAAAAAACAACATAATGGTTATGGTACCTACCAAAGCAATATCCTCTCGTGCACCCTGTAATCGAATTGAGGCAGCAGTATTTAGTTTTCAACATGCATGCCATTGATCTTGCCGTTAGTTCTGTGTGAAACAGAGATCTATCGCATTCTGCCTGATGGTAGTGAAGAAAAGGGGGCATTTTTTTAAGAAACTTTTTTAATGCTTAAAGAATAAACTTTTTGAAAAGGCGACCATTAGAAGAGCAACAGTTGCTACCGCTTCTGTTAAACTTCTCGGTCACCCCATTGATTGTATGGATATTTTTACCCTCGCTATCAGTGATTGTGCCATTTGTCCCTCTGAGTTTAGTCCTCTCAGCAGAAGTGTTTTTGACAGGCATTAACGAGTTCACCCGCTCCTTAGTCGATCCTTGTTCGAACTCTTCGATTGCGGCAAAATAGTCCATACCTTTCTCCTGTATGCGATCTCAAATGGCGTTTCAGTTTGCTCAATTCCACTGAGGCATAGTCGCAGCGAGGGCACTTGTGCGGTTTTTCTTGAGTGTGCTTGTATCGCATATGTCTGACCATTTCACCTGACGTCGTGAACGTTGCATCGCATCCTTGACACTGATAAGGTCGCACGCCTGTGTGCGTATTCACGTGGTTTTGCAACGAGCTATTCGCCTTAAAACGCTTTTCGCAAACGTGACAAACGTGCGGTCGATCTAGAAAAAACAAATCATACGAATGGTTTCTGCAAGAAAAAGCTCGCCTGGAGAGTGACCCTTTGCACAGGGAGCAGCTGGAACAGTTACCCGTTAGGGAGGTATCTCAGCAGACACCAAGGGTTGGTTGGTCGGAGCTTAAAAATGGTGCAAAACTGGTCACTCCCTCTCGCAATAAAGATCCCAATGCCATGAGGCTATCCCTTACCCTCAGAATGGCTTTTCATATGTCGAACGAGTAAGTATTTCTTGACGTTCGTATAGTCACAGAATTCGCACTGAAACACTGATCGCTTTGACGAATCCTTCTGGTTCGCTGCTGAAATCCTATTTTGCAGTTTCTTTAAAACATCTTTCGAGTGAACGCTCTTCGCTCCCTCCTCCTCGTCATCGTTCAATTCCTTATCTTCACTCGACGAATCCTCGCCCGATTTGTCCTCTGCTGACGACATAGTCACTTGCAGGTCCCTTCGACCGAGTGACGACACGAATGCAACGGCCGCCTGATTGCTTACACCGCCCATTTGATTGCTAGATGCGTTTTCTTGTTTTTCACTTGCTTTCGCTCGAATTGCTGGAGGCTTCCGTTTTGTCGATTCTTGCACCACTGAGCCAGCACTGCCATCGCTATTTCCCATGATGACCAAGATTTGTTGTTGTGGTTCTTGAATGACCACAGGAACTGATTCGTTCGAAATCATTTGCACGTCATTAGCCACTGATGCTGGCACTGCGTTTTGCAAAGCAATGGCCTGACCGGCAATTCGCACTTCCACCGTCCCATTCGCTAGCACAGTAGGAATGACGGGCAATAATAAGGTACTGCCAGGCGGGATCTGATTGCCATTGACCAACGCATTCGTACAGTCGATCGGGATTAATATCTGTTGCATTTCGGTCTGCTGAGCAGAGAACGATTGCTCGTTCTGAACATCGGCATGCATCTGAATGTGCTGGTCCACAGGAATATTCCCTCTGATAATCGTCGACCCATCGTCCATCTGATCTTGCTGCAACTGATAATGTTGCGGGACCGATTGCGATACGAATACGACGTCTCCATGCGACGAATCTCCAATCCCTGCATTTTCAGTGGTGAATGTTACGTTAGTTGCCGATACCAAAGACGAATCAGGAAGGTCAACCATTTGCAAATCGTCCGTTGTTGAAACATGATTGCTCATTCCGTCATGCTCGTAGACCATAGTTGCAACTTGAGGAGCCGACGTCTCATAAATAGTGTACGATGCATGCGCATTGTTTTGCATCGCCGCCGAATCGACCAATCGCACGGTCGCATGCTGTTGACTTTCGGCTAATTCCGAATTGAAATTATTCAAAAATGTCTGCAATTCCTCCACGCCTCGGACTGAATCAGCATCAGTAACCGTCGCAGCTAAAGCTGAAAAGTCATGGCACACATATATGCATGTACTTGAAGCACCCAACAATCTAAAACCGGTCAAAAAACATGAGTGCTTTACTTTGTCGCGTTGTCTCCTATAAACTGTGTGTATTCAACAGGCCTATTTGCATACGTTTCTGTAAAAGGAAGCGTTTTTCTAGGGTCAGGGACAGTTTGCCTTTTGATCTTCGTCTGTTAAAGAAGTTCTTTTACTCCGCATTTCAGCATCCCGTCCCGAACCACCAAGTTCCGCTTACCCAAGCCAGAGCTACTGGACGTGGCCAACGATCGGACCATTTGAATCGACAGCGACGACGACTCGTTTCCTTCTCTGACTTGCTGCCCACCCACTTCATCATGAACAAACGAGCCAGAATGAGCAGAGCCTGCAAAACAGTGTCTTTTGAGCACTTCATTTAATATAGTACAATGAAGAAACGTACCACTTGAAGCTATAATTTCCACAGTCGCGTCATTTGTATCTCCGACTTCCACAGCGTTGCAATAAGCGATGTTGCCCGATCCTTCGTCCATTTTTAGTCTCGCTTGCCAACTACGCCAGTTCTGTTATATGTAACCACCGTTCCTCTAAAAAAAACAACTGTACTGACTCTACTGCGTAACGAATGCACCACCGCAAGTAATTTTGACAAACGGACCCGGGGGCCTGATAAATAAAGTGACTAACCACGACTTCTCGATCTGCATTAACTCAAATTAAAAAATGCAGCTTTTAACCACTTCAAAAAAGAATTATTTTTAACAATGCATGATAAAAATTAATGCAAATTTTTTCAGTTTTTTCAATGATAGATCGATACAGTAATCGATCGAGCCGCACTCGCCGCGCACATCATCGCAGACATATTATTGTCATAAAAAGCCAAAGTTTCTTCACGCGCTAAATTCAAATTTCTCCGATGCTTTAAACTTTACTTCAATTACAGCAAACAACTTCGAATCGTCGAATCAAAAACACGAGTTACTTAAACAGAAGATCGAATAAACCAAAATATTCACATCTCTGCGCACAAGACAAAAGACCGGCCAAATAACAGCAATCATTTTCACAGGCCCAAGACAAATTTGGACATTAGAACATATTTATAAGGAACACTTCGATTCAAACTACTCCGCCTCTTTCTATGAGCACAAATTCGATACTTTTTCTATTCAACAAAGAAAACACCCCAAACTCACGATCTGATCAACGTTTATTCTTTCCACCACCATCGGACCGACGCTGAGACTGGTCACTGCTGTTGGTCATCTCGAAACGACGATAGAAGAGCAGATAAGGTAGGCGAGGAGGTTGGAACGTGAGTACGTGCTCTTGCTTGACAGCTGCCATTTTCGTATCGTCCACATTCACCCACTGACCACCATGGAACACATCCACAGTGTAATGACCACCCTCGGCCTTCTCCCCGTGGTGAAACACCACTGAAACACACATCCTTCGCAGATACCCGAACCACCCACCCCCACACTACTCACCACCAAACAATTTGTATTGACGCTCGTTCAGAGGTACGCTCGAAGGATTCGATAAATAATCTGTAAACAATGGCCTTATTAGATCCACTCCACCCCAACTCAAGTCCTGCCTACCTGATCCAATGACCAGATCCATCCCATAATCGATCTGCTTGATATTCTTCTTCACGCCTTGTTCGGTAAACTCGAAGTACTTCAATTGAAATATGAGCACACGCGGCAACTGGCTGAACGTAACTCGCCTGGTCGCGTCCACCTGCAAATCACACACCATTCCTGCCTCGCCCTTCTTTCCTTCCAACCATCTCTGCTGATGACTGCAGCCGAAACATTCGTGTTTCTGTGACTCCTGTCTTTGCTTCTCGTTTTACGTGTTTACTCGAAAGTCTCCCTAACCCAGGTCCGATCGATATATCGGTTGACCGATAATATCGGCCGGTTATTGCGTTATCGGTTATCGGCCGATACCGATAATTAGTGCTGCCGATAATTTAGATTTTCCTGTCAATAAGAGTTTTTGGCGAGCATATGGCCTTTGATAGTGATTATGACGAGGGGCAGGAGCTACGGATTTTGGATCAACGAATTCAGAGCCCAAGAGCAGTCTGGAGCTAAATCACGCTCACCATGATCATGACTCGTCTTACTAAACCCCCGCAATGGCACCAAAGCAGTTTACACTAAAAGCAGTAGGCTGTCTGCGTGTGGCATAGACTAAGATTAGGGAAGGAGATAAGCCTAGCCCTGCATTGTTACTTGCATGCTTCTCAACGTGGCGTATTGTTATTATGTACATACACTCAGAAACAAGAGTCCTTCGGCCCCGGCACAATAAAAAACAGGTCAGTCTGACTCAAAAAAGGGGCTATGACTACAAATGGTCAATGTAGTCCTAGCGTTCGACCTTGGGTGAGATTTTTGGGGCCGGGGTTAGTCTTTCCCCATTTCGAGTCAGGGACAGGGATTGCCTTGATTCAGGGTCTTCAAGGGTCGGAGATAACTCCGACAGGGATAAATAAATTTTCTGCCTGTCAAAGGCCGTCTATCTGTTCATTTCTTTTCTTGACACTTTCTAAAAACTTCATGAAGTTAGCCCCGCGTTGCAACTATTTCTTATAAGTACTGTATGACCATCTCACTGCGCAAAATGCTGATACTATGTTTTGCGGGTCTTTTCATTTATTTGGACGTGGAAAAGTGCTTCAGGGTGAGTCCCCGATGCATGTTTTTTGGGGGCGGGGTCGGGACTCCAGTCGAACACTAAAGCCTTCAAAAAGTGTGAAAGGATCTGCTTTATTCAAGCATCCAGACCCTGTCCTGCCTGATGGGCTTTAAATATTTATGCCACCTCCCTTACAATGTCACATGGTTTGTAGGGATAGGTCGGGATCAGGGTAATCCCGATCAGAATCGGGACCAGGATTTTTTGCTTTTTGCCTATGAACCTGTTTTCCTCACCAAAGCACACTTTGGTAATCCAGGTTGGTTTTTGAAAAGCTTTTTCTTAGGCATTGATGAGTACATTTGCAGTTTCGATACACGTCCAGCAAGGTCAGCCTAGGTTTAAGCAGAAAGTGTCGCTGTTGTCATCGATTTGAGCTGATGTTGTTGCTACCCCTTCATCGCTACCCCTTCATCGCAAATATGATGGGTAGGGAGGGCATCTAGCGTGCTTATACCTATCATAATTATATGCAGAATCCCGATGCCTCAATGTCGGGATCGGGATCCCGACCTATCCCTAAGGCTTGCCTTATCGTTAGAGGTGTCATGGTGTGATTGAAATGTGTCTGACAGTTGCGAAGAAGAGCTAGCAAGTTTGCAGTTGGTGCACTGCAATTTACTTAGTCTTCGAGCCCGAGATTTTGGGCTTCCAGAATGATTCAAATTGGTCTTTGAAGGAAGCCTAGCTTGCGAAAGTATAAAAAATTGCATGTTTAAGATTATCTGACTAAAATTCAAATTTCCCGCCCTCAAAGCTGAATTTTTAACACGCTTAAAAATTATCGGTATTATCGGCCGATTATGGCGCTATCGGTTATCAGCCTTATCGGTCGAACCTGGTCCCTGACCAGTACAAAATTTCCATTGGGGTCCTGACGGGGGACACATTTGAGATAGGACTAATCCAATAATTACAATAATCCATAATCCATAATAACACGAGTCGACATTTTTGGCAGTGTTTGATCAATTCTTATCTTCCATTTCCTCCCCGGAAGCTCCCCAGACCCAGAATCGACTAATCTAGTCATCCATTCCATCTATGCAAAGCGGCACCCTAGCCAAGCCCCAAGTTTCTATCAAATCTCCAAGGGCATATTCGAAGGGGACACTTTCGAGTAAACACGACATATCGTTCCTTCGTGCACACTGATATGCAGATTTCACAAAAGAGCGGAAAATGATTTTCCCTCATTTGTCCAGGTTTTCCAGATGAGAATTCGATTTATCCCCAATTTTTGCACGGGCCCAGGCACTGCTTCACCAATCTCGACTAATTTACAGCATGGTCAATAGGTGATCAGTAAAAGCGAGCGATTTTTAATTTTGATTCTCAGAATGCAGTCTCTCACAGTTTTCCCTGATTTCCGCTCCGAGATTCCCATTTCCTGGATTTCCCTAGGTTTCCAGACACTTTTTAAAATAATTAACTTTCCTAGGTTTTCCAGCCTTGTATGAACCCTGATACCATCCCTCACTCACCTCAGTTTTATCGCTTCCTTGATAGTTCTTTACGACTTCGATCCTCGTCAGAGCTTTCAATGCGCTATGGATATCCTTGACATTGGCCAACTGCAACACAAGAATCATCACAAATACACGCTATTATTTTGGTATTCCTTAAGATAGTTCCCTCCGGCCAATATGGGCATCTATTCTTTGCCCTTCGTAAACACTCAACTGCATGTCACGCGATCTCACCCTCTCACGATCTTTTAGTGAATTGCATTTACAGCAAGGATGTCCAGCGCACTAGACAAGACACACACTTGTTCCTTGTTAGAACTGAAAATTTCCCGCACACTGCCTTATGCATTAGACATCGAGGACCCCCCTGGATCATGCCCTACCCTCTCTGCATTCTCCTCTCCCCATACTTACCAACACGTCCAATGGCAAGGTGAAGAACGGCTCCAGATTTGCCGTCTCTTTGACTCCTGGTCGAGACAACCCGTATCGCAACTGGCCGGCGAAAATTTCCAAAATAGGCGATTGAGCAACCTTTATCTAAAATCCATCAATTTCTTTTTAAAATATCGAAAAAATACGCATTATCCTACTTGGCGTGTCACCGTGACTTTTCTTCCGGCTCCCACTTGGTGCCACTCGTTGTTCCCGATGCTTGTGGTCGACTCGCTTTCATTTCCGCTCACTGTACGTGGTCGTTGGCCTATCAATGTAGAAACAAGTTTTGGCAGGGTCTTAAAGCTCAGACCAAATTTTCCGCCATTTTTTTAAATGAGCGTTTTGCGAAAAAATTGTATTTTTCACCACCTTTTACAAAAATACAGTATGCAATAACCTCGACTAGATGTGAAGTTTACTCTCTTTTCCTGAATCCACATCTCACTTACTTCGAGGTAAGGATGGAGAATGCTTCTCCATGCCTAGGCACGTGTAAAAGTGCCCTTGCACTCACCCTTATCAACATCCGGCAACGTCAAAACAGCCACGATTTCTTCGTGTAATCGATTCAAAACGAACAAAAGAAATTCTTCTGCGTCTTCTTGGTGGCCCTAAAACACGAACTTCCACTTTTAACCCCGCTCCCTTTTCCAGAAAAATGACTCGCCTTGAAGGAAGAATCAGTTTTCAACTGCGATATAATACTCTGCATAAAAGAAAGATCCAACGGAATATGCGTCTTTGGATTTTTCGATTTGTTCAAATCTTTGACTAGTGTGAATTCTGACGCCAATCTTGTACTAGAATACGAAATTTTCAAAACGCCTTTCTAACCCAGCAACCCTGCCAATCATACCAAGCATCCAATAAAGGCGTTGACGAAGGCAAGCGCTGTCGAATATTTCCATATAAATGACGCAAAAAATGGAAAAATGCCGGGCACGCCATCAATGCTTGCAAGGTAGCGTTCGCATAACACCAATTTCCGCGATTCGTAATGCCACGCATGGCATAGGTCGGTCCTTTTTCGATGAAAATATATTTTTTCAAAACAGCTAAATTTAAGAAACGTGTAAAAATTATAAAACTATCTGATTCTAAGACACTTACCAGCCAGATTCCTCGCCTGTGGGTCGCGATCGACTGGAACATAGATATCGTCGATGCTCAGCGGATTACCCGATTCTGATATGGTTTTGATAGCAGCCTGTTCTTGTGTCGATTCGTGGATGGCCATTTGCAGACCCTCCTCATCGTCTACATAACTATCGTCCAACACCTTGGTCACGATGGCCTCGGTGGCCGTTCGTTCATTGCGGAATAAGCTAGCCCACGTTTTCGGTTCTTCTTTAAGTGGTTTCGACTCTTCTGATTTTGAGATCACCGATGGCTGGTTCGGTATGTTTTGAGCACTTGTTGACGAATCGTCTTCATTGCGATGCGGAATCGTTGAATCATTGCTCTCGGGCTGCACATCGTTTCCCGGATAGCCTTGGTCCGTTGGTTGGCTGTCGTCCACACATCGGCAACTGGAAACACTCTCGGCTGCCGGTGTCGCATGGCATTGTTCTTCGCCGTTAATTTCCATCGTTTTCGTTGCACCCGATTCTGGTGCTGATAAATGAGATTGTCCATCGTTCGCAGGCGCCTTCGGGTCTTCGTCTTTGCACGATTCGAAAGGCGTAGTGAGCTGATTATTTGCGCTGCCATTGACACACTGCTGGCCATCGGTCGATGTCTGCACGGTCTGACTCGGTGGGATTACGTAAAACGTATCGGTGGGATTAGATAACACGTAAAACTGCGACGATAAATTAGCGCCAGCCGTGCTCGGAACAGCATTGGGAGAATTTGCTAATTGCCAGGCCAAAAGGCCTGAAAGAGTCTGGTTGCCCGGTGAATGAAAATAAACCTGCGAATGACAAGCAGATGGGCTCGCAAGTATGGCAGCCGGCATTTGCTGATGCACGGGCGCATTATTTCTCAACTGACCGTCGTGCAGGACCGGCTGGTAGCTTAGTGTCGCTGATGACAAATTGACCACATGACTTGGACGAAACGTGCTCGGAGCGATCGGGATGAAATTTCCAGGCAAATGCGCACCAGACACACTCTGGACAAGATTTAATACGTGCGGAATTCCAGCAGCCTGGCCTGAAATATGACCACTGTATCATCGTAACATTCACTCTTGCAATATGCACTCACCTTGACGGCGATTTTTCAGTAATTCCAACGTGATTGCAAACTAAAGGAAAAATATTAACCTTGTTTAGTCTTAGTTGGAAAGCGATTCATCCTTTACCTCGACGACAACTTTTCGCCCAGCCGATTTACCGTGCAAGATTCGATAAATTTCATCGCGATCTTGCTCGACCAAGTCATCAATCGACAAGAAGCTGAAACCTTCCATTTTCTTCGATCTAAAAAAGACCTGATCTACTGGATTCGTAGGAATAATTTCCAAAAAAGTCTCTCATGACAGACTCAGAACTTTTAGACCAGCCAATGCACACAATGGAACCAGGGCTTAGGATGGCTGGTCTACTCGGCCACAAGGAAAGGAGAGGTGGCTTGCACTGCACAGTGCATAATCACTGGCACACAGATGCTTGCCGATGTCAGAATCAAATCCAACATGCTTCTCTGCTGTGTACTGCTGCTGTTCAGACAGGGTCCCCAAAGGCAGCAGTGTTGTTCCACACTAGCAACCTGCATACTGCATGCGAAAGCTGTAGCGCTGCGAGTAAAGTGATATGGCTCATTGTTAAATGCCAAAACCTCGAGCAACACTCAACAATCCTTCGTCCCCTTCTTCCAACTTTATGTTCATGCTCATGATTCATCATATCAGAAATGAACCGCTCGAGGATGAAGGGACACATGACACAAAATGATTTACCTTTGCCGCGGCGTGAAC
Source organism: Mesodorylaimus sp. YZB2_4 (assembly GCA_030248295.1). NCBI lineage: Eukaryota > Metazoa > Nematoda > Enoplea > Dorylaimida > Dorylaimidae > Mesodorylaimus > Mesodorylaimus sp. YZB2_4. The sequence continues at coordinate 359,565 of JASANH010001213.1, read as the reverse complement.
ATTACCTACTATGAGCATGTGCGCGCATAGCCCGAGAGATAAACACTCCTTCACATAAAAAACTGAGCTGACTGCTGAGGGGGGGGGTTTGGTAATAGGTTGGGGGGGGGTTTTTAGGGGGGGGGGGGGGTTTTTTGGTTCTCCTGGGGGGGGGGGAAAAAGGGGAAAGGGGGGGGGGGGGGGAATGTGGGAGGGTTGTTTTTCTCGTTGGTTTTGTTCGGGATTTTTTTTGGTTTGGGTTAAGTGGGGTTTTTTTTTCCGTTTGGGGGGGGTTTTCTTTTGGTTTTTTTTGCCTTCTCTCTTTTCTTTCTTGTCGTCCTGATCAACAAAACCGGCTATCTGAAAACCACGGGGACTAAACTGCACAGCAGGGCCAAGGATCGCGATCCACAATTTTACTTCTCCTCCGTCTTCCCCTAGTTGGTCAACTATAAGAAAGCCACCAGACCATCCGCGCGACACCTTACAGTAGCCGGCTACTGTTCGATGAGGACGCATCGTGCTTGATAACTATAAGCAGCACTCGCGGTACTCTTCAAATTCTCCCCATTCTTCGTTGGTGGTCAATGTTGAAGAGAGCACCAAAAAGTGCCAAGGCTGCATGCGAAAATTCTTGCCAGGGGCTGCCTGGGCGGCCCCGCAGCCCCTGCTGGCTACGTGCCTGCATCTAGCGGCAAATTTATTCGGGTACAGCAAACCCATCTTCGTAAGAGCCGGCTTATCGTTAGCCTAGCCTAGCCAATCAATCAATGGCACTGCACTCAACCCGTTCAGCGGATGTTTCTAAACTCCGCGCCGAAAAAAAACAGGAACACCAGCGCCAGCAACTTTCGATAGTCGATAACTCAAGAATGATTGAACCGGAAAAGTTGATCTTTCGCAAGCTTTGCAAGATAGGTCAGATCCGCTGCCACGTCAATTTTTATCGAAATCCGTCCAGTACCTGACGAGCGACGGATAAAACAAGCTGAAACAGTGACTTTTCAGGAATAACTTTTCGGAAATTGAAGCTTAAAAAAATGACCGTCAAAAGGCGGAGCCGGAAAGTTTCAGCTTTCAGAAAAACTAAAATTTACAACTGTACGACCTCTGGTTGTTGATTGAGGCACATGTTGTTCCTCCTCCTCGTCTTCTCCCCCTGAATAAGAAATCGTCTTCTTGAACTTGACGGACGGCCGGACGGATTTAGTAAAAAATTGGCATGATTGTAGACTCGGCCAGTTCTGAAGGGTGTGCGAAAAATCAAAAATTTTCGTTCACCCTTTCTCGAGTTATTACCCGGCGAAAATCGTCCTTAAACATCAGGTGTCTGGTTGGCTGGTCTAAGCGCTGATGTCGAAAGCGTCTGGCCACTAAGGCAGGTCTTTGGATCACGCTACCCAACAAGGACCCATTCTAACTTCATTGCGTCCTCGTGTTTGTCAAGCAAATTTTTAATCACACGTTAAAAAAAACATTGTCATGCGCGCAATAACGGTCAAAAACATGGATAAGGCTTCACAGACTAATAAGAAATCGATAGGCTACCTGCGTAGACAATACAACAGGAAAACAATACGTACTTGGCTGCGAGTTTCCCGATAACTAAATTTACTGAATTAGATTGCACGCATTCTTTCATGGGACAAACAGCAAAAATCAGTCGTGGATTAATGAACTAATTCGCAAATTACGGATAAATTTTGATCGAATGGGATTATTACTGCTCAAAATCGAGTTACAGTACGACGCACGAGCAACGCAACAAGTGGTGCTAGCGGCTGAAACTATAGTTTACTCATGTGCGGCAGTGATTCTGCATTCTGCATTCTATCGCCTGGTCTTGTTTGTTAATCGAACGAAGTTAGATCTATCGGTGAACTGTATTGGAAATATTTGGTGATCATAGCGCATTTGAAAATGGCATTGGCGAGCGTATCCAGCTACGATCGTTTAAAAATTCGTGAATTAGCATCGGGGTTTGACGACGAAGCTAAAGTTCCTCCTTGTCCGATTCAAACACCGTTGAATGGCATCGTTGGACAGACGTTCGATTTGCCACAGTTGTATCATGTAAGTGGCTTAAACTTAGTTATTCGGGTAGCCTACTTCCGATTTAGCGAGAATTATTTTTATGAAAGACGGAATGCTCCTGACTGCATGTAATTTCCAATCCATGGTGACTTTGCGGACTGTCCCTCTCTTTCAGCCACGTAGCTTCGTCGAGTCGCATTTCGGACGCGATACCTTGGGCCGTTTGCACTTTTTTAAAGGAACTACGACGTTGGCTTTCATTTACAAACCGAAATCTGCGTCGGACAAAGGTGGAATCGTGGTTGCTGTGGATTCTCGGGCGACCAGCGGAAAATATATTGGTGAGACCCGATAATAGCGCAAAACGATATAGACCATCGTTTTCCTTTGTTTCAGCCACGCAAAACATTTTAAAAGTGTTGGAAATCTCGGATCATCTCGTAGCCACGATGGCCGGCGGTGCCGCTGATTGCCAGTTTTGGATTCGCGTTTTGGCGAAGCAGTGCCGGTGAGGGTCCTGTTTAATAATCCATGTTCATGGGCCTCATCCCGCCTTATCCGAGGAGGATAGAGAACTCGTAATAACCACATTATAGCATTGCTTATGCTTTGGTGACAGCGCACCCAGACGGTGGGAGATGTGAGAGGCCGAAGACCCAGGGAGCTAAAACTCGAGGCAGGAATACATACTGTCCGGTCGAACTGGAAAGACGGCCGATGCCTGACAGTATCCATATCCCGACCAGAGTGCTGCGTACATGCGCGTGCGACAGACCCAACGATGGAAAGACTTTGTTAGCTCCCTAGAGACTTGGCAGCCATGTCTTGATTTTCGATGTGACTCGTTTATTTCATGCAGCTCTCTTTAGGTTGTATGAATTGCAAAACAAAGAGAAGATTTCCGTGGCTGCTGCCTCCAAGTTGTTGGCGAATATGATATACGGATACAAGGGAATGGGCTTGAGCATGGTAAGTACCCACTGGCCTGTGTTTTAATTTTGACAACGTGGTTTTTATCGATTCCAGGGAACCATGGTGGCTGGTTACGACAAGCGGGTAAGTTCAATGTCTTTGCTAGCGGGGTTCGTGCGATAACACTTGTACTTTTTGTTGCAGGGTCCTGGTCTGTACTACGTCGACGATAGCGGCACTCGGGTCAAAGGCAATTTGTTCTCGTGCGGTTCCGGTTCGTTGAATGCATACGGCATTTTGGACTCGTTCTACCAGGAAGCGATGAGCGACGATGAGGCTATCGATTTGGGCAAACGCGCCATCATGCACGCCACTTATCGCGACATCGGATCAGGCGGTGGAGTGAACGGTAAGTGCCCCACTTCGTGGCCTCGTCATTCGAACATCTAGTTTCAACTTTTGCAATCTTTATTTTAGTCTACCATATCACCGACAAAGGTCAGCGATTCGATAGTCGCACCGACGTCAGTGATATGTATTACGGTTTTATGGAAAAAGAAAAACGTGACCATCATGAACCGAAACTGTAACCTTACCAACCCCAATGTCGTTTTGTTGAATGATACGAATTTTGTTTCTGTTCTGACAATTTTCTGGTTTAAATCTGGATAGTAACTGCGGGCTGTTCTGGAATGCATGCGTGCGGTAAAGAGTCGAATTCGGACCTCGATCTACACACTGACCGCTTTGATCCACGATAGGTGTATCCATAGCTGGGGGGATCCTCAAATAGGATGTGCTGTGTAAGGCATCAGCCGAACGATGGTAACGGCTGTGCATATTTGTAGATTTGGTGACGTTGACATGGGGCCACCCAAAAACGTTCCGTTGTGTCCTCATCAACGTGCAGACTAATCTTATCGCCTGCCAGTGACATCATCGGTACTGTACCTTAAAAGGAATATGCTTGGTTGTGGGAGTGAGCGTGGACTTGGTTCGAGGCCGTCGATGCGGACATTCTAGTCGTTTCCTCTTCGCTAAGGGGACATCTTGTGAGCTCGGCGGGCGACTGTCCAAGGCACTGGTGCGAGAGAGGGGCTTTGAAGGGCAATGCTCGCAGCCTGGAGAGTGATCTCGTTATGAGCATTGTTTAAAAAAATGGCACCCTTTTCGTGCCTAACGACGGTGCTTGCCTTTAATTAGCTATGGCTCTTATGAGGGTATCTATAAAGTGATTAGGCAAGTCAGAGCATGCTCGGCTTGACCGGATAGAGCGAGCTAGCTACTTAGACCATCCCCTAGTGTGCCCTGCACTCTACTAAAGTCTCACTCGAGTCTCCAACTTCAGAGCTGATCATCTAGGCTACTGCATTTTCGACCAAGCCCGGCCAAGAATGGGACGAAAGAAAATTCTCATCTCGCGAATCCAAGATGAACGGAATCGACAGGTGAGCAGATACTATAGCGTCGTCAGCTGAGGCCTCGGCCTCTTGATTTGGGGCTTTAGATTCAGGCAGATCTTGAGAGGCTCGTCTGGCTTGATGTAATGTCCTGGCGACCAGGAGATGTTTCAGCCAAGGACCAAGTCGGGAGACTTGGCTAGCTGCTCTGAGAAGTTGGCTGGGAGGCTGGGCGCAGAAGCTCTACTGATCACCCTCCTTTCAGAAAATTGCACACTAAAGTATTGCAGAGGCACGGGGATATTCATGGAGATCACAGGAACTGCTGTGGGGTATTGGATAGACCTGCTGCTATGCAAAAGGACTGGATGTCTACAAAACAACGACCCCTTGTCTGACTCACTCACGTGGACCCCTTTTCACATCATATACAGGCTTTGACACGTCTTTGCCACCTATTTACTCCAGACAGGATGGCATCTGTGTTCCTCACACTCTCAGTTCCACTTCTTCTCCTCCATCCATCTACACGCTAATCAGCGAGGTGACGCCGGACGGGCCGTCAAGTATGCTGAATATGCCTCTTTTTCTACTCGTCCCTGGCACTGCTCGAATGCAGTGCCAGGGACGCACTGCATTGCGTCCCTGGCAAGTGTTTGCAGTGTTTGCAGTGTTTGTTTCCACAATGATAATTGATAAGAAAGTTTCAAAGTCTGGCCAGGTTTTTTGTTTCTGCACATCATCTTTATCACTAGCTTATCGCTGCTAAAAAAGTTGTTTCGTCATGTTGCAGTGTTGCAATGAGAAAAAATGCGGCATTAATTTTGTAGCGTCTCGGTTCATTCCGTTATCAGTGTAGAATACTTGGACCCGCTATCAGTGCTCCCTTGAACCTCGACCAACGAGGGCATCTTATTCTTTCAGGTGACCCTAACTAAAAGGAAATTCGGCCTCATGAAGAAAGCCTACGAATTATCGGTGTTGTGCGACTGCGAGATTGCCGTAATCATATTCAATTCCAACAATAAACTATTCCAGTACGCCAGCACGGACATGGACAAAATCCTACTCAAATACACCGAGCACAATGACCCGCACGAAAGTCGCACCAACACCGACATCCTGGAGGTAATAGCTAATTAGTCAGTCGCACGTGCGGCTAATGGTCATCCCCAGGGGTCCGGACATACTCATGTCCTAGACATGTGCATCAATTACGCACTGTACAGTGTACCAGACTGTACCAACCATACCACCCAGTGCGCGCCAAGTCTCGATCCTCATCGGGTGCCCATCACAAGCCACTGCTGCTGTGAATAAGCGTGGGAGAACGCACTCTACAATAAAAGGCTTCAGAGTCAGCTCTCGCCTCTGGTGATTCTCCCGCCAGCAAAGGTCACGAGAAATGGGGCAGCCTGGGCTCAAGGGTCGCAAAGATACAATGTTCAGTAGGACACTCGTTTGCGAATTACATTAGCAGCAAGCACCTATTACGGGCACGGATGTGCTCTCAGAAGGCCGAGTGCGAGCAGAAGGGGCACTTCCCGCGCCACAGGGCTCATTCACAGGCACTTCCAGGCCATGAAAGGGCGCAAGCTCACCTAATCTCGGAAAGTGCCTATGGCGAAAGCTGTACTCTTATTTGCTACAGGTCAAGGAGGTGGCCAAGTATGGCAGTGACTCAACGGTGAATGTCATGTGACCTGCAAAGGCCAAGCTGACATTTCTGCCCTAGGATTCCCTGATCGATCGATATCTGATGTAGCCCCAGGAGAGTCTTGCACCTGCATCCATACCGCACTTGCTGGGCCAGGGTTGATGGACAGGTCCAGGAGCAGCATGTGCGATAGGGTGGCATTTCAAGGCTACCTTGCACAGACCACAGCATGTATTTCAGACACTACATCGTCGGGAACGGAAGGCATCACTGGGCGCCCCCTTCACCACCCAATGCCAGTCACCCATGTCGGACGACGGGACGGGCTCTGAAGGTCATGCTGCCTTCCTCGATCGCAATACCAGCTCGGAGACAACCACGCCCATCAGCACGAACATGGCCATCGCACAGAACGGATCCCCCCACCTGAAGGCTCAACCAAAGGTACGCCTGTCCGCATCTAGGCCTATAGTGAGCTATGATAAATGGTGATGATGATTTCAGGGTACCATGGGCCAGCATATGGCCACGAGAGAAGGAATGGGTGCCGACTACAGCAACGGTTTGGCACAGAACTCGAACGTGACCCCGAAAGGTAGGCACAGTCGAATGACAGACATGGGAAACGGGGCATTGCTAAGCCATCTCCGCCTTCTTTCTCGCGACTTACAAGCTTGCTCATTGGGAAAAGAGCTCTCAGCACAAATCTTACTGGTCTTGGCAGAAGGTCGACAGGGGTACATACACATGTGAGCACAGCACTTGCAACAACCCAACTATTTTCAGGCTTCTCTCAATCGCGGGCTGGCTACGACTTCTCCATCAATAACATTGGTGTGGTCGCCTCGCACGGTCTGTCTGCTGGTAAGCAAACCCCTCCTCCTGTACCACTAATCCCTGGCCGCCCGCACTGGTCTAACTCTCGCACCCGTGCTGGCCACGGCGAGTTCAATCAATCACACCCTCAAAGGAGAGTTGCATGGGCTACCTTCGAGGAGCTGCGCACAGCCGTCTAATCTTTGCAGGCTTTCCAATCTTCAACGACCTGGCATCGACCAACGGTCACTTACGAACCAATTCAGACACGGGTTTCGCCGATTACTACCAACACACTAAGCCACGCTCATACAGTATCCCTACTCCGACCGAGCTGGCCCCCACCCATCCCTCGGACGGCATCAAATCCGAACCACTGCCCGGCCACTTAGTGAACGAAGTGAGCACTCGGACTGATCCCAGCCAGCCACCCCCTCACCCCACCCTCTTTGCAGAGCACCCACGGCCTACGCCCCGCTTGGGGATACACGGATATCGAGCAGTCTATGGACGGTCCAATGGCCAAGCGCCCTCGCTCCCAGGCCGCCACTACGAACCCGCTGTGGACCCGGGCCTAAGCACACCGACCAACTGCCGATATAAGACAGCACCCTGACATACTATTTGTTGTGACACATATTTGTTATCGAGTAGACCTACATAGCCGAGTCCCGATTCCACACTGGAACGCCCTGTAATACACCATTCTGTAACGACCAGGCACCAATCAATGCCATCTCGTCCTCTAACCAGTTACCCACACAAGCATCACCATAAAACAAAAATTACAGCGGCAGAATTAATGAAACCGAGTAAAGTTGCTGACGAATGAAACAACTTTGAACGTAATCCCGAAAAAAAGGAAATAAGCCAATGCTAATTCACTGAGGCAAACAACTTTTCAAAAAAGCTTCAAATTCTAAGTTTAGTTGCCCTGAAAATGCCGGACTGACCGCACCGCTCGCACTGCCCGTAGAACCACTCGACGAAGCTCCGGTGCTCGACGGCGTAACGGGCCTCCAATTCGCAGCTGCACTATCGGCGTATGCTCGCGACGGCAGTGGCACTGGGTTGAACGATGGATAGGGGGCGGGCGGGAATGACATATCGGTCATTTTCAATAGTTGCTGAAACAATGCCGCCTCCCGCAAACGGGCATTAGCCTGCGTAATGGTCGAATTAGGCAACGAGGGCGACGTAGAACTCGCGTCCGCCTCCCTGACTTTGAACCGTTTACCCGAAGACAACTCGCATCTCTCGCTCGACTCCGCAATCAGAGATCGTTTCGTGCTTGAACTCCCTCGGCTCGTCGATCCTTCCTCGCCGCTCATATTCGGATCTTCTGGCGTCAACTTTCCGCGAGGCGAGGGCGTGTCCAAAATTATAATCGACGGCGACGAACTAGGACTCCTTACAGTTTCAGTGCGGCATTTACTGCTTATAGCGCTGCTCTGAGCCGACGTCGTCTGGCGGCCACTCCTGTCGTCCTCATCGTCGCTAATCAAATCGATTATGACACAATCATCGTCCGCATGGCTTTGGGCAATCGGCGGTGCACTCGATTTGGCTTGAGTCGTCGTTGTGCTCGTTACACCTAATCAACCAAAAGAACGTTATGAGCAGAGGATACAGGAGTGGCGTCCGACTAGGACCCCTAGCCTCGACAAACTGTGGTCTTGCCTGACACTTCTCATGGCAAAATGTCACTGTCACAGTCAGTAACAAATCAGTCAACGTCGAAACTGACAGCCATGCACCTCCTCCATGTTGCTCGAGGGGGTGACAGATAAAGCATTCGCACCATACCAAACACCCAGGGCAGCCAACCGAATCTTCCAACCTGATCCGTGGCTGAAACATAACAGCACCAGGTGCTGGTCCCAACTACGTGCGTCAGCCAGATTGACTGGTTTGACTGTGACATCCCTACAATCCGCACTCGCAGCTTCACATGCTGGGCTCCGCGTGACCAGTCACCGCACTATATGTGTCGCTTCCGCTCACATACTGTTCGTATGGAATCCACATATACTTCCGCTCAAAACCACTCAATCCTCTGACAGCAGAATGCACCTGCTGTCCCTACCCTAATACTTTATCGGTCGATGTCAAGAATGTTAAGCCGAGTGACTTTTCCGCAAATGCTCAACTGACACATACAAACACAGTCATTGACTAAATTATAACCGAACCCTAGTCTAACACTCTAGCTTAAAACAAAATAAATTCTCACTTGGAACTGGTGTGATATTCCTTATTTTAGAAGCCGCACTCGAAGTTGATGGAAGACCCTCATTGTCCAGATTGATCTCATCATTGTCCGAAATCGCCGAGTATGTTCCACCAACGTACAACTCTACTTCGCTCTTGGTCGACGTTTCGGTCATCAGCCGAGCAAAGTACCTGAAATCACATCACAAGTACAGTATGGCAACCACGGGCATGGGGGGGGGCACCACTTCAGTTTGCTAAGCCAAAAAGGGCATGCCCGAGGTTGCAATGCTGACTTGAATCCTGAAGCCACCCCCATCATCTGAAAACGCACAGAACCTCGACTCACCCATCCACTTGCAAATCACTGAACGGCACAGTCGGTGTGTCGCAAACTGGACAAGTCCACGTCGGCCGTTTTTCGTTCATTTGTAAAAACAATTCCAAATCGAAGCATTGCAAATGTTTGCATGCACGAAGGCGACAAGGAAGCCGCATTCGAATCTTTCCGAGCTAAAACATTCCAGCGACTGCGAATTCGTATTTCCCGCTAAAAGCAAGGTACTTACCGGGCATAGCAGCGAGACTCGGAGACTCGTAGCAGCGATGTCGTCGTCGCTGATCAACTTTTCTTTGACTATTTACAAAAACAGATTGAGAAACTATCTCAACTATGCGAAAAAACACGACTTACTCATGCTGACAGACTCGGTTTCCGCTCTTTCTCCTTTTGCTTTGACACGATCGAGTAATATTGCCGTAGTCAAATGTCGAACGATGTACACCGAAACGGTCCAGAACTGAAACGGGCGGAAACCAGCCACATGAGTGACTAATTCAACGTCTACCCCAGCCCTTCCTCACTGGACCTTACCCGAACACCGTCATGATTCCAACCAACGTGAACACGTTGATCGCCATTGCCCGTGCGGTTAATGTATTGCGTCACATCCACGGGCCGACTGGGGCGCTTTGGTTCTACCCCAACTTTGTTCGTAGGTATTGGATTCTAAAAAATAAAGCTTTTATCGAAAACAAATAATCGAGTCGAGTTGCTTACCGGAATTTGGACCACCCTATCGTTCATCCGTAAAACACAGCCGGATGGAAAATCATCTTTCTGAACTGTTTTCAAATCGAGCAAGGAAAATCGCAATTGCAATTCGATACGAGGCAATGGTACTTTATCGCAATACCTACAAATAAAGCGCTGGCTCGACACAAAAACCGAATATATGTATCGCCGATTAATTAATACTTACGAAATCATATTAATATGATCACGAGACAACGTGAACGTTACATGATTGTCTTGATATCTTCCGGCCGACATTGGCACTGAAAAAAAGCGGTATTCAAGTTTCTTCAATGAAAATCAGAAGATTCCAACTTACCTAAAGCAGTCGGTTTCAAAACTTCGGTGACGACATCATAAAACGGCAGATGACTAAGAGTTACATTTGGATGAAGATCAATATTCTGCCTGGCAGCATTCTGAGCGAGCAGAGAAGATGGGCCTCGAGGGGCCATGATCGAATTTGGGACAGTATTTGGCACAGATTGCCCATAGATTCCGAACGGAGAAGAAACGGCGCCGACGCTGATAGGCATTCCCGACGGCGCCGAATAGTTGGCTTCCAATAGAGCTCGATCCTTGTCATAGATTTGGCTAAAAAAGAGTACAGATTTGATACGTCAGAAACGAAAGGACCCTGACACCTCCCCGGAAACGTAGGGGCGATTCCCGCCAAAAAAGCGCCATGATTTGGATGGTATACGAGGGCATAATATCTGCATTTCTTGCCAAGCTATTCTCAACTCACTTATATAGCTGCCTGACTTTCATTTTAATCAATTGATTCTTCGTTGTGCGGACAAGCATCAAAGCTCGTCCCATCATGTCCGTTTTCCTGCCATGAGCTGGTTGCGAAGCGAACGTTAACAAGGATTTCAATTCTTGAAGTCGAAACGCCACGATCATTCTCTAGAATCGCGAACTTTTTTGATTAAAATAAAACTTACGATTACGATTATTCGGAAGAATCTAAAACATTAGGCATCATTCATACCTCCAGTTCCTCGACTTCATCGGGACTCGAGTGATCATTATTGGGTCTGTTAGCTGAAGGGTTGATTATATTCATTGTAATTGGATCTCCTGAATTTTAGTTTTGAATTAAACACAGAAAAGAAAGTTTAGGAAATTCAAAAAGTTGGCAGGAATTGATAAGAAACTTTGATCGTTGCAATCCAATCATAAGAATTATGTCAACAGGCGGTCACACATAATCTCGCAACTGTCGTCGCAAGCACGAACTAAAGGCGGGAATTCAAAATCAAAATCCAGCATATTGATCCATTCAGTTTTCCTAATGTTTATTCAAATTTACACACAAAATGCGGAAACCTTTGACGCTTTAACTACATTGTGGCAAATACCTATCCAAGTAAAATTACACCAACCAATGGAACCTGGTTGAGCTGATCTACTCTGGTGAACAAACCAAAAATCACGTGTCTACTTCCGATACCACATTTGCCACGATTTGTACCGTTTAATCTTCTTTTGCAATTGCAAAACGCCATACAGCAAAGCTTCGGCTGTCGGTGGGCAACCTGAAAAAGTACTGATACAACGTCTAGGGAAGATGGGGGTTCGAATCCCACTCGAGGCAAAACTTTTTTGTGATCCTGTCCAAATTATGAGCTTCCTTCTGTTCTAAGTTTACAGCACCACGGTCCGAAAGCGACCACGTGATATGGTCAGCAGCTCTAACCTGTCAACATGCGATATGTATGTACAGCATTGTTCGTTCGAGATCCCGCTCTCCCAATTCCCATCCCAGTCGGGATCCCAAAGCAGATTAAGCCACGTTTTGACATGCCAGCTGGCAAGTGGGAGGGAAAGCATAACAAATCAAGTGTGGATGGATAAATAGACCCATTCAGATGGGCGCAATCGTGTCCTTGTGCGCCATGCAGTCTAGTGCGCTTTTGAGTGTTTGGCAATGGAATACATGGCAATAGCAATGCAAAAGGGTCAAAAATTTCGTGAAATACGAATGACTTCAGCATCGAAGCAGTGTTATTTGCCCATCGTTTAACAATGACTGTATGCGGGGCAAATCAGCCCCATAGAAACACTGTTTGTACTTGGAGCTGCTTCGATGGGATCAGGCAGATAAGCCTATTTGCATTGCAGAGCATTGTTGTAACTGCCAAAGACCCCATGTCTACTGCACTAGTCCCGATTCCGACCAGGATTGACTGAATCCCAGTCCCGAACGAAGGCTAGCTACGTCATGGTGGCCGGCCAGGGCATGGTTCGAATCCCGCCCGAGGCTCAAGTTTTCGTGAATACCAGAAATACTCATTTAAATTCCGTTCCTAGGAGCCAATGAGCTTCAATAATCCCCTTTAATAGTATATACTAGGACAGTAAGAGGTGTAACTGACCCAATGGAATGAAACCCTGTAAAAAAGAAACTGTGCTAGCTAGCTCAGTGAACTATACATGTGCTGCAGGGGCGTTTGAGAGTAAAATCATGAGTTATCTGGGGAACTTCGATGCCAAAATTTTTTGATGCTAGATGCACGAATGCTAGCATACCTGGCACGTAAATATCGACTGGTATAATTCTGTCGCAGCCACGAACGACCGAATAAGCGTAGTGATAGTAGCCACCACCATTGGCGCAGCTTCCCATACTGATAACCCATTTAGGATCTGGCATCTGCTCGTAAACCTGAAATAAGACTACTGCAGACGTCGTCACCTCCTCCCTGTCGATCACACAACATGAAATATGATCACAGACATGGTCACAGTGTGGAGGCCGACATGGAGACTACAAATAAGAGGACTCTGCAGTGCATTCGATCGTGGCCCTGCGGGTTGCGTCTGCCACACACGCTGGGCGCGCATTCACAGGCGAGTGTTCGAATCTCAGTAAGGGTAAATCATTTTGTGCACACTGTGTCACCTTCACCCTTGAGTGCGCATAGCCGAATTTGGTGATGTGGCGAAACAGGAAAAGGAATAAGATATGGCGATGGCTGGCAAGGTGATTCCTTATAGTTGTCTACCAGGAATGAGAATGCCCAAACGCGTGGACTCCGCTTGCACAACGTCCTGAAGGAGGGGACAGAATCAAACAGAGCAAAGAAGCACTTACACGACGCAATGCGGGCGCCATCTTGTTCGTCACCGTCCCAGCAACGATAATGCAATCCACTTGCCTCGGACTGGCTCGAAAAACTACACCAAAGCGATCCATGTCGTAACGAGGGGCTGCGAAATGCATCATTTCAACGGCGCAGCAAGCCAAGCCAAAAGTTAGCGGCCATAAGGAGCCCTGAAATCATTCGTTAGCCACCATATGCCGTACGAAGTCGAAAACGTCAAGTCCTTACGCGCCGAGCAAAATTAAACAGATCGTCCACTCGAGCCATGGCATATTCGGCCATGCTACCCTTCTGCGTAAATGGACTGCCAATAGCGCCAGCGAAACCAGGAGGCCTCTTATCGGGGGCAATAGTCTGAGGATCGAACTTGATTTCATCCCCCAATTTTAAATCATCCGTTGCCGCAGGTTTCTTCGGCGCCGGAATCGGTGCTTTCGTGGCATACCAAAGAATGCATCGGCTAAACAGAATAAGAACCATTGAGAACGGCAAGGGAAAACTGCTTGAAGGAACCAAAAGCAGGGTATGTATAGCCTACGGGTTATGAGAGGAGACGCCAGGGATTTTAGCTGAGACACTGCCTTTGCACACTTTACGCACTCACTTTCGAGAGGCGCTGCCTACAATATTTCGACCCAACGGAACGAGCGCCATGGTCGATCTTCGTTGTCGTCTGTTTCTCTAGAATTCGTGCCTGATTTCGCAGAAATCCTGGTAAAGTACAATGAGAAATCTAAAACTCCCAAAATTTGCGATCGTAGCCAGGCGACACCTTAACTGGTAAAGTATAGTTTGAGATGAAGATTACTCATCCATATCGACCAAGAATTCAAACAGCCTGGTTGCTACAATTACAGTTTTAATAAAATTTTACTCCCATTCAATTTATATCTTGTTTTAGTGTATCTTTGTAGCTTCTCAATATAAAAACATTGATCCTATTTTTACTGCTCAGTATTAATCACCCACTTAAAAAACATTTATCGAATCTCACTGTCTTTGAAAAAAATTTTTGATTAATATGGTTGTTTTTATTGGATCACTCAGTACTTACTATAAAAACTAAAATATAAAGTTCTATTTTTTCCGGTAAAGACAATTTATCTTACGCGTTTAGTGGTTAAGGACTAACTGCGAGTGTGCGAAACAGAAGGGCGATCGATGGGGAATCCTGTCTCCCCCCCCCGGTTCAAATTGTTTCCTGTGCTTCCCTTTTTTGGTCGTTGATTTTGTAGAATGGGCTTCGATCCTTCTCGTTTTGATGGAACTGTCGACGACGAGTTGCTTTGCCCCGTTTGCCGCTTTGTTTTGGAAGATCCGGTGCAGGTAGGCCATTGTACCTTTGACCTTATAGATTGCAGAGGTACCGACATATCGATATAATCAGTTGATTGTTTGTAATACAGGCACCCTCATGTGAGCACGCTTTCTGCCGTTTGTGCATCGAAGAGTGGCTTCGCCGTCAAAGTAGCTGCCCAGTGGATCGTCAAGTAATTACTGCCCAGCAGCTGACCCCTGCGCCAAGGATTCTTCGAAATTTGTTAAATCGAATGATGATTGCGTGCGAAAATCGCCAGTAAGTGGTCTGCGTTTATATTTATTGCAGATAATTAGTAGTAATTGCTTTTTGAGATTTGGGTGCACTGGTTGGATACGTTTGGATGCACTGTCGCAGCATGTTCGTGATTGCGAACATAATCCTAATCGACCGGTCATTTGCGAGCAAGGGTGCGGTTTGACTATTCCGCAGGAACAAGTACCGGTATGTGAGTTTGTTATGGGACAGCGTGCGAGAGGTACATACGTCTCAGAAACAAGAATAGTGCATTGGGAGTGCCTATATTCATGTCCGCGTGTCGCATCGCACCACGCAAGTCTGCACACGGGTACACAAAGTTCAGGAAGTCACCATCATAAAGCTAGATTTGTCCTGTACAGGAACACCACTGTCTTCGAGATTTACGGCGGCTGGTCGAATCGCAAGGCAAGCGTTTAGATGAGCTTACCGAAAAGCTTATGCAACAACAAATCGTGCTTCAGTCGCAAGAATGCGAAATTCGTCTTCTCAAAGTAAGTTTCACTTTTTAGTCACGCCACCAGGAAACGAGAACATTTGACATTGCAGGAAGCTATTCGGAGTTTGAATGGCGGAGTGTTGAACCCTCTTTTATTGCCGATGGACAACATGCAGCAGTGGGCCATGTCTCTCCCCGAAGCCAGGGTTACTCGATGGGGTGGCATAATTTCCACGCCCGATAATGTCTTACAGGTGAACGAGCATGCATGGGCTAGAGTTCCCCGCCATTTCTGAAATTAACAGCTCCTTCTGGCGAATCCGCTCGTTTTCTATGAGTCGTCTTCCGATTCGAGGTAGAAGTGAAGCATGGGAGGAAGGATCCTTTACAGTTTTCGATGAGACTCGAAAAAGATCCCATACCATGCATGTGATTGAGGACTGCTCGTTCGGTTAGTCAAATTATGTTCTCATTTCAGGCAGTTATGAAACGGTCCCTGTTGGACACTGGTTGCCCTCCCTTGCTTGCCAGCGAGCTGATGGAACGAGCTCACGAAAGGCACTGGCCTCGTGGCTTACAAAGCTTGGAAGTTCGCCAGTCTAATCGTCATCACTACGACGATTACATATGTCGCCGCATTCCGTGCAAACAAGCTGTTGTTGTCTTGGCTTGCGAGAATCGTCACGTGAGAGCCGATTTGATCATCGAACCAGGCTTAGTTATGATTTTTGCTCACGGCGTTGAGTAACCGCCCCAGTCGACGTTGACTATGACCGACCAGCTTTATGACCTTGTATATTTTGCCAAATTCGTTTTGATGTATTGACTAGGGCATTGATTTTTGTGCTATAGATGCATAAGAACGTAGTAAATCTTTCTTGTTCGAACTAGTAATTCTGTTCTGCCGAAACTCAGAATTTCTGTACAATTCTTGGAATTTTTGCTCTTTCTCTTGATCGCTTTTAGATTTCTAATTTTAGATTAATCTTTTGAAGCGCTTGACGTCGAACCGCATACATCTTGGACAATGATCAGCGTTGGCCGATCGACGTTTTTGCGTTTGATT
The DNA here is from genome assembly GCA_030248295.1 of Mesodorylaimus sp. YZB2_4. Taxonomy (NCBI): domain Eukaryota; kingdom Metazoa; phylum Nematoda; class Enoplea; order Dorylaimida; family Dorylaimidae; genus Mesodorylaimus; species Mesodorylaimus sp. YZB2_4. Next base: position 343,290 of record JASANH010001213.1, on the reverse strand, counting down.
TCTCCAGTTTCAGTCTTCAATCGTTTACTTCGCGGTCGAGCATCGGAAATTGCATCATCGATCGAAAAATGTCAAGTTGATGGCGATATTCCATCTGTCGAGGTTACGGCTTCTGATCCGTACGAACCAGAGAAACCAAAATGTTTTTTCTGTCGCTACAAGATTCATGCAGATCATAGGAACGTTCGGTTATTGAGTCAATATATTTCTTCGTTTACTGGCCGAATGTACGAGCAGCACGTGACGGGCTTATGCCAGCATCAATATCAGCGTCTGCGAGAAGCCATCATATTATCTCGAAAGGCTGGGTATATGCCCGTCTTGAACAAGCAACCAAGGTATTTGAAAGACCCGAAATTGTTCGATCCTATGAAACCAATCAGACCAAATCCATTTTGAGAGTTTTGTTCTGTCTGCTTTGCGGATTGAGTAGAAGTCTTGTTCAAAACATGTTAGAGCAGTTGGATAAGACTAGAGTACAATAATGCTACACGCGATTGTGGGCTGGTTGTCTGAAACAGTCTTGGAAGAAATTGTCCAGCATGGTGTGCAAGTGGTCTCGGCCATTGGTCAGCGAGTGGTCGCCGTTCGTGTAGACCTGAAATGCAGTGCAGTGGCAGGTGACCTTGGGCGGCGAGGGCACTCACCATGTAGGAGAACTGGACGTTGTGCGATGTTAAAGCTTCTGCCAGCATAGCCGAGTTTTGGAAGTGGACGTTATCTGAAATACGATGCTGTACTAGCGTTTGGGGGCCTCGACAAGGTTGAGAATCATGATCTACTCCTCCAAAATCCAAAATGCTGTACGGGGTCCTGACTTGGGAGACCACTGGCTGGAGGAGGAGGGTGTGTGATGACCAGACCTCGCAAGGTCACTTACCATCAGCAATACCATGAATGAGAAGAAACTTTCCATTGGCGATTTGGGACACATTGGACAGAAGATTAGTTCTCTGAAATAGACCACATGTATCTCATCAGAATAATGTGCCCACTGGTCACTCACAGCGTATGAGGGCTTTGCATCGGGATCAGTGTAAAGCCCCATGTAGCGCTCGATATAAGCAGCATCTAAATCAGAGCTGGGTATCGTATGATCATATACGGATTGATGGCCTTACCGTAGTAGCGAAAATCAGTGACTGGCGCGACTGCAGCAGCGCATTTGTACAAGTTGAAAGCACCTCGCTCGACCATTGCTGTCACTGCGAACCCGCCGTACGACTACAAATATGGCAGAAAGCTTGAATTCTAGGAAGCAACCTGGGCGCCGTTTCTCAATGTTTTTTCTGTGGGAGGATACTGTGTAACTCCGGCGCTTGGTAGTCAAGCGGGCGGACTCCCCTGGCTGGGAGACGTTAACCCCTCGGGTTGAGGTTTCAGCCGTAGGTATACTCGCAAGACTTGTCTGGTCCAGTGGGAAGCTTTGTCCCGCCGAATTCGGTCGGCCGTCGCCCTCCCGCGGCTGCCATGCTTGGCTACACTGATTAGACTGCTCCGGTTTCATACGGCACAGTTGAGAGAACAGTACATACCTCGGATAATTGCATGGCGTCCGGAGCGGCTGCAATTATCCGAGGTCGACTGAACTCATGCCAACTATTCAGGTTGATGCTTCATGGGTCTTTGTTTTCACAAGATTTTTGTGCGGAGTGCTTTTGTATCACCTGCATCACCCCTTCTCGGGACTTCCCACATTCCAAAGTCTGAGAATTTCATCACAGTTCTACTGTGGTTCTATGTATCCGCTGCCCCGACGCCTCGTGATCCCGCAGGGAATCCACGCGGAAATACATGGATCCACAGGGAACCATGGGTGGAGTGTTCCAGGTGATGGTTTGGAAGTATATGGATTCATTCGGTTCTGTGCGCTGACGACTGGACGCACAGTCAGAAGGCGGAGACGCTGATACGAGCCCCAGCATTTCCAAAATATGGACACGAACTTACCCATCCCCAAACGGCCATTCTACTCTGATCAATGGCTCTTATTTTCTTTGCCAGCGCCCTAAAAAATTCACGCATTCACTCAGTACAGCCTGACGATGCGGTCGCACTTGAGCTCACTTTCCAGCAGTAACCTGATCCAGTATCTCGTAGCCACCCAAGTTCCTGTACACGGGACGTTTGTACTTGCTTCCTCGATTACTCGAGCCTCGTCCGTCGAATGAGACCACAATATATCGCCGTGTCGATGCCAGGTATGTCTCGAATGCCATGCTGCCATACCACTGCTCCCAGACATACTGCGAGTTCGGGCCTGCATACCTGCAATTGTGGCAGGTCAAGTGTGCAGCAGTTGCTCAGCTGTCACAGTCTAATCGATTGATCGTACATATACGACGGCTAATTGGTAAACCTTCAAATCCTTTCACCTTATTGATCGATATATCCGCGAAGTTCAGACATTTGAAAACTCAGAGTAATATCAAGACAAAAAATCATGGGGATCACCAGCCAGTGTTCTAACCACACTCTCAGAGCGCAGCGCCGCGAACACACAAAGTCCCCGCAGACTGGTAATCTCAATGGTGTGGGTTTGATACCCGCTTTTCCAACAATTCTCCCTTCCCGATACGCTGCACTTACACAAACTGAACCATCGGAAATTTTTCTGATCCAATCTTGGACTTATTATAATCTGGTGGAAAAAGAATTCTTGCGATGGCCTCTGAAATTAAGCTTATTCGTTGCGTGTTGGAGGAGAAGAATGTGCAGGCGTACCATATCCATCACCCAAAGCCACACTGTCATATTTGACCAATGGCAATGCTTTTGTCGAGACGTACTCCTCCATCGCTGTAGTATTCACGAAACTGTGTACTAAAATACCTCAGTCCTGTAGTGCAGTTTCGTAGCACTGGCAGGCAGACAGATGGGTCATACATGTTTCATTGGTGGATGCTTTCCTGAGTACGGAAAATGGAATAGTGGGTCCTTCGCATGACAGCACGTGGTGGTCGCCATCCTTGGAAAACCCAGCATTCACAGTTGTGCAATGGAGCGAATACTCCATCCAACAGGTCAAGCATTGGGGCGAGGAGCGGTTCGGTGGGTCCACGTTTGTAGAGACACTAGAAAAGGGTAGGTCTAAGGGAGGTATCACACTGGAGGGATGAATTGTGCGAACGGGAATCTTAAAACCCAAATACCAAGACTTTCCACCCGATCCGTGACTGAAACATCATCATGGCGAGTAACGGCTGCAGCTGATAGTAGTCACCAGATTTTTATATGCAGTTAACACGGCAGAGAGACTTTGTAAGGGCAGTTTGGATCTTGCCAGCAATGATCATGACACCACCATGTTTATGACTACTTGAAATGTGCCCATGAGACCATGGTGGCGCAGCACAGCGGTGAAACGTTTAGTTATCAAGCCCAGCCAAAAATACATAAAAGTGGCTGTTTCAACTATACTGCATTGCAATATTTTACAGCCTAACCGTGTACTATTTACCAAAATGACCGCTGAGCTTTCGAATCTTTTTCGAAGTTGGTTTGAGACCTTACGTTAGGATCGGAACTATTTCAGTAGGTTTGATCACAAGGTGCACGCTGTAGATCTGCCATGGTAATGTACATAGCTCCAACCATGCACCTACACAATCAACACGTCGTCCAGCCGCCTCGGTGGTAGCGGGGAAGCCCCATGGGGTAACCACAGAAAGCGTAGGGTGGCGACTAGCACGCGCCCTTGCCCGGCATGCGTCCCGGATGGACCCTAATCGATGGCAAGATTGGGTAAAAGGGCCAAAAATCGACGCTCCCCTAAACCGACCAGGATGGGAAAAACACTTCGTACCTGAATAGGTTCCTTCTCCTGGGCAAAGGATTTGCTGCAGTGAAGAATCTAAAATCGTGGTACGTACTTAGATGCAGAATCACCTTTGTCATATGCCCTCTTACAACAATGATTTCTCAGCATTATAGCCAACAATCTGAATCACTTCCCACGTTCCTTCAGTCAAAAAGTGAATTCGCCCCGCCAATCCACTTTCCTGAAGTAAAAACATTAAACGTGCAGATCTTCGTAAAAGACCGGGTTTTCAATCAAAGTTTTTCGATACGTGTCCTGAAATAGAAACTTACCAGAACTTCTACCGAAGCCACATGTTTATAGTAGTATCCATCTTTTTGCCAACTGGGTAAAACAATGAAGTATTTGTCTCCTGCAGCGTATTCCAAACGAAAATCCATTGGTTCTACCCAAATGCTACTGTTTCTTATGACATTTTTATTGGCTACGTAATTCTGCAAAAAGGTTGAGAAATGAATCAGCATTGGCAAAGAAATGCAGGAAAAATGTACCAGGAGGCAGGACCCGCTGCGAACATTACATAAGCTTATGTAACTTAAGTTTTGTGCTCGATTTGCCCAGACTGCCAAGAGGGCAGATTCGGTGGAGCTCGAGTTGTTCCAAACAGTGAGGTTCGGCCAAGAAACGGAGAACAGGTAGTACTCCCTAAAAATGAATGGTATATGGGCTGATGGAAAGTGATGACTCATGGCATCAATGTCTGAGGAAGGTACAGTAGCATGAGAGAGTCGAACACAATGATAAGCGTACTGTGTGCCAAATAGAAACGTTGAAGGGGTGGTGCTCGGATAGAGACGTGCCATAAGACATACTAAATTATATTCCAACTTCGTAGATTTGACCAAGTTTCAAAGGAATTGATGTGATATGGGCCATCCTCCCTCTTGCCAGCATGTGATATGTCGTCCGTTCACAAGCTGCAGCTTGTGCAGATTTCTGAGAGATTACGCTCAAGCGGTAATCTTAGGGACTCAGGTTCGATTCCCGCTCGGGTCAAGTGCTTTGTCTCTTGATTGCTGATATTACCAAGACTCACTTTAGCCATTGCACCTCAATAGGCGGCACCATGTTGACCACCACCGAAGCCTCCTTTTCCCACACATTCAACGTGACGGCAGGCAACTGTTCGCCCACTTTCGGGTACGCCACCTTTCTCCGTTTTGGGTAAAGATCATCGTCAGTTTCGGGGTAATAGTCGATGGGCATTCGTTTTACTAATCTGTTATCGAAGGTGGCAAAAGCCAAGTACCGTCCATCAGGTGACCACCACATGGCATCGTCGTTATGAAATATCTCCTCTTCGTATAACCAGTCAGCAACACCACTGACTACGTCGTCACCATCTTCCCCTTCGTGTCCGTTCCAGGTTATACGCTGAGCATTATCCGATGGATCGTCCGGATCGGGTCGATAGTAGATGTCGTTCTGGTACACAAATGCCTGAAACACATACAGTAAACTGTACCCGCATATGCATATGCTATGGGACACAGTCTACTGAGTGCACGGGCAGCAGGGCCTTCGTGGTCACACAGGGTTACGATGCATAAAATAATCGCTGCTGCAAAGGTACTCACAAAATCATTGCCACGTGGATTCCACTTGAACAAACGAAGCTTCTGACGAACAGTTCCATTCGGAGACTCCGTACTGACAATGTATCTCGTTCTAGAATAGTGCACTAAGTTTATTTCAGCCATGCATGCCAGTTTAGACTTACTTCAGTGATCTATCTCTAAGCAGAAGAATGGTGTAGATGGCCTTGGCCGAGTGTCTGTACAGCTGCAAAATAATGGCGGATAGTCCATTTTACATGCGTGGTGTATTGACTGCTTGACACACTGCTCAATCAAACTCATTCTGTGTTGAGGCGGTGATAGTTAAATGCGCTGCGACACGCAACGCAAGTTTCACCACAAAGACCAATCATCATGTCACCTTACTTCTTCAGAATGCACACCAAAGGCGATGTAATCAGCATTATACGACGGGGTCCAGTTTTGTATGAATGAGTCGTACACGTCCTAGAAATTACATTCATTCACAGTGGGCAGACATCTAGCGCATTGCCAAGTGGGGGACCTGCTGGGTTGTTCCGTTATCATCGATTCTCATAATTCCAATATTTGAGAGACCATTGTGAAAAGTGAGGAGTCTGTCTACAAATTAAAAAAACGTATAGCTGCTGCAAGAATGGATTAGCAATTTACCTTGCAACCATGTATAGCGAACAGTTTGCTCCTGCAGCGATCCGGATAAGAATTCTTTGAAACCGACAGGAGCACCGAGCGAAGCTTTGGCAGCTTTTACTGAAATTTTTGGGAGTGTAGACTTGTTTCTCAAGAGCCGGACTGCTTTTCTGACCTTTCGATAGCAATAGAATAACAGCAGCCACAATAGAGCATATTACGAGTATAGCCAGAATGGCGATACCAATGCCCTTCCAGTTCCGTTTGGGGGGACCGCCTGAGACGAGCTCCTGAAGGAAGAAATGTGACTACTGATTTGTGGGACGACAGAAAAAGATTCAAATAAATCAGGGACTATCTTCTGCATACTGAATATGATGGGAGCAAATTCCTGGCGACAGGAGGCGAATTGATTTCCCAAATAATTGGGGTTTGCCTCCCAGTGCCCCTGGACGAGTCCGGAGGCAATATGGTCATTGTGTCACTCCATTGGGGGCTACAGGGAACGTCGAGGAACAATCTCTTGCTCAGTATCTGGAGGAGACAAACCAGGAAACCAAGCCATCTACCTCTGTACACTGATCAAAGATTAGCTTTTGCCTTTCTCAGTCATTCCTAAACTTGATTACTGCTCGAGAGGTGATTTTCAACGCCTCATTTAGAACCACAGTCGTCTGGTCAAAGATTTGATTGCGCTTCTGAAAGGGCTGTCAAAAGAGAAGCGGCGAGCGAAGAGGGCATAAAGTGAATTTGGGCGCCAAAGAACCGAATTTCTAATAATGACATTTGAGAAAAGGGGAAGATTCCCAATATTAGAAAGGAGAAACACTCTATGAGGTGGTTTGTTTATTTCATCACTTCACTGCATGACTTGCGAGCAGACCCTACTCAAAGTCATCCCTACAATATACCAGCGCAAAGAACGGCTACTTTGCCATCATGCCAGGACACTCACCTGTTGATTCACAACCTGATAAGTGCAATTAGGGGACCTAGTTTTCCTACTCGCATCCATGATGATCCATCGAAGCCCGAGCAGGCGGAAGGAGTCGAGAGTAGCAACTAGTCGAAGGCGAGTACCGAAAATCGCTTAGGCGCTCTTCCTTTCAAACGTGATCGTCGAAACATCTCTAATGCCACAAGTCGCTTGTAAGTATACATTGCTAAGGTGCAGTAAGAAGCCGAGCTAACAAAAGAAGACAGTCAACTAAGTGATGCGTTGGATAGGGGACAAGTAAAATTGGCAAACTGGTTTTCTCATATCAAAAACGGCCGCTCTTGAGGTTATTTGTCAGAAAGGCGGAGCAGTTACTGTGCACGCGAATACGATTTCAATAAATGCATGGCAAATGAACTGATTCTAAAAACCGGTTTAAATTGATTCAAAGCCAGTAAATAATGCGCGTGTTTTGGCAGGAAATACACGCTTTTTTGAAAAATAGAAACCCCACAAACATATTCATTGCGGGATACTCTGCATCCAGTTTCATCCGCTAAGTGCCAGCTTGCACTTCGATACTATAATCCTATCGAAGCAGTCGAAACGCGATCTCCCTTATTGCTGTTCAATAAACCATACATATTCATTTCTGGGGGGGGGGGGGGGTAGTCATCCGATAGCACAATCTAGTGCATGATATGCGTCGTACCATTACGTAAGATGGGTCTCACGGTCTCACCAGTCCGCCATTGTCACTGAACGCTCAGACAACCATCGTTGTCCGTCTGGTTCACTATTGATCTCCAAAGAAAAATCAATACTTTGACTTACAAAAGACGCACGAGGTTTATTTGAAAAACAAATGTATTGGCTTAAGTAAACCTTTGAGCGCTAGTGCAATAAGACCATATGACTGTCATTTTCGAGACCATGCTACAGTAAGATATTGACCATTCGCGCGACTACCAAATGAGCAGCTGCATCCGCAAGACAAGCGGTTTCGCGATATTTTTCTGCCATTGAACAGAAGTTACGAATAGGAAGCGTAAAATCACGCGCTCATGATTACCGTCCGCTGAGACTGAAACGCGCTGATACTTTCCAGTAATATTGTTAAGGACGTCTTTCGTTCACCTCTTTACTTCGTGGAACTGCCCTAAGACAGACACACCTGCCCGTTTCATGCGGGTCAATTCAAGGCACAGACACCGGATCAGACAGAAGCAGGCATCAAGGGTAAACAGCAGGCCTAATGAGATCCAGCCAAATGCGTCCATGACAATATCCTCTCCCCAAAGAAGATCGTTTTACATTTTTTTACAAGCTCAACCATTCATAGAAATTTATAAAAAGTATACAGTATACACCGCACTGTTTATTTGGTACACATAAACACATCGATTGTGGTTTATCTTCCATGCGACCATAGTTCGCATGCCTTTGGTCGGTGTCTTCAGGCCACTTCATGAATGCTGTATTTGATGGCATATGTATTGATCTCATCGTCAGTTCCATGAAAAGTCCATGGACCAGGTAAGTTTAAGGAATGAGTGCAATATAGGTGCACTGACACGATAACGCCACTCCCACAATACATTTGATAAAACCTGCAAACACACGCGGGCATGGCGAAGAGCCGTAACGATTCAATATTGCTTGAAACAGCAACCCTGACCAGGGATGCCGCAGTTCTATCCGGCTATGTGCAACAGTATAGCAACCCAGTTTTCGGACTGGGTCTTGCGGTTAGACATCGATTTAGTTGGTCCATCTCTAGCCTTGCAGTCTGGCTCTGGGCGACTAACTTAGTACCTCGAGAGGCGGAGGGCAAAAAAGAACAATAAGGAAACTCACCCCAAACATCAATTGGCAAGGCTTCTCCTTTCTTTTTTTAAATAAATTTTTGTGGGCTGGGCCCCGCGCCGCTCCAGTTCCCCACGGGACTTCCAACCCGTTTTGCCTATAGCCGGCTAGCAGTCATGATATGATAAGCGAGGCCGTGAGGTGACTAGCTCTCACGGCACCGTCCCTCTGCGCGTCTCCACTAGGAGCACCTCCACGCGAGGGCATCCTGGACAGGACACCGACTTCCTTGGAGAATGGCGGGGGGGGCTGTGAACCCCGTCGGTGTTCGACAGCCGGTCTACTCGTTTGGCCTCTGTCTCTCCACTCGAGCACCTCTCGGGTACCGGGTGAGTCACCCACGGCCTGGCGTGCAAGGTCAGCGAGGGTTTATGGTTCGCAAACCGACCTCCATCACCGGGGATCGAGTCCGGGACGAGTCCAGCCACTCGCTCCCAAGCAATATTGAGAGACGAATGCCGAACCAATGCACCACCGCAGCCGCAGCCCCTCCTTTCTTGCCCCTTTCCGTTTCCGGGGCATCTCGACGATACCCAGTGAGTCATCCACGGCCTCGACGGTGGTCAGCGAGGGTTTATGGTTCTCGAACGGACCAGCCACAGGGATCGAGCCCGGGACAAACCCAGCAGCTCGCGCCAAGCAATACTGGCAGGCGAATGCCAAATAGCTGCGCATCCGCGGCCGCTTTACCGTAATTATTTAGAGGCTCTCATGGGATACTTCTTGCGAGTGAATTTACTCGTTTCACCTCCCCACGGGGGCGCAGCAGCAATTGGATAACTTGTAAGGGCACCACTTCTCCTAAGCTGCCAAAAAGCTGCTTGTCATGCTGGCAAGATAAGCTTGTGTTGCCAACATCGTCACGTCTCACCCTGCAAAATGACTCAAAGAGTAAAGGCTTTTCCATTTAAAACAGTTAGAAAAACAAGCCTGCATAGTGTGTTTTGAAAGCTGGAACTGTTCAAGTCAGAATATGTCTTCTAATTTAGTGTCCACATGGAGAACATGTCATCAACGAATTTTATTAGCTTTTGCCGCGGCCACCTTTTTTCCAAGATTTCCGTAAAGGATTCTGAAGGAAACTAACCTTAAACTTTTACGCTTGTCCTCAGAATCCTAGTATTTAGAATTGCCTTGTCCCAACTACATTTGCTCTTTGGTCAAAATTTGCATTTTTAGTTGTTACATACGTGAAAAGACCAAAGTTACGATAACCAAGCTGAAAAGAGATAAGCGTGGAGCATTTTCGAGAGAAAACTAGCCTCTTACTATCAGCAATTTTTATACGTAGCTTAGCATACAGTACGAATAACACGCAGAATAGCAATAGCCAAACTTGACAAGAAAGTGATTAGCGAAGTGCGCAGTACATTCTAGTTGCCACTCATTCATTCAAATCATCTATCAATACGAAACGGCCTCAGCAGACCGCGAGGTGCATAACTAATAATGACCGCACAAAGCCACAACGGCCAAGCCTCCTCCTTACAGATTCTTAAAAGCATACGTTAAATGTCAAGCAGCTCAAAAAATCTGTCGACAGCAACTATGCCTGGTAGTGTGCAGTCACTGGAGCATTGGCTGCAAGCCCAGAGACGCGCTTATCTCTGAAAAAACGGTAGCATTTCAACACGACGATAAAGAACCAAATTTCAAGAGCGATGGCGAGAATCAATAGGACGATGGTGACGATCATAAGGACCAAAAATAGGTTCCCCATTTCGGCCGTTGAACTATTCCTTTCTTCGTTGTAAGCTTCCGAATTCGCGGCCACGCCAGCGGCAGCGGCCGAAATCGCATAAATGACAATAACGATGACCATTCCGATAATGCCGATCACTTGAGCGACCAAGTGTGGGATGAGATAATAGTGGTGCTCTTTTTTGATACCAACGAACAACAAAACGACCACGATCACAGCGACCACAAAACCCCCAATGCTACTACCTAAGACGGGAGTGGTCGTGGCTCTTGTGCCGGACGAGTAGGCGATCCCGTTATAGATCAGCTGGCTGATCAATCCGATCACTTCCAGCACGCCGATCACCATCGTACACGTTCGGGCGTGGCAACAGCACGTCCGGTAGGTCGGGGAGTCCGGGTTGAAAACCATGGCTGGTTTAGATCTGAAATAGAAATGGATCGAACAATAAGTTTAAAATTTTATTCAGGCATATTTTTGCAGGCTAGTTTTTATCCTGCATAAAGTTGCGGCGAGTTGTTAGGATTGCTGGAAAACTGTTCTTAGAACCACTTTTAACAAAGGAACTACGGTCCAAAAGAAAGCCTTGTGGACTTGTTTTTCAGGCGACGAAAGCAAAGCCGCGACCATTATTGCAAGCTGGATAGAAAACGGCAGATAAATGTTCTACACCTGACGCCAAGCTAGTGCAACAGCTGTTCGCAATATGCGTCGCTCCAAGGATCGTTGATCTCGAGTTAGATCTGTCTTCGGCAAGTGACGCCATTAGTTTGCGAACTCTGTTGCACAGCCTCGCAACTGACTGCGCCTGAATTTTAGCAAAGTACTTTTCTGGTGCAGAAATTAGAAAGCAGTGGGACAGGAAATAACAGAAGTGCAGATTGCGCAGCGCATTTTGTGGATACAGACAAATAGAGCGAATATTTATGACCAGACTAATAAACGTGAGCAGCATCAAGGCGGGCTTGAATGTATTGACCCCGTGGTGGCTCCTCAGAGAGACTGTAAACTGGGATTTTACAGTGTGCCGTGACCTCGGGACTTCGAAGACTCACTTACAATTGCTCAACATGCAATACGTCGGCGGTTGTTTTATTGATGTCCCTGATGCTGTTCCCTCGTCCCGCTAGTCCTTGGCGCTAAGAGATGTGAATGCCTTGCGACACTGACATTGCTTATGCCTAATGTAAAAGCTTAAGCGCACTAATCGTAAGATCGTGGGACGCACAGGAAATACAAATGTACATAAATACGTCAAATGATAGTATCACTATCATCCCAAGGCGACGCCGGAAACACTGTGTCTAAAACCATCAATGCTGCATGCCCACGCCAAACCTGGAACCAGTTTGGTCAACAAAATAATGATCGAATGTTCCAAGCACTGCTCAAAAGCCTGGGTCCCAGTAAAATTTGAAGGTGCAGTAAAAACAGTGAATGCTCGTTCTTTACTCTGACACTCATCCTCCTTCCTGGTTCCAATACATGTCTCAAACAAGCATGAGACCGTGCCTGCCATGCTGACTTTTTAAAAAAAAGAACACTTCAGCTCCTTTCGCATTCCACGGATCGGACTGAATACAAGTCGGATAACCCACTAGGAGAATGTGAGCTGAGGCGTGCCGACCAAGTGCGAGACCAAATGTGCCAGCTGCCGCGGTGGTGCACCGCTTCGGCATTCGTCTAACCTTGTTGCTTGGCAGCGAGTGGCTGGACTCGTCCAGGGTTCCCCAGTGACTGAGGTCGGTTTGCGAACCATGAACACACGCTGACCTTGCACGCTAGGCCGAGGGTGACTCACTCAGTACCATCCAGTCAGACAGGAGGGAAAGGAACCAAACGAGGAGACAGTGTTAGCTGTCGAACATTGACAGGGTTCAAAGCCAAGCCGACATTATCCGAGGAAGTCAGTGCCCAATCCAGGATGCACTGGTATACGTACTCCTAGCGGGGTCGCTGGTCGCCTCACGACCTAGCCGATCATATCACGGCTGCTTGCCACCTATACGCAAAACTGGTTGGAGAGGGTTGGCCCAGCCGAAAACCCTAAAAAAAACCGAGTTGCCCCCACCCCTAATACTTTTTGGTGGGTGAGCAACTTTTGCCGCTTGTTCAGATAGTTTCATACACCTATAGCAGGAACGGAATGAGCTCGCGTATAGTGTTGTTTCGTTCTGTCTGACATCGAAAATGAGAACGTAACATGATCACCTGACAAACTGGCGGATTTAAGCCTTAGTCATTAGATGGATTTATCTGGGCCAGGGGTTAGGTGTGCCAAGAGAGAGCGAAATGACCATGAGACCAGGATACCTTAGTAAAAGATTCAAGTCGTGTCTTCAATCGGCACAAAAACTCTCGCTCAGCCTCTTTCACAGTTGCCTAATGTACATAGGTATAGTCCGCGCGCAGAAACCTTGGCCACACAGTAAAGTATAGGCGTAGCGTGCAGTTTAAAAAAATTAAGTCACGTGATTCTTATTTGTAGTCTCACCATTAGAGTATGGACATATTGATTTGTTCCCCTTTCGAGTAAAGCTGTGTATACAAAGAAAACGAGCTTGGATTCACGTAAAAAGCCGTGCACTTGAAAGAAATTAGGATGCCGATAACGGGCAGCGGATACTGAGCAGCGGATCGATTTGGTGCTTGCTTTGCCCAGTGTAAAAGGTCTTTACGAAAATCCCCTCATACCTCCACAAAATAGCAAAAACCTTCACCAAAACCTCCACAGGCCAGTCCCCTCCACAAAAACGCTCACCAAAAACCTTCAGCCAAAATCCCGTCAAAAATGACGGGAAACCTTCTGGCAAGTTCGCAACCTGGCGCAGTGAATTTAGATTGGGTCACGGTAAAAAAGACCCAACGGAAAAAAGGACCCAGCCGCGAAATTCAAATTTTGCATTTGCGTGCTATCATGTCGAAACCTCGTATTTCCACTTCCAAACGGTATTTAAGAATTAAAATCAGAGCGAGACCAAGTTTTAATAAAAAGGGAGAAGCTCCTGAACGTGAAATGTGAATCTATGAGTAAAAAAATGCTGGCGCGTGTGCCGTTTAATCACCAGACCTTGGCTCGTGCGCTGGCCAGAATAGCCCTAATACCAGACTGAGTCTAACCGTTATCGTAAGCCTAAGCCTAAGCCTAATGCTAATACCAGCCTAAGTTAGCCTAAGTTGGGGGCCCAACGAGGTGCTGCTAGTCCATAGTAGTCCTGGAAGACAATTTGGCGCTTTCACAATTTTTTCCACAATCTCTTAAATCCAGTCCATCCTAGCCTGAGCCTAAGGCTAAGACTAAATCCAGCATATCCTGCCTAAGCCTGAGGCGATTGGGGAAAAAAGTGCAAAAAGGCCAATAACGTTCTCGCTATTCTCGCATTTTTTCATGTAAGCCGAGGCGTTATGAACAAGTTTTTGATTTCCATTTTTGACTTTAAAAAACTTCGCTACGACTCCAATTAGCCAACAAATTAGAATGATGTCGTACGAGGTGTGTATTGTAATGAATTATGTATAGATGCTTCCCGCGGTTAGCAGATATCGCCAAACCTGCGAGTCAAGTGTGCGTTGGTCCTTTTTTCCGTTGGGTCTAATTTGCCGCCACCCATTTCGATCACGGCGCTGGCAGCAAGGATGGCTGGCGGCCATGCCTGCGGCCGCAGGCCCGCCTTTTGAGTACATGTAAAGTGCGCTAACTTTTTATTGCAAAACGCGGTAAATTTAAAACTATTGTGAGATGTTTCCTAGTGAATATTTGACGTCATTTTCTAGGAAGTTCTCGTAGCATACTTATACGCGATCAAGCGCTGAATTTAAAAGTGCGCGCGCTTTGTTTCTGAACGCTTACTGCCCAACATGGTTTTTTGATGCAACATGCCAAAGATGGCTAGTTCCTCTCTGAGTAAAATTTTGATAAACATTGAGTGAAGCATCGAGAACGAGAAACATCGAGTGAAGAAGGATCATTAGACCATACACGATCCATATCAATGCGATGAAACCTGCACCATTTTATTGGATTGCACTCGAATAGTGATTCTGACACTGATTAGGTCTTTGGCTTATACAAAGATGTCTGTCGTATACTTTGCACTTCAAAAATCTTTCGTCAGGTGCTTGTGGGGCATTTTTACGACAGCCATTCATGCTATTACTGTATTTGAGCTAGTCATGTAAAACGTCCTCGATCTTGCTTCAGTTTAAATCTTCGCAAATTGAGGTAAGCAGCTGTACCTAAAAACTGGTTGCTGCCAGCGCCAGAAAACGCCCACGCAGGGCTAAGGTTTTTACGCACGGTCTTCCTCCTCACTTTTTGAATTTGTTTGCATACTTTTTCCTTTCAGTTATCAGTTTTAGCTATCACAACAAAAGTGCTTATTATTAGGGCCCAAATATTAGTACGGAGACGTAATAAAAAGTACTTTTGAACAGGGACATGAGCACCAGACCTGTTTGAAATCTAATGTCTCACTCGCTAATACACTTGCGGTCGGCTCCCCAGGGACAACAAGTGAGGATTTACAGTATAATACCTATATTTGTATCACAATGGCAGAAAACAAACTGGCTATGCAAGAGCAGAAATCTTGCATGGATTGCATGGTCCTCTGCTCGTTGCCAGGATCAGTCGTCCTGTTGATATTCACGCAGAAAAAGCAGCTTCTGCTGAGACATTTTCCCTAAACCGTGGTTGCGCTAAGCAGTGGCCGATTAGACCAGCCATCCTAAGCCCTGATTCCACTGTGTGCATTGGCTGGTCTAAAAGTTTCGAGTCTGCCATTACAGACTTTTTTGGAAATAATCACACCGTTTTTTTCGTTTTTTGCAACAAACTAGTTTGGCCCAAAAGACTTGTCCCTAAAACTGAGAGAATCGAGTGACTACCATACGCCTTCTTCCAGAACTCAGGAAAACATACCTAACACGGAACGTGAACCCAAACTCTTACATATAAACTGCACAGATTTTTTGAATATGTACTTCGATATACAGGCGGCAGGAAAAACGACAAAATTACTTCTTAGATGCTTCTATCATATGCGGTACCTAATCTTCGATTGCGCAAAAAATTCCAAGGCTGCCCTCATATTCCGTGTTCACGATAACGTTCCTCTGCCCCGTGAAAAGAAGAGAAACAAAACCAGAAACTCTAACCCGTGAAGGAGTCGAACTGAGGGCCTCGTGGTCGCTTAACAAACGTGTTGTCGGAAAGCCACTCTGCCTAATCGTAAGGAGAACTAGCTCATGTTCAGGGGTGGTCTTACCTTTAATTTCCCCCAGAGCGCTCCCTCCGAAGCTAAAACGGAACACTGAGGATCCACAAAACTTATTAAGTTATTATTTGCGCGAATGTTTCTCAGCAATGTTACTCAACATAAAAAAACACATGTCCTGCCTACGGATCTGTCCAAATCATTCATATTCGTTCACATACTCTAGCGACAATTATTCGGGTACAGCAAACCCGTCTTCGTGGGAGCTCGCTTAGCCTAGTGTTATAGTTTGTTGTTCGTGAGTGTGCGACAGCTTTTCTCCATGGTCACAACACTAGCCAATCAATCAATGGCGCTGCACTAAACCCGTTCAGCGGATGTTTCTACACTCCGCGCCGAAAATGAAAAATCAGGAAACCCCGCGCGCCCCACAAAACTTTATAGTCGATAACTCAAGAATGACTGAACCAAAAAAGTTGGCTTTTCGCATGCTTTGCGAGATAGGTCAGATCTGCAACCATGTCAATTTTTATCGAAATCCGTCTAGTACCTGACGAGCGACGGATAAAACAAGCTGAAACAGTGACTATTTTCAGGAATAACTTTTCGGAAATGGCAGCTTTAACAAAATGACTGTGAAATGGCGGAGTCGGAAAGTTTCAGCTTTCAGAAAAACTAACATTTACAACTGTACGACCTCTGGTTGTTGATCGAGGCACATGCTTTCTGCTCCCCCTCCTCCTCCACGTCTTCTCCCCCTGAACAAGAAATCGCGTATTCTGGAACTTGACGACGGCCGGACGGATTTTGTGAAAAAATTGGCTTGATTGTAGACTCGGCCGGTTCTGAAGGATGTGCGAAAACTCAAAAGTTTTCGTCCACCCGTTCTCGATTTATTAGCCGGCGAAAATCGTCCTTGTTTTTAGAAATCATGGTTTTAGAAATGATCGGAAACCTTCCCCCAGCCCTGCAACCTTCACAGATGCCTTCGGCCGCTCCGACTTCACACACTTTCTCTGGCCATCGCTTTCAGCTTTCAGCTTTCGACCAGCTTTCAGTTGTGATGAGAGTGGTTCCCGGATACAGGTGAAGTTTGTCTAAGGGATGTTAGACGTCACCCAGGAACCGATTTCACCACATACGAATTAGGGCTTACCGACAGTACGACGCTGATAAGGGTTGAATCTGCGTCCGTGGAAGCGATGAGCCATAACCTACTCTTCGTGAAAGGATCGAGATCTTCATTGGTCCAATGAGAATATCAACTCTGCCTCACAAGGCCAAAACACGGCCCTTATATACTAATCCTAATACACTGGTCTATAGCATTTGCATGTCACCCAATATCAAGAAAAACCTGCCCGAAAGGAACGAGGTCGTGTGC
The DNA here is from genome assembly GCA_030248295.1 of Mesodorylaimus sp. YZB2_4. NCBI lineage: Eukaryota > Metazoa > Nematoda > Enoplea > Dorylaimida > Dorylaimidae > Mesodorylaimus > Mesodorylaimus sp. YZB2_4. The sequence goes on along the minus strand of JASANH010001213.1, from coordinate 326,176 downwards.
GAAGGCCTTAGTCGAGCAGGAAAACAAAACATCATGCAAATAGTCCACTGATAACAAGTATCTACGCTAATTGATATCTCTGTCATAAACTGCTGCTCGACAAACCAGTAACGGCGCGTGGTTCGAATCCAAACGAAGTCTGAGCCCTGAATTAACTACACCACACAGTTATGTGAGCACTGAAATCTCAAAAAGTGAGGTTCGTTTCCGTTTTTAAAGTCCTGCTTTTAGTTTATTCTGCCATTGTTTTTCTAAGAATGTATTTCTCTAGCAGTTATTTGAATAATGGCAGTGACTTTGGGCTTTAATTCCTTGCCTTCAATTTTTCGAAGCGCTGGTTAGGGAGCCCATGTGTTGATTAAATTCCAACAGATATTTTCCGCAAGGTTCTCTCATCCCTCCTTCTCTTAATTCAAAAATTTTGTTGGCATCTTTGTGCAAGGCATCGAAACAGGAGGCTTCTGGATCTCCAGTATGAGCATGGATCACCGAGCATCGCGGCACAGATTAATAACACGGTCTCGTATCATTGTATCTGGTTGTGGGTCATGAGTTGATATCTAGTCTTTGAGCATATAGGTACAGTAGCATGATTGAGCGAAAGGATTTCTAGCAATCTGCGATATCAAAGGAGTGGAGTCCGCTAATATATAATCTTTTGAAAAATTTTTCAAATTTTTTTGGCTGCTAAGATGGAGTTTTTTAATAGTACATTACGGTGCGGTACGGTACGGTACCGCAGTACCAGGCCCCAGGTACGGGTACGGTCAAAAAAGTCGGTACGGTCGACCCTGGGCCCTACGATACGCCTAAGTATTTATACAAGTACGGTGGAAAGTACATGGACACCGACTCGTGGACTCTGCGCAACTTCGAATCGCTAATGAATATTATTTCACGACAAACTGTTCAAGGAGAAACGCCTTGGTCCCTGGCAAATGGAATATTGTTTTTCCAAAAAGGGCACCCATTTTCGAAGTCGATTTTAAATAGAGTCCCGAGCTATTATCGCCGCGGCAGTTGGGGATCAATGGGGCCAATATTGGTCAGCGCAGTTCACTACAGTTGGTTGCGTACAAAATACGCATACGCAAAGTTTGCGTATTACGCATTGAAATTTGGATGCGTATGCACGCATTCCACCTGGAGTACGCACATACGGTACGCATACAAAAACTGGGCTGTACGCAATACATACAATGCGTATTTTCATGTTAGCGGCTTTAACAAAATCAAAAATTATTGCGCGACTTCCGACTTTATCGCAGTAGAAGGAAGGGCTACCGTTCAGTATAACTTCCTTTTGTACCATATTTTTTATTTACTGCACGTCTTTGTAATCGGGACTACGAGTCAAATTATGTTAGAGGAAGTAGTCGAGCTATTTTAGAAAGTTTACCATAGAGTTCTCTCGCAGTAAGGCTGGAAGTTTGCAGCAAAATGCAATAAGTTACAGCTAATTTACTTGGTCTCATTATTTCTCGATTTGGATTTTTTATGTACACATACATTGTGGAGGGACGAAAAAATCTGTATTCGTTTCCGCAAAGTGACTGACCTTGACATGACTGCTCAGGACTCTCAATGAAGATCCTCCCAAAGCGAGTCCGCGCGCATGCAGGATATGAGGAAAATGCCCATAGTTATAAAACCTTTTTTTTCAAATAATCGGCCAGCAAAAGAGCTGTTTCTATACAGCCAGTGAGGGACCATAGAACTGTAGCTTCTCAAATATAGACTAGAAGGTAGTCGAAGAAGCTCAAAGTCGGTAGCTTGCTGATTGTAGGTTCTGCGGCCACCAAGCCATATTCTGTGCCAGGTTCTTGGATTTATAAACAGGATATATGGCAACTTGTGCCCTGAGCATAAACCTGGCTTAAGTATCTGTGCCGACTGTGACCCATTTCGGCCAGTGTCCCCTTCCAGCCAGAAAAATTCCCGGAGACCCCTTTTGGCCAGTCCCGGTTCAACCAGAAAACCGATTCAGCCAAATATTTTTTGAAAAGGTAGCCAAGCATTCTTTACAAGGAAGTTTACTTCAACCCCCTTCAAATGCCCTTAGTGAACCAAGGATACGAGTAAGATTGAATTCCTTGCACCAGCACATGGAGAGGACCCTGAATGGCGAGCACATGATCTGGCATGGAACCACACTGACGTTACATCGATAACATATTCTGATTTTTTTGAGAGCTCACAAATCAGTGTACGAAGAACACAGCACGATGACACCATGGCCGTTTTGTAGAATCACCTCCAGTTTTAGCTCTCGATTATGATCTGTTGGAATTTTGACCATTTTTAAACACGTCATGAGTGCGGGTGCGAGCATGCTCAGAGAAGTGAACTATCTAACCGAGTCAACTGTCCACTTTCTTGCAGACAGGTGGTGCTAGTTTTGGCAATCATCGGGGCGTGCGTAGAGATAAAAAAAAAACCCAAGTCACTTCGATCAGTCGACGAGCGCGTGGAAAAACAAGGTGTGCTTCAAGATTGCCAGCAGGAAGGCCCTCTGGAAAAATTATAAAGAAGAAAAGACAACATGCTTTGGCGGCTAATATGCACCAAAATCAGCTAAATGCTTTTTATGGAATGTATGCAGACTTTGGATCAGCGTTCAGGCAAGAAATGCCTGTGTTTAGGGTGCCTTTTTCGTTATGGCATGGCGAGGCCAGTCTGTTAAATTGAAATTTTTCGAATCTCGTGTCTCATTTCCCCTTTTCCCAGTATATCAGCATTTCCCAATTTTATCAATCCGCCTGTCCTGAACTCTAGTTAGCCTGGAGTACATTTTGAGGCAACATTACGCAACAGTAGAAGTCTAACACACGTAGCTGGACGGAAATCTTGAAGAAGAAATATGCTGGAGATATTCTGTTCCCTGTTATAGCGAGGTGTGGCGTCTATTTACTTGGTTATCTCAATGCGCGTACTTTGGTATGGGGGAACACGCGTGCGCTCACTTTCAATGGTTTGCGACCGCGCACACGGTTTCGTTGCGGTCGCAAGGAGTCGCGAACGCGTCGCGGGCTACCCCCCGCCTTAGCCGAGGTGCACTATCGAAATATGCCATGGTGGGCAGAAACAACTTTTTGTTCGATCTATGCAATCGAAATACCAGAGTAATGGGCCTAAGTCTAAGCCTAGGATGAGAAAGGAAGTAAAAATATCTAAAAGACGCAAGGGAGTCGGGTACTGCAATATCCAGTAGAAATCAAACCCTTTTTTGCCTACCTACAACTATTTACTGTCCGTGTCCAATTCACGTTCACATTTGAAGGATGTAGAAATGCTTTGTTCTTCAGTTGTATTACATACTTCGATGATGCAAACTCCTTCTGTAGACACAGAAAAAGTGACTCGCAGGCCTTGAATACAAGCTATTTTACAGGGAAGTCATTTCCAAGGGTGAGTAATAAGGCGGGCTCAGTGCTAATGATCACCAAGTATTTGCACAAACTGGACACAGACAGTGAATTGTAAGTAGGTTAAAATGGGTTTACTTTGTAGTAAATATCGCATTATACACCTCCCTTGCTTTTTCTTTCGTATCTTATCACTTCCTTTCTCATCCTAGGCTTAGGCTTAGGCTCATTATTCTGGTATTTCCTCGATTGCATAAGTATCGAACAAAAGTTGTGTCTGCCGTCGTGTTTTATAAGCGTGCGAGCTCTCACGGACGGCCCGTGCTCTGCGACCGCGCACAAGGTTTCGTTGCAGTCGCAAACAGTCGCTGCCGCCGCTTTTAACGCGTTTCTGCCTAGCAGGGTACAGATTTGAAATATGCCATGGGCATAGGCCGGACAAAGGTCGCTCGAGCGCGCACACCTGGCAATTATATCCATTCCGTACTTGTTATAAGCCCGATCCTTGCTATCAAAAAGGATGGCCGATGGCCGATGGTCACCTGGGCGAGTGACCAAACCGGAAAATAATTTTTTTAGCCTTAATTTGCATTCATTGTACTATTTTTGAATTCAGTTTGGCCAAAATTTACCTCCTAGCGTTACACTTAAAATATCTTTAACGGATCCGTTCTAGAAATGACGGAGGGAGGAGGGTTTTACCGGAAACGGACGGAGCGGTAAAACGGATCCGCCATGAACGAGTGCTCGCGTTTCACCAAGTTCTACTACTTTATTCCGAAAACCAGGTGCCCGTTCGCAAAGGGCATGGCGTTGACGGAGACGTTGTAAAACAATATGAATGCCCTGGCAGACACTACCCCGTCAGTCTGTCCTAGGCCGTCGTGCAGGCGTGCTCTGTCGTCGAGCGCCATGAACAAGGTCAACTGCGCGAAATGCAGACAAGTCGTGAGTGATGGCCAAAATCTTGCGATCGCGGCCAAACTGCTACTTCATCCAACTTGGTTCAAGTGCGGCAAGTGTGGTGCCGAGTTGACCGAGTACTGCGGCATGATTTTCGGTGAGCACATCGGCGGGCTAGTCGGCACGCGCATTTATTGCCCGGCCTGTCACGAGGCGAAAATGAAGGAGCGACAGAAATGCCACGGGTGCAAACAGAGCTTCAAGTGGAACGAAAAATTCTTTTCGGGGAAATTCCAAGAGTTGGCACGAATCGTGTTTCCGATGCTGCAGCACGTGGTGCCAGAAAGTGATTGCTTGCGAGGTCAGTCTGCTATGCTGTCTCCAACCGATCCAGATTCTATCATGGGTGTCTCCGTTTCAGTACTTCCTCGGTCAGAACAAGGATCACTATTGCTCGACCAACTGCCGAGCCTGCATGTGCGACTCGTCGCCTGTGGCGTCAGAAGAGAACAAAAAATCCGAAACGGTATCTCTCGTCTCATTTTCCCCCGCCGTCCAGAACATCGAGATGTGATCAAATAATCCGAGACTCTGGCTGTTTTTTTGTTGGCATGTGATGGTGCGTGCAAGTGAGGCAGCAGCATGATGCGCATCTGACAAGATGATGCGAGATTAACTAGCGTCATGACGGTGATTATATGAAGTAGTGTGCAGGAAAGAGGGGTGCTGCGATGATTTGCCATCTGATAGCGACCTACCTGAGGAGTCAACCAGCAGTCAGCTAATACAGACAAATCTAATTAAGGGGCTGCTACGGCTCAGCAGTAGTCTGCCTCTCCTCTGCGCCATGCCTATAATGAAGTGAAAACCACATCCGCTCGAACCCTGTCCCTACCTCGTTCCCTCGACCCAGACACACGAAAACGTATCGGGAAGTTAGGTGCCACACTAATCGAGAACATGTAAAGCCGTTTTCAAGATTCTAACATGCCTTCCTCTAGTAAACATTGGTTTGTCCGAAAGAGGGCTCTTATCCTTAGTTTCAGTTCAAAGATCACATCCAGCCTCTCTGAGATCGAGCAGCAGTCGTGGTGGCCTGTGCTGCAGCTGTGTTCCTCACTTCATTTTTGCACCGCAAGAACCCAGAGATGATGCTTCGAAATTGTTTTGAGATGGCGAGCAGGGCGAAAAATTCGATGCCGTTGGTTATCTCGAGTGTGAGGTCATTCATGGGCGCCTGCAGCTGACCCCCGCAGTTGGTGTATGTGGGAAGGAGGTAGGCCAGGGTGAAGTAGACATTGTAGAATGTCATGTCGAGTGTGGTGAATGTGGACTGCATGACAGTCAACAGAATGAGTACTTTTTGGGTGGCCTTTCGTTTCGCCATTCTTTGTTCGTCGTCAGCCGCGACAAGTTTGATCACACTCGATCGATAGCACAGGACCATGACCACATTGCACACCACCAAGAGCAGGTTGCAAAAAATGCGGAATGCATTGCGGAAAATGGCCATTCCAAAAATGACACTGGAGTTGATATGTTCCCGGTTGAGGGTGATCTTGTACAGCTCGCCTTGTTTTTCCACTTGAAATCGAAATCCATCGAAGATGCTGGTCGCCAGGCCCAGAGTGAAGCAGACGGTGACGGCGACGAGCTGGTGCCGTTTATGCTTGATATTCCTGTACACGAATGGTTTGGCCATGGCGAAGGCCCGATCGGCGGCCATGCTGAGCGAGGTGAGCAGCGAGGTGGTGACGAACCCGTGGAACAGAGGCACCGACAAGTGGGCCGCGTACCACATGAGCGGGTAACTCCGCATGTACCACTCGGCTCCGGCCAAACGGAAACCAGCCACGTTGTTGATGGTCATCATGCACAGGGACACCCCGATCACTTGCAACATGTCGCTTAAGGACGCGAACATTTGATAGGCGTAGGCGTTCTCTTCCTTATATTGCTTGTAGAAGGCCAGCAAGCAGATTCCGCGGGTCGTAGTCCCCACAAAGAAGTAGATGGGGGAGACCACGCTGTAGGCTGCAAAGGCCAAATTGCTCTTCACAGCTAGGAGGTATTCGCTCAAACAGGGGATGGTGCTGTTAGCCATGGCAAAATTTGACGATTTCAATGTTGGAATGAAATCAACTGTCTATTCTCCCTATTTGTGGCAAGCAGATGTAGAATAGAAACGAGGTCAACGACGAAGAGCGTCCTGGCTAATACTCATATAAAGCAATATCCTTGGCCACCTACGTAAACGGCCCTGGGACATTTTGAAGAGTAAGTGTCAAAACAGCGGTAACTATTATATTCCTGTTTTGAATGGCAGAGCTGGGCAAAGCTGAATTATAAATGACATTATGTAACAACAGCTAACGATAAGCGCAGGCTCTATTTTCACCATCTCAAACTCATTCGGCGGTGAGCATCAGTCCCAATACTGCCTTAAAAATTGGTCCCGTAGGAGTTTTTGATAAACTGGACAATCATGTTGCCTGGTTATTCCATTCGGAGATCTAATTAGAAAGAACCATTCTAGTGCATGAATAGAGCAACTAAACCAAGGTTAGCACCTTTTGTCATGCACCTGTGTCACCTACGCGTCAGATAAATTTAGCATTGTCAAACATTTTTCAGCTCATATACGATGTGCAACCGATCTTATATTACTAGATGAGGCACTATATTGCGATGAGCGTAATTACTGGCCCACAGTGGGGCAGAAGGTACGGAAATTGTTATCTTGGCTACTGGAAAGCTTGCCGACAGGTGTTAATTTTAGTATCTCGGAACGGTGCCTGGAAGTCATCTTTCGCCACATCTTTAGGTTGAGGGCTGCTGAGTACGTCCTCAATGAACACTTTTGATTAAATACAAATGTTATTGGGGAGGAAAAGTGATCTCTGCAAGAAACACCGCCTGATTGCGTAAAATTTTTAGAAAACAGCCTGACGCATCAACGGTGTGGGTGAGCCTGTCCTAGAGGTGTACGGTATAGGCACAGTATGTAATGACACTACATGCAGACGCCATCTCTCAGCAACCAACAAGCAGACAGCTGCCTGCCAGTCCAGTAAAACATGCGACATTTTGGACAGACAACGAGACAATTCTATAAATCTATAGACACCATTTTTCGATTTGTTGTATTTGCGGCTGTCATCGGGAGTAAGTTAGGATTGGGCATAGAGAGCACTTCTACCCCCGTTTTCTCTCCTCGCATACAACCCATAATCATGTCTCGGAATTGCTTCGAAATTAGGAACAATGCAAAACATTGCATGATTCCAGCCACTTGTAAAAGTAGATCTGTCAGCAAAACCAGCGTTTTTTCCGTGGCCTTACGTTTGTCCGCCATTTGAGTATTTTTAGTTGAAGCCCAAATCTTTTTGGCATTTGTGCGATAGCACAAGACCATGATCACATTGGAAATAATTAACGCCAGATTCGCAAAGATGCGAAATAAAGTTCGAAATACTGACAGGGTTATGGCCGCTGTGCTCGCCACATAGACCTCATTCAGACCATCGTATTTCCCATTCCTGAGAACCAATTGATGCCGAGAAACATCAAAGGCGCTGGTTGATAATCCGAGACTAACAGAAATAAGAGCAGCCACGATTTGGTGGCGAGTTTGATTGATATTTTTGTGAACGAATGGCTCAGCCATAGCGAACACTCGATCAGCAGCCATGCTAACAATAAATGATACGAACAGGGTGACTGTGATAAATGCTTGTGATAAGGGACCAGACAGACGAGCCGCGTACCACATCAGGGCGTAGTCCTTTTAAAACCAATCAGCACCTCGGAGACGATACCCGGACAAATTGTTCAAGTTGACCATGCGCGCGCTGAAGCTAATCACATGCAGCAAATCGCTAAATGAGGCGAAAATTTGATACGCATAAGCCTTTTTTTTGTATTGCTTATAAAAAGCAATGGCAGTGATGAGAGTAGTGGCCGTTCCCACAACGAAATACACTGGCGCCGCGATGTGATAGGCAGATAAGGAGAAATCGGCTTTCAGAGTGTTCAAAACTGCCGTATTGCCACAATTAGTAAAGTTAGCCATCTCAAAAATATTTTATCCAAAAAAATAGGCCAATAATTATTCAAAATATGTGTCTACAGGCCGTGCTTAGAGCACACAAACTCAAATCCAACGCTTCAGTGAGTCCTGTTTTTTTATGCGAAAGCTACATACAAGACTAGAAACGAAGGCTTTCTTAGCGAAAGCTAAATTAATCGTTGGTGTTGCGCAAAATTAGCTGAAGTGTGGGCCTCGTCAGGACGAGGGGAAATACTTGTAGTTTTCCAATTAGTCTTCTGAGACCAGTTCCGTCAGGAGAAATGTTCAATTGAAATAATCCACGGAGTTAATTATTGCAAGCAGCAGTGGCACGGTGGTACGACCACTTGCCATTGGTTGAAAAGCGTTTAGCAATCCTCGCCAGGAAAAAAGACAGTTGTATTTGGCGGTCTCTGTGTGCATTCCCAACGGGGTCAGTACGGCACTGTCAGATAAAAAAAAACCGCAAATTTTTGAGTCGGCCTCATTTTCAACTTTTGCGACAGTGGGGTCTTTTTGAAGGGCGTGGAAGAGAATATTGTAGCATTTATGGCAATAAAATGATCATGGCAAATATTCATTACGACGCCCATCTCGAGGGCACAGTATTTAAAATCGGTTCTAGGTGGGGAAATTATTAGAGAGATGGCGCCTGAGGGAGTACAGTAAGTTAACAGTGCAGGGAACATACTGCAGACTTCGTAAACTATGCACAGCAACTGATTCAATTTTTCAGGCGCTTTTTCGTCAATCAATTTAATGTTCATTTATTCTGTCGTCTTATTCTGTTGCTGTATCAGTCTACGTTTGACGTCTTACCCCCCGCCCTATAGCGCTCACAGATCAACAGGTTTGGTCACTCGCCCAGGCGACCATCAGCCATCCTTTTGATAGCAATGATCGGACCAATAGCAAGTGTGGAATGGATATGATTGCCAGGTGTGCGCGCTCGAGCGATTAGCACCTCAACAGGATTTTGTTTTTCGTCCGTGGATTGGTCCACTTTGCTATAGTTGCTTGACTTGATAGCTACTATACAGTAATTACTTTTATAACTTTCTAACAATTTTGATATACTCGCGAAATGCCTCATAAGTGTTTGGTTCCTAACTGCAACATCGGATGGGACACGCATCAATTAACGTCTTTATTTGGATTACCAAAAGACGAGCCACGACGGGCAATGTGGCTGAAGAACATGCGCGCCGATGGCCAAAAGTTACGAGCGGAACCGAAGATTTGCATTCTTCATTTTGATAAACATTTCCTCGTAAGTGGTCGAAGTCGAGTCACATTGAAGAAAGACCGACAATCGTTGATCCGCACGCGCCAAAGGACGAAGTAAGTCTGCTGAGTACAAGCATGTCGGCTGGTTCCTTGTTTCTTCCTAGCTTTAGGCCGTAGCTATTCTAACAGCTCAACACATAACATAGCTCGCGTTTATAGCGAAAGGACTTTCGGATTTCTAAGTTTCTAATTCTTGGCGATTGTTCAGTCGCACAATTTCTCTGTTCAGTGATAGGTAGGTCACTAAATTTCGGGACTTACTGTAAATTGGCTGTCATACTAAATTTGGGGTCTTACTGCTCTGATGTTGTGTTACGCCTTCACTCGATTTTTGTACTGCAGGTGCCGTCAGCTTCGTCGACTGTTGCTTCTTCATTGTCAACGTTGGAAGTAGAATCAACTGAAACGAACAGGGTTGCTATGCCGGAAATATCGAATTTTAATGCTTCAACGGTACGTTTCTTGATCGTTATGGAAAACATGGCTAGTTGGTCGAAATGTTTATTGCATTTCTAGGGCTGCTATGCCTCGCCGGTGCCGACTAATGTTACGGCAGAGGGCGACGATGATTATGAACCGGAGCGAAGTCTGAAAATATGCAAATTTGAGGGTAAAGAAGACCAGGAGACTTCGACTCCTGATCCGGATCGTGTCTTCTTTATGAGCGAGAGCCAATTACGAGTGCTGTTACAGCGATGCGTCAATTGTGGTGGTGTTTGCGATGCGGATTGCTCATTATTCTCGTTGGGTGCTGATGTAAGAGTGGAACAGCATTGCTCGAGATGTTCGCCTCAAACGTCAACGTGAATCGGCCATTCGGTTTGAGCTTAGTTGTGTACGAATTATCTTGTTGACCCTAAAAGCAGGGCCTACAATCAACTGCAGTACATTCAGTACACTTCCGCGACAGATATATTACAAATAACATACATTTAGCCTACTATACTATTTTTAGAAGCGCGTGTTATTCAGCGAATCTCTGGCATTGGACTCAGATGTAGCATGCCCATGCCCGCCATGTTATCACTCTCCTAGGTTCTTTAGAAAAAAATTAGGGGAAAATATTTGAAATATTGTTACCCCATAGGAAGGAATGCGTGAATACAACATCTAGGTTAACAAATTTCAAATTTCCTGCCTCCTTTACGACAGTGCGGCCTCTTCACACTGCACGGAAACAAGGCCCAAAATGAGAGTCACGGTGGCTCAATTGGTCAAAGCGTTGGTCCCGCATTGCTTGGGCCATCAACCCTGACTGGGGCCGCAGTTCTGATCTGGCTGAGCACGGCAGCTTAGTTAGTCCCGCTGGCTTTGCACACCTGGCTCTGGGCGACGTACCGTCAATTGGCGGACGCCGAGCGAGTAGAGGATCAGAAAACTGGTTCCCGAACACCAGTCAGGAGGAAAGGTATCATCCCTTCTCGCCCAGTATCATCCTGGGATGCTGGTGCTATAACAGGATGCCCTCGTGTGGAGGTGCTCCTAGTGGAGACACACAGCGGGACGCTGCCACAAGAGCTAATCACCTCACGGCCTCGCTTATCATATCCTGACTGCTGGCTGTCTACTGTATAGCCGAAACGGGTTAGAAGTGGTAGAACTGGGGCGGCATGGGAACCTACCCAAATATTAAAAAAAAGGCTCAAAATGATAGCGCAGCGCAGTAGCAGACTATACCTTATCTAGCATTAGCTGATAGAAATAAGTCAGTCGGTCGCGGATGAAGGAAGTGACACTGTCACCATGGATCCCTGAGCTGCACTCAGATAGTCGTGACTGATATGGCGTAGCGGTGCTTGCGCCATGTCACAACATAAAGTGATGATGATTTTTTATCATTTGATCTTGTTTTTTGCGATTTAGCTGAAGGTCACATGCATTATCGATATCCCTGGACCTGTTCGGAAATCCTAAAAGACCCGCTCACATGAGTGACGGGCGCGGTGTTGCAAAGATTCAGAATTCATCTGCCCGCACTCATGCAGGTACTGTAGCTACTCGCTGGGCTCGATCCCCAGTGATGGAGGTCGGTTTGCGATCCATAGATCCTCGCTGACCCTGCAGGCCAGGCCGTGTGTAAGTCACCCAGTGTCGTCTAGGTGCTCCAAGTGGAGAGACGGAAGCCAAGCGAGCAGACCATGCAGGCTGTCGACCACAGAGGTTTTACAACCATCGCACCATCTTTCGAGGAAGTGGTGTCCAATATAGGATGCCCTTGTGTGCAGATGCCCCGCAGTGGAAACGCACAGAGGGACTCTGCTGTAGACTAACACACATTCGGGCACCTGCCTGGTAGCCTACGATGCGCGCGTCCAATGCACAAACCCAACAGGTAACAAGTGGGGATTTCCTGTACGGTATTCCAGTGGCACTGAAAAAACCCCTCGCTTTGGATTTCTTAATTTACAGACTATTGCTTCTTGTGGGAAAGATGAATCATAGTTCGCAGAGTTATGCATGTTGTATCTCGCGATCGTCGCGGCACTTCTAGGAAGGATTTTTTGGAATGTACTTGGTGCGGTGTGACATATTCCAGCATAGAAACTTTACATAGTCCCGCACTATACCTAGTACAGCAATGCACAGCTAACTTGAGTCCATTGTCACCAATAATCAATCTTATACTTTGTGCTGTGCAAACGCGTTCGGCTTCTTTAACCGAAGTTCTATATTATCGCTCTGAGCATTATTTCAGACGAGTTTTTTAAACGAAACCCATTATTATTGAGCATTGAAGTTACAGGACCGTTTTATAATTAGCATAGTTTGGAAGCAATATAGTCAATCATTACATCTCGACCTTTAGCATCGAATAAAAGTGAACTAAACTGAACTAATGGCCAAAAATAGCTAAGTGACGTCGACAATTTCTCATTCGTCATCAATATGCGACTTTGTTTCGTTTTCTTACGTCCTTGCGCGCCTTTTTTCTGTTTGTGACGCCAGTGGCGGTGCCATTCAGTTCTTCTTCTCCTAGGTTCAGTTTCTTTTTATTTTTCTTGTTGGCTGTTCATAAGTCAATTTTTAGCGAGTCCCTTGCAATCATGCTGTTATTTACAGAAGACGCGCGGACCCAAAGATTTTGCATTTTTCACATAATATACAATGTTTGTGGTAATCTATGATGTATGGGGTTGGACTAAACTGCGTCATCGGAAGTTTGTAAGGAGGCGCAAATAATTTCACCTTCCACAAACTTCAACAGCGTTCACCTAAGTTTTCGTCGACCCTGGGGCCCCTTTGAGCAGACACCAAAACCTTGCACTTGGCAAAGTAGTTACTCCGAGCTCAAACACTCGTCTTTACTCTTTTCTTTAGGTCGGCAATAATTTAACATAGATAGGCGGCTGTCGGTTTTGGTCGATCTCAGAAGACGGCGCCTGCAAATTCGTCACTGTCAAAATTCCAGAAGCGGTATCCGCATTGTTCAAAGTTCAACAACTGTCGGCATTCGTTTCACTCGTCATATTCTTTGCTTCGTCTAAAACTCAGGCAGGATTGCACTTTCCGTACACGCTCTCAAGATTCTTGGACAAAACCTAAGACTTTCGACCACGCTTCTTTCTTGTCCATTCATATTCGACGAGACGGGGTTGAGCTTGCAGTCGAGCAAAAAAGTGTGCACTCGAAGACAATGGTCGTCCAAAGCAATAGTTCAAGTGAAATTTACGCCGATACACAAATGAATAGAAAACATTCAAATATACGGGAAATTCATATTGCCGTCATCGGAGCCAATGGATCAGGCAAAAGCGGTAATAAAATTTTTATGCTATGGTCTTACAGATTTAATTTCTTTTCCTTTTTTTTCAGCCTTGACAGTCAAATATATGACTCGACGTTATATCAGCGAATATGATCCTCACTTAGGTATGAAACGACACTTTGGCACTTACGCGTTTTTTTTCCAAAAAAAAGAATCTTTTGTACTTTTTTCTTGTCTCAGAATATTATTTTACACCTTCTTCCATATCTCTGTCGAGGATAACTGACTTTTTCTTTCTTATCACGCCTAGAAGACACGTACTGCAAACACGAGACAGTTAATGGTCAAGAGTGCATGCTGTGGATAATGGACACTGTGGAGGGACCACACCGAGACCCGAATCGATACTTACCATGGGCGGATATTATTTTGGTGGTATACAGCATTACGAATCGATTTTCCTTTGATCACGCTGAAACATTATTGCGCACAATCGCAAAACATGATCACTCCATGTGCATGAGACAACACACGGTCTTACTGGTGGGGAATAAAACGGATTTGGATCGATACAGGTAAAAAATGATGGCCTGGTGTCGAGTTGCCTATAAGGATAGACGTAATGTTAGTTGCACAGGCACAGTGCCATGGGCGTACTGTAACTTGACTGACGACGACTTTTAGGCAAGTCAGCAAAAGTCAAGGCACACTTCTCGCGACGACATATAACGCCGAACTATTCGAAACGAATGCCACAGAAGAGCACGTTCTAGTCAAAACCATTTTCCATCACGCCATAAGTGATGTTCTGGCCCGAAATCCACCACCAGTCCCCAGCTCACCTACCCTCGGCAACAGTGACAGCTTACTGGACTTTGGGCCAACTACTGCTCAGAATGAGAAACGCAAATTCGGCAGGGCATTGGCGCGGGCTGATTTTGATGACCACTCCACTTCATCAAGACAATATGGCAGTGATCCAGAACAGACCACTTCCGCCAGTCCGTCCTCGACAACTACGCGATCGCCTAAACGATCTCTTGTCAGCAGTGGCACTTCATCGCCCAAATCCAGTTTACAGCGTCGTTCAAAATCACCATCGGCTCGCTTGCACGATGTTGTGTTCCACCGCGACAGACAGCAATCGGCATCCGACCAATCGTCCCGTGGTTCGACAGCCCTATTCCCGCCCAAGAAGAGCAGCTCAGCCTTAAAATTGTTACAACTGTTCAAATAATTGGAGTAATTTATTCAGAAAGTGACTGTGCATTGTTGGTCAGGCTTAATATTATAAGGATACAAGGCTGTGCGCATGCTATACGATATGTGCACTGTACTATACGGTAAAGGACCGATAAAAGAAAACATATTTCTGGCCTGTGATGGTTACCAGAAAGACGAATTCTTCTGCCTCCTTCACTCTCTGCTTCTTATGCCGTCTCCTTTTAAACAAGAAAACGTAACGTCAGGAATTCAAAAACATCATTGCGTGTCTTGTGAGAGATGTTAAAACATTGCCAAGTTTAAAATCGTACTCAGTTTTGAACAGAACTAGACCGTTTGGTTAATTTAGCCCTTCAACTTGATAATCAATAGCTCTACTGTAGATGCGACGTGAGCTCATATTATCCGTAGTCAGCCATACAGTATGAATACACTTGGTGGTACACTTTTTTAGACCCCGTCTGAGAGGGGCTCTTTGGAGGGGGACATACAGTATCTGAGGGCTTATTGCTACTATGGAATGGACCTTCAGTAACGTCCTCATCCAATAAAGATCCTCGCAAATTGTCTCCACACCAATTTAGCAACCCTGATACTGTAATCCTTCAATAGTGTCATTTTGAACCTCTTCCAGCACCCGCTGCATCTTCCAAACAAGGGTAATTACATTTCAAAACGACACGATCAGGACAAAGTCGAACATTCACAGTAATCGTGCAATTTAGCCTACTTGTGTCTTTTAGTGGGTGAAAAGTCAATTAGTGTCAGTTCGAATTTCTATAGGCAGTATCTGAGCCCATAATATTAACAGAACCCACAGCTCCAGCCAGACCAACTTAAATCTAAACCATGTGGGAAAACCAACAGGAAAGGCTCATCTACATTTTTTACTGTTCCAGCGCTTGTCAGAATTGAATGAATGTATTAAACTAAAAATCCAATCCTCCATATTGAGCAACTATGGCTGACGAAACCAAAAAATATTTGAGGAGACACAGGTGGAGTAATACCGCACGCCATGGCCAGCTTGTCAAGTCCATGATTTCCTTCCAACTTCGTGTACTGACGATGAGACCAGCTTTTAGTTTTACAAAGCCACCCACGATGCAAAGTTTTCTGATCTGCTGCGTTCTACTGATAATCCCTATTTCCAATGGCGTAGAATCTATTAGCCGACGATTTCGTCGCCAAGATTCCTTGCCTGTGCTGATGCCATTCAGTTGCAGAGTAAAGATTTATGAGAATACTCTGCACAAGGGCGATTTGTTGAAGTCGTTGAAAAATATACCAAGTGTGAACGAGTGCATTGGATATTGTGCCCAGTATTCTAAGGGAAGTGATCAATGCCGAGCAGTCAACTATGTCACAAATACAAGAACATGCGACTTGCTAAGTCGAGCTTCTCCAAATCCCAGCTCGGAGTCCGTCCCTTCGCATATTGTTTGGGCAAACGTTCGACATGCTGCGATTATTAGTTGCCAGAGTAAGTGACGGTTGAATGCCCTTTTGGTTCCCGCAAAATGCGAGGACTTCCTTAGCTTCCAATAGGGCATGGGTGTTTCATGGATTTGGGCAGTCCGTATTACAGTAGATCGCGTTTTTCTGATTGCAGTCCAGTGGGTTTCAGATTTGGCGGATTTGTTTCTTTCTTTAGTGACGCAGTGTTAAAAAAATTGTAACATCCACAGGCTGCGACTGATTTGAAATGCGTTTCGCGCCAAAATTTTATAGGGCATAAGGATGGCACAGGTTTCCTTAACGCCTCAGCATGGCTAGAATTATGGCAGCAGAGTTATGGCATATTCGTACAGTAAAACCATCGAAGAAGTCATGGAACTGGAGGTACCAAAAGCACATAGCCACACTCGAGGGTGAAGGGGAACAATATGGGTATTTGCACACAAACGATTTCCTCTGCTGCGACCCCGCACTGACATTGAGGAGTGGGCTTGTAGACATTCTTTTCTTGGTAATACGTTTTGGAGGGAGCCTTACGTCAAATTAATCTAACTATTAGATGACGAGTTATCTACTGTATAGATATCAAGCAACAATGCGTAACAACCTCCGTTTGGCAGTACAACTTTTACTGGCACAAACAGAATAGCAAAGCAGCAGTAGAAAAATTGTGACGAAAGGAAAAGGCTAACATGAAAGTTCATTTATCTGCCGAAACCTGAAAACAAAATCGTAGTTGAACAAAAGTGTTAGCATCGGTTGACCCAATACCATGGCGTTTCCACAGTGACCAGACAGACAGCCAGCCACAAATAACAACTTACAAACAGTTTTGCGTTGGGGCTCCTGCCGCCCCAGTTTCCCCACAGGGCTTCCTTCCAACCCGTTCTGCCTACAGCTGACTAGCAGTCACGGTGTGATGAGCGAGTCAGAGAGGCGACTAACTATCACGTCAGTTCCCTACTGGGAGCACCTTCACCCTTGCCAGCACCAGACCAGCGTCGTGTGATGATAGCCGGCGAGAAGGGACCTTCTCAGCTGGTGCTCTTAAACGTTTCCTTATTTTAACTCGTTCAAAGTCCCTCCCTCACTTGACGGTACTTTTGGTACTGACTGGTGAGTCGCACAGAGCTAGGTTTGGAAGGCCAGCGACGGACTGACTGAACTAAATCTGACGGTTAGTTTAAAGACCAGTTCTCTCTGAGAACGAGCTCACAACTGCCGTTCCGAGCGGAAATGGAACTGCGGCCTCATGGGTGCTGGCTCAAGCAATGGAGGCTGATGATGAGCCCCCGGGTCCCCTTACAATGACTGCCTGCTGCAACTTTACTTCTGGACAGTCTTCTAAAAGAGCAAGCCCAGTGGGTGTGGCCGCAGGGAAACAAGGGATTATTGGTCACAACCAAATACAGTAACCGTGCTGGTCTGAATAGTGTGACAAGTATATAAATGTGCAATGCACTGGAGGCGCTATCTATGCCATTGTTTTGTAGTTGGTAGAAGTTTTCATGATATCTGGAAAATTGGCACCGAGAGGATAGTTGGTTAGTCATTAGACGATGTTTCGGTAGGTCCAGTTTTTTAGTGAAGCGGTGATGCTAGTGGCGAGTGAAGGCTGCGCCAAGTAGATTACTCATGGTTATTTTAGATTTTGGCTGGTAGAGAAGTTAGGCTTTTTGGGTAGGTTGGCTGGTCATATTTAATTGAGAGGCCAGTTGTAAAACTTTGACTGTTGAGTAAACTTGTGGGAAGAACGGTGTTGTCGGAACTCGGGAAGCCACACGTAACAACAGGATGAGGGACTAGGTATCTGCCAAACTGATGGACTGACTTTGTAGATCGCACATCTCCGACACCCTCGCCTCCATCCGTCAAAAGGAGTGATTGTGGCCAGCCTTTTGTTCAACCTAAAGTGAACACTCCCAGCAACTCCCGTAATCGAATCGTGAATGGCGACGAAGCAGTACCAAATTCTTGGCCCTGGGTCGTCAGTATTGTTTACTATGGTAAACACATTTGCGGGGGAAGCTTGATCCCAGTGCTGCCTGGCTTGGACGAATCCGATGTCGTTTTGACTGCCGCCCATTGCGTGAAGAACCAGTAAGCACTAAGCAAACTTCAGAGGCTAAAAGTTTCTGACTATCGTACTCAAGGATCGTAGGGCCTTTGAACGCTAGCAGCGTGACTGTCGTTGCTGGCTCGCACAGCCAATCAAGAAAGGAGGAGGGCGAGCAGATCGTTTCTGCGGAATCCATGCATTGGCACGACTACTTCATGGACGATGGGTTAATGAATGACATTGCTTTGATCAAACTAAAGGCACCCCTCAAATTCACCGGAACTGTATCTCCTATTTGCTTGCCAAATTTGCGCGAACCCACTCCCCTGGATGCAACATGTGTGGCCGCTGGCTGGGGACGTTACCTAGGTATGCAATATGTTTCCTAAGAGGTCATACAACGAACAAACTGGCAGCACATTTCAAAGGTTTCGGACTAAAAGATGCCTGCCATTGCCCAGCGATCAGGTAGGATGGGGTGTAGCTTCTACATAAGTTAGAAGACAAGCTTTCTCCATCCCCCACACCTCCGCGTGATACTGCCTCAACGTCAGGCTCGCTGTGATAAGAAAATTTTAGAATTTACGTACATGACTGCAAAGTTTAGGCAACAACGACAAAACTTTAGCCGACAAACTGCAACAACTTCAAGTTCCAGTCGTCGATTCAGCCACTTGTAAAAGTTCATCCGTTTGGGGAGGCAACGTCAACACTGCAACCATGTTGTGTGCTGGTAGCATGAATGGGAGACGAAACGTTTGCAGCGTAAGTGCACTAATTGTAAGAATGCAATTGTAGTGGCCACATTTGCATTTTAGCAAATCCAAAATTTTTTACACTCGTTTACTGACTAAAAGTTGTACCTTGGAACCCAGACCAATCAGCCTAGAAAAACGAACCGCCACAGACACTTTTCAGTGGAACATCACCACTTACTCGTTTGCACATGGTGTGTATACTGTATATACTGTAGGCCGTTTTTCATGTAAGATGCACTTTGCTCCTAGTTTTTTTAACAGTGTCCGTTTTCTTCGTAGCTAAAAAGTGTTGTTTTTGAATTAATCAACGCCCGCTACATTGTGTCTTCAAGGACCTTGATCTTGACCTTGATTTCAGGGAGATTCTGGAGGAGGTCTAATGTGTCGCATTGGAAATGGCTGGGTATTGCACGGTATCGTCAGTTTTGTGTATCGGCAAGACTGTACAGCGGCCAAGAAACCAGGCGTATACACGCGTGTCAGCATGTACCGAAATTGGATTGATGAGATTATTGGCAAGAGGAGTACAACGTTCAAGAAAACCAAACGGTTTTGATAGCCGTAGTTTTTAAAAATGATATGACGGTTTCAGTGATGAGAACTTCTTTGAAGTGGCCTATGACAACCCATGTCATCTGTTATAATGCAGTAGTTACTAAAATCCAGTGATCTAATCTCTGGATTATTATATTGAATTTCCATCAGAACAGTTACATAACGTTGGTCAGAACAAATGCTATTTGTAGTCAGTCAATTAGAGACCAACACAGAATTTTAGGTCTGCCAATATTCGTATTACCACTGGTCGAATAATGTTTGTTTTCCCCTTTGATCGTCCTGACTAGGATTCTGCGCACGCTGAGTTTCCAATGATTGGGTCCTCCTCGAGGTCAAAAGTTCATGTAAAGGTTCATCCATAGTGGAATCATGCTGTCTTTGATTCAAACGCAGAATGGTTCTGCAATAGCGGACACAAAATGCACGATATTTCTTGCAATATGCAAGATATAAAATAAATGTGAAGGCGCTGTTGAAAGTGAATAAAGTATTAGAAATATCCATTAAAAAGTAAGCAGTTGGTAGAAAATTAGAGTCATCGAGAATAAGGGGCATGAGTGCTTCCCATAAATTCAAAGCAAATGTCGAAATATTACATAATCCAAAAATCAAGGTCACCACAAAAACCATTTGTTAAGTTTTTACAACTTTTCCTATACTTTGTCCAGTATTATTTCCGGAGGCGGATGAATCGCTTCGCGATAGCGATTCCTTAGTTGACGCGAGCGCCTGATAGCGAGCCAAATCCGCGTATTTGATACGGCGATGACGGAGAAGGGAACGAAGCAGTGCGTTATCAAATATAAGCCAATGTAATACACGTAAAAATAAATAGGGTCTGAGCGAAACCATCGGGCAAAGCCATCTTCAGTTTTTTGATATTCTACAAACCTAACGCCATTGTAGGCGAACGCGATAAATACGATACACACTAGTGCCGCCCGAGCCTTATTGACGCTGAGGATGAGTGAGATTTTGAATGGGTGACAGACAGCCAGGTATCTTTCAACTGAAATAAAGACATGTTGTCAGGAAAATCTGGGGTGAGCGAATAAGCTTCGATGGACATCTATCGATACCAAAGTATCCTGCGACACAGATGTGGGGTCCTCTCGGCCTCTACCTTGTTTTCTGTGCACTTCGGACTGGCCAATACAAAGTCTTACCTGATATGAAAACGAATGTCAACACACTGCATGTCTGAGCTACCATTCCCAGCTGATAGGGACCAAAAACAATCATCCCAAAATACGATTCTGTGACGGCTGATCGAAAATACAATTGCAAGTTTGGTGCCACAAATATTAGGGCAGCGATCAGGAGGACGAATGCATCGATCACACTCAAACCGCTTAAGAGTACATTGATGGAGGAGCTCATCCGAGGACGAGTGAATATGACCACGGATAAGATATTGCCAAAGATTCCAATAATACAAAACGTAAGCATGAACAAAGTGCAAATGAAAGTAGGGTATTCTAATAAAGAATACTTTTCGTCAACTTCGACTGATATTTTTTCACAGTCAGCGGTATTCCCTTTCAAAACCGAATCATTAGCTTCCATGGTTTACAGTATCTTCCAGCTGAAGCGATGGTTCAACTCAGTTTGGCTGTGCTGACGGGCTGAAAACTGATGGAACCATGGAAGTCGACTATTTATCAGGGCGAAGAGCACGTCGGAAACGGCTATAAGCACGTTTTGATGAGACTTGACTTGTCGATAAACACGGGAAAATACGACAATAAGCGAGCACCGGTAATTTACCTCGCACCATGTCGGTCTATGTTCGCCCCAGGGAGTCTATTCGAACGCTGAATGTGTTGCGTCTTTGATGGCCATCATGGGATGTTAAAACAGATATAACGTCCTAAAGTTATCCCGTGTTTTTAGACCAAGCGGTCGGTCAGCAGTGCCATCTGGCTGTTGCTGAGGAAGAGAAGAAGCAGCAGATTGAAGGAACTTTCTAATGGCACGTACATGATGGGATCGAATGATCCAGTCCGGTTCGTGCCATTAGACTCAAAGTACTCGATAAAGGAGGGCGACTCTTGTGACTTTCCCTATCACCGATGCGTAGTTGGAATGCGTCACGAAGCCCGGAAACGGCTTATACTAAGAAGGGACCATTTGTGCGCAAGCGTGGTGGCCCCTGTGCCACGGGTGGCAACGATGTTCTAAACGTCAAAGAGAAGAGAACAGCGTGAAGAAGAGGCGCATAATTTGGCAAGAAAAATGGTATGATTCCAAGAATATATTAAAAAACTGATTTAGAAAATTTGTGTCCAACATACTGCTTTTACCATAACAGAATCACGCATGCACCGCAAGTATGGGTTATAAATACAAACGGCCAGGCTTGGATGTCGGGTGTTAGCGGTGTTATCACGTTGCCTGATGTGATGTAAACGCTTGGGTAATACTTGCCTGGTCATCCGTCGTTTACGTTCCCAAACCAAATGGCCAAGTACGACTTTGTGGCGATTTCAAAGTTTCAATCAATCCGTACATGATTGTTGATCGTCATCCCCTACCACGGTTCGAGGAGGTGGTCTCCAATTTCCAAGGGTTCACAGAATTTTCCGTGATCGACCTCAAGGACGAATTCCTGCAGCTGGAACTGGATGAAAAGTCACAGAAGTATTTGGTAATTGCAACACATCGCGGATACTACCGTTACAAGCGCATGCCATTCGGAATCAGCTTAGCGCCAGCAATTTTCCAGCACTTTATGGATAAACTTCTTACGATTAGAGGCATCGACGGAGTGTCCTGCCTGATGGATGACATCGCAACGGGAGGACGGACCAGAGAAGAGCACCTTCATCGGCTTCGTCTTATTTTCAGCAAATTGCGCCAAGTCGGTTTGCCAACACGGACTTCGAAGCTACGCCTAATGCAAAAAGAAGTCAGGTACCTGGGTTTCCGCATGGACAAGGACGGCATTCACCCAGTGCGGAACGACCAATTGCAGTTGAAACCCACTAAACAGCGGTACTCCCCAATCGATCGCGAAGCATTGGGAATCATGTTTGGAGTCAGTCAGTTTCACCAATATCTCTACGGGAGGAAACTCACATTACGAACGGATCACAAGCCGCTCGAACGAATATTTGGTGAAGATAAAGAAATCCCAAAAATGGCAGCATCTTGCTTGACACGTTGGGCCATGACACTTACATAGCGCGTACGATTACAAAATCGAGTATGGTTCAAGGAAGGAGAATTCTGCTGCTAATGCACCCTCTCGATTACCTTTATCATCTACGGAGGCAACGGAAATGGAAGATAGGTATGCGAGAGCAATTTGTCAGCTACGTGAACTGCAATTTGAGGCATTACCCGTTTCTCGCGGAATGCTACGCAAACGCACTCTTAGCGATCCCATTTTGGGAAGAGCGATCGCATTTCTGGAACTCGGATGGCCAGAAAAGAAGACTTTACCAAACGAAGTCATGACATACTTCGATAGACGCATGGAAATTTCTTTCGAGGATTACGTCTTGCTATGCCAGAATCGCATTATCGTACCTTCGTCACTACGCAAATCGTTTCTAGCATAACTGCACGAAGGGCACCCAGGGGTGGTAGCCATGCGCAGTTTGGCCAGGCATGCTGTATGGTGGCCAAGGATCGATCAGGAAATCGAGCACATGGTAAAGACATGCACACCCTGCCAGGAAAATCGAACGAAAGAACCCGTGACGCCAATCAACCCATGAAACATTTCAGATGGACCTTAGGAACGCGTACATATTGATTTTAAAATGTGTGGTGTTTTTAAATGATGGTGTTTTAAAAAAATGTGCCCCCTACTAGTCTAATTCGACATGTCAGCCTGACTGTGATGGAACTGACGATGAGATATAGAATGTCAATGGATGATATCAAGCTGTGACCTCATCTCTTGTCGACTCGCGGCCACAGATCAGGTCGATCATGTTCTAATTTTGAAAGTTTGCAAGCTTGGTTGGTCAGAATTAGTGTTAGAAATGACATCAAGGTCAAGGTCAGAGTTCTGTCAGAACCCTGATTGACCATTTCTTGGTCAAAGTCAGGGTCAAGTTCAGAAAAGTTTTTTGGGGCTTGTCAAGGTCAGGGTTAGGTCAGAAAATTTTTTGAAGGGTCGGTCAAGGTCAGGGTTAGGTCAGAATTTCTTGCACCTGGTCAGAGTATTCTGATAGCGGAAGAAAATAAATGTAGTGAAATGTTAATGAAAAAATTTTCAAGCTCCAGCCTTCCTGTGTGAGGATCTGGGGCAAGTCATTTCACCATCAGCTTGTGCCCCAGCCTAGCACACCAAGCTGTCTTAAGTTTAGTACGACCTCGACAATGTCCTAAGTCTGGTGTCTTTATATCTCAGCAGCACTGCCATGCTGTCACGGCTGTCAGGCGCAGGGCAATTGCCCTTGATCTAGTGAAATCTAAGCTGACCTTTCTAGAGCTATTTTTAGGTCAATCTCTGGGCGTCTTGAGATTATGGCACTTTCGACACACACTCTCGGCCCGCAGAAACGGTTCTTTTTCAGCTGAACTAAAATTTTGTCGTCCCTTTCTTTTAACCATTGAGGTCAAAAAGGACGACAGAATCCCACCATCATCGTTTTACTTCTTATCCAAGCAAATTCATGCACTTGACAGGGGAGGGGAAGACACATTTGAAATAAATTAAAACTTATACGCGTGATAAAGTTACTAGCTAGCATAATCCCACGGTACAGAATCCCGTAAAACAGTCGCAGAAACCACAAAACCCTGTAAGAACTCAAAATACTGACCTGTAAAAACCAAAAAGACAAAAAATTGTGAGTCTTGTGCTATCGCAGTTATTTCACTCGTCCAGTAACCTACCAGCCTACCTCGTCCAGTAACCTGCATAGACTACTGTGTGCCAGCGTAGTGTGCGCTTGCGTACGCCATCCATCCATGGGATGGTTATTCCTATCTTTTCCCATTTGTTCATATCCAAACTTTGCTTCACTGGCGCAAGGTATTCTGGCTGTACCACCCAATCCAGCCTGGTCTTTTCTTGCAGGCCAGCATTGCGATTGGTGGCAAAAGAAAGCTGCGAAGGCAGTTGGAACAGGAATTGATGTTATAATGAATCAGATCTATTTTTGATTTTCAATGGGTGTTAGCTCTAGCCATCAAAAACAGCTTTGCATATCTTTTTGTGCTTGATAAAAATCCAGTTTCTAGGGCTGCGCGTGATTTCACGTAATGCCACAAAATTGTCGGCTGTAGTGAAATTTCTTGTTGCTGGTGCCAAGTATAAGCAAAATTTTTTGTTCGATCAATGTCGAAGTCAGAGCCAGAAAATATACAATCCCTAGCAGGTCAATGGTCAGGTCAGCAAGTTTTTTGGATTTGATCAAGGCCAGGGTCAGGGTCAGGTTAGAAAAATTTTTGGTTCGGTCAAGGTCAGGGTCAGGTCAGACAGTGAAAACCCTAGGTCATTGGAACACTGGCCAGAATCCATGAAGCCTCTTGCTTTTTAGCGGGGCGGCTGGCTTGAGTTTTTGGCTGTACTTAAAAATGTGATTTCTTGCGTTGGAACACGTAGTTCCTGCAAATTTATTCATGGACTAGTGAGGAATTATGTCTGCGAGAAGCCAGTTTTGCAAAAATTTTGCCGTCGGCGGGGTTAGGGCGCACAATACTTCACTTAATAGATTGGCGCTCATGCTTTAGCTAAATTAACTGTAGCTTAATAGGCAAATTTTTTTGTTTAAATATGCTTTATGCCCTCCCCCCACGACCCCGAAATCCTGCGCGCGCGAATCCACTGACGTGAGCCACCACAGCTCTATTGGTTGGGGAATAATTTATTAGCAAAAAATTCATGAAATGAAACTAGGAAAGACGGAATGGCCTGCGCCTTCGGAGCAGGCCAGTCCAGGCTGACAAGAGGTGATCGAGAAAGATCCTGCCTGGCTACTGGCTGGTCACATGTACTCGCAGTTTCTGGGTTGACAAGTAGACCATAACAACTAGCCTCATTTATGTCATCAGCTTGGAGAAGTTGACTGCTAGAAAATGCTCACATCTGCAGCTCTTGTATAGTGGATATTTCAGGGACTATGTTGTAAATAATATGTTATTACACATGCAGAACAGGTCCCTCTTTCAATCGCACAGTCTTCTACTTTAGGCTGGGATTTTGACGAATATGCTGTAGCTTTGCGGGACCTTCAAGCAGCAATAGGCCACAACAAAATTCAGAACACTGGGATGTTTTGCGTGCCTGTCGCTTTTGCATGGAATTTATGCATATAAATATTAGTAGCTCTATAAAAAAAACAGATGAATCTGGTGACTCATCCAAAGGATTGAATTCGGGTATGCAGTGGAATTTGGTAAGCACTGGTGTTCTCCTGCTTCAGATGTTCTCCACATATCCTCAGATTCTCCAGCAGTTAGCCGAAGCAGCATACGGCAAGAAGCCTTTTGTCATCTTTTTATTTACGTGCGTATGGCCTTGCGCCTACAACAGCAAATGCTTGCTCAGTAGATTAGTTTGTATTTTATTCCAGAAAAGGCACAATACTGCAGGAGTAATACGCTCACAAGTGAATGCCAACGAGTTCGCTCAGACCACGAACGGTGAAGACCAGGGCTACTGCTTTAAGCGGCAAAGCGCACGATTGAGTCCAACCAGCTACCTGCGCTCTATGGCTAACGACAGCTGGGAGGCCGTGTCGTAGGAAAAAGGGCTGTTTTCGCTGCTGAAGGCCCGTTCAGACTTCGGTGTGTTTGTGCGGTTGTGGAATTGGGAAGTGATTGTGGAAGTGCGAGAAGTCTATTCATACTCCAGGTGTGTTTGCCTTGTTGTAGTGGGTTCCTAGGAGAGTTGTAGTTACGGTAGTGTGGAAGATGAAAGTAACGTGATGTGCGTGTCGACCGCTTGTTTTTGGCAGACTTCGTTCTTTTTCTTCGATTTCGTCAAAATTCGGCTTCCGATCAAAACAAATTGAATGCTATTTAGACTTTTTTCGAAATCAGGGACTTAATCAGATCAGAGGGAACAGAGACCTTGATAAATTAGGCCCCTTTTTCAAGGCAGACAAATTCTGGTTTCCTGTTATCATCAGTGACCTGCCAAAACACGAACGGAAACGACTCTACCACCAAAAACATAGGGGAAATGAATGAAAACCAGCAAGGCTACAAGTCCTAACAGTCTCGTTCTGACTCGTAAAAAATTAAACACAATTTACGAGTCTGCGCCCACTTTTTCTGAGAGCTTGTAAGTTTATGAAACCGTTTATCACGTTCACTGGTTTATCAGCTTTTGGTCGATCACAATTAGGTGAGCAAAGCGACGACGATAAATGATTTTCCTCGTTCATGGTATTGTTGACCTTTTTCGACCTTTTTCGGCTTTCCAATTCTCGACAACAAAAATCAAAGGAAGATAATGACGGGTTTAGGATAACGCACTCAGAGCTGATCCGCGCGGAATCTACTTTTTGGAAAATGAGCAATGCGCAAACTTGTATGCATACTTTTTGAAATACGCAGTTCGCGTATACGCATACGCATTTAGATCAAGTAGTTTTACCAACCGTAGCGCTTTCGGGGAATGTTCGATAATTTGCCCGTCGAGGCGCAAAGGACAAGTGGGCGCGATTACTTCGAGGACGAGTGGGCTTGTAGACTTCATCGTAGAGTCAGACGCAATTCAATATTTCCAATTTGAACTCTGGAAATGCCACGAGGCAGCGGCCAGTGGTCAAGAGAAGAAAAACAATTCATCGTCAGAAGAACGTTGGAACGAAGGAGATTTTATTGCTCGAGGCACATCATTCCACGATATTTAATTACGGTGCATGCGTGTATATACTGCGTATATGTATATATACGTGTATATACAGAATTTCAGCAACTTCTTCATCAATCCACTGAACAGGGCAGTACAAAAGTAGCCTACTTGGTATAATTTTTTAGCGACTCTCACAAAATGCGAACCTTTTTGCATCATTTGATAAAAATTGGTATTTTCAGTTGAAGCACGGTTTCAGTTTTTTCACTGGCCGCATTTGTTATCACTATTATTCGTATTTATTTTTATCAACACGGGAAGGCCTGTTTATTCCTGCTCCCCTTAATGAATCCATTTATTCGGTGCCGCTTCCGTCTCCAACCGTAAGTAATTAAATTGGTCATTAACTGCCTCACGTCCAACGCTTCTCACCACGGGTCGTTGAGAAAAGACATGGCTCGGTTTTTCTTATATACGGGTGGGAACCAAAGTCAAGCACAGTGCTCTGCTGTATGAGTTGTAGCTTTAGGTTTAGGTTTAACTCCCGAAATTCAGAGCTGTGGTTGGGTCAAATGTCGGACCTGGAAGTTAATCGGCCAAGGCAATGCGTGTAGAAAATTTCACCAATTTTCTGTCAGGTGGTAATCGAACCCGCCTTGGTAAATACTGTACCAGCCGCCATGTAGCTCGAAGCAGACGCCTTTCACCTCCTACGCCTCCTCCTAATGTTTTACCATCCTGTGCTGTCGATACAAGTATCGTGGAAAAAAATTTTTAAATCACTCTCCATAAATTTTTGTAAATCAGCGATCAGCCATGAATTTTTCAACTAATCAAAGCTTTTCACCAATCAGCTGATCGCTGCTTGTTCACTCGGTTATTCTGAACAGGATTTTCTAGAAGCTGAATTTCCAGTGATCGTGTCTTCCGTCCATCCAAAAGCCAATGCAAAGGTTCCTGGGACTTGTTATTATCATACTGCCTTTGAATCAAGCGCAAAGGGATGAGGCAATACGAAATGAAGAACGCACGATATTTTTTACAATATGCAATGTATAAAATAAATGTAGAGGCACTGTTGAAAGTGACTAGAGTATTAGAAATGTCCATTAATAGGTAAGCGATCGCTTGAAACTTGGGGTCATCGAAAATGTCAAGCATGAGTGCTTCCCATAAATTTAAAGCAAATGTCAGAATATTACATAATCCGAAAATCAAAGTTACCACAAAAACCATTTGTTGAGTTTTTGTACCTTTCTCCGCAGATTTTCTAACATCATTACGGCCGGTAACAGATGAATCACGTCGTTTATATCGACTCATGTCCAATCTTAGCTGACGCGAGTTTTTAATGCCTAACCAAATTAGCATGTTCAGCGCAGCGATGACGGAAAAAGGAACGAAGAAATGAGTTACCAAGTACAAGGTTATGTAATAGAGGTTAAAATAAATTGGGTTTGATCGAAGCAATCGAACGTAGCCATGGTCAGTTTTTTCATATTCTAGCATTCTTACTCCATTATAAGCCAGCGCGAAAAATACTATGCATATTAGTGCCACACGAGCTTTTCTGACGCTGAGAGAGCGTGAGATCTTCAGTGGATGGCAAACGGCCATGTATCTCTCCGCTGAAATAAAAACGTCTTTTTACGAGATAAGAGCAATGTAAGGGGTGACAAGAACGTGAGATAAACGATAAGTCAGTCAGGCCAACAATAGCAACGATCAATTCGTTCGATATTTTTTAGGAGAGCAAGGAAAATCTTGACAGCTAAAATTCGGTTTTCCCCGTTCTTCTTTGGCTTCACAGGGACCAACTGGAACTGACTGTGGTGCCTAACTTGCTTACAGTCGTGCCCCTCTGCCGACACTGCCTGCAACCAGCCTGGCCGCGGGCTCTCACCCATTTGACCCCAGTCTATCTTCGGCATCGAACATGTCAGAGGGCTTCATAGGCAAGACCATTTCCCCTAGAAACTAGCATCCAACTTTATGGCTGGACTTATAAGTAGAATTTAAAGGTACTTACCAGATATGAGAACAAATATCCACACACTGCATGTTTGGGCTACCATTCCCAGCTGATAAGGACCAAAAACGATAAACTCCAAATACGATTCTGTCACGGCCGCAGCGCATCGAAAGTACAATTGCAGGTTTGGTACAACGAATATAACGATTCCGATCAGGAGGACGAGTGCATCGATCACACTCAGACCGGCCAAGAGTACATTGATGGAGGACCTCATTCGAGGACGAGTAAAAATGACCGCGGACAAGATATTGCCAAAGATTCCAATAATACAAAACGTAAGCATGAATAAAGTGCAGATGAAAGTGGGATCTTCCAATGAAGAATACTTTGGACCGATTCGCCCCATAATTTGTTCAAAACCACAATTATTCTTGTGGAATACTGAATCGTTGGCTTCCATTCTTTAGATTTTTCATTCAACAATAAACTAGCGCCACTTATTCCCGTTCGTTTCGTCCGCGTCAACTGCCAGCTCACCCGATCTTTGCTGCATTAAATGCTGATAGGCAAGGCGGAAGCCGACTCATTGACGACAAAGTTCGCATTCGAGAAACGGCTATCGACACGTTCCGCTGATCCGTCCTTGCCATAAACACGGATAATAAGCTAAATTAGATCGTCCGGTAATTCAGCTCATGGCGGATAAAAAGAGGTACATAACCCTTTTCAGACACGGACGTCACGAACGCGGATATTTTTCGAACATGCCGGATTGCTGGGTGCTTGGCTGTTTGCCTTTCAGACATAAGGTACAGACCTTTCTAGAAGGCAGATAGATATATTAACTGCTCAGTTGTCCTTCGATTAGAAGAGGAAGAGGATTGACAGACAAAGGAAATTTGTAGGGCACGTAGGATTCGGGAACTATCGAAGGGCCAATATGCATGTACTCGATTACGACGTGACTTGCCCCCACCACTAGGTCCCACCCCACGAGACACTCACCCTGTATCGAAACCTTTATTTCTCGAGACTAAGCTGCTGCTCAAAAAGCCCCGTCGTTGGCAAGGGCGCCTCTATAGTGATTGCCTTACACGTGCAGTATACAGTAGTATGGTAAGACTTGCATGGCGACTGGACTGGACAGAATCGGATTTCAAGAAAGAAATGGTTCGTAAATTAGATCTCAAACATGAATAGAGCGGGCAAAGGGTACCAGAACTAACAGAAAATAATCTCAAATGTCAAGGATCACCAGATTCTTGTCAGATGTAGGCTGTATAACCCACCAGACAGTCATGGCAGGCAGTCAACAAGTAATCTTAGTTTGTGCTTGCTGACCAACTCCGAGTGCACATTTTACTAATAACTAACTGTAGGTTTTGTTTGAGAATACTTTATGGACAGCGCCCAAGTTGGTGCTTCACTGGGAGCTTTACATAAGGGGACAAAAACCTGATCCATGAACTTTATGGAAGAAGCTCTCTCGGTAGTGGAGGGGCGAGGCGATTCTGTACCATAATGTATGTACAGTAAGATTGTTTACGACGAAGCAGCCGTGTGCTAAGCCGGACAGTGGCCTGCATGCTAGTTTTACAAGTGAGCTCGGAATGACCTCGGACTGCCAACCGAGTGAGTAAAACAGTTCAAGGCAAGCAATAAATAAAACTTCAAATGAGCAAAATATTGCAACAGGCTAAAAACGTCTTTTTTAAACCTAAACTAGGCAAAATCAGAAAATAGTCTAAATTTGTTCTGCCTCACTCAAGAAACTCTCACTCATTGCTACTTTGGTTGCTACTACTCGTATCCGTCTTCGTCCACACTGCAGGGCCTGTTAAACTCTTGCCCCCGCTCGTGAATCCATTTGTTCAAAATCCATTTGCTGCCCATCAAGACTGGACACCCCGAATGCCTCATCCTTGTATCAGCTTTGCCGCTTTTCTTATAGTTGAGCCAAAACACGGCGTCATTTTTGCTGGGAAATAGTGTTAGATTCAGTTCCGGAAACACAGTGGCACCGCCGGCTTCAGGTTGCGAAATCTGTATGGAGCGTGTTAAAAAAAGTCAGTATCGAAAAGTCGAGGAGCCCAATTTGTAATCAGACTTACATAAAAGAGAACTGTTGCTATTCGATCTCCGTTGGCCTTGGCTCCGGCGACATTCCTCAATTTCTACAACAAAAAGCTTTTAAAATTAAAATTTAGAGTTCTTATTTCAATAAAATGACACCTCAGGATCTGGTTCGCCATAATAGTCAACGAGTAATGTATCGACGTGCGGCTGGTAATGGCCTCCGATCCCGTAATTGGCAACCTGAAGCGACTTAATTCAAAATCAAGGCCCACCGCATGCCACAGAAAGACATACTTGATACTCTTCAGCTGTACCCATATCAAGATTTGTCATGTCTGACACACGCCTTGTCAGTCTTGCTGCGCTCGGGTGCTCAAAATCGCTGAGCCAGGTACTAGAAACCCAGAAACAGTACTGTACTACAATGTCGAACACACTTGTTGACTTGTTTCGCCTTTCTGTCATGTGCTGATTCTTGGGTAGACTGTGGACGAATATTTCATATTTTCTTGCTGTTGGAGCACGTGACTTGCCGCAACTTAAAATTTTTTTAACGCTCACTACATATTGCGACTACGATTTCACCCCTGGATCGAGATGACATATTCGGGGTAGAAGTCAGTAAAGCTTTTCTGCGGCAGTGCTGTCACTAATCATAGCTAATCGAACATCTTGATTTCAGCCCACTATGTATTTGACCAAAAATAGTCGAGATAAATTTTTGGTCTAAAGGTTGCATCATCAAATCAAATCAAATCAAAAACTCACCGCCCAGATATGGATAGTTGTCAACTTGGCTGTTCGCACGCAAAATGTCACGTACTAACGTTATACATCAGAGTGAACATCAGAGTGATGCATCACTCTGATGTATAGTACGTGGCTCTCGTCAGCCCCGAAACCTTTGATTTCGGTATTCAGATTCTGTTTCTGATATGGACGTCCCGTCTAGATCCAGGGGTGACCTATTTCTATTGCCAGTTGCCCCCGCGCACCACATCAACAAGAGCCAGCAGGATTTTTGCAATATCAAGTTGTCATAAGAGACCGTTTCATTTGAATTTTTCACCCCATGACAGGTGATTTGCTTTGTCGAGCAAATGATGTGCAAATAATCCAAGTGATAGCAAAAAACCCATCTCACACTCGGTTAAAGGACATGAAATTTTTTGTTTGAACATACTTTTTGCTGACCCTACTGTCAGACAGCTCGCTTCCATTTCCATGCTTGTCCACAACCATCGAGCGAAATAGCTAAAATCCATATCACCTGACTGTTTCTGTCGTCTTGAAAACAAAGTACAGTTACTTTTGGGAAGGCTATCCTTGTTACAGTTTCGATTTCCTCGTCGCTTATGACTCCCCGAAACAAACGAACAATGGGCTTTAGCATCAGCAGCTCGACCTTTATTGGTGCTAACTTCAGGAACGGTCTATCGTTTTTGTAATAACAATGAAGTTTTGAAAGCTCTTCTTCTCCCTAAAACTAGCGGATGGTTTTTTCGATTTCCTTGAGCTTCTGAATTGCGACAACTAATACTCTACAAGATCCGAAGCAGGCCCGAGCTGCAAGCAGACTGGTAAACTCCATTGCTAAGTTCTACCACAATCAATCGAATTTAATTCCCCGGGGTCGCCCTTCGACTTCGCAGTGTTATTTACATTCTCACACGAAGGCAGAGATCATCAAAACAACTCTGAAAAATTATTTTGCAGACCTCCATGCCATGTTTGCTTTTAGGGCCCCTTTCCTCCAGAATAAAATGGGACCTTACCTGTCTGATATCGCCACGACATAAAGCTGAGTAATGCTCGTATGTGCCATCGTCCAGCGTGACACCGTACGTTCTCCATTTGACGTAGGTTTCATGGGGCACAGCGGGTCTTTTGCCACCAGTTGGATCATCGCTAGCTAAGACGCTCTCATAGTAGGCGACATTTCCAGGCGCCCTGGGATGATCAGGTACGAGAGCATGAAGTTGTTTGGTCAATTCCAGTGCCAATCCTATTTCACCGACTTCGCCCAATGGATATGCCAAATATTCCAAAACTTCGCTATCGCTGATCGTCGAACCTGGTTTTTCCCTTTCTGATCTTAAAAGAGCTTCGTGCGTCCAAAGGATCGTGTGGTAAAACCATTTGAGATCGTACGCAATCCGGCCCACATCGTAGCAGTCCTTGGCTAAATGAGGAAACGATCAGGAGAAAAAATTACAACGCACACTCCGTACCAGTCATGACAATGGGTGAAGGATGCCCTGGCAATTTCCCATCAGCCAAATCTTTGGTCCCCAATTCGTACGTGGTTTGCAGAGTCATTAGCGCCTTGGCTAGACCGACGACATCGTCAGTACTCGGCAAAGTCACTTGCGGAACAGTGGCTGTACCGGTTTTTGCGTCTTTCAAAAGTGCTACAAAAGAAAAATGTTGTGTGCAAATAACAAAAAAATGATGTGGGCGTGAAAAAAATACCGTCCGCTCTGTTTTCTTTCATCAAACTTTCAATGGGTGTCCAATAGGCGGTCAGCAATTTCACAATCAAATAGGCACTGGTTGGGTTTAGTAAGGCTTCCCGCGTGAAGAACTGAGAGTTCTGTGCATGCATATTTGCAAAGTTTTGAGCGTACCTGAATGCGAAACAGAGGCTGGAAAGTCCGAATCGAACATCATCAACTTCATGCATACTCTTTCAGATGTTCCAGACGTTGGTGCTCCATTTCCACATACTTTTCCACCAAGTCCACGACGCCAATTGATGATCGTACCATTTTTTCTATCTCTGCCCCTGATGAATAGACTTCGCTGTGGCATCGATCAGCCTGTTGCAGAAACACGACAAAAAGAATTGCCCGCAAAATTTTCGTCATTGTTCCTAAAAACGAGAAAATTGCATGAGAACAATTAGTGCTCGAAATTGGGTTTCTGCACAGAACACGCTACTGCATGTTAGGAAAAAGCATATGACATTACAGTTTTTAAAAAAGCGGCTGCTTACTAGAAACCGGTAATGGCAAGGCAGAAGGGAGATCATAAATGTAGCCGTTCAGAAATCGAGGTGAGCGTTTGAACTTTTGTGGTAGGGATAGCTAGATATACAGTCCGATGAGTATGCTAGGAAGCTACATCCACAAGTGAACACTCCTCAGCTTTTCGCGCGACGCGACTCGTTTTGAAAATCAATAACGCTCGAAAACGTTGACAATGGGATCTCTAGGAGACAAAAGAAAGGTTCATGTCCCTTAGCGACGCCAAAGCGTGCCTTAGCTGACGATGAGATGAAGAAAGAAACTCACGCCGTAATTTTTAATGGAATGAAGCATAGACGTGGCGTAAACTGGTATCCATGGTAGCCCCAAATGTCGTGCGTCATTTCGCACCTGTTTCGGGAAAAGAAAAGCAATCGACAGCATTTATCTCGCTAAAATATTTACTGCACAGCTTGCGAATTTTACAATGCTGGATAGAATTATCAGAGTGCGATTTGAAGCTGCCCAGAAGCTGGTACCAGTTCAAACTCAGCAGATACGCAGAGCGAACACGTGCCAGCAGCAAGAATTTTTACTCAAATTACCATTACTGACTTCATTAAAAAAAGGGGGTTGCAAAAGTTTGCTTGCACAGTTCGTGATCCCCGCGGTTTGAATTATGCGCAGCATAAATATTGAAGCAGTTGATCCTAAAATCGATCACTCTTACAGATTGTACCAGGCTCGACTATACTGTGCTTAGAGCATCATGGTGTAAAATGCTTGAAATCTAACTAAATCCTTGCCTTTGAAATTTTTCTTTCGATTTAGATTTCTAACATTGGCTGGAAACTTTCTCATTCGATTTCACTTTCGGTTACCCGTTTCAGTTTTGAGAACGCGAAAATCGAGTCGAAAGCGAAATTAACTTATGACAATTGCTGTTGCGCATCGTGTCTGTGAGCGCGGGAATTTACTTTTGTCTGGCTTATCTTAATTTTATAAATTTTAACTCCTTTTTTGTCTAATCGAGATTTCTCCGAAAGGAGGAAGGAATTAATTCGAAAGCTAGGATGATAGGCTCACAAGGATGGAAAACGCGCTGCATTGAGGACCAGGGTGTCTTCGAGTTTGCTCTATCGACAAGAAACTGAAAGTGAGTTGTAGAGTATGCCCTAAAAATATGCCCAATCCTTCCAAAAAAATTGTTTTTTGTTCTAATTCTTTTTATTTTTAATAAGAGAGAAAGAACGAGTAGAATTAGCAGTACTAGACACCGGATCAGGTCGGGTTCAACCCGACGGGTCGGGTCGGGTTGACCCGACCCGAAAGTCCCTGACCCGAAATTTCGGGTCGGGTTGACCCGAATTCGGTATAAGTAGTTGAAGTTGCTCGCGATAAAAACCATTCACACATGCTCAGAACGTGGTGGCGTTGGTGTAAAGGTGACTGTGAGAAAATATGAGATGGAGACATCTCACGCACGCGAATCTTCTTCTTTTGTTATAGTTATCCTTAGTGAATGCAATAACGTTCCTTCATATTTCCCACAATAGTGGTCAAATAATTTTTTAAAAACCTCAGATCTAAAAGCGACTATGGTCTGTCCACTGGAGACAAGATTTAACCAATCCGAATAATAGGCGTGAATAATAGAGACAACTCTGTCATAACTTTCGGAGTCTGAGACAGCTTATCCTTGGTTAAACAAAGAAATACCTAAATATATATGAACCCCAGGCTAGAGTTGCATCTAGTCTTCACAAAAGATATTGCTCACAAAGTCATATTGTGCTGGACACTAGCTCCTGTCAGAACCTGCACTACTGATGGAGGAATGTGAGGGTACCTATCACTTTTGAACACAGCAAACTGTTTTGCAATGCTAACATGAATGGTGGTCAAGGGGGCTATTATTGGTACCTATTTGGTGTTTGGGTACAGACTATACTGCTCTTCCAGCCCGGTATACCCAGGAAGTTATGTCATATTCAGGAATCAAATGTGATTGTAGATACCCTACGAACTGCTAAAAATGATCAATTCCTTCATAGAGTATGGCTAGTCCCACCCATTCGTCAGAGTTGACAAGAATGTTTATGAGAACTTCCACATATGGACCCTTCCCTTTGCAGAAATTACTCAGAAAAATTGGTCATTCTCACAGCTTACAATTTGTGTGACATTCTCGGAAGTTACGCAAAATGAGAACGTGGAATGAAAGACTTTGTGCATGCATGCATGAAGCATATACTGCAAATCCTGGAGTCGAACAACTATGAAAAGGTTTCTGTAGTTGCTAATAGTAGTAACTTGCAAAATTTCTGTATTTTTGACCCGTTTCACCCGATCTTTCAAAAAAGTGACCCGACCCGATTTTGACCCCACCCGACCCGGAAGTACCTGACCCGATCTGGGGTCTAGCAGTTACCCATGAAAACAGATACCCATGAAAACAGAGCACAAAGACTGGCCTTTGGAGGATGGAGCACCAAGTTCGCTGGCCTAGAATTTTTTGCTGAAGAGAGCTTCAAATAAAGTGGCGACACAGTTGTGTTGTCTTTTCAAAATATACCCCAAGCAACCAGCAGCCCATTATGCGACTTAGTCGATGCTGTGTGCACACCAGCGTGCTATAGATTTGGTATATCTTTGCTGAATGTCACAATGGGTAGAACGTTTTGTTTTTGGGTGGACGATTCGATCCAGTGGTGAACTGACTGTGAGGCCAACATACTGAACGAGTTTTCTTCTATCCATAAAACGGCCATGCGAGGTTTTCGCGATGCTGGATGACGTTTTTTGCTGATTCTCAATTTTTGTGTCCTTGCCTCTCGAGTGCATCCGCTTATGTGATGAATGATCTATAGTATGATTATGCTCCGCCAGATAATGGATTGAGCTGTATAGATCAACCATATCCCCTGTACATAGCTTGCCAGAGGATGAGCCCCGATATGTGCTCTAGTTTTCACATTATATTTGCGAAATCGGCCAACTTGCAGTGATGGAAGTGTGGTGTTTTGTCTAAATATTCTTAGTGCCTGGAAGCCAAAGCGTGGACTCCTTAATTAGATTTGCTGACTTCAATGTGCTTCCATGAAGTTCTCGCCCTGAAATCCTTTATCTGCTTGGCCTTCAATGTACCTGCACACACCATGTAAGGTATTTCGATACATGCACGTGCGCCACTATGAAGGCGGCTATTTTGGACCAGATCCCGACGAAGCGGCTCTTAGGAGCACAAATACATTATTTCGGAACTGGTGTATCCGTGCTTAGAGAAAGGTGCTAGACTCAAGAGAACACTAGCTACTTCGACCTCTTTTGGCTTTCGGGCTCCTTCAAGATGGTGCCCGATGGTTTTCGTGAGGGTTGGAATTTTGTATCGCACAAACGACATTTGGCTATGTTATTTCTAGATCGATCCGTCTGACATCAATCGAACGACAAAAACGCCCACCATCGATAATTAGCTGGCCTAGGCTGAGGAAACGATGAACAAAACAGGAAATGCGTCATCCGGACCAAGTCCTCACCTGCTTATGGGCTCACGAGCAGGCACGTGACAACGTGGCATCCTGCCCACGGGTGTGGGGTTATGACGGAGAACGAAAAGTTTCGCTTCCAGTCATAATCGTTATCAGAAGATAAGATGGTTCAAGCACACAGGCAGTTGTGGTGCGCCACGTGCTCCAATTCGCATGTGCAGCAGCATACTTAGCTCTGAAAGTACACAGGAGGCAATTATATGACATGCTCGTATCATTGCAGCCGCTTCGATAACTTTAGATTAGATTGCCAAAAAATTCGTCAGTCATTTTCCCTTTGTGTGTCCTTCAATGTTTATTTTTGTTTTTCGCCAGAGGAATGATTGTTAAATGCATTCGTATAGCTTTATTTGGCCGATGACAAGTTGGTAATGCATAACGAGGCTGAATACGCTTATTGCCCGCCATTACCATATCATAGGTACCAGGCATGGCCGCAGTAGCCGCAGTGGCTCCACGTCAATCATGACGGGTAGGTGAACCACCACAAGCGTTCACTGCTTTTTTGCGTGAGCAGCAGATGCAATGTGTGAATGACCAAAAATAATGACTAGTGATGATGCGGCGCGGTACTTCTTCCAGCCTCGATCAATATGATTGCGCTCAGAGTCAACTTGAAGCACAAAGAAAATGAACATGCCAACCAGAACTTTTTTCCCAGGATAGCCGTACGCCATTTCGTGCACAGGCTCAGCAAATCCTCACCTGTCCCCTACCTTATAGTCCTAGGTCGTACCTCTTTGAACTCATATATTCCCCGGTGGTTAAATTGCGATTGGAATACCAAATTACCTAAATTTGGCGCGACTCACATCGTTACCTGCATCTTCAAGTGATATTCGTGTGAAAGAACAGCATAATGACAATGAAATAATTCAAATCGTCAGAAATAAGGATGAGGATAAAGATGGTTAAGAACGATTTAGATATAACAAACGTGCGAGGACGACAGTGGTTATGAGCCCTGAAGGCGAGTGTTATGGAAGATGTATGGACCCTACGACTAGGTGTCCTGATCAATATCATACATTTTGAAGTAGGCGCTTTTTTCTCATGGTAGAACATGCAGGCCCCACACCAAGGATGATTGCGGGGGACATTATGAAGGAGGCTGTTTTGGATCAGGTCCCGACGAAGCGGCTCTTAGGAGCACAGGTACACTATTTCGAAACTGGTGTATCCGTGTTTAGAAAAAGGTGCCAGACTAACGAGGACACTAGCCAGTTCGACCTCTTTTGGCTTCGGACTTCCTTCAAGATGTTGCCCGATGGTTTTCGTGTAGGTGGCGATTGTGTATTGCACAAACGACATTTGGCTGTGTTATTTCTAGATCATTTCTGGCGCGCCTGGCAGGAGCCAAAGAAAAGGTGGAAAAGAGTGGCGGATTCTGAAGATACTTGTTAGTCGGGGTGGTTTGGTTTCATTGTCGTAGGACGGGTGCTCGCCCTTGGATTGGGACAGCGATATTTTGAGGCAGTCGCTTCGTTCCGTTTGTACTTCCTGGATTGCTTGTACTGGAAACGGACTTGATAGTTTCGTGCTGTTTGTGCTTCCTATATTGATTGCACTGCAGACGCACGTCTAGAATTCGTTTGAGTGCCTTTGCGTGCTCTGTAGTCGAAGCTCGCACTCGTTTGCGTTACCTGAATTGGTTTCGCTGGAGACGAAGTTTACTCTCATTTGCGAATTCATTGAGTACCTGGATTCGCTCTGGAGCGAGTTCGATCAATAGCTCGGGAAAGTTGCCGTGTAGATCTACGTGCAGAGACCTTGGGTGCGAGCATGGCTGCGAAATGTAGTATCACATATGCGGAACTGCGTGATAAATTACCTCCATGGGTGAGGAAAGAGGTGTTGAAGGCCTATTGCGATGTCTATAACGTGAAGGTCTTGGCCCCGGCTGCGAAGCAGGACATGGTAGAGGAGCTCGGCAAGGCGATCTCTGCCGGATTGGACCAAGGTGCTGCGCACGGAGGTGGCAGCGGGGAAAGCACCTGGGAAATGTCCATGATCGATTTCGGTTGATACATGAATGAAAGCACGAGTAAAAAACCGGCGAAAGGAGACGGAGAGTATGTGGGAAGTCCACGCTAGGATCAAGGCAATGTTGTGCGGGTCTCGCTCAGATGATGATGCAGCAACAGGCCATTCTTCGAATTCCTGCAGAAACAACAGCAGAGGCAGGACGAAGATTGGCGCCGCGAAGCTGAGGAGTGGAAACGCCAGGAAGAAAGGCAATGGGAGCAGCACAAGGTGATCCTGGAACAGATGTAGGCTTTGACTGTTTTGATTCGGTCGCCGCCGCAGGCTGGTAGCACGCAGCCAGGTCAAACGTCTTCGGTGTCCACGTCTGTTAATCTACCAGGTTCGAAGATCGCAGTGTTCTTGCGTGACGTTGAAAAGATAAACCCATTCGAGTGATCGGAGACTTTTCGTACGTGTAGCACGTGTGGTCCATCGTTCAAGTCATGGAGGGTATCAAAGTGTACCTGACGGGCGAGGCTTTAGCCAAGTGGAACGAGTTGACAAATACGGAAAAGAATTCGTGGGAAAGTGCATCGGCCGTATGGCTGGAGAAGTTGCTCGGAGAGAAAAGGTCCATTTTCAGAGTGCAGTTAGCTGCTCTGAATCAGGAAAATCGTTCAGTCGCTTGGTATACACAAGAATTCTTGCGATTGGCAAGGTTGGCCTGGTTCACGGCCACGAGCCAGACGGTTCGGGATAATGATTGGCCCATATGCGAGATGTATGTCGCAGGGTTGCGCAGCACGATTTAGAAAGAGGTTCTCAGAGATAACCCGGATAGCTTATCGGTTGCAAGGGCGATCGCGGAAAGAGCTCTACGCTAAGTGGCGAGATAGTGGTGAAGCAGCGAAATTATAGCCAACTCTCGCTTGTCGGAGAAGCCAGGAATGGCGGTAATTATGCGGTCATGGATCACGACTAGGTGAATATGGTGGGCAGGATGACGAGTGCCACGGATATCTGCGGAATGAGGACCTAGGTCCTGCTGACGGAAGGTGTAATACAGTGTTGGGCATGCCTAAGGACGCGCCACACAAGGGATTGGCATCAGTTTCGCAGGAGGCGAATGCAGTGAGACGGAAGATTAGTCAGCTCAGTGACGTGTTATTCCAGGTGGACGGGCAAGACGTACCCATGATGCTAGACAGTGGGGCTACCTTCACCTTGATAAATAAGGCGGTGGCAGAGAAAATCATCCTGCGTAAAGATTGGAGGCTTATTGCGGCCAGACCGAAAGGTTTAGGCGGAGACGGCATGCTAAAAATCGAGGCAGAGGTTGGAGTTGACCTCAAGGTTGGTTCGATAGTCGAACGACTCTTAGTATGGATATGAGGCACGATGGGTGGAATACCCGCTATCTTGGGTACCAATTTTAAAGGCCCATGTCATAGCGGGCGGTATAGGTACTGCGCAGATTTGTCGAACGCTCAGGAAAACCAAGGACTCGTGGTAGTAGTGATGAACTCCGAGTGCTCAGAGTATGTGGGACTGGCCTGTGAGAGCATAGAACGAGTGCAAAAACAGGGTGAGGAACGCTATGGCACGAATTCGAAACCGGAGAAGCAGTTTCGGCCTAGTGATATGGTAATGTATAAGCGAATGCATACGCCAGCGGGTTTGTCATTGGAGTTGTTGGGCTCCTGGATTAGACCCTATCGCGTCACGCAGGTGATATCGGCAATTTGATTATCCGTCCCCAAGGAGGATTTTGCTTGGAATATTTTGGAGAGAGCGTGACTGTTTTCGTAAATCAATGGCATCAAAGCAAATGGCGGCCGTTGCGGCGAAGCCGCGGAAGCAGCTCGCCCCTCGGCTCCTAGCCCTTCGCCATCTCCTGCTTGCGAAACAAAATTTGGCAGTGCTATGAGAAAACAGGTTGTGAAATCCAGCGGCGCCAAGAAGTTGACGCTTATACAGCAGTTTTTGAAGCTATAAGACCAAGCACGACGACTACCCCACCGCTTTGGACGATGCCGAGTCGGCTCAGTTCGTCAACGAAAGTGCCCCCAAAATCGGGATCGAATAATACTGGTAACGACCATCGCAGATATTGGCTATTTTTTAAATTGGAAAACTGTGTCACCGAACGAGCTCACAAGGCCAGGTTCACACCATTGGAGAAATCGTCTTGGACACTTTGGGTTGGAGTTCAACCATTGGGAAATGACTTCACACGAACACGAACGAACAGTGGGAGGCGATGGTTCACAAGCGTAAGTGCTGTGTCGAAAACGCATTTTGTCAATAGGGCTGTATGTGCAGTTGAGAGCATATTTTCAGGAGAGCTACAGTACATCGTCGCGCTCGTTGTAGATCGCAGGCAGTACTGCACCATCATGCCAACCAACGATCATCTTGCGACCTTCGGCTGGCAGGCCAGAGTTAGAAATTAACATCTCCCTGGCTGGGAGACTTCAACCTACTGGATTGATGTTTCAGCCGCAGGTATACTGTACGTAGTCGCGAGACTTGCCTTGCTCCCGAAATCCCCAAAAATGAAGATGAGTCAGTCAATAAGCGGCGGTGAGTCGCGAACACGACATGGAGGCGCGCCTTTCAGCCCAAGAGTGGTGATGTAATAGGCAAGGCAGGATGACGGTGTAAAGTGAGAATGTAAAGGGGAAAGGGGATTGTGTGTATCACATGGTGGAGTGTCGTGTTCTGAGAATCAAGTGTATGTTGCTTATCGAATGCTCACTCAAGTATATTTTGTATAAAACCGTGCTGTTTTGTTTGGGTGCTCAAACTCAATCTAAAAAGCCACGCCCTGCAATCGTGAAAAGGCACCAATTGCTACCACCTATTCAACCAAAACTTTTACGGCTGCTTTATTTTGAGATCTTTCGTGATAGCACCGCCGAACTGACTTCGAAGAGACTGATGATAATGGGCAACATTTTGCTGTATGAGTGTACCGTAAGATAGAACCGGAAATTCTTAATTGGAGCTAATTTTAAACCATGATCGGACCGGACAGCACGTGCTTGACCAAGACCATTAATTAAGGGCCGAGGATACGCCGCATATTACTGTCAGAACAAGGAAGGTACTGTGGGTACCTACGTGCTCAGAGTTCACTGCGGGCAAATGTTCAACCGGCGCCAAGTCATCAACAGGAAGGAGTCGATGGCGCTGACGCACGCGCCACAGATGGCTGGGAGAAAATTGGTGGGTCGTGATAATAAGTTGTTTCCGCCGATCACCTTGCTCAGGCAATGAGCGCGTATGTAATATGAACTCGCGTTCAATGAGTATGACGTGTGTGGGCATGCCACGTCTGTCTTTTAGGAACATGTTGAGGACATTACAAAAGGAAGCAAGCACGGATGGTATGGTAAGGCAGCGCTAGCGCCACCGAAAGCACGGTTGCACACCACCTCAAGAAGGAGACAAGAAGATGCAGTAGTCTCTTCCAGCGTGCTTCCACAAAAGTTCTTAGAAATTGCTTATTTCTACCAGAAGTCTAAGTGTGCTGTTATTCGACCATGTGTTCAAGCAAAGTTTTCCCATGTCTTTAGGTGGGGTCCGGTCAGATATTTGTGGCCTCTTGCTGCGTATGTGTGAGAAACAAATAAGATAAAAGCAGTGCTAGGCAAATGCCAATAAATTTATATTTTCATTGTGAAGTAATTAATGGGCTTTCCCCACAAGTTTATGATACGGTAAAACGTATGATCACGAAGAATTTTCATGGCTTCTCATCAATCACATTTCTTCGACTTCTTCATTGCGCGCTTTCTTGCAAAACATCGGCGCTGCACTGGGCATTGAACACGTCGGATATCGAGCCATCGAATGTTATGCAAGCCGGGAGGCGACCAAAGGACGAGCACTGGCCAGCTATTTCACGGTGTACCTTTTCCTTTATGATGCAGCTGACCCGTTTCTTACCGTTTCCCTCACTGCCTGGAGTTTCGGAGATGCGACGTGGACATTGTGGACTGAAAGGATCCATGATCGGTGGATCGCTCGAAAAGCACACGACTCGTCCTCCGAGTACGGCTGTGCAG
Organism: Mesodorylaimus sp. YZB2_4; assembly: GCA_030248295.1. Taxonomy (NCBI): domain Eukaryota; kingdom Metazoa; phylum Nematoda; class Enoplea; order Dorylaimida; family Dorylaimidae; genus Mesodorylaimus; species Mesodorylaimus sp. YZB2_4. The sequence continues at coordinate 282,424 of JASANH010001213.1, read as the reverse complement.
TAGCCGTTGGTCACGCGCACCTGCGAGATGGTAATGGTGCAGTTGTTGTCTGGTGTAGAACGTTTCCATTCGCTCTTTAGCTGTCCAGCTTTGATTGACTGACCTCCGCTGTTGAAAACGATCACAAAGAATACGATCATGAAGAAAGCAGCAGCCGAAGTCATTCTCACCATCGTGGGTTTCAGGACGACTGATATCTGGCCATATCTTGGTCCGCCTAATATAGTGCACTGTCAACAAAGGTACATGAAAACTTCGAAGGTGCGTCACATGCCGGGCCGGATGTCCGGGTGGCGTTAAAGAAATTACTGTAATAACGAAGAAGCTCCTGGGTGAGGGGGGTGCACCCAAATATAGAAACCAACTAGATCCGTTGGCGTAGGCTAGGGCGTGGTTCTGTAGGCGAATAATGAGCTTATTGTTCCGAAAGCCGAGCACGTAGAAAAACCATTCGCTCGCTGCATATGAACTACGGACTCATGTTCTCCGTTGTCGCCAACTACTGAGAGTCCAGACAGATCAAGCATGCCGTTAGTTTTTTGTTGATGAGGGAACTAAAGCTGCTAGGTCCTCACCCTGGAAAATCTTTACGCCTATAGAACTTACAACACTACTATGACATAAAACATCTCAAAATCCGGCATTTAACATTTACCAGGCATGGTGTGGGTGTCCCAAATCAAGAAATTTTGAGCGCAAAATCCAATCGGAACACCCAAATATGAGTTAAATTTAAAGGAGAACTCCCAAGAACCTGGTCCTACTTTGGACCACCGGCTCGAAGCGGCGCTTACAACACAGGGCTGATTTGCAACCGGAGTGGGACTGTAATAGGCTGAACAGCACTGTATGAAAATATACTGCGGGAAGCGGATGATCCTCCCCAGCTTCTTGCCGACTCTGGACTGATAGGACGACCACTAACGATCATTGTAATAATCCGACCCAATAAGCATGTCCAAGTGGATCTCCTCAGCGTGATTTTGCATTGCATCCGCTAAAATCAAACCCTTTGACAAAGCTGGGTTTTTGAGCAACACTTTTCCCTTCCGAATAGGGATTGGCATGTTAGGTACCGTGATGTTCACTGCCGTGCCCACAGCTAATTCGCTTTTGGTGCGAATGATCGTGCCCTTGAGTGCGCTGTATAGTGCTTGGCTATGGATGAAGTATGACATGAAAGCAGCGGTAGTGGGCAGTCAATGACTCTGAACCATCTGGTTTCGATCGCACCTTATTCCCAAAGCCTCTCGAATGTACTTACTTACCTGCAATCGACTCGTCGAATCCAAATGAGTAAACGGTAGACATCCAATTGATTTCGCTTTTTTGTTTCCGATTGCGATTGCTTCGTTGCGTTCAGCGAGGCTTCATTGGCGTGAGGTTCGGCGTGGCAAGCTCGACACTCGAGTGCGTCCACTTGCCGTCTTATCAGCAACACTGAACGAATCTGTTGACCCTGATGTTTTTGAATCGTAGATGGGTGTGAGTCGTCGATGACGGTTGGCTTGGTTTGGTCGAGTCTTGCCTCGACACCAGTCGGTGGGCTTGGTCAGCCATGTGGAACATGTGTTGTCCAGCTTAGCTTTTTCAGCGCCAAACGAATTCGGAGAAGCAAATGATGTAAATCGATGACGACAATCAGTTGCTCAATGCGTTTTCTGATGTCACTTTTGTTCCAGATTCTGGCCTATGCGGTTGTCTATAAGACCCAGATGACTTCGGTAAACAGCAACACGCAACACTTTGTCAGTTATGTATACATTGGTTTTATGTCCTCATCCCGCTACTTGACAGCCGCTTTTATGAGATGATCAGCACGGCAGATTCTATTCTATTTCTATTTTACTCTTGCCGAAGCACATAAATGCGCACTCAAAACAGCAAGTACAAGGGATTCAGAACTCAAATAAGTCTAAAAAAGAAAGATAAAAAAAAAAAGATAAAACCATCATCATAGTTCGAGTTCGATCGATAGTTCGAGAATTTTCGTCGCCTGAACCATACAGTACATAGCTTATAATATTGCATATGGGTATACAGACACATTGCAGAAGAAACTGGCTCTATTGACACAACCGAGTCAGTCAACATAGGGGATTGGCAAAGAAAGAAAAGAATCTAGTTTAAAATGCAACCCACTGTCGCAACAGTCATTCTTGTGCAAAGTAGAAAGAAAGTCATTTCATTTCTAGTTGTTTGGTTTTTGTCGGTTTCTGGTTCAAAAAGGTCTTGCATTTTTATTGTTCCATACTTACAGTATGTAGAGTAGCTTCCTTACAGACACGGAGAAACTCAAAAGAATAAGTTCTTATTTCTTATCACCCAAATTAAACAACCAGTTGAAAGTGAAGTGATTTATATGACCTCTAGTATGCCACTGTTTACCTACTGTTGTTCTATGGGACACTGCGCTATTTTCTTATCATAAGTCCCGACTGACACTAAACGTTCTTCTTGTTGCCTGATAATGGCGAGTTAACGTAACAACATCACTGACGTCACCGAAAAACAATCAAACGGCTGATTATGGTAATGTCATCAAATAAAACAATAACTTAGTCATTTACTTACTGATAAGGACTCGCTGACAAATGCCGACTTGATTGCAAACAACGCCCTCACTTATCATTAGCGTGCCTGATCGTGCGATAACACTGCTTCCTTTATAAACCGCTAACTTTGATTCTTTTGGTCAGATTTCGGTCAACTGCTGTAAAAAGCACAGTCAAAATGCTATCATCGATGGAAAGCGGCATTTGCATTTTTATATTCTACTCGTATCTCAGCTACCAGTCAGCAGCTTCGCCTCATCTGAAGCTTGAGTCGGATCCTACTTTTCCCAACCATGCCACACTCGATCCAGACGGGCACTTTCAGCTGTTCTGGTCCTTTGACAACGACACCATTACCATACAATACCACGCTATGAGCAAGGGCTGGGCTGGATTGGGATTTTCTCCAAACGGGGCTATGACTGGCGCCGATATCGCCCTGTTTTGGATAGACGATTCTGGAAAAGGACTCGTTTCGGTGAGGAGCCCCATGCCCAGCATTGTGACACGAGCAGAATCGGTACACTTGCATTTCAGGATCGGCACGCCTCCGAGAATGGATTCCCCCCAGAGGATCAGCATCAAGACTACGAGCTCATCACCGCTAAGAAGAATGAGAGCCATATAATTGCAACTTTCCGTCGGAAGAGGAACACATGCGACGAGGAGGACTGGCCCTTGACTGTAAGTGAAACAGTAGCCATCTATTTGGCCACAGAATGGACACAAAAATTCAGTAGTGAATCTCGCTGGAAATTATATGCTCTGTTGGACGACTTGAGAAATTTGAAAAATTTGGCATACGGATTTAACCCCAAGCAGCTGAGTAAAGATGCTCTGTAATTGCTTTCCAGGACGATACAACAAGAGTCATCTACGCAGCTAACGATAAGGTGCCACTGGATAAAAACCATTTCGAGAAGCATACCGTCCGAGGAAGTAAAAGCATGCACTTTTTTGATGAACGCCCCGACTCACCTGATGGCGTGCCACCTGAGACAGGGGCGACTCCTTACGAAATACGCGTTAGCGAAGTAAGTTTTATTGGTCATGCTTGGTCGTGGACAGATGTTACCTGAAACCTTATACTGTATTTCAGGTTCGAGTGCCAGACGATAAAGACACCCTGTACTGGTGCGAATTTGTCCCTGTGCCCCATCTACCCTCCAAGAAACATGTTATAAAAGTAAGGAGGCTGTGGCAGTCTTGCACACAGATCCGGGTCCGACAGCAAATACTGCTAATGGAACCAATTTTCGTATTTTCAGATGGAACCAGTAATCCAAAAAGAAAACTTGGATGTGGTGCACCACCTTTTGATTTATGTCTGCGGATCACTTAACGCAAGCAAGTACCTCGGGCAGGGAGCGCCTTGTTTTGGCAATGACAATGAGATAACTAAAGCCTTTGGCCAATGTCAAGTGGTGGTTCTGTCAGCTTGGGCAGTAGGAGGCCAAGTAAGTAATCTTTACCCAAAACTTTGGTTTTCCCGCTGTATCTAGCTGATATGAAATCCAACGACATAATATTTTCTATCACGGCATCGAAAAGTTGTTGCTTATAGAGTGTCACCTACCCCGATGACGTGGGCGTACCACTGTACAACCCCAACGACGACCAATATCTCATGATAGAAATGCACTACAACAATGCTGAATATGCGAAAGGTATTTAAATTTCTCCTTAATTTCGCGCAATAAAACTTAACTTTTCTTCTTTCTGCGCTAAGGAAGAATTGACAGCTCTGGGATGCGACTTTGGATGACTGATAATCTCCGACCTATTGATGCTGGCCAAACATCTTTCGGCCTTGGCGTCGGTCGATTCAAACAAGTTTTGCCACCAAGTGTCTCTGAAATCGTAAATTATGGGTATTGCAGTGCAAAATGCACCCAAGAATTTCCAGTAGAGGGAGTCAAACTTCTCGGCGGATTATTGCATACTCATCTAGCTGGTAAGAAGGAGATAAATGCATATTTTTTCGCAGCATGAGTTCTTCGTAGCAAACTACACAACACTTTACACAGCACTGTACTGTACTCCTACATACAGTATGCTGTACTGTCCTCTTGACCTTCGAGTACACATCCAGTAACTGCTTCCATAAATGATATACAATATGTGTCCATTCACCCTCAGTTTCATGACCAAGGGGCCCTTGGCCATGAAACTGAAACTTGGTCATGAAATTGATAAAACATTTTAGGTCGAAAAATTCGTTTACTACATTACCGAAACGGGGTGCAGCTTCCAAATATCCTTACAGATGACTACTACGACTTCAATTATCAAGTAAGTTTTTAAGATTATTGTCTTGCCATAAAAACCTTTATTTCTTCTTAAAGGACTACAGACGCGTGAAGGACCCGGTATTGATTTTACCCGTAAGTAATCCATCGATGATGATTTTCGAAGAGTTGCAACAAACTGGTGACATATTTCAGGGTGACGAATTGGTGGTGGAATGCATTTACGATACGACCGGTCGAAGCACTACCACCCTTTCTGGTATCTCCACGCAAGACGAGATGTGCCTGGTTTACGCCGACTATTACCCAGCTGCATTCAATGGTTTCGTCTGCATGAGTGCCCCTGATCAAGAGCAGGTGCTAGGTTCCTTGAATGGATACGACCCTACAAGGTGAGGACTGTTTTCTGCTAAAACTATTCTAAGCTGACTTCATACCATTACCGTGTCTTTTCAGCAAAACCTTCCCGAACTGCTCAAAGAGCTCTGAAAAGACTGCTCTTCGGGAATGTGTCAAGAACTACAAGTGGACTCAGGAGGAGATCGACAGAGTTGTAGATGTTCAGCGCAATGGGAAACATGTCGCCACGTGCGTGAAGGAAATTGTTAACATAACTTCGGAGGTAAGCTGATCTTTTTCGGTCACCTTTGCAAAAAACTGCATTATCCAACACGATTACATCAGCGGCCTACTATACGTTCAGAATCATCACAAGTTTCGGTGAAATAAGTTTGTCTCATGTTCAAGTAAGAGTTAACAGGGTTATGCTGGGACAACATGCACTATAGACAAGAGAAGATCCTACAGTACGTACATGTATACAGTGTGTATGCACAGCAGTTGTAAGCTGCCGCTTACTGCGTATATGATGCAGTCAAAATAGTTATATGATGCTTTACTGTTACTCATGCACAAATACATGCGGAATATACCTATGTGCGGAAATATAATGTGTATACAATCCTTCATATGCGCAAACATGCAAATTTGTACATAAACAGAATTAACTTGATATATACTGTATATTTTCAACAATCTACCGCCTTCTTATTGATGAATATTTTTTTATAATAAATATGGTGCAGTATATCTTTCCTTCTTTATGGTTAGGCTGATATCTTTCAAACAATTTTCGAAAATTATGACGAGTACGGTTACCCTAATGTAACGACGCCGTATCTTCCAGTCGACGTTTGTGAAACAGCGTTTTCACCTGGCTCTACAGCAGCTTATACAACCAGTGGTGCTGCAACGACCTGGATTTTTGAAGTGACCTTAATTTGTTTTGTGGCCATGATGACTTTATTGGCAAATATTGTTTAGTTTGGATTCCAACGTGCTTTGGTAATCAGTGAATATAGATTTTACTATATTCAGTTATCTTATAATCTTATCCTGCCTCATCAGGATGCCTTGATATTATTGATAAAAATACTAAAGTCACGTTTTGCATTGTCCTGCTGCTGATGTTCTTTTATAATATTTAAAAGGGAATTATCATAGCAATACAGGATTTTCTTCTAAAACATGCTCTATCTTTACTCTCTTATTGTTCAGCGATCTTCTTGTTAATGAGCCAATGGCTAATAGCTGAAGCAGTCAAAGAAAATAAAGTTGCATAAAAAGCTGGAGAAATAACTACAGTATTATAAATTCATAAGTATTCGCAAGACGAAGTAATTGTACAAACAAGACATGCAACCTTGCTTTTACATAATCTGCTTCAGTGGTCTTATTGGGAGCCAATTTCAATATTCGTAAATCGAATCAACAGGGTCGGAAGATCTTCCACGTTGATAAGTAATGATAGTTATAATGCTGACTGAATACGCATGCTGTACAGTTACTCAAAATCCTAACGTCTGCTCACGCCTTGTCAGTAACTGCAAAGTCTCACATAAAAGACCCCGAGCCCGGAGGAACGTGAGGTGCGGCAAAGCTCCTAACATTTTCGCCATACAGTAGCAAAGTGAGCATATCGCATCGTCACTGAGCAGTTATGCGGCTATTCGATCACAGACTCCGCGCAAACGCTGTTTACTTACCTAAAAATACTTGCAGGCTTCATAAGATTATGAACTTATCAACTTGTTTCCGCAACCAACTTAAGGTGGTAGAACTTGCGTGCATCGCGCACAAAACCTGATCTCTATTTTTTTGAATAATGTTGCGGCTGCTGCTGACTGACTAAATATACATACTACTCGATGAGTACCGTCCGACCTAGCGTCTGATTTCGATGTAATTATCGAATAATCCAATAGTTCTAAATAGTATTTTAAGGTGGAGTCCCTTCCTTTGCTATCGTCATGGAGGGAAAACATCAAAGTCGACATTGATTGAGCCTCGAGAAAACTATGCTTACCCTTCTGTTAGACACTCACTGCTGTAGATATGACAGAACTTGTAGCTATACATAATTCCTCGTGAAAATTTCATGGTTTCTTGTTTCATGCACACTTGGTTTTTTTATTTTACGATTAAGATTAGAAGCCACTTACTTTGGCATTTTCCATCAGCCTTGCATCTGCCGTCGTGAAAAACAACATTGTGCTCATAAGTCATAGTTGATGTAAGTCAAGTCAAGTCATTCACATTTTTCTATTTTACCTCATCCACCAGTCAGCTGCCTGCCCAGCCGTAACCGTGCCACACTTGATCCAGACAGTTGTTTTCAACTGTTCTGGTCCTTCGATAAAGACACCATCACCCTGCAATGCTAACCCTGTGAGCAAGCGGTGGGCTGGATTGGGATTCTCTCCAAACGAAGCTATGACTACTGTAGCCACGATTATATATGGACGGAGCCTCTATGCGCAGCATTGTGACACGAGCAGACTCGGTTCATACACTTGCATTTTAGGATCGGTATGCCACGACACGAGGAGGAGCACCATCGAGACTACGAGCTGAGCTGATCGCCGCTAAGAAGAATGAGAGCCACATTATTACAACTTCCCGTTGGGAGAGGAATACGTGCTACAAGCAAGAATGGGTCTTGACCGCAAATGGGGGGGGGGGGGGGGGGGGGGGGGGGGGGGGGGTTGGGGGGGTTTTTTGTTGTGGGTGTTGCCCCGTGTTTCGGGGGGTTTTTTTGCCTAAGGCTGACTTGTATGGAATCTGCCCCTTTGCTTGTATGGAATATGCTACAAATCGGAATAAGATCTAGTGAGTTCGTTTGGATAGATGACCTTTTTAAAGCCATGGAGACTTGATAAACTGATCTAAATGAGCCGGCTGTTGTAAAGAGCAGAGCATCTAAAAGTGAGTGCCGATTGCCTCACCAGCGTGTTAAAACCTCAACCCAGCCTTCAAAACTGCATGAGTTTCAAAGTTCCCGCTAAAATGCACTGAAAAGCCGCTGCCCCAAATGTGCGAAGGAGAAGGCTAGTTTCTATTTCTGTTTCTACGCACGTGATTATTTTACTTTTGTAGCTCGTGATTTTTGCGCATGCTTTACAGTACTTCTGCAAAGTGATCTTGTTTAGTTATTTCTAATCTCTAAATTAATTCTTGTGAAAATGGCGAGTCAAACGGCTGGAATTCAACAATTATTAGCTGCTGAGAAGAAAGCAGCCGAGAAAATCAACGAAGCGCGTAAAAGGAAAGCCAAGCGATTAAAGCAAGCCAAGGACGAAGCTCAAGCCGAGATTGAAAAATATCGTCAAGAGCGTGAACGTCAATTTAAGGAATACGAAGCGAAGCATTTGGGATCCAGGGACGATATCGCTCAACGAATCGAGAACGAGACTAAACAACAGCTGGAAAGAATGCAGCATTCGGTGAACGCGCATAAGGAAAAGGTATATCCTTGTGAGGGCGAAATAGTAAGCTGTAATAGATTTTGCATCTCGATGCAATCGTTTAGTGACAAGAAGCGAGTCTTTTGCTTCCTGTATTTAGGTACATAGGTGGGTCACACTAATTACAGACAGACCTACATAGCCGCCGTGTCTGGATGGCTCACAGAGCGGGGCAGGAGCCAGTTCTGCACAGTCCGGTTACATGAGGCTACACTGCAACATCCTCCACAGAGGCCCCTATCTTTTGACTGGATGTGGTCCGCTTTATCTGCGCTCGGTGGTCTCTTTTATTGGAGTCTAACCTCGTTCTCCTTTTTTAGGTCATCCAACAACTTCTGGAACTTGTTTGTGATGTGAAGCCAGAAGTTCACCATAATTTGCGTGTTTAGCAAGCACGCAAAACTAAACATACGCGACCAACTCGCTAGCAATTCATAGCTACGTCGATTAGATTTTACGTTAGTGCTAATGTCATGTCTACACGATCGGGATCAGCTAGTGCTGATGTGAGTTAGACTTATAATCTTATGCTTAGGTTTCCTGTCAGTGAGCTGTGCACGTTGTGATATCGTTCTCTTCGAAGCAGATTATTATATTCAAGTATTGACGTATTTTCCATTCCAATTTCGATTAGATCTATACTGAAATAAAATTTCTTGACACAGTTCATGTATTTTGCATCTTGGACAAAACCCTTTCTTGCAAAAATGAATGGTGCATTGCAATGATTAGTGCATTTGCATTTGCAATTTTCAGGTGTCCTGTGCCAAGAATGAGCGACAAAGTGGACGCTGTTGTGCCGCTACATGTTCCACCATTGGAAGAAGTGGCTGGTGGTAAGTTCATTGGACTTCTATGTTTGTGTGTGTGCTACAATAACCGAATATAGGGAAGGGGATGGATGAAGAACTGGTTATCTAATCCTTGTCCTGTGATTTTAGAACTCCAAGCCTACTTGAAATCACACTTCGTTGATGTGGCTGTAGAAGTAGTCGGGTGTCCTAATTTGACGCAAGCACCATTCCATCTCGCTGCTCCAGGTATGTGCGCTGTATAGTATCGTATGTGAGGCTAAACTAACCCCTGCATTGGACTAGGGCTCGGTGGTAATCCCAAGGTGGTCGACGTTGGAGGCGTTCCAAACTTGACCCCTGTACCGCAGAAAAAGAAGGTTTGCAAAATAATCTTGTTTAGAGATCCTCTTGGGACTGGACCGTGATCCAATCGGAGCAATTGCTTGTTGCAAACAATTTTTTAACTCCCTTTCAGATATACGATTTGGCCAAAATAGCCAGTGCCTGCCAGTCGCCTCAAGCATTCGTCATTGGTCCAGGGGCTGGGCCTTATCATGAACTTGGAACCAATTGCGAGGTGAGCGTTACTTGAGGGCTATTTCCTACTAGCCTAGCCTAAGATACTATGCACTAGATGATGGCTAATGTCAGCTTTGCCACAACCCCACCCCTGATCAACACTCATTTGGCATGGATCGATAAAACCAGCGATTCGTACGTTTCCGAAGCGTTTCCTAAAAGTATAGAGTTTGCGCTAATGGGCAATTTTCTTCTAACCGATGGAGAACCTGGAACAAAGGTGAGGTGATGTTTATTTGAGCAGGCCTCCTGGAATCACCTTCGTTTGCTATCTGGAAAAAATATGCTTAGCCGTTGAAGCCATATTACTTCGAATGTCTCCCTAGCGGAGACAAAGTCTTTATCAGGGGTCTGAGCTTGTCAATAGCGACAATTTCGAAACCCCAAAATGTCATGAGACATTTACTTTATAGGGTCTTAGTTTACAAGATTCAGTAAGTCAGTACATTTTCGACCAGGTCTTGAGCAATTTATGTTACCCGCGAAGCGATGTCTCGAATTTCTAGACATCTGGCCCATAATCAGCCAATCTTGGATGCATAATCGATTACAGCCGTGCGAAACAAGCGAGGGAAACCGAAGCCTCAAGTTTTAACTTGGGCTCCAGAGGACAGACTTATCTAAGCGGGAGACTTTCGAGTAAACGCGATAGGATTGTATCTCAGCCTAAAATCACTTGGCCCGAGTCAAACTTCTCAAGTCAAAAATTTTTTATTGCCTTTCTCATTCTCGTAGAGTAACGACGTTTTCCAGCATCTAAGAAAACAAGCCATCATGATGGCGAATGATGGATAGTCTGGTTTTCTTTAGTTCTCGTTGGTAAGAGGAGCCTCCATCCTATTGTGGATTGGAGTTTTGTTTTGGGCACACGCGTGAATCCTGGAATAACAATTGCGTCACAGTTTTCTCGCATCCGACAAAAACATCAAATTTCCGCACTTGCATTTTCCCCAGGTTGTCAAAATCAGAGCAAATCATCGCACTGGGGCGGACGACTTTGTGACGTGCTTGCGGAAAGGCTTAGCTCAGAAGTATGGTGAGCAAGCCATCGGAGTTGGAGGAGTTTTCTTGATCAAGGCTGGAAAAGCGAATCTGCACATCATGGTGAGTAAAACGGTGCTTCATTATTTTGTATGTGCGCATCAGTCAATTTTTTATATCAGCCCGATTTTCCTTGTGAACCATTCAAATCGGATGCGGATGTGGACAAGTGGCTTCGCTACTACGATATGGACGCCCCATTGGTTTGTCTGAGCGTATTCTATTCGCACGATCCAGTAAATTTTTTGAGGGTCTGACCCAAAGTGTTGATGAAAACTCATTAGATATTTTAGGGATTGAATTTGCGCATAGACCACACTCACTGCTTCAGTCAACACGGTCAAGGCGGCCATTACCATTACGATGTCACCCCCGATACAGTCGAGTACGAAGGCTACTTCACTTTGGCCGAACGCGTCTATCGCGTTGATAGACCTTAGTTTTGGGTGAAATTTTGAAGTACACTTTTCATGATTCATGTGATTTGCAGAGAGATTTCCAATTTGACCCCTGACAAATTGTGAGCATAGAATACAACGGGTTGAATCATCACCTGAGTCTCACAGCGCGTTGAGGACATCATAGAAAGCTGATGCTGCGCGACCATCGTCTTGGCGCAAACGCCAAGCTAGAAAGACGTTCTCTGATTGATGTCTGAGGGATCTGGTGGCGCCACCAGATCCCTCAGACATGAATCAGCGACCAGCAGATCGTTCCACTAGAATCCGCTCACGCTCGATTTGGCTGGCATATAGGTAATTCAATTGTAATACAGCAATGCCCAGTGTGGAAAATAATGTGACATGCATATTGCAGTAGGTGTGCTTGGTCTGTGGAGAAGAGAGAAGGCGGAATGGCCTGGCTGCTTTATACACGGGGCCGTGTGGGTGCGCTCCCTGCGCACCTCTAGGAGGGGGCTGATGTCTCTGACCACAACTTGGCTCGACCACCCTGCCTGAACAGGGTTTGAGATCATCTACTCCCCACTGTGCCCTCTTAAAGTGATAAAATGATTTCGGAGATGTCTACTAACTGGTTCTATTTGGCCCTGCTCAACCTGTTTCTGGTCTCGTCTTGTGAGCATACGAGCAGATGTGGACTAACAAGGACCCTTGTCGTCTCTAGTAAAGTTGCTCGGTGCGTGGCGGGTGAACATTCTACAGTCTTCACAGTCATGCGGTCTCTTACAATTATCATTTTCCGCCGGCGCGGCCAGCGTTTACTGCCGCTTTGGGGCAAGCTGCGCTTCCTGTTTTTTCGGCATTTTTCTGGTCAATTACGTCTCTCGGATTCACACTCTTTTTCCTCATGTCTTCTCTGAGGGGCCATCCATAAAGGTCGACCGCACAAAATCTCGATTTTTTGACCCCACGTCCTCCCCCCCCCCTGACCGCATGCCGACCATTTCTCGCGAACCTCCCTCAGAAATGGTCGATCACTGCAGCCATTCCCCCCCTTTCCAAACGTTGTTTTGTAAAATTTTTTATCTTATGCTTTCTTGAGCTGGACAAGGTGCCCTCTTTTTTGAAGACAAATCTCTTTCTGATTCATGGAGCGGATTTTGTGAAAGCATCCACGAACTCTTCCCACAACTCTTCCTCATATTTTTAAAAAAGTTTTGCGGGTTGGGCCGCGTCGGCCCAGTTCTCCATGGGACTTTCAATCATATTAGCTGGCCAGCCAGCTGGCTTTCTGGACGCGTATCGAAACTGCGAATGTACTCATCAATTTCAGCTTATTTATAATGACTGAAACTCGACCTGATAAAAAGCTTAAAAAACCTGGATGGCTAAAGTGTGCTTTAGTGAGGAAAATAGACTCATCTCCTTCATGTGTACAAACAATGTACAACCTCAAACAAAAAATCCCGATCCCGGTCGGGTTTGTCCTGATCCTGGTCCCGGAAAAAGGCCCCTGACCTATCACTAGAGGTGACCAGCTCTCACGGCAGGTTCCCTGTGTCTTCACTGGGAGCACCTCCAAACAAGGGCGTACTGGGTGAGAGGGGGGCGTAGGCTAGCTTAGGGACCTCCCCGACTGGTGTTCGAGGACAGTTTCCCATTCTCTACTCCTTGGGTGGGCGTCCGCCATTTGTCAGTGGCAGGGGTGTCGCCCACAGCCAGGTGTCAAAAGCCAGCGACAAGCTACTAAGCTGCCGTCCTTTGTCGACCCTCGGCCTCCCAGTCAGGGTTGCGGGCCAGCAAGGCGGATCAACGCCTTAACCAGCTGGGCCATCGCCTCCCAAGTTTTCCCTTTCGGATCAGATGCCATTCCAGTTGGGAATAAGAGTCATGATAAACCCAAAATTCCAGTATCGAGAATGAACGACCAAGGAGAAGAGAAGACAAAAAGTTTTTAAGGTTTGAACGCGCACTACTGGTGAAGATAAAAGGTGTTTTTTGTCATCAAAAGTTCAAAAATTTGCTGCGGTCGACCATTGGCCGCTACCCCTCCCCCTCCCCCGACCGCACCTGACCAATATTTGCTGCCCCCCTTCTAGGCTGCGGTCGACCTTTATGGATGGCCCCTGACGTGAGACTTTCCAGCCATCGCGTCTTAGTCTGCTGGCTGGCAGTGGAAGTGGCTAGAATGTTCCTCTTTACTGTATCTGCCAGGTGGGTGCACGAGAATTTGGGGTTTCCACACGGGCAATAAATAGATTTGAAAACCCCTCATCTGGTTCTGCTAAATCTTGAATGATCAGCCACTACGTACACACTCCTGGGCTCTTCAAATGGTTATCGAAAAACCCAAGCGTTTATTAACGATTTTAAAGATACTGGTTATATGCACTGTAACAGAATCTGGCAGGCGTGCGCTCATACCGTAGCGAACAAGTGTCTAAAGATGTTTCTCCAAGGGTATCTTATTTGGACTTCAGGAAGTGTTTGCTCACTAAATACTCGCGATCCACTAACGAGAAAGCATCCGCCATTCACCCTTGCCCATTCCATCAGTGTGTACCCAAACCTGTACGCGTATCTGGTGGAGTGGGCATGGTCCCTTTCAGGACTGGGCTACCAAGTGTACATCACGTTTATTTAGTAAGCGAACTTCTTACTCACGTACTCTGCCAAAACTTTCGCGAAAATATGGGAGGAGTACCAGTGAATCAGCAAGGTGGTAGGCCTGAAACGTCATACTCGCCGTATCGTCATCCGAAAACAAATGCGTTGAAGACGAAGAATAGACGAGGCAATGGTAGAAATGTGGTCGAGCTCGGTCAAGTTTGTCCTACTCCTACTTGTACATGCATTTTTTCTTTGCAAAAGTCATTTAGCTTTTGCGAAACCTTTTTAGTAATCCTTCCCAACATCGAACCACTGAACCAGCCCAACCGAACCAGGACCAACCCGCGTACCTTGTATCATTTCACACTGACTGACTGGTGCAAAAATAGAAAAGTTATTACTTCAAATAGCTTCTGGTGAAGGGGCATTCATAAACTTGGAATTATCCGATAGGTGACTCCTTGATCTTCACTGCCATCGAACAAGCTGTTGATGCTTGCTACAACTTGTCTGGTCTAGCCTGACCAGCGGCAAGAAAACTGTGCTTTATTTCGATGCTGGTTCGGTCCTGGTCAGGTTCTGGCTCACGTCAGTCGGTTCAGTCTGGTTCAGTTCCTGGCTCAGTAAAAATAGCCACCTGGTCCGGTTTGGATCCTGGTTCGACGACAAAAGCAGGTTCGGAATTCTCCCAATTAATGCTAATCGAGCCATAGGCGTTAGCGTTCAGCAAAAACGTTCGGCACATTGTCTGTTACTGGCTCCCAAAGTCAAGTTCACTAGTCACAAATACGAGTGTGCGCCACATGACGAATAAACCTGCTATGAACACTTTGTTGTTCGTGAACAGGTGTTCTAAAAAACTTCCCCTTCCAGTCAAGGGGTTATTCGTCAAACTCTCAGTCTTGCTATAATAACAATCAGGACAATACTTGAAAGAATTTGCAGGTTCTCCCCGCATACATTTATTGCCGCTGGTGTCTTTTTTATATATTTACCATAGCCTAACGGTGTGCGTCACCGCTGACTAAGGTTAGAGTGGGAATGAAGTCACCTGTCCGCCCCGCCTCTAGTTCCTCTTACACAGTGAATGGGAGGTGTCAACTAACGCGCGCCGCCACTTGAAATTATATAAACTCTTCCCTTTCTGGTAGCTCCATTGCCAGCATTGCTTCCGTCGACACTTGCGTGAGTTTTCACAAATAATCATGGCTTTCGATCCAGAATCAAGGGCTTACCGAACCTGTTGCTGCCATGCTCGTACGTTCACAGTCGTGATCGGCGTGCTGGAAATACTAGGACTGCTCGGTCAATTGATCCAGCAGTGTGCGGCCTACTCGACTGGCAAGGTCAGCTCAGTGGTCGTGGTCAATGGGACGATAGAGATAACGAATGCGCCGCCGACGAGTGGTTCCATTTCCATCAACGTTATCAGCTTCATCGTGGCCCTAGTCGTAGTCGCCCTACTTTTTGTAGGAATCAAGAAGGAGAACCACAACTACCTGATCCCCCATCTAGTCTTTCAAGTGTTAGGTATGGTCGCAATGGCAGTGACGATTATCATATTCATTGTCTACCTAGCCCCCATTGTTTCGGTCATCAATGCAGCCTCATCCTCGCAGGATCCAGCGGTGCAGTTAGCCTCCGCAATCGGCGCAACAGCCGCTTCTGTCTTGATTGCTGCCATAGTCTTGCTGGTTATCACAATCGCTATCGAAATTTGGTTCTTCAGCGTTTTGATAAAATGCTATCGTTTCTTCAGAGATCAGAGAGAAGCGGAGCGTGCGTCGGGCGGACCGAAGGTAGATTTTTATCACAATTATTAGCAACCTTCTTTTGGTACTTTTTGTGCAAGTGATGATGTGTGTTCCTTGGCGACAGGAAACTGTAGCTGCGTCATTTGGCACAAAAATGTGTGCTATTCCAGTACACGTCAGTGACAAGCAAACAGGTGAACAGATTCTAGCACAGCTTAACACATATTGCTCCCCCGTAATGTATCACAAGGCAACTGCTGATATGGTATCGTGAGACTGTTAGTAATGACCGTTCAGAAAACATGCTGTACCTAAGCTGCTTCAATCTAACGTTTTTACAGAAAGGCAACGGTCCCATCGCAAGCACGTTGGACCTTACTGTGATTAACTTGCTCCACCACCAATCGTCAGTTTGGCACTAGGCTAAAGTAGCACAGGTGGTAACCGTGAGGAAGGCGAGAGTGCGAAGATATGTAGTCCCCATGAAAAATAAGGTTGGTATACTTTTTCTCAGATCCGTATCATTATTTTAAAAAATGCGAAAATCGAATTTTCGGACAAAGTTGAATTGCACGCACTTCGCGCGCTTTTGCATGTGATGCGCAGGATAGCAGAGTACTGTAAGCGCAACGACTTTCAGTAACATTGGCAAAAAAAGGTGGGAACTATTTTTCTATTTTCTTCGAGAGATTTAACTGCGCAATCGATCTTATGGAAAAAAATTAGCACGAAATTTGGGTTAAAAGTATGCCACAAATTGACAATTTTTAGTTCCCAAGCCCAACTGTTTACTCGAGGGGTAATTTAAATGGTGGAATACAATTTTTTAGTTTGAAATTTGTATTTATGCGCTAACGGACAACTTCGACAAAAATACAGTATTTACATGCTTTAACAGAGGAGTACATCTGCTTTGTTTTTTCTGCGTTTCCAAAATTTTCTGTTACCGTGCTGTAATTATAATTATGTTTCAGACGTCAATAAAAAATTATCGCGCCTCTCCTTTTAGTTTATTGTCTGAAAGTTTTTTCTTGCCATTAAGCCATTACAGTTCCAACACAAAAATGGGAGCGTTACAAAATGTTCACATATGCCACATTATCGTTGCCAACAAATATTCGGCGAAAGCGCTACTTTCTTTCAAAAATCACCCATAAGATCAAGTACGCTGCAAATCTCGAAGAAACTAAGACAAAAATAGCTCCCACCCATCTTTTACCGATGTTCATGAAAATCGTCGCGGTTACAGTACTCTGGTATCCTGCGCATCACAGGCAAAAGCGCGCGACGTGTGTGCAATTCAACTTTCTCTGAAAATTCGATTTTCACATTTTTTTAAATAATGACACGGATATGAGCAAAATGAAGTATGCCAACCTTATTTTACATGGGGACCGCATATCACAGCGTTATCACCTTCTTCAAGGGTACCCCCTGCTGGTATAGCTTTAAATGACTCGTATGTGGAGCTGGAGCATGTTATCGAATTATGCTATCTAGAGCGAGGTTCGCCTCACGATCAGTTGAAAGAGCGTAATTTGAAAAACTGAAATGTATGCCGTCAGTAGGACATTACATTTCCATGTCACTCTTATGCCTGTTTTGCATGTGCATAATACAGTGATAGAGGGTGGTCCATTTTTAGTTCAAGGTTCTCTGAAGCTATGCCATTGCACTGGGCAACAGATAAAAATACTAGTGCTGTAGACTTGATAGCATTGCAAGAATTGTTGCATCCTGAAGTAGGTGAGACAAGGGAATAGTTATGTATGAATCTTGATTTTGGATATCAAACTTTCAGATAATAAATTTTTTCACAAGGCTTGCAGAATTAAAATAAAAGATTCAACCAAAAAAAAGCATTACCTCGTGGTAAAGTAATCCACGCTGCTTCAAAGTATGTACAGGTACAAGCACCTCGATTAAACGAGCAGGCACAGTCATGGGTGAAGGCGAATCGCTTTTAGGTTAGTCCCCTAAAACAGCCGGCTGGAGGGCTCACGATCAGCACAGCGCAAATTTACTACAGATGGTATTTAACGCGCAAGCTACAAGGCGGCTGCTTGCTTTCCTCAAGCCATGCTTTTTACTGTTTCTTTGTCGGTCACAGAGTTTTATTTTTCGGTCGAGAAAGGGCCAGTGTCACCAATTTCCAGCATCAATTATATCTGGCACCGCAAACAAACCTTAGCTTATCCCCTGACTGTAAAATATGAGAGCTCAAAGAGGTCACTGGAGAGGTCCCAGGTATGTACTGTATAATTATACTGTGCGGGGTACCAAGGTACACTATAGTTCATATGCAGGCCACTGCTAGTGTTCATTTCTTTCAGCACATTCGAGTACAGTATAATTTGGAGGCCGTGTCTGTAATGTTTTTCTTCTGACGCTAGGAAAAGAGAAGGAGCGTTTTGTGGGGAGTTGGAGGCTGGAGGGAGCTCCATGAAATGAGCCTTCTTGTGAAGTCGAAACTGCCGCAACGATTGACAATAGGTGCTGTATCCCACTTCGAGCCAGACATTTCCGTTTTTTCGATGCAATACTCAATTATTAATATTTTCGACGATTAAATGGGGACCGAGCAGAGTCAAACCTCAAAACTTCAAAAATTCCGAATGTTTTTCGTTTTTCGTGGGTGTCCTTGTCCTTTGTCCGCGACTGCGCACATCAGTCAAAACTCCGCACGACGGGAGTATAGTTTTAGATCCGGAGATTGCGCAGATCTCCGCGCGGACATTTCTGCACTGAACTGACACTGAACGAGAAAAATGAAATATAGTTACTCCCTAACTTACACCTAAACTACTTCCATATTTGTGCCTTCTTCTGTATGTTCTTGCATATGCGTGCCCCAACACCTCTGCAGCAGGAATCAGCAATAGTCAATGGCCCTGAATCTCGGGTAGCTTGGGCCTCATAACCAGAAGCACCCTTTAATTTTGGCTGGTTGTATATTTCCGTACAAGAGAGGCAAAAATATGAAGGCAAATGCTGCGAGTACTTGAAAAAAAGTACCAGGGCTTATTTCAAATAAGTCTAAGGCGGTGAAATTATTTCAGGGGAACTATATATTTTTTAACCATTCGGTTTGTTAGCATTCACAACATATTCTGTCCTTTTTTATTTCCAACAGCCGCTCTTACCTGTTTCTTTAAAATCCAACCAAAAGCGTGCAAAAATCAAACCCATACCTCGTAGCTGAGAGTTGTCAGAGAGCGGGACCACAACAGGCTTTGTAAAATATGGCGTCATATGTCGAAGGCAATCTAATTTTAGAACAGCAACACCTCGAAACGACGCGTATTTCGAACAGCTTTGTTCCATTATCTCGCTTCCGACTTCGAAATTTTTTATTTCATAGCTGTTTTTCAAAATTTTACTCCGCGTTAAAACGCGATTAGTTCCTTCTGATTTCAGTTGTACTACGCTCAAATAATTCTTATCGTTAGTCCATTGAAGGAGCACAACAAAAATACACTGGAGTTGCGGTTATACGAGTAAATGGTGGCTTATCTAATTTCCAAGATTTCCAAAATCATATTCCAGAGATTCTGAAAAACCTCAGGTATGTTTAATTTATTTCTGAATGCAAACAAACTTATCTTTTGATCAACTATTTTTCCATTTAGCCAGCCATGGTTTTCTCTCCGGACGCCCCGGCATATCGGACGTGCTGTTGCCACGCCCAAACCTGTACGATCGTGATCGGCGTGCTGGAGGTGATCGGTCTAGTCAGCCAGCTAATCTTAAGCGGGGTCGGTTATGCGTCGACTACAAATTATGGAGTCACCAGCACTGCCGTCTTTGGTTGCAGTGTTGGTGGTTTTGTGATCGTTGTGATTGTGGTCATTTTGCTGTTCGCTGGTATCAAAAAGGAGAATCATAATTATCTCATCCCACATTTGGTGGCGCAAGTGATCGGCATCATCGCAATGACTATATTTATCGTTATTTTTTCGATAACTGCCGCTGACGTCAATATGAACGGCCAGCAGCAATTTTACAATAAATGGAATAGATCACTGGCTGAAAGTGCGGTCATACTCATCGTGGTATTGATTGTGATTATCGCCTTGCTAATCATCGAGATCGCTTTAGAAGTCTGGTTTTTTATCGTCGTGCTAAAATGCTATCGTTTCTTCCGAGATAAGCGCAACTCTGGGTTTGTAACTGATGCTCAAGCAGGTGTATGCTCGAAAGCATAGTCACACTCACAGATTCTCGTCTTATCACTGCTTGCCCTGACGAATTGATAGTGGAGTGATCGTTGCAGATAATGTCATTTTAGTTGGTTTCCTATGGCCATTATGCTTTATGTAATTTGGACCCGATGTTTGTGTTTTTTACTTTGAGAAATTTTTTGAAAAGTCAGGGGCACCTCGCATTTCTGCTTTACTTTCTGACTTAAAAGCATGTTTTGCTGTCGGCTTTAAAAAGGGGAGAGAGCTCCTTTTTTCGTTAGTCTTTTGACCATGGCAAACGGTGGCCTTATGACAGAAGCTCGTGAAGTTAGGAAAATAATCAAAAGCCTTGTTCTAAACCAAGCATTTGCACAATCAGCTTTTCAGCATGCCTTCGCTTGTTATTCCAATTCCTTGCAAATAGGAAAAGCCTTTTGCACAGCCTGAGTCATTTTGCGAAGTCAGTTCTGACGCATATATGATCCTCATGAGGCGAAAACAGCGTTGTTTTGAAAGACGCCCGAAGAGGAGCTGTCCTATTGCCCCTCATTGCGCAAGAATTCCTGCATACAAGTCCCCTACCAAGCCGCCCAGGATCGATAACGAGCGGTTGTCAGGGGTGCCCTGTGCCGTATGCTGCGAGATTAGAATTTATTTATCCGCAGCAAGATGGAGGCCTTCTTACTCGCATCTTATTCCTGTGCAAACTGGCGACTTATCTCGCTCCTGCGTTCAGTTTCCACAGTGCAGCAGGTCTCCATAAGTCGCCCATGACTTTTTTATGATTCAACGAAGCGAAATTTGTGGATTAGCCTCTTTTGTGGATTAGGCGCTAGTATGTTTTCGCGCTTGTCGTTGCTAGGCATACTTCTGGGAGCGGGAATGGCAGAAAAAGTCAATATCTGGGCTGGTGGAGGCTAATGTGAGTTATGGCTGTGGACCCGCTCTCTCCCAGTCTAATTAATCGGGGCTAAAAAATTGTGCTTGTTTCTTGTCTTTGTTTTGGAGGATCGATATTCTCTTGTGGACGGAGAACGAGCCGCGCCTAGAGTAAGCTGAAAGCTGGAACATTGGGTCGTTTCAGGCGCCAGTCGAACCATCCTTGCGCGGTCGTGTGTTTTCTTCTTTTGAAGCAGGGTTGTGGTGTCAGAATATCAAGATTTTTATTGACTTTTGTGAAGAGAGAGAGGGCTTACAGTCGAGTCCTCTCCAGACTCCAGATCATTTTCGTATATTCCTAATATGTAATAGCTTAGGCGACAAGTACACCATGGCGTGAAGATGCTATGCTTCTACAAGGACGATTTTGCGCTTATTTGAAAGCGCTAAGAGTGTTGTGACGCTTTCCTGATGCTTAATCTCTTGGGCCGGGAAATTTATGCGGCCCTAAGCGGACTGGGCCTTATTCAATATGACACTAGGCGAACTCAAAATACATATGAAGTAGAGAAAAAAATTTTAAACTTTGAAAGCCTATGACAATAACCGGAGCTCAACATTATCCAGAGTGACAATAAGTGGACTCGACTGTACTTATTTTCGCTCTAGCTTATTTCCTTGGAGCCAAAAATCATGTGGCTAGAAAGTACAATGAGTGCGCAGCTTCAGGTTTTCATTGCACTTTGAAGTTTCTTATTTCACTTTCGCCTCGGCCTTATGGGCTGCGCAGAATTACTAGTTTGTGCTTTTTACATCTCCGGTTAGTTGTTGAGTATACGATACAGATTTGATGACCAATCGATTTTCTTCTAATTTCAATTCTTGTGACCTTCTTTCTGCAATAATTTTTAAACTCGATCCGTTTTTTGGCATGTAACCTGTTTTTAAGCAGGCTTCTCCACTAATCGATTTTGGCATCATTCCAAGGGTTCAATGAACTGGGGAAGGAAGCGGTTTGTTGTTGCCGAGGGAACGTCGAGATCATTAGTTTCTGTTCCAAAATTCTGAGGTGGGCGAAGATTGCAAGTCTTCTTGCAGGTGGCCGAAAGTTTTGATGGCTTTCGCGTGTTGTTGATGTCGTCAAATGTGATTGCTGCATTGCATACATATAATTTGTGATCTTTAGGCTCTAAATAGTTTGACTTGCAAGTAGGGGCACTCACATGATCGTATTAGGCCAATGACTGAATGCTGAGTGATATCGCTGAAGCATATAGTGTGCCAAATACTTTTTGCTCGGTATGGAAGCTTGGAGCATCGCGTAATCGTGATCAGAGGTTGTCATTAGGATGCCTTAGCACTAAAAATAGCCTCAGTCTCTTTTAAGGATCAATTCATATACATTGTTTCCAGTGCAAAAGGAAAATCGGTGAGTGATTGATTCAAAATGGAATCAGTGTCAAGTCTTACGACTTTGATTTGCTATTTCAGGGATGCCTTTCTCTCCAGACTCCAGTGCATACCGTACTTGTTGCTGCCACGCCCGCACTTGCACCATCGTAATTGGCGTGCTGGAAATACTCGGCCTGATCAGCAATGTTATCAAACAATGTTCGGCCTACGCGAGCGGCCAAAGCGACAGTATTTCAGGTGCCACCGGTATGTCAACGACGTCGTTAACTGCGGTCAGCGTTATCAGTTTTCTTGTCGGTTTGGTCGTGGTTCTGCTGCTATTTTGGGGAATCAAGAAGGAGAACCACAATTACTTGATCCCGCACTTGGTGTTCCAAGTGATCTCCATCGTCGGCATGGTCGTGCTGGTTATCGTCCTCGCAGTTGGAGCAGCTACGATCGGCGTGCTTTCTTCCGAAGTAGCAGCCAACGCGGAGGATGAGAGTCATCGTGCAGCTGCAGCGAATGGCATGATGGCCACTATCGTCTTGATCGTCATTATCGTAGTCGTCATCATTGGTATTGGGTTAGAGATCTGGTTTTTCGTTGTCGTGTTGAAGTGTTATCGCTTCTACAGAGATCAGCGCATTGCTAGTTTGGAGAGTGGGGCTGAAGCGCCAATGGTGGTTGGCTGCTACAAGGCGTAGGCACGTTGAGCCAAAGGAACTAGTAAAATAGAGGCCAATTTATTTAGATATATGTGCTGCCTCTCTCGCAGTGTATCGCCCGATTTATGTTGCTAACTCTGAATCATGTCTAATCATAAGCTGTAACTTGTCATGTGTAATTTTCATGCAGGAAATCTGGTCGCTTTTATTCGGTTGACCTGTTTGGAATAGGAGACAAGCAAGAGCAGGCCGCGGTGCATAGTAGTAATATAAGAGCGCGGAATCCACACATAAGTTGCAAAATTTGAGCCAGTATGTGCAAAGTATGGTATCTAACAGAACAAGTAGACCTCACTGCGAGCAAGTATAAATGGAGCTGTTAAATGAGGCTGAGTAAAATGTCTGGATCGCGTATTGCTGTGAGGAGTGGCATCTAGGAGGTTGAGCCAAGCAGCACTGAACAGTCAAGCGCTTTCGACCCGATTATTGGGTGATAGGACCACGAGCAGATGGCAGGCATACCTAATCATCTGTGGACTCGCCATTACTGACATAGCCAGGCTTCATCACTATATCGGGTAGGTTTAGCCAAGTCGGATAGCATCAGGTCACAAAGGAAATGTGCCTCGACATGTATATTGATAACTAGTTTCGTGCAGTATATTTCAAGATGCGTCATGTGCTTCATCGCAAAATCAGACAAGTCTGGTCAGATGGACGAAACAATCGCATTCATAAAATTAGTACCGCAATCACCTGACTCGCACTATCGCTTCTTATCATTGGTCTTCGCCGCGTGTGACTTCTTAACAACTGCTTGTGGTTTCCTTGACGCCAACGGTTGCATGAACGATTTCTTTATTTCCGGACCCGCTGACTTCGATTCATTGCGAATATTGGCGACCGATACTCTGCGATCTTTCGTACTCGGTGTCTCGGTCCAGCCTGTTGTGCGCGACGATTCAAACGCATCGCGCGCTGTGCAACTGGTGTCAGTCGTTGGCGTCGATCGAACACTGCTAATCAACCCGGATTTGTTGATCATTGTAGACTTCCTGTCGGTAGTTTGCCGACGCGAAATTTGACGAGTAGAGATCTGGCTTTCCCTTTTTTCCCTCGCACGACACACGACGAGTAGGACAATGACAGAAAGAATGAAAGAAGCTATGGACGATCCGAGCAGCCACCACTGCCATGGAATGGTCTTGTCAGGGTCACTTCGCGTACTAGTTATCATCGCAGGCGAAGTTGAAGTTGAAGTTGTGGTAGCAGTTGTACTCGTGGTGATTGTTGTCGCAGTTGTACTCGACGATGATTTTGACGTGGATACATTTTGCACCAGCGCCTCGCACACGTGTAGAAAAGTAGGCGAGTTTCTGTCAGCAGCAGTGCAACAGCTGACATCAGACCAAATTTGGTGCGATCTCGAAACTTCTGCCACGACATAGAGCTCGAAGTATGCGGCAAGACGACTCGTGAAGAAATGGCTGTTGTCTGGTTGGTCTTCGCCCCAGAAGTCAGTTTGCAACGCGGTTCCATCTATCACCCAGTGCCATTGCGTCTTGTTTTTCCACTCGTCCTTCTCGTGGGGCAGCAGCAAATGGGATGGAGGTCGCCGCTCGAGACCAATGTACAAAGTCCATGTCCTCGCGTCGGATCGATTAAATTTTCCCAAGACGTTAAAGAATTCGCTGTAACGAGTCGCATTATCTAGCTTTGGCAAATACCATTTGAAAGGTTCTTCATTGAATTTTTGGCATGCATCAGCGTACTGCGTCCATTCTTCGAGTCCCTTCTGATAACCCCGAATATGGATGCATCGACCCTTCGTGTATTCGATGGCATTCACGTCCGGACATTTTAACGATGCGGTCAAACCAATCAGGAGCAAAACTGCTACCACGAATATTGCGGTTGCCATTTGGCGACCAGTCCCTGAACGAACAGATTTACAATGACGATCTCAACTTGGTGCTCGTAGAGTATTGTAAAGTACGAGTATTTGAGCTCATCTCATGAGATGACAGCAGCGCGAAAACGGCAAGATAAGCAGAGTTCGGGGACTACGTAGTCAACAGCAGCCAATAGCTAACCCAAGTACTCAAGCGAAGCTCTCACTGCTTTCTAGATAAAAACAGAGGTCTAACGTTTGTTTTTAATTGCCTTGTGACGCTGTTTTTTGTCTTCACTCCCGCTGAAATGAGGGAATTGACCAGTCAAAAGATGGAACATAGTTGATACAAAACTGGAGTAGATTGTGGGTGATAGCGGGTCCATAGCCAGGTGGATTGTACGATATATTCCAGCCAGTGGTTTTATAACGTTCAGAACATCATTTTTTATGTCGTGTTATAACAAAAAGTACACGCCCCGAAGTGTAACCCCCCGCCTGGTAGGCCATGGCGAGTGGGAGAGAGTAATCGATACTCTCCCCTGGCTGGGAGACGTCAACCCCTCGGGTTGATGTTTCAGCCGTAGGTATAGTCGCAAGACTTGCCTGCTCCAGTCGGAGTTTTTGTCCCGCTGACTTCGGGCGGCCGCCTCCCTCCTACGCCTGCCAGGCTTGGTTACATAAGTTATTGTTTGGCTTGGAGTTTGACTGGGATGGGTACGAGGATCAAGAGAGGGTTTTGTGTGACACCAAACCCACGTCTGGCAGAAGTTCATTGTACATGTGGTTGTCTTATACATTCAAGGTCTGGATCTCACTCTGGGAACCCCCGTTCAAGACAGGAGGCACTGCTGCAGGGACATACTGTAGGGACGCGTCTATTAATCGCGTTCGCACACGCTATTCGCCCACGCGTAGTTGTTTCGGGTCATGGCTGGATCGGATCGGATCAGATAAGTTTCAGATCGGATCATGTAAAAGGCCGCCCCCCCCCAAAATAAACATCCAGCATTTACTCTCATGGTGCCATGGCACAAGCTGCACCCCTCTGAAGACTATGCAACACTGCTCATCATGGATCTACTTCACAAGGTGATAAAGTAAAGTAAAGAAGATTCATGCTGCTCACACCACAACAGCAACTACAACTTCAAATTTTTTAATGAAAACGGATATTTCCACTTCGTTTCCACTCCTTCTTAAAATTTTTGTCGTCTGACTACGAACATTTGCAAAATCTGACAAGGGAACCCGGCCAACCAATAAGTCGAACTCATTAAGCCAAAACTTGTAACTTGCACCTCAGTGCAAAATATCAGAGGCGTCTGGTCAGCAATGGTGAGCGCCTAAAGTCCAAGGAATTTTTAAAATTCTTCCAGATTTTTGTGAATTTTTCAGATAAAAACCCCGATGCCCTAAACCCGAAAACCCAATTTGGAAAGGACCATGCTTGTTTTTTCAACGCCCCTTTTACCACACAAGAATTTAAAAAATCAAGACTCTATATCACCTCCTGATCAGTTGATCCGTGCTTTCTCTGGCCTCAAATAATAAGACAAGATGACTTGTACCTCTAATTATGAGCAGAAGAAAGGAAGCATCAATGCAGATATGTATCTGAGGCCGCTGATGATGATTCGATGAGGCCGATGATTCGGCATTCGTCCTATCCTGTCCATATTGCTTAAGCTTGGGAGCGAGTGGCTTGACTCGTCTCGGGCTCGATTCCCGGTGATGGAGGTCGGTTTGCGAACCATAAACCCTCGCTGCCCTTGCACGCCAGGCATTGGGTGACCCACCTTTTTATGGTGTAGGTGCCAATCACGTCATCCCCATCAAATCTTTAACTTTTGAAGCGGAGCGGCTGGATCAGGATCCAGGCCTAAGGTCGGATCGGTCGATGCTGGTATCGAACGTATGGGGAGACGAGATATCTTCTTCGGTGGACCTAGTTTCTCCTGTGACCGGAAGAGAACGGGAATATTATGGTTGGGCTAATGTCTAATGATTTCCGCGCTCTAATGTCTCTACGCTTGAAGTCAAACATTTATGTAGCCTGTCTCTTGCAGCGACAAAACGTGCAGATAAATAGGACCATTCAGTTTCGGCCCCGGGCTCTGTTAAATACTGTAATTTTCAGCAAAAATGTCGGTTCCTTGCATCGTAGGCCTTTGAGTGTAAATTTAGGTGATTAAGGGGCCATGAAAATACCACACACGGATCCGTAGATCCATATGGCTTACGGTGTTTTTCTGGTGGCCAGTGTCTGTAAAAATGCTGCTCTGCTTCAAAAAAAAGGTGGTAACAATTTCGTGGTTATTGCCCACCCCCCCCCCCCTCCAGTTTTTGGTTCTGGGTCCAGTGACCTTTCCATTGTGAGACTCGGCTGCTCGATCTGCCGATCAATCGGCTGGCCAAGTTTACGTAGATAATAAGAGTCTAGAGCGCAGCTTTTATTTAGGAAGTGCTCCCAGTCGCTGCTAAATCAAGACAACAATCGTAAAAAAACCTGCAGTGAAAAACCGCTGAACGAAATCAGTAAGCCTTTCTTTCCATGGACCTTGGTTGTCTTTATGTTTTACTGAAATTAATTGGACTGATTTTAGGACCCGTGATCGAAAACATTGAAGCTTGGTGTGGAGTTTACCCGGCGACCGTCCGATAGTATAGGAACTGTGGGAAAAACGGAGACAAGGTTCTGTTATTTCAACATTTCTTGCATACTGAATCTCCGAGTGTCATATGTTTTCATATTATCGTTAGGCGTAACAGCTGGCTCACGATTAGGAACATCCTTTTTTAGCCAGCGGCCCTGTCAAAGTTTCTTCCTTGTGTTTCAGTGGGTGTGTTTTCCTTTTTATTTCTCACTTCCCTGTGATCCATTGCCTGAGTGGGGTACCTACACCGGTCTTGCTGGTTCGAATGACCACTCGCTGCGCTGTCCCTAAAGCCGTACAGCAGCACATACAGAGCTTATTACTATGCCCTTGTGGACAGCTCCACGACGATTAGGTCGCACAAAAATACCCACTTTATAAGACGTACTGTAAATGAAAGCGGGAAGGTCGCTGAGGTTCTGGAGTCGGTACCGACCGCGCCAGCCGATGTTCATCGACAACTGACTGGAGAGGGCCAGGATTCATTTAAACTGCCAACAGCCGCGATTACATTGGTTTTTCGCTCACGAGGGTGGGCGCTGGGCCCCTGCTCGTTTCTGAGGTAACGCGCTTCTAAAGGCATATAATCGTTTTCTCGTCGCTCCCATGACCCACTTTTCTCCCAGGAACCCAATACTTCGTACACGGCAGCGATCAATACAAGCAATGACACGCCATACACATGTTGCCACAATCAAGATCACTCTGGATGTCGCACCGACGATCGCAACTTTGTCCAACCAAGATGCCCAATGGTCGACGGCAGAGTTGGAGCTTGATCCATTGTTTCGTTTGGCCAAGTAGATTCAGTCTTGTATGTACGAGTATTCGCTGCTTGACTGCTCAGGTTTTCATCGTGACGCACCAATGAGTTGGGACTTAAGCTTCGATACCTGAAAAGCAAGCTACAAGTTAGGGGCGACAAGGTAGCGGGAAGAGACCAGACTTACCTCACCGAGCCCTTGATTGTCGACCAGCACGTTGGAGATCAATCCAACGAGATCATCTTCATCCAGCCATGTGCCACTCACGTCGGAAGTCGGGCCTGAAAGTTAAGGCACGAGAAGTCAGTCTGCTAAGTAAACCATGCTTACCCCTGGTCTCGTCCATCGCCCGTTGCTGTTTCCTAAAACTGTGCTTTACGCATAATCTCGGACCAAATTTTCTAGTCAGAGTTCTCACCATGGCCCCGCCTCTCTCACAGAATTTTGCGTAGTGCTCGATATATCACCTACGATTTTGTACAAAATAAAGAATCGTCATGGGCGTTAGGAGAACCGCTCAGCGCCGTGCAATATATGGTTCGTCCCGCTATGTTCTTCGAGAGATACCAATAAAATCTTGAGCAGGTATACTCCTTTGAGTAGTACGTTTTCGAAAATAACTGCAGCAACTTTCTTGTTTTTTAGGTAATGTGGACAAGGTCGAAGCTGTCACTTCGAGCTTGGCTTGGCAAGCTTGGCAGCCGCGGGGCGGGCCTTGGCTCGCCTTTGATGGGTCGTGCGATTTGCAGACCAAAAAGTGAGACTTCATGCATTGCATTCACAGTGTTTGCGTAAATCATTTCCTGTTTTGTTTAGGAAATAGTACATGATGCGTTAGTTATCGAAAAAGCGGCAGTGGCAGTTTTTTTATCGAATCACCCTTGGATGCTGCCGATCGATTTGACTCCAATGCGCGATCTCAGTAGATTAACTGATCTGCCTGTTTGATTCGCTTTTGATCAAAGACAGTTAGTTTATTGAAATAAATCGAAGTCAGAAGTCATTTTATTTTCGTATAATTTCAGGTTTATTTAGGGTGGGGTGATCCTGCCTGCATGGGTCAGATCACTTCGAAACTCTCGTTTTGAAGAACGGTGAGTGGTTCCACTCAAGCCATTCCGGATCTCGAATGGTTCCGTTCAATAGTTCAACTTTGGTGAACTCATGGCAGCGACTTAGTTTTGTCTTGGCGATTTACTTTATCAAACGAAAATCTCCAAGCCAATTATCTTTATTTTGCATTTTTGTAATTTTAGAATTTGCTGTTTGCTTTGTCATTGCTGTTGCCTAGTGTGTAGAACATTGTTCAGCTGTACTTCTGATTAGAAAGTATGTTTCCTTGTCATGTCTGAAACCGCGCACCAAATTTTAGGATACTGCTGCTTTCTGGAATGAATCTCGTGCTTTCCTTGTTGTCAGTGCCTTTATTACTCTATAATTTTACGAAAAAATGCCTTGTTTCATGTTTCCATGGTGCAATT
This sequence comes from Mesodorylaimus sp. YZB2_4, assembly GCA_030248295.1. Lineage (NCBI taxonomy): Eukaryota > Metazoa > Nematoda > Enoplea > Dorylaimida > Dorylaimidae > Mesodorylaimus > Mesodorylaimus sp. YZB2_4. The sequence goes on along the minus strand of JASANH010001213.1, from coordinate 252,725 downwards.
TCACAAGGAAATAATCTGCTGTAATTAATTAATTATACAAAGGAGCGGGGTGATGAGTCTAGGAGCAGGCCTATTTAGCACGTAAGTATAGGAAGCGGTGTTTAGCACAAGGAGCGGTAGCGGCTTGTAGTCAAACCCATAAAAATAATCTGGGTCAGCCGCGATCCTTGCCGAAAGCGCCTTTGACGTTTGAACTGTTACAGCTCTTAGCATTTTTGCCAGGTCTTTTGGCACAACATCTCGCGCAGGGCTTGGATAAATTAAATTTCTCCTGTAAAGTTGTTTCGACGTTACCTACTGAAATGCCCACTTCCTCCGCTATCTAGACAACGTTTGTTCGAAGGTCTTCTTTCTCGTCTAAGGCAAACAGGGCGCATCCAAAAAGGGCGCATCCAAAAGGGCGCATGGGTAAAGAGAGCACATGGCAAAAGAGCGCAAGTGTATATAATTTTTGCTTTTTGCAAGCAAACAAAGACAAGAATTGGATTTGGACCCTGGCCGATAAGGAACCGTCTGACCAGCCAATGTGTGCTCATTTCTGATACTCATGCGGAGTCACAGCTCCTGGAAAGAGATGAAGTTTTGGTGGAGTAGCAAGAATGCCTGTGCGAATGCGTTGAGCAGTGGGATTGAGAAGTTGAGACATGGGCTCTCGGGACCTTGAACAAGTTTTAGAGGCAGAAATGAGTTGACTGACTCGCATCTTGCTCGCTCTGTGCTCTGCGATAGCTGATCGTTCTTTTCGCAATCACCAGGTGTGCATCTGTGATTGTTTGACTTCGTTCAAAACAGCGGCCTTTGTTTTGCTTGTAGATATTACATTCCCTTTCAATTTTTCTTCTGTTAGAACGACTTTTCTCCGTTTTCTCTCTGTTTCTCTATTTAGTCGAACTGGACATTCTAATGATTATAATAGTCATCAATACATCAATGGCCCACTTATAGTCCGTGCTTGCTTGCGCCTTTGTTCCTTAGTACCCCTATTTTGCACGCTTGCGCCCTTTTTTCTGTGCGCCCTAATTACTGATGCGCCCTTCTTGGATGCGCTCTTTTTGCTGCGCCCTTTTTGCTGCGCTCTTTTTGCGTGAACAGCAGACCACTTTTTCACTGACGGCAATTTAAGTGCATCATTGCCATACACTAAGACCATCCGATCACAAATTTCTTTTCTTAAAAACTGGATGGCAGACTGATACGCAAAATTTGTCAGATTTGTAATTTCTCTGACCCACTTTTAAATAGATGACCGGATCTCAAGAACGCATGAAGGAATCAGCGTGATTTTTTGCAGGGGCTCTAGTGGGATGTGTGGCAGTGAAAAGTACAAATTTCACTGCTGCAGCTCACGCGGAAGGTAGGGACTCAAGCTGCGAACTTTATGAACTCACTTTGTGCAACTTTACTCGTCACTACTCGCTTCAGAATCCACTTATCCAGTTTTTGACCGATCCCTGACCACATCATAGCTTCACTGTAACGTCTCCAGTACATCACCGCACTGTCAGCTTCATCGTCCGCTTTTTAGCATTCGTCCATCGTTGCCTAGCGATACATCGCCTTCGAGCTCAGCTAGTTGATATGTTGAAATTTAGGGAAAACTTGAAATTTTTTTCCAGCGGTTTTTGGAAACCGTAGGCAGAATTTCGGATCGGATAGTTTAGATCGGATCATCTGCTTCAAATTTTTGGATGTTGATTGGAAGGGGGAAGCTGGGGGGAAAATAATACAAAGCGCTGGACAGTAGGCGAAATGCTCCTACTTGATAATCCAGCACTATTTCAGATCGGTCCTGCTTTTGAGAGTGCCCCTCCCGAACCTGAAAATGAAAATGAAAAAGATGCTGGCTCGTCTGAGAGCAATGACGACTGGGTGAACATACAGTAGAACATACATTCTAGTTACAAGGTGTACACGTCACATTTTCTGCGCATTTTGGACAGTAGTGAAGATGGAGAATGTCTGCCTTGAACGTGATCATTTATCGGGATGCAGGACAATTATGCACTGTGTAGTAAGAAAGAATAGGATTTGTCAACATCAATTCAAGACCATGTTCAGATGGCTGAACTGAGTAAAACATTTTAGGTGTCTTGTAGCCTTCACAGTACGTACTTTTAGCTTTCATTTTGTCTTATTATCAGATTCAACTTTGATCTCCTTGCTGTTTCCTTCCTACCAGCTCACTGCGCAACAGAGTCACCGCGCGATATCGGGTGGCGCGTGGTGTACATCAGCGGAGCTTCGTGGGTTAACCTATCAGTGCGTCATTGCATTGCGCGTGCTTCCATGCATGTACAGTATGTGTATGCGCATAGCAGATTGCTCCAGCAGCACTATACTCACCGCTTCTTATATGCCGGCAAGCATATCATTCTGCAGCAGGGTAACAAGCGAAAAATTTTTTCCTGAGTGATCCTCAAGTAGTTCCACAAGGGTACTGCGGGGTGCCTGTTTACTACAACAGTACTGTATGCTATGACCTATAAACAGTTGCATTGGCTTATGGGCAATTCTGTCATGTTTTGAATGGAAAAGATAGAAAGCGAATGGAGCAGGAAGGAGTAAACCTGTATGCAAATTTAGTGAATTCCACTGCAGAGGTGTCCGCTATTAATTTGAGAACGAAGTCATCAGTCATTTGGGGGCAGTTCTTGTCAAATTTACATGAAAATCCGCCCCTTTAGATAGTTTAGCCAAATAATTTCCCCGCCATGGACCCACTTGACATAATACAGTAATTTCCTCAGGATATTACTTGAGTTTACATAGCTATGGTAGCTATGGTTAGTACGTAAGGAGGGATGGCGAACATTTCCATGTGTTCCTATCAAAATGGGATAACTGCAAGACTTTGCGAAATTGCGATACAGCAAGACCACTAGAATGACCTGGCAAAGTGAGATAACTGAGGCCTGGTCCTTCACGTTATAATCGCTGCACAAAGGTAAAGGTCAGCTTGGAATGCTTCTGCTAAAATGGGGCATATGCACACGTGTCTAGTCAAAACGGGTGTGTATGGTAGACAAAGAATGGCGCCCTAGGACTATGTAGCACTGATAAGCCGCTTGGGTAGTGGTTTCAGAATGCTTTTAGAGTAGGTCGCACGGCACTTGCAGACAACAAACCGTCATGTCAAGTTTTGGCTAAGCTGTCAGAAAAGGCTTACTGCACTTTTAGACAGTATTAGCGCTTGTGCTCAGTCAGATTACACTGGCCTGGCCATCCACGTCCATTTTGGAATTGAGAGCAATTAGGGCGAGGAGGCATCTTACGATTAGATAGGCATGCCACGTAGCAAGGTTTCGTTTACCCACGAGACCTGTTCGATACGGCAGTGGTTTCGATTTTCGTTTCGCCTCTCTCGGAACCCATTATTCAGTTACGGCCGCTTGGGTGGTTTGACCAGCAAAACTCTAAACGACATGGAAACTGCATCTACTCCCTGGCTTCCAGAAGGAAGCATTTTAAAGAAAGATATTTTCTAGAATCGTTTCCGTCACACGATCCCACAACTAGCCTCCCGAAACATCATTCAATAGGCGCTAGACCATCTCCAGTTGCCCATCCTATACCCATCGTGTCTTTGACGTTCGTCCAGGTTCTTAAGCGAGTGCGTCATTTTCTCTTTGACTGCTTAACTGAACGGAAAATGGGTGGTTACAGATGCTCTCTGGACTCGTACGCTTCTATTTGTTAGCTAGAGTTCGGAAGGGCGAAAAGCCAAAAGGAGCAAGAACAATTGCTTTTTCGTGACGGCGCATCAGTTGACAAGCTTTGTTGGACGAAGAATTCGTTAGCTTATTCAACTTTTGCCCGCACAATTTCTGCCTGCCCCACTGTTTCCCATCTTTCCACGCCCCGACACAGTTCGGCCATTCTTTATCGCCTTCGTGTACTTCATCTATCCTTTACAAAATTTTTTCCCAGTCGACGTTAGCAGCTGTTTCCTTGCATTCTGACTTTGGCACTTACTTACTATGACGGCTGTCAGGCATCGTTATTCGCGTTATTCGTTAAACAGGGTGCCAGAATCAGGTTAGCACCTCGTAACTGCGCCCGGAAATGGTTTGTTTTCGCTTTACTTCAAGAATGGGTAGAAATCCTATTTCTCTATCGATCCTTTTTCGTGGGTCTACTATGTTTTGGGCTGTCGTATGCTTGGCATTGCGATTGCATTCAATCGAAGCGGACATGTTCGAACGACGTCTTTACGAAGATTTATTAAAAAATTACGATCCCTTAGCTAGACCTGTAAAAAATAGTTCAGAACCAGTTTTGGTTAGTTTGGGGATTAGCTTGCAACAAATATTGGATGTGGATGAAAAAAATCAAATTATTCAAACCAATATCTGGCTAACATATGTAAGTCCGCTGTAAAATAAACATCAGAAAATCCTGCACAGTTGCAACAACTTTTTAGAAATGGCAAGATTATAATTTGCATTGGAATCCAGCAGAATATGGTGGAGTGGAAGATGTTAGGATACCTGCTGATAAAGGTAGGTAACCATCCGGTATTTACGTACAGTATCTATGCAGGAATTAAGGTCATCTATTTTAGTTTGGAAGCCGGACGTTCTTCTTTATAACAGGTAACTGCAGCATACTGTACATGCGGTTAGGGTGAGCTGCAGCCTGATTTTATCAATAAGCAGAAACCCACAGTCAGACATTGCACATAATTGAATGTCCCTTTCCTTGCATCGTGAAAGGGCATAGGATTAACACGCTAACATTCATTGTTTGGGTGTGTCGTATTGTGGCACAGAATCTGTTATCACAATGCGCATGAAGTATAATCCGTCTTTTTGCGTCATCACGCAGTTTCTTAGGTAATTCAACTGTTCTTTTTAGGGAATCATCGAAATGTACAGTAGAATCTAGGAATAGATTCTGGGTGTATTCAACCAGCAGGTTTACACTTCGTTATCAGCTAAGGGTCCAGGGGCCCATCTTTCTTCTCAGAAGTCTTGTTTCCTTGCAGCGTGGACCAGAAATTCGATTCGACCTATCCGACCAACATTGTTCTCTATCACACTGGCATGATCGATTGGATCCCACCGGGCATTGTCCGAAGTAGCTGCTCCATTCAAATCACTTGGTTCCCATTCGACGATCAGGTCTGCTTTCTCAAAGTAATCTCACACCCCGGGGGATGTAGCAGCAATACTGAAGACTCCATATTCATTACGCTTCTAGTTCGGATCCTGGACATACAGCGCGTTCAAGCTTAACCTTCAGCTCGATCCTAAGGGCGTTGATACATCCGAGTATTTACCAAACGGAGAGTGGCTCTTACTCGAAGGTGACCGCCAGATTCTCTGCATTTTCCTGTGATCCATAGTTGTCTTCAGATATGACGCCAAAGAGATTCACAAAAACGTACGAATGTTGCCCAACGGAGCCATACCCGACATTGATGTTCTACTTGCATATCCGTCGTCGAACGCTCTATTACGGTTTCAATCTAATCATACCCAGTTTATTGATTTCGATTATGACCATACTTGGCTTCACTCTGCCACCAGAATCGGGCGAAAAAATTACTCTTGGTAACTATGTATATATCAAGCCAGGCTAATTAAATATAACATTTGGATGTTTTTCAGAAATTACAATATTGATTTCTATCTGTTTTTTGTTGAACATGGTGGCCGATATGACTCCGCCCACATCTGATGCAGGTCAGGATTGCAAAATTCTGGGTCTGTAACCCCACTAAAAATATTTTGTTTCAGTGCCAGTTATCGGTGTATTCTTCTGTTGTTGCAACGTGGTCGTGTCAGCTTCTGTCGTATCGACTGTTGTCGTACTGAATTTGCACCATCGAACGCCTCATACTCACAAAATGTCGCCATTTGTAAGTATTGAACCCCTTGGTAGACTTGACAGACCAATGATTTGGCATTGTTTTCAGGTCCGCAGCATTCTCCTCAACTGGCTTCCGTGGCTTCTCATGATGAAACGGCCCGGTTATAGGTTCAGCAGGCACTTACTCACGAACCCATTCAAGTCTCAATCGTCCCAACAATCGTCTCAGGCATCTCAGCACAGCGAAAGTCTTATTCGTAATGTTCTTGGTTGGGAAAGTGACAGCGGCAAAACTCATAAACTGGTCGATGAACATCGCCGAACATCCATCGATCTGGAAGCCCGTGTCCTCAAGTGCTTACGACCCATGCTTCACGATCCTAGTTTAGTCGAGCCCGGAGTCCAGGCAGTTTTACTTGTCATGCAGCGCATACATTCTCAACTCAAATTCATTACCAAGCGTATGGAAGAAGAGGATGAGGAACAAGATGCCGAGACTGATTGGAAATTTGTAAGTTATTTTTTTTTCTTCTTCAATTTCTCGCTGACTTACAGTCCTCTTTTTTAGGCTGCTATGGTAAGTTCCATTCTTATTCATAAACTCTTACAAAGTCAAAAGTTATTTTTCAGGTGGTGGATCGGCTGTGTCTTTATTTGTTTACCGTGTTCATCATTGTGTCCACAGTTGGTATTATGTTCTCTGCTCCACATCTAATCGCATAGATAAACTGTATAGTGTATGTATCCGTACCGTGACGCTCTGTGGGAGTTCCAGATTCTGAGTGCAAAAGTGTTGATTAATATCCTGTACTTAAAACATTGAGCTTACATCCAGAACCTTATCTCCGAACTCCACTTCCCCATGCTTCGATTGATGAAATTTGCTTCAACATCGCCAGTTTGCACTGTGAAAACGTTACTGCAGGCTTCCTACAATACGAGAAGACCCCTGGAGAAGGGCTCCGCAACACGTTCATCCAAAGCCCGAACCGAACCTCATACCTCGTCCCCATTGATATTTTTGATTCCCTCAAACGATTCCAGTCTCACCAATTCCATTCCAATCAAAAAGCGTGCAGCAGGTGTGACACCAAATAGCATAATAATTTACTGGCCTCTTCCCTTTGCACATAGCTGACTCGCCCCTCTGTTTTCTTATTTCAAAGAAATATGAACCCGGCCAACTAAATGCCTGTTAAAGCCCTAGTTAGAAATGATTTAGGACACTCGCAGAAAACCGACTTTTTTCAAACAACTGACGCACCTTTGAAGAAACTGACAAAGCAAATCTATAGCCTTGCCCGCAACTGACGATGAGCAAAAGCAAAGAAACCCGAACAGAAGCACGTTTCTTCAGTTGGTGGTAGTGTGAGGGCTGAAAATTGGAATTTTCGAAAAACGTCTCTCCTGTGATCGATGAATCGCTTAATTTTATTCGTTTTTGCGTGTGTAATAAGCAATGGTCAAGGAAAAAATTATGAGCTAGCATTGTATAAATCTCTTTTGAGCAAATACAATAAATTTGAACGCCCTGTCGAAGATAATCGGAAACCAGTCACTGTGAAATTGGGCTTGGTACTGAATCAAATAATCGATATCGAGGATCGAAGCGAAACCATGCACTTGAATGTTTGGCTTAATTATGTATGCTCCAGAAATTTTTGTATTTGGCACTCGTGATTGACGAGGTAATTAGGGCAGGTTTTTTCAGGAATGGAGGGATTATCGATTAGTCTGGAATCAAACCGAAAATGGCGGGGTGGCTGATTTGCGTATTCCTGCTGACAAATTATGGAAACCTGACGTTCTCCTCTTCAACAGGTAATAAAACCATCAAGGGTGAACGTAATATTCAGATAGGAAGCGACTTTCAGCGTGGACTCAGCTTTCGAAGCAACTTTTCCAGTCAACTTTGTGATCACATACGATGGCACTGTGGCTTGGGTTCCTCCTGCCATTGTTAAAGCGAATTGCAAATTAGATATTCGGTGGTTCCCTTTCGACGAACAGAAGTGTTACTTGAAGGTGAGCTTGAGGGGATGTGAATGTGAGCAGACGCGAGCGCCCTGAGGGTGTCAGGCGAAACAGTATTTGTGTTAAGCATGAGTGTACTCACATAGGGTCTTGCACATATTGTAATTCAACAAGCATATGCACTATTGATTTTTGAATTTACCCAGAAAAGCGCGACCTGCTGCTCCTTCTGTGCTTCAGTTCGGCTCTTGGACTTACAGTGGTAAAAAACTAGATCTTCAACCCAATGGTGCAGACTTGTCTGAGTACATCGAAAATGGCGAATGGTCTTTGTTAGGTAAGCCTTTCTAGTCACTATCTGCGGCTATAGACTCACATCTATTCTTACAGACACGCCTGTCCTGAGAATCGAGAAGCCGCACACATGCTTTCCCGAGGAGACCTTTCCTTCCTTGTACTTTTATTTGTACTTGCGCCGACGCACCCTCTATTTTGGGTTCAACTTGATTATCCCTGGGTTGCTAATCACTTTGATGGCCACTCTCGGATTCATCTGCCCGCCGGATGCTGGGGAGAAAGTGGCACTTGGTAAGGCGAGGCACTGACTTTCCAAGTTTTATTGAAACAACTGTGGCTTTTAGAGATCACTGTCCTGTTGTCCATATGTTTTTACGTGACTACGGTGGTAGCTGGGATCATGCCTCCGACGTCCGAGGTACGCTTTTGTCTACAGGTTAATCAGGGCATCAAGGAATACGATTTCAGGCGCTCCCATTGATCAGCATTTATTTCATGATTTGTTTGATACTGGTCACCATATCTGTCCTGTTTACTGTATTTGTACTAAACCTGCGTCATCGAGGAGCCCTGACGCACAAGATGTCTCCATTGGTAAGATGGCTGAGCATATCTGTATCCGTGTGGCTGCATGGAGACCCATCCGTTGTCAGGGAGTCTTAGGGTTACAGTGCACACCTGAGCTGCAGGGTGTGTGTGAGATCAATGGAGTTCAGGTCAGTCGCCCGCAGAATTCTTTGACCCATCTTTCCGTCTTCTCGTCTTCTCCTACAGACACGAATGATCCTACTCGATTGGCTCCCATGGCTCATGCGAATGGAACGAACGAAAGATCCAACAAAAGATGACGCCGAGGATGAAAAAGCCAAACAGCAGTCCGCTTTAATTCAACTGCGACGGCAGCGATTTGTTGAGAAGAACAAGGATTGCAAGCTGGCCGATATGGACGCTCCAGTTTTCAGAACAGACAGCTACCGAAAACGGGAGTGGGAGAAAAAATCTGGCGATTACGTCGAACGTTGTTTGGCGGTGAGTCCACTTTTCACCACTTTTGACCTACTGTACGCACAAAATGCTTGCATTATCCAGGTGAGGTGACTAGTTGCCACCATGGCCAACATATGTCATCCTTGTCAGTGTGATGCTAAAATATGACTTGAACTCTCTTATATTTCAGCTACTCCAACGTCAATCCTACGCCGAGTCAGGCATCACTACTCTTCTTGTATTAATTCAATCAATTTTTATGGAGCTAAAATATATTACCGATCGAATGCGACGAGAAGAAGTCATCGATGATGCACAAAATGAATGGATCTATGCTGCACTGGTGGTAGATCGCCTGTGTCTAATTGTCATTTTGGCACTTGTGTCTGGCTCCACGCTGGCAGTCATCTTTGCGAGTCCTTACGTTGTAGCATAGCGACCTAGAGTATACACTGTACATGCTTTATCTGTGTGACATTGATGAGATCTTTCATACGCGTAAGTCTTTGGCTGCATGAAGCCTGTCAAGATCAAAAACACAGGCTATAGGATTTGTGTGCACGCACAAACAGTCGGCCCCTTTTTGGCTGAAAACGGACATCCCTTACCACGCACTTGAACCCATTTACCGTTTCCCATTTATGTAATTGAATTCCCACTGTGATCAGGGGGAAATTACGATCAGCAGGGAATTAGACATCGATTGAAGGCACAGAAAATTGAGTGCTAACTCTGGCAAGTTTCAAACGAAACGGAGTGGACTGCTGTTGCCCTCGCTTGTCTTTGCAGTGCATTATCTCCCGTTCGGCAGCAAGTACCTGTTTACTCTCGTGGTCCAAACTGGCATTCTCTTCCACAACCTGTACCGGGACCAAGCGCATCCAGGCAGCTCCTGCCAAAACTAGAAGCCCCTGAGCTTTTGGTCAAACATAAAACATAATAGTTAAATTGACTTTAGACAAAACGAGATAACACTGCAAAAAAATTGTAATATAAGCGTCATGCATTACGGGAACGCAGGAGTGGCGAAAACGAGTGTACCCGAGGGGCATACTGCAAGAGCTTGGACTCGTCGAAATGACATGGTTACCCAAATGTGTTTGCACGTATAAATGCGAAGAGGATGGCGGGAGTTTATGAAGAGCCGCTTCGTAGTCGATGAGTGCTTTCTTAAAGGGAACCGGTCCTGTTACCCCTCCCTCGTCTAACTCAAGTTAAGCCTAAGAAGCGCGGGGACATTGTGAGAATGTCAGCTGAAAGAAGAGTAGACATTGGAAAACAAGCTTTCGCCCCTAACTTTATCCTCATTTAAACCGATGCTCTCTCAAATTCTTTTGACTTTTATCAAGTCTCTTCTTAACTGTACTTCCTTTTCAAGTATTTGGTCGGCACCTTTGCCTCCATTTTTCGTCCTCATAAATGCAGCAATGATTATCGAGATTACTTATGATTTGTGCGCCTTTTTTGCGCAGATTCGCAATTATGTTCGCTACCTTGACAAATTTCTCCAGTGCATTCCTTCTACTTTGAGCTCTTTCATATATTTATCGCTTTCCTTTCAGGCCAGACCCAATCTTGTCAGCCATGTGCCATTGATTCGGTGCTATTTGGTTGGACCAGCAAGAGCGAGTAAAGAATCATGATTAGTATATAGTCTGTTGAAATTTGCATTGCACCAGGTGTTGTTGTGTTAAAAGAATGGAACGTTTTGAATTCATTTTTCTCTTCACTTTGGCACTGGTCGTGATTGGATGCTGGGCAGACGAATTCGAACGCCGACTTTATGATCGTTTGCTGACTGGATATAATGTTTTGGAACGACCTGTGGAAAATAACTCCATGCTGGTTGAAGTGAAATTACAAATCGTGTTGAATCAGATTATTGATGTGGTAAGTAGAAATTTAAAAAAACCACTTCTTAGTCTATCAATTTTTTGCTTTCTTGCATTTTATCTTCTAGCCATTCACATCTGAGATGCTAATTGGCATTTTTAACTAGCTGTATTCCTCCCGCTTATATCCCATGCGTCTGATCCCACTGATCGTGAGATAAGATTTTATCCCCCCCCCCTCGTCTGCTAGTAAAATACGGCATATGCCATGTATTCAGTATAAATGTGGAATACAGTGTGCTACATGTGACATATGCTATAAAACACACAACGCATAGAAGTGCACGATGATGTGTGGATAGGCGAATCTGGACGCCCAAACCCATCCTTATCCACTGCACCACATTGTGAGCTGGCACATACAGTATAATACTGGAATCTAGAATATGGACGTAGGACTAGTTTGCCATCCCTTTTTTATATCCCCAAGTATTAACCCTACATCTCCAGTTAGGTTATCGAGTGAGCATGTTACCTGACAAAGCGGCCTCGGTGGTGTAGCGTTTGTCACAGTTTTCTTGGAAGAGCTGGAAGCTGGTCGGCCCTGGGTTTAACTCTGGCCGTCTGAGAACTTGGCGAAGCGCCTTGTCTTCTTTGCGCCTTGTCGTTTTTCGAGAGCGTCCCGCCCCATAAGGCCTCTCCTCGATCATCGCCCGGGGGCTTATCAGGGTCGATAAACCAAGCGAGGCCTTATGGGGCGGGAGGCTGTCGAATCTGGGACCCCTTATGGGACACAGGCTGGGTATGGTTGCCCCCATGGGGTAACCACCAACATCGCGGGGTAGCCACCCTTGCCCGGCATGCATCGCGAATCGACCCTATAGTCGACGGCAAGGTAGGGTCAATTAACAAGCCCCCTAGCCCGCGGGTGAAAGGCAACAAATAGACCCTCCCCAGGACGAGTCAAAAAAAAGTGTTACTGGACAACAACAAGCCATTTGCCAGTCAACTTGCTCAAAGGGGTACCATACACACGCCTGTTTTACACGCTGTTACAGTCACAGAAATCATAATCAAGTGCCTATCTGATATGTAAACCGAAAACAGGGACCCTCTTCAAGGTTTAGCGAGGGATGCGTGCTTGAACGATGCACTCTCCGATAAAGCGTTTGTACACGCCAACCCTCGCACTTCTGTCAACACTTGATTTGCCAATTCTAACTCGATTTTACTGGTTTATACAGGACGAAAAGAATCAAGTCATTCAAACGAACTTATGGCTCAAATACGTAATAACCTTTTCTTTGTTGTTTGACTTTTCATGGGTATTTTATTGTTGGCAGGAGTGGATAGATTTCAATTTGAAGTGGGATCCGAACGAGTATGGTGATGTCGGTGATTTGAGGTTTCCAGTTGGAAAGATTTGGTATGATCATAGTTTGAATATTTTATATTTTCCCGCAAAGAATCTCTTTCTTTCAGGAGACCAGACATTCTGCTTTATAACAGGTAAGGTTTTCTAAATATCAAAAAGAACTATAGATAAAAAAATTTTAGCGTTGATCAAAATTTCGACTCTACTTATGGTGTGAACCACGTGGTGTACTCGAACGGCCAAGTCAACTGGTTGCCACCTGGCATCGTCAAGAGCAGTTGCAACATTGACATAACTTGGTTCCCATTCGACGAGCAGGTTTGCCACTTCAAAGTAAATTCTTTTGGTTTGGAAAATGCATATTTTCTAAAAAATGCAGTTTCGACTGGTTTCAGTTTGGCTCATGGACTTATAACGGTTTTAAGTTGGATTTGGTGCAACTGGATAGTGGATGGGATTTAAGTGAATATATGCAAAATGGAGAATGGCATCTCTTAAGTAACTATGTCGAACGCGAAGTGAAAAAATTTGATTGTTGCCCCGAACCATATCCAACTTTGTTCTTCTACTTCAAAATACGCCGTCGAACTTTGTATTATGGATTCAACATGATTATACCGAGCTTGCTAGTGTCACTGATGACCTTATTGGGCTTTGCATTACCAGTCGAATCAGGCGAAAAAATCACCTTAGGTGAGTCAAAATTTATCAAACCTGCAAACTTGTGCTTTCAGGAGTAATTTCTTTTAGAAATCACCATTCTCCTTTCCGTTTGCGTGTTCTTGGGTATGGTGGCCAGCATGACACCACCAACCAGCGAGGCGCTTCCATTGGTACTTTAGACTTTAAAAAACTTTTTGATGAGAGAAAATGAAACTAACTTTTTAGATCGGCATTTTCTTTTCCTGTAACATGATCCTAGTGGCTCTGTCGGTCGTGTTCAGTGTGATCGTGCTCAACTTGCATTACCGCACTCCCGACACCCACGTCATGTCACCACTGGTAAGCTGTCACTGTCATAAATTCGGTACATTCTTTATTGTTCTCTCCTTACTTCAGATGCGCAGCGTAATGCTCAATTGGCTTCCTTGGTTGCTGATGATGAAACGTCCAGGTCATAAGTTTACAAGACGAGGCTTATTGAGCGCGTTTTCAAATTTGACTAAGCCATCGAGTGATGTAATTTTTGGACATAATTTCTCTGCGAACGGAGGAACAGGGGCGGTGGAGAGTGAAAGTTTGATGAGAAATGTACGCTCCTCTCAAGACTCGGATGGTGTCGCTTACAGCACCCTCAGCCCGTCCAAATTAGCCCCCCACGAAAAAGAAGAAGGCGACCCACCAGATCGAGTTCGTAGAACGTACTCGGTCGACATCGAGGCCAGATTAGTAAACTGTCTAAGAAATGTGTCATCTAATCCTCATTTGATGGATCAAGGCCTGCAAGCCATGCTGTTGACAATGCAACAAGTCTACGCCGAAATCAAGTTCATTGCTCAACGAATGGAACGAGAAGACGAAGTACAGGAAGCAAAAAACGACTGGCGATTTGCAGCCATGGTAAGACGCTATGAATTTCAGCAAGGTACTGCAATCACGTGGAGTTTGGTTTCTAGGTTGTCGATCGCTTGTGCCTGGTCCTTTTCTCGGCTTTCATCATCATATCGACTTGCGCGATTTTCTTTTCTGCGCCTCACCTTATCGCTTGAATCGAATCATTTCGGTTCTGATCACTCGTTATTGTTTCGGGTAGTTGTACTGTATATAGAAGAGCATCTGTACGTTTCTGAGCCCAATAAAAAATTAGCTTGGCTCAACTTTTTTATGTACAGCAAGCATACATAAATCGTTGAAATGGTGACCTACCATTTGTGGATGGATTCCATGCGAAAACCAGGGTCTCTGATAGCTCTGCGGTGGCCCTCACGATCAGGTGACTCTGCTATATAATATGATCTTTCGTATGACCGTATGGGGTATGTAACACCGATATCCCTACCTTGAGGGACACCCCTTGCCAAAGTTCTACTGTTGGTAGCGTAGTTAGTCCGCACGCTCCAGCCCAGCAGGCAAACGCTCTGCTCACGTCAGACCAGGAAGCTTCGACTCTAGTATTGTAGTCATATACCAGTGAAATATCAGCTTGACTGGTTAAAGCGAAGCCGTTCTCTACGGACGTCCTCGACAGATGTCAGAAAAAACCTTCACTCGTCATATTGTTGTAGCGGATTAGGGACTCATTATCGATGGTGTCGTGCAAAAATGAGTCAGCTGCAATTTTTTTGCAAAATGAGATAACTGCACCAGCGGATAGAGCTCATTCGAAAATATATTCCGGCGAAGTGAGACATCTGGACTACGATCCTGTAATGATCTGCAGGTACCCAAATTTTCGCGGTTTCCAGGAAGTTGCCAGCAAAAATGAGGCAACTGACACGTGTGTTCAGCATGAGTGGGTTATCCGCCTGCACTCGTGCACTCGTTTTTCTCATTCTTGCTGAACACAATTTAGAGTGCGCAGATGAGCGGTGCCGCAGAAATTGGTCATGCACACTGTAACCCCCCGCCTGGTAGGCCATGGCGAGTGGGAGAGAGTAATCGATACTCTCCCCTGGCTGGGAAACGTCAACCCCTCGGGTTGATGTTTCAGCCGTAGGTATAGTCGCAAGACTATCCTGCTCCAGTCGGAGTTTTTGTCCCGCCGACTTCGGTCGGCCGCCTCCCTCCTACGCCTGCCAGGCCTGGTTACAACACCTTATCGTTAGAAATTAGGGATTTGCGCCAATTTTATTTACGAAGATAACAGATCATGAGGAGTGCAGTACTTGCTGATTTGTCTACGAGGATCAGAGACGCGTTAGCTGAATCAGACTGCAACAGAATCGATGACAACGATGAAAGGAAGTATTAATTCTGAATACAGAAGAGATATGAAAGTTCGAACATGGTCGGACAATGTTTCAATTTTCATCGCCTATGTTAATGTGTTGCACTTGCCTCAATTTTGCACGAATTTTTGCACTCATTACCATATCATTTTTAGCAAAAGTGAGTTATCTGTTTCTTGTCACTGGCCTACTTGGTCTTGAAAAAATTAAATTTCGTCAGCGTGTTGGACAGGCAGTGATTGACTGTCTAGCTAGCTGACGTTGAGGTATGAGAATAAGGTATTGAAAGCGGCAGTGTCAAAAATTCAATCTTCTTTTTCTCAAAATAAAGATTTTTGTAGTTGACCCACTTTTGCAGAACGCCAAAGTTCGTTGGGGTTAGCTCTTGAAGAGTCCTGGGTATTTTTGAGAGCTATCGCCCAAAAGCAAACGGTTTCGCAACGATTTTTTTTGCGTAGAGAGTGCACCAGAGGAGGTAAAATTAATCATGGCGACCTTTATAGTAATGGTGATCAACCAGCATTTCAGTCTTGCTATCTACCGTTAAATTTGCCATTCTGATGTCACTCGTTTCCTGGTGACTGATCTTGTGCTACACTGTGGAAGTCAGTGAAACGGTGTACATTGATAATGGGCATGCTCAAAAGGCAGTTTCGCACAAAGACCTCGTGCCTGTGCGATATCTCGCAGGTCAGATTTTACCAAGATCGCAGGCAGAACAAGAAAACCTGAAAATAGATTTGGTGTCATTCTTCGGAACCGTCGAACATTTTCATGGGGGCTCGCTGTAATCGTCATACTTGGCTCATAAAGCAGCCCCATTCCTCTGTGCCGACATCATTCTTATGCAGTATCGCTAGTTTAAAAAAGTGATGCCTGTTGGACAGTGTGGATATGTGTTCCTTAGCCCTCGAGGGCGCTGGCTATGGGTAAAGTATGGCATGACATGGACTTGAAATTCCGGTTCTGAAATTCTACGCGTGTTCTGGGCAAACTTTTGAAAGTTCTCATCGTTAGTCGCTCAAAAAGCTAGGCCTTACCCCGTATCTTGATAAGGACTAGGGACCAACAGAAGACGAAGAACAATTGTGGAGAAAATAACAAGACCTCTCCGAAATAAAAAGACCTCTCCGAGTTTCGTCCCTGACGCTGAGGTTTTGCCTAAACTTTGTGAGAAAAAAGGAGTTGCGAAATGGGCGTTTACAGTTCACGAGGATTATCGACCGTTACTTCTTTCCTAAAACAGGTGTCATAAGGCGGTACGGTGTCAGCCAGACCGACTCGGGTTCCATCTCGATTTTGCAAAGCCAGGGGCGATTCGCAATAGAAACAAAACCTAGTAGCAGTTTCTTTGGCGAAATTTGCGTATTTGGTCTTATAATGGCTCGCGCCAATGACTGCGATTGGCGATTTTATTTCAATTAACCCCGAAAGAGAAAAGAGGCACGCGGACACTGGCGGGAATTATGCGGAGTTAGGGAACCGTTTTCATAGGGCAGGCGGATCAAAAGGTGGTCTATTTAGATCACGCTTTTGTGCAGCTTACATATTTTAGTTCACACAAAAGGATACGGCAAATAAATAAACAGCTCTATGCAGATAGGGTGTATGACCCTGCAGACCGCCTCCTGCCTAATCACGACTATCAGTATACTGACTAGCACAGATCAGCTTTGGTTGACGCAGCACATGCACCACGGGATCGAAAATACCTCTCACAAAGCATACCAAAAGCAGTAAATGTCTGGTGATCATGCTGCGTTGTTCAAAGTAGATATCCTCGTCCCCATAAATTGCCATCGCCCAATTCACCCAAAGGGGTGCAAAACTGAGAAAGAGAACGAACAGGTGGAACCCTGTTGTCACCAAAAAAGAGTGCTCCGATTGGGGGCTCCCACTGAATCGAGGATCATCATCAGCGCTCGTTATTTCTTCACTCGGATCATGCTTGAGTAATCGAGCCGTTGCTTGGCGATTTTTTGACGCGCACATTTTCACGGTTTGCTTTTTGACTTTTTTAGATGTTAGGCAAAGTACGAAAAAATACCAAATAATATTTACGAACCAAGCAATACCCATGATGGCCAGTTCGCAAATAGCTAATGTATAGGCGTATTTGGTACTTTGGAAAAATAATACGTAGCCTTTTACAAAAGCATATGCATGAGCAATTGTCCAAATAAGCGCCACGATGGCGAATAATCTGGAAGTGGTTAGGTAGAGGAAATATCTGACTGGTCTGTGGACAGCCATGTACTGAATGCGGAGGACGGCATCGTAGCTCAGAGTGCACATAGCAAAACTAGCGCTCATTGCTGCTTCCAAAAGCATGTACATCATTGTGCCACCGTACCAATCGAAAAGTACAATTGCGGCCAGGGCCATCAGAACCATTCCGCAGATCGCATCCGCCAATGCTAAATTTGCTGCAATAGCGTAGCGCTTTGGACGTTGAAGACGCCATCGTCCAAACACCAAAATGGCAAGGAAAACTACATTGACGATGAGTATCACACCGCCCATACCACATTGCACTATGTGTAAGATCTCAGTGATGGAATACTTGCCGTGGCCAGAGAGTCGCAAATAACGGATGCGCGCTGGACGAGCAGTAATATCAGTCGAGTTCATTTTCAACAAATCCACTTCTTGATTTCAGAAAAACCTCAAAAAAGTGTTTTAGACACCAGACCGTCAAGAAACGTTCAGCACAAACACAACAGCTTTTAGAAATGTTACATCTAAAGACAAACGAGGAAAGCCAAGAAAACTCTTTCCCATCCTGGCACCGAGTCCCTAAGCACTTTGTCACTTTTGGTTAAAAACTTTACTTCTTGACTTAAACTCGATCTCGCCGTCTGCCTGCTCGCCAAGAGCCACAGCCGACTAACATGTTTTGATGTTCCATTTTCGCCTAGTGGTGCCCCCCCGCCGTCTGGACATTTGCGGCTTGAAAGTTTCGAAGAAGTTCAATAAATGAATAAGATTTTGATTGATTACTGCAAAGTTACGCAACAACTGCGCGTCTGCTCGTGTCTGGCTACCGACTCGGAATCAGTGATTGAGTTTTAGATAACAGCCGACTATCTGTGCCCTATGAAAATGCTATAACGAGATTGCCGGCCGCGCCCCTGCCAATTACTTTGGCGTGTTAAATGTTCCACTTAGCAAACTTGGTGTTACGAATTTAGCGAACTTGATGAAAAACTTTGATCGACCTGTCCTAAATTGCTCTGCGACTCTTCGGGTGAATTTGCACCAACTGATGCAGTGATTGGAAAAGGCATTTAAGTTTTAGGTAGCGAATGATCATCTGTTGCCCTGGTTAGTTACAATGCTTTCTGCTCGCAGTCGACCTCTGGGATGAGCCTTCGGAGAGTCTAACAAGGCCTCGTCAGGCTGAATAGAGTTCGTTATGAAGAAAAACATCTATTTCGGTATTGCTCTCAATTCGCTGAAATTCAACGATCAGAAACATGGTCACAACTTTTTTCATCGAAGGTTATTTATCTCGACATGTTTGACGTCAATGCTTTTTTCTTGGACACAAAAACCGATCAGTAATCAGAGTCAAAGTGGTCTTGTTCTGTCTGGACAGCGCTGAAGGCATGCAACCGAGCCACTAATATCCTGGAAATCTGGCCGCAAATTTGTTCATTGCCCCCGATGGCCATGCCTTGACGCGCTCGTAAGGTGTTTGAGGCCTGAAACAAACAGTGACCACATCACAGTCTATGTAATCCGCACACCTTGGGCACACCATAAGAAGGGCGCTGCTTACCGATAATCAGCCACGACTGTTATTGGCTTTCCTAACTGTCCTCGAAGAAAACTGTATTGCGGGTAAAACGCAATATGGAAGCCATTACCAGTGCTCGCTATGACAGCTAAAGAGATGATGGCAAATTTGAAAATGGACCAGTTTGATCGCATGTTTATCAGGCTTATGTTTAACGAGCTGGTCCGTCACGGTGGCAATGAGGACGACTTCAAGGCACGTCCTTAAATTCGAACTGCCCTTGATAGGCTCGTGGCTGTCACTTTGCGTAATGAAAATTACTTCGCGTGAACGGCAACATCAAGGCCGCAGGGGGGGGGGGGGGAAACAGGGGCTTCTTATCGAGACCAAGAATCTGTAAATTATACTTACTATTAAGGGCGAGTTAAGAATTCTTTCCCAGAAAATTCTGCACGAGGACAATGTTTTCCTGGTCGAAGCTTACGATTAGAAAGCGTAGGTGGGAAGAAGCAATGAGACAAATATCATTTTAATTTAATATCATCCTGATCAATCGAGAACGACGACTCGGAAACAACATTCAAATTCGATTTTATGGCACGCAAAGCAATTTGAGCTTAACAAGAAACTGTCATCTCTTTTCGTGATCCGCAGAGTTCTTACAAAAAGTGTTTATGAAAGTCTTTCAACGAGAATTCTTTCTGGTTAAGCGCACTTGGCTGAAACCATCCTCAACTAATCGAACCCTTCAAACTTTAGCGGCCCAAACACTTGTTATTTGGCGGTGTTACAGTATACAGCAGTTGACATTTCTGAAAACCTCAAATTTTTGAAAGATCTTTCTTAGTGAATTTCTGTAGGCGGGTTTGATAAACCTATGACTGCCCTCTGTTTTGCTTTTACTGGAATATCTACCCCTTAGTATGCAGTAGAAAACGCGAACGTGCTCCCCGCCTTTATCATATTTTCAATTTTTTCCATTATCACTGTAGAGAATGGACGGCTGCTCGAAAACTAATACAAAGTTTGCACTTGTACCACGAATAGAGCGACTACAGTACGTAGTGCACCAATAGAGATGCTTTTTTTCACTTAATCCTTCAGCATTGCATAATTTTCCCTAAAGCTGGTGAGCAATCGAAATTTATAAGCAACGAGTGAAAGAACTAGCCTCACGGCAGCTTTCCTCCACTTGTAGCACCTTTACTTGAGGGACCCTCTAATAGCTTCCTTGGAGGCTCCTTGGATGGTGGAGGCACTGAACCCAGTCGGTGCGACAGCTAACTATGAGACTGTCTACTCGTGTGGCTTCTATCTCTTTCGATGGAACTGGGCGAGTCACCCACAGCATGATGCTCAATGTCTGCGGGTTTATAGACTCGCAAAACCGATCTCCGTCACTGAGAATCGTACCCGGAAAGGCTCAGTCGATAGGTACCAAGCAATACGGGTAGACGAATGCCGAGCCACTGCACCACTACGGCTGCATATTCGCTTTTCGAGCTCCTTCACAAGCAGTCGTGAATAGGATCATCCTGTTCACATCTCAAAGACACACGCTTCAAATGGCCTCGTGGCCTGGTGGGTTAGGCGTCTGCCTCTCACGCCAGATGCGCAGTCACGGGCGAGTGTTCGACTCGCGGGCCGGTAAATCATTCCGTGTAAAATATGTCCCTTCACCCTCGAGTGCGCATAAGCGTTTGGTGATGTGGTAAAACATGAACATGAACATGAACAAATACGGACACGAGTGAGGTCTCAGCGAAGGTTTATTGTCCACTAACCGAACTCCATCTAGGGAAATAAAACCTGGCCAATAGCCAAGCCGCCCATTTTACTGGTGACAAAAGCCAACCTACTGAACCACCGCGGAAGGGGGGGACTTCAACTAGCAATGTGCTTGCAGAAATTTACTTTTCGTGTCACTGCAGATAGCAGATCAGAAAATATTGTACCATATCAATGGATCTCCTTTGAAATCAATCATGTTTGGGTCACTTTCGCTTTCTTGGCTTCTCTTGCCAACGCTGTATGCGCCCGTGTTCATTTGACGTGTCTTTGATCGACTGCCGACCTTTTTAAATCTGAAAAAGGGCGCTGAATGATAAACTGGAAAACGCGGATGTGGATACTTCTTACTCTATAGCAGTCGAAGGAGCGTCCGCACCAGCTCCCTTGTAAATTTGACCCGCTAGCCAGCGATAACGAGGATAGAAATTGAAACTAGCGTCGATGGTGAGACATAGAGCTGAGCATACCAAAATGAATACGATCAAACGGGTACCCATTTTGAACATGATTCGACTGATCCCTTCCTCCGAGAAATTCACTATGAAATGCGATCGGCGCTGCTCTTCTGAAAAGCAAAATAGCTCTCTGAATGGACTGATAACAAACCAGGTTCTCAGTGTCAGCATAGGTAATAACTCATAATAGCTTCACATTCATGGCCTGTTCTGATAACTTGCTTTTGTAGGATCAGTCTCTGTCAAGACCTCAGTGCTAATGAATCTCTTGAAATATATTGTTCCTGATATGATTACAGTTTGAAATACCATTTTCTGGATATTCTGTCATGCGGGGTTTTCAAAATGCTAGGCAGTCCGTTGTATGGCGATTCAGTCAAATGGCCAAAAATCCCCCTCCCAAATACGATGCGTGTCGCGTTATCGTCGACCTGCGTTGGATTTGAGTCTTATGCGCATAGAAGCACACTCAGACATCATCAACCGTTTACTGACCGGCTCCACATACTACTCACAACTGACCCCACTGAACCGTCTACTAACCGCTCTTATACTCGCGCTGACTCATAATTCAAACATGCCGCTGCATATAACAGCTGCGCGGTAATTCAACCATTTATCCCATAATGCGCCTCGTGTAAGAAATGAAAAATGAAAAAAGTAAATCAATGCGTCAACGCCAACAGAGATAGCCATTTTTCTTCTAAAATCAACAAGGTAACATGTGAGGAGCCCAGGCAAATCTGAGCTAATACTTTGTATGATTTTTATATTTGTCATGTCGAGCAATGGTCGAACTTTTTTCCTGAACAGCAGGCGCTCTCGTGGGCGGTGTCTTGAAGGGAGGACCACAAGGTTTACTGCGGGTGACTCAGAGGGTTGCTCTTCTCATTATTTTAAGCACCAGTATCTGCAAATTGGTGGGCGGGCGAGATGTCAGCTGGCAACGCTTCCACCCATCACTAATTGGACGAACTAAAATCACTAATTGGATTCGCTCATTATAATTTCCCCCACATTGTTTGATGTGAGTAACACCTACTGCTAGTTTAGTCCTGTGCCTCATACCTATTTTCTGTTCTATCACATTCTGTTTGCACTTTCGGTCCATTTGTAGCGCTCGGGAAGTAGAAACGTTAGATCCAGAATCGAAATCAAGTTTTCGATGTTGATCATACACGTAGTGTAAGAGTAAAGGAAGTGGAATTCAGCATACGGTTTCCACTGTTATGGCTTGGATAAACACGACGCAGCTCAGTCCCAACAGTGGAGCTTCCCGCAACATAATCTCTAAAAATAAATGCAATACGAATACACAACACACCTTTGCATACTCGTACATACTAATATGAAGAGCGACCGTCACACTCCAGTATACAGCACATATGTACTATGCTTCAATTTCCTCCACAGCATGAGCCTCATACCTGTTCATCTAGCTATTTTAAAAACCAGCTAGTCAATGCTTTACAGCAAGATATTACCGACTTGAAGATATATAACAGCTAGCTTTCAATCTAGAATGTTCCGTCGGAAAAATGCTTGTCCCTGCTGTGTGGAATGTAGCTATCCTTTCTCAAACGGAGCAGGATCTAGCAATATTAGCAAACATAACCAGCAATATCAATACCTAAAGGACTGCCAACAGCCACCCTGACCTCATCGCAAAAAAATGAGATCGGCTCACGGCTCACGGCCTCCTGTTCAGATTTCAAAGCCACGAGGCAGATCAATTGTCCCCATGTAGTATACGTAGATGTGTACATATATGTGGCAGGAATTTCGTAGCGGTCTCATAGCCACTGGCTACTGGACACCTCTGAGTACACTGATCAGTCTAGAGTTTCTAACTTTGATGATTTGTGTCTCTGTTGCGTCCTGGTAATGTTCCTGTTTTACCGCATCATCAAACGTAGAAGCGCCCCCGAGGGTGAGCAGACACATGACTCAAGATCATATACCCGGCCGCGAGTCTAACACTCATCGGCTAAAGGCCACGAGCTGGGTTGCATGTTTTAGCCTGGCAAACAAAGCCGTCTTGCGATGTGACAGGCGACCGCAGTGGTGCAGACCTGCGGCTCTCTCTGATCCAAGTAGCTGGCACCAAATTGAGTTGCATCGAGCGGTCGTCCCGGGCTCAATTCTTGTTGATAAAAGTTACACACTGGAAATCTTATGCTTTATTTTCTTTGACTCTCATGCCAGACCGTCTTAGTGCTTGTGATGGAGAGACAGAAGCCAGGGCACAGCAGAAACAGTCGGGGGGGGGGGGGCGAACACGTATCCAATTTTGTCTGCAAAAATGATGCTTGATAGCGGAGATGCTCTGCTTCGAATATGCAAAACTGTACAGTAGTCTACAGCATGGACGTTTACCAAAACTTTTCGCAAACTCACTTTCGTTACCCAAGGAGGCAGAAGTATCACCCCCTGGAGTTACACTGTAACTGAGGAGTTCGATAGATTTCGAGCAGAACTAGCGTATGCTCCCACTCAAAAGTACTTACGTCTAGGCCTTATGCAGGCACTAATAGGCACTTCCGTCTCCTGAGCCGTCAAGAAAAATGATTTGGAAGGGCAAACGTGAAAGCCTAGTGTGAGTGCGAAAATGGATTTTATGATTCAGGTACAGAATACTCATTTAATAGAGTGGGGAGCCCGCGTGAGTTCGGGACTCACCGACGTCGCCAAATATAATAGAGAGGGGAGCCGACTTTACCATAAGTATGTGGCTAGCAGAGTGTTCAAGCGTGGCATAAAACTTGGCATAGCGAAGGCGAAAAGCATAACGTATCATGAACAATATGCCAGACACTAAAGTTGAGCTCAGTCTAACGCGAAACCTTGCTATAGAAAGAAACATAAAGTGAGGATTTACGTTGAATGATGCTTTTCTGAACTGCCTTCGTTCATCGGACCATCAATCGGTTTTATTTTGGCTTGGTGTTCAATCAGCTTAACTCGTACGCTGCTCTTATTATTCTAATTCGTCGCCGCACCAGTATTGATCAGTTTTAAATGGGTTTCACATTTGAGGAATGCATATGGATGCAGCTGACGATGAGTAGTAATTCAACTATGCACCGAGAAACATGAAAATCCTGCTTCATGCCAGCAGCCAATCTTATCCTCCTTGGAGTGAACACAGCTCCAATAACTATTTTAACAAGCCATAAAATGGCTTTCGTATCTGCAATATCTGCTGCCTGGCATCCTCTGGCTCCGCATTTCACTCTAGTGTATGCGTCCTGAGCGAACAGGCCTGGCACCTCGCTGGCACAATGACGCACATGCGACAGATAGCAGAACATGCCCCGTTTTGGCCAATCATCCATTCATATTGCAGTCTCTTCACTAGTGTTTTTGGCTTATCGGTGAATGATTCCACTCCTTGCCATGCCAGGCAATGACAGCAGCTCTCCAAATGCCACTTCCGACGCCATCGGTCTTGTCCTCTCGTCTAGCATCCTCTTAAATATTATTCAATTAATGTATGGAACTCTAATCTTTCTCCTCAACTCCCTTTTTTTGTACCTGCTATTTCACAACCGAGAAAGAATTTCTCGGAAGCGATACGCCTTTGTCGCTAATTTGGCCGTGTGCGATGTTATTTGTGGTCTCGTTCTGGTAATGCTCGCCGCGGCCATACTTTTTAACTTTAGTGGACTGGGCCTCTTCATTGGTTTGGACACAGCTCTTGGTGCAGCACTGGCTTTGGTCACTCTAAGTTACAACATTCTTATGCGCGTACAGCATTTGGCAATCCGAAAACCCTTGCACTATCGCGTGATACTGACCAGCAGAAATATCGTAATCGCCTTGATCCTAGTTTGGCTTCTTTCCTTCGCCTACGCTCTCACCAGAGCCTACATATTATCTTTCAAATATTTATATACAAGATCATTAGCCATTTTCGAATTTACCATATTTGCTCTTAGTTTCCTGTCCAACAGCGTGTCTTATTCGTACATACTTTATATAGCTGTAAAAAAGAAAAAAGAGACGACTTGTTCGAGAGAACGGCAGTCGTACAAGGAACGAAGGGGCTTATTTTCCGAGACTAGCGGCAGCGAAAGTGATAATTGGCGAAACAATAGCAATGTTAACAGAAGAGAAGGAAAAAATGAGTTTAGATTTGTGATCACGGCGGGATTAGGATTGGGCATTTATTGGCTCGGCTGCGCCCCCTTTTGTCTCGATCTCCTGATGATGGTGCTGGCAGAGAAGGATGCTTATTATCAAAGAACCAATAAGACACATTTCGTACTTTTAATTTGCCTTTTACGATCGATTTGGGATCCGATTTCACATTTCGTACGCGAACCGAAACTCAGGTCATTTAGGATTTAGCCTTTTAGAAACAGTAAAGTATACGATGTGACTTCTCGGTCTAAAGCAAAGAGTCCTATGATCTTTGAATGTTTTGCGTCAATGCGTAATCTATGCCTCGTTGTCATTGATTTTTTGAACAGTCTAAAATAAATATTTTTAGTCACTTGACATTTCTCTTTTGCACAAAAAACGCATAGTAATTCGAAAATGCAAAGCGAATTAAGTTATCTTCAGGTTTCGTCTAAACCAGCAGATTTCTTGCTGCCCCTCCTTCTTAAAGCTGAATAACGACCACCTAGAATTTTTGCCGCTGAGTATGGTAAGTCTTCCCAACGAACAATTATTCTAAAAAAGAACAAATTATAGAATAAACCTGCCAGACTACGCTCTCTCAAACTTACCCAGGTGGCGTCTTGTACATTCCAACAAAAAACATACGCTTCGATTTGGGCCTTGTGTAAGTGTTGTCCTGATCCGCGGTTCCACAAACCAATACCCCGACCAAACACAGCACGACTATCAACATCAAAAGCACGAATTTCGCTTTCATGATTTTCCATGCGAATTTACCCTTGAACGGCGTAACTAAGGATTATCTGATTTATATAGCTCACGGAGTGCGTGGATTCTTGTGACTGGGGGGGGGGGGGTCGTTTCACACTTGGATGCACAGACATGTTTTTGATAATTTTCCCAGCTGGTAGGAAAGTAGTGAAGTTAGGATTTTCTGGGGGCGTTTATGACAACAGCTGTGGCAAGATACTCGGTACAGAAATATTATTCACTACAAGCATATTATAGATAGAATATGAAAGAAACATGGCCTATATTTTGAGCCAAACAAGAAATATAAAAACAGTGGCGCCTTATTACATTTATCACGTACATAAACGCCAACACATTTGCGTCAATCGGTGCACTTCATCCAATCAGAGGCCGTCGAGCGAGAAAACCTCTGTAAATGCCCTTTTGGGATCCCGACCTGTTAATGGAAAACCCGTAAATACATTTTCGAAAATGTAAGCAAGGAAAATTAAACCTTACTGTGGATGCCCTTGCTTCTGACCGGTGCACTTTGCACCTATAATTCTCTCGTAACTGATTCTATATATCGGATAGAAACTAAATTTTGTTATGGCTGCACAAAGATTCATTCTGGTGATCAAGTATGATCCAAAGATAATAATGACTAATGCTCTCGGGAAAGTCATGACTGCCAGAACAAGGAGAAGAGTCTTGTGCCAACACGAGACAGTGACGGCTGCCCTTTTATATGTGACTGATTGAATGAAGCCCCTGTTTTTCAGCTCATTAAGGGACAGCTTATTAGGCTCTTTGAAATAGAGATAATTCGAGGAAAAGAGGCAAATTTTCGGGGCGGGTACTTCCCACGCCTGTTGGAGCTCATTTGAGAGCACTGACACCGTGTGGAAAGAGATTGAAAGTAAGGCATGGGTAGGCAGTGTGGGCGGTTGACTGCAGTGCTTGGCATTCCACTTATTGTCCAAGGTCATACTTCTCCCTACTTTTTTCTTAGTAACCTCAATAGGAACTAAAAAGAGCACCTTAGGAACTGAAAAGCTTATTCTGTATTTATCAAAGTTCGAAACCAGCTCGTTTTCCTTAAACTGTTCCTGCAGGTTATACAAGAGCACGGATTTTAGTGAGACACACTCGGCTTAACTCAACCAGCAATCGTTAGCATCAAAAAATGATCACTATAATTCCAAAGCGTGAGATTTTCTGATATTGCGTACTGGATATCAAGAATATGAGGGGACTCAGAAACATTTCAGCTGCTTTACAAGTTCATTAAACGTGCTGTAGAGTCTCGCCTGGCAATCGATCCAGGGGGAACGTCTTAGGATCAACCGGCATGATGCAGTAATTTTCTGAAGCATACTCTTTTTTGTAAGTCATGAAAAAATTGGAACCAACCGTCGCAGAAGTCGAGATGTCTGATAAACTTTGAATACGTTAATGCTACCTGCACCGACAAGATCAGGTCAAATAAGATGACATCTAAGAAAAGACTCGTTAAAGTTTTGGAATGGAAATCCGTAGTCACTGAAAGGAAAGGATCAAATTAGCCAAAAACTGGATCAGTAGTTGCGACGAGATATCCTGAAAACATAAATACAAAAGAAAAGTAACGACATTCCCAAAGGAACAAGAAAACCAAACAATTACTCAAGATCGACATATTTATTTGTATTTCCAACGTTTCGTCTTATCTTGAGACATCATCAGGAACTGAAAAACCACGTTGCAAGGGGAGGAACGCATCAATGAGCTGGAACGGCCGCGATGGTGCAGCGGTTCGGCAGTCCTCTCTCCGTATTGCTTGGGAGCGAGTGACTGGACTCGTCCTGGGTTCGATCCCCGGTGATGGAGGTCGGTTTGCGAGCCATGAACCCTCGCTAACCTTGCACGCCAGGCCGTGGGCGGCTCACCCGGTACCCAAGAGGTGCTTCAAGTGGAGAGACTGAAGCCAAACGAGTAGATAGTCTCGGCTGTCGAACATTGCCAGCGGTCAAAGCCCCTCCGAGGAAGTCAGTGTCCAGTCCAGGGTGCCCCCGCGCGGAGGTGCTCCTGGTGGAGACACGCAGAGGGAAGCTGCTGTCTGTGCAGCCGCACAGCCTTTTTAAGAAGGTTTGACTGCTTGCCGGCTAGAAGCAAAACGGGCTTCAGCCCACAAAAATGTAGTAAAAAAAGAGGGGGGGAAATTTTCCAATTAATCAATAGATCTTATTTTTGGTAGCAATGCAGTACTGAAAAAAATTACAGCGGTCATACTTTTTTCCTTTTTATACAGTACTTACAGTATGCATAAAGTATAGTGAACATGGGCTGGAACTTACTGTGACCGTGTGCGAGTATGTGATAGCAGTCTCTGCGAATCTGGTATAGTAATGTACCCACATTTTTCAGATCATTAGTATCGTCTTAAGGATTATCGTGGCGATTGTTTCTTTGGTATTTGCCTCTCAATGGAACAAGTGTGTATCAGTTGACGGACGGCGGATGATTATGGAAATCCCAATGATAATCGCTACTGATATCCAAATATATTTCTTATGCACTTGGTGACCGCTACTTTCTTCCCCTCTATTTTCACAATTATAAGGGCAACTGCAACTGGGAAAAACCCTTTCGATAGCAGTTTTTGAGCTCTATCCGAAAATAAATGTCTGGTTATATCCGTCTTTCAAGATTTTCATTAATGGATTTTTCTCAAAATCCCCCAAAGTTGGGTGCAGTTTTTCGCATATTTGGATATCAAATGTAAAGCCTAAGTATAGACGATGGGGGTCATGCTGAAAGCTAGATGGATAGGGCATATTTTAGGCTGGTCAAACCCCGTCTTCGAGTTAGTGAGGTAGAAGATAGAAACTTTTCGCGACAAGCATTCGATTCCCATTTGCGAACACGCTGATGTGTCGTTAATCAGAAAAGACCAAAAGAGCAGTGAGTTATGGCCAATATCGCCGCAGCACTTGGCCTGAGAGTAAATAGCAATAGCACTTTGAAAAAAACGTTTTTTGCGATAATTCCGTGAAAATCGAGTGTGCACAAAAAACCTTGTTGCGTCACTATCACCACGAATGGGCTTTCGAATTCACACATAAAAAAGCGGGGTCAAAAATTGAAGCTTGGCAACCTATTTTTCACAGGGGGGCCTTACAGAGCCTTACAGAAACCCTGTCTTGAACGATTGGAAGAGGTTGACAAGAAATGTGGCTGGCCTTCGCCTTACGATCGTCAGAAGCATTTAAAATTGGTTCCAACTTTACAAATTTTATGCCGCTTTTCACGACAACTCAAACATAAACTTTGTCCACAAAACTGACGATGCGTCTGGTTTGCGTTTCAGTCAACGCCTCACTGAATCGCACCACCTTGTCGTTCCCTGGCACCCCACGACTGCATTTGTCCAGTCCTTCAAATATTCGACCATTATAATGTGGAATGCATTAGGTATTTGAAGACACTGCCCTTTTACAATTGAATGCTTTCAAAGAAGGCTGTTTGTTCACTGGCGTTGATTTCGTGATTTTATTGCATTTCGCTTTTTTTGTCTGTACAGTACACTGCTTAGTGCGCATCTGCTGCTTAGTGTACAGTTACATATGACAATGACGCGTTAGTCATGTGGGCTCACACACAGCAGTGCTTGGCATGTGCGTGCTATTATGACTGTCACATGACTCCTTCGATGCACCGACATGGCAAGGGCCAGCAGGGGTACGAAGCTACTATGTTTTATTCTTTGATAACAAGCACCCTTCTCTGCTGCACAATCATCATCAGAAAGAGACAGAAGGGGGCAAAGACGAGCCAATAAATGGCCACCTGATCCCGCCGCGATCGACAATCTATTAACATTGCTTTTGTTTCGCCAATTATCCCTGTCGCTCTCGCTAGTCTCGAAGAAAAGGCCCCTTCGTTCGTTGTGCGCCTTTCTTTTTATCGAACAAATCGTCTGAATTTTCTTTTTCACGGCCATACATATAAAGTATGCGAATAAAATACACGCTGACCCCCCCTTCCCACCCCACCATTCTTGCTAGCCTTGGTTCGTGGCCTGGTAGGTTAGGGGTCCGCATTTCACGCCAGGTGCGCTTTACAAGTGAGTGTTCGACTCGCGGCCCGAGGAATTCATTTTGTGTGTGATGTGTCCCTTCGTCCTCGATTGCGCATAAGCGATGCGATAACAATGAACAAATAAAATTACTGTTGCAAAGGAAACAAATAGCAGTCATAGTAAATTCGAAAATGGCTATCGAATCTGTATACAAATATTTAGACTAATACTGACACTGATACTGATACGTTACTTTTGATGAAGCACGAACTGTGCACTGACGATGGGTGTGCCAGAAGACACCATATAGGTGTACATAATCTAGTGCTCTAATAACAATGATATTGATAACAAAACAAATCTGTCATGTGAAACAAAGTTCATTGTCCTCTCAAAATTACATTTAAGAGACGGTTTCTGAGAGACTCGACACATACAGAAAATGCTTGGCCAGTCAAATTTTTTTACCTTTTTTACGTGCCCTATCGAAAGAACTCACAAAACTGATTGTCTTAGCGGAAGTAAAATTTTTTTAAAATGTTTATATATGGAAATATAGCAAATTATAGGTGAAAAGTGGTCACTCTTGGTCAAAAAATACCACTTTTATGACTAAAGCGTTTTTTAAAACACAGAAATGATCGCTACATTTAAAGGAGTCTAAAACTGTTTTTAAAATTACGCTAGCTATAATCGTTCGTGAGATATTCAACGCACGGACGCGCGCGCACGGACGCTCGTGAAAAACCGGTCGTGATGAGCCGTGATCAGTCACATAATCGATTATGGGCAAATTATTAAAGCAGTCCAACCATGTTTTTGACTGAAATAGTAGCCTAGGGCCAGTACATCACAAAACAGCTCCAAATTTTGCCCTGCGACCGTACCATTATTGTGTCACCCAATTTTCTCAGCTGATGAAGTTTCTCAGTTTTGGGACATTGATGAAGAACCATGTGTCAAGTGGCTCTGGATGGAAAATTTTCCATTGGACCTTTAAGACCAGCGAAAATACGCTGGAAATTTTGGAAAAATCTTACTACACATGCAGGAACATGCCGTATTTTGGGCCAAACTAGTTTGTAACATAGACGAAAAACGGTCTTATTATTTCCAAAAAGGTCTGTTATGACAGACTCGAAACTTTTAGTTCAGCCAATGCACACGGTGGAACCAGGGCTTGGGATGGCTTGTCTACTCAGCCACATGAAGAGAGGGTATCACATGCTGCGCGCTGTACACCCCTACCTGTACACGCTGTGTAAACGCTGTGCACAGCGCGCAGCATGTAAGGCACATGGATGTTTGCCGATGTCAGAATCAAGTCCAACATGCTTCTGCACCGAGTACTGCTGCTGTTTGAGCTCCCCAACGGATACCAGCTGCACGTCGATTTATCATGTCACTTCAGCGCACGTAGTTTTTAAAGGTCGGGGCACAAGTAACTCTTTGTTTATCGCAAACTGGCGAACTGCAAGTTGTGAAGAATGAAAATCTCTACGCACTGGAGTTCGAGTTTTTGCTCGCCTCTGCTCACCTAAGTTGCCCCATCAAATTTTCAGAAACCGTCACTTTACGTTGCTCACGTTGTACCCTAGCGGGTCAGGAGAGCTAGGAATCTAAACCTTCGTTGCTGTGGTATTCCAAACGAGCAACCTGATTATGCTGAAGCTCTAGCGCTGCGAGTGAGGTAGTATGAGTTCTCGTCATGCCTAAACCTTGAGAGACATTTCCAACAATCTTTCCTCGCCTTCCAACTTTACAGTATGTTCATGCTCATGTCTTACCCCATCAGCAATGTAGCGGGATAAATCCACACGAATCTATTATCTTTGGAAATGTACACGCCCGTCGCACATGGTACCGCCGGTACATTCCAAAGAAAACAGATAGTATGATACGGACGAATAAACAAAATGATTTATGTACCCAGCCTGGAGTCGAACATTCGCCAGTAGTGCGCACCCAGCCCAAGAGGCAGACCATTATGCAGACCACGAGCAGAATCTTTCAATAACCCTCTGCTCGTTGCTCGCAAACCAGAAGCCGATACCAGCCATTAGCCACTGACCAGAACACCGTCGGCTAGAATTCGTAAGCCAGTCGTGAAACCACATGACGATTATCTGATGAACCGGAAGCAAAAAAAGCGGAGAGAAGATGTAGTGAACTTGCATTCATGACACATGATCATGATTCGGTTCGCACAATTACGCTTTAGACTAACGATTAGCGCGTTGGTTTATGATGTGTTTTGCTTTTCATCTCCGCTTTGCCCAGTTTTACGCTACGCTCGAACACAGCCTGCCAGGTCGGCTAACTTTTCTATTATATTTCCCAACTGCCATATTTTGCACGAGCACAGAATACCAAACCGATGCGAGTATGTTTCTATTACACTATATTTTACGCGGCGATACGGTTTACTCTTTTACTTTTAGAAAATGCCCCAAATTTTGGCTCAAATTTTTGCGATTGTTTATGTTCATGGTTCTTCCTGCATCAAACGCGGGCGCGTGGATTCACAAATGACTTCCCGCCTTGCGGAGAGGAGGATGCCTAACTTATTAGATCACGGACCGTGCCAGGCCTAGAATTCCAAGGCGATCTCCTATTGAAGCACTAACCAACAATGCTCCAAGGTTTGTGCCTACGTGTTGCGATTTGTAACAAAGTCACATTTTTATCAAGAAGAAATAGATGCTCTCAAGAAAAGAATCATCGCTTTCACGCCTAGTCTTCTTGACATGACAACATAGCAAGGCAAGTGTGCGCGTAAATTTTTCTACGCGTATGACTAAGACGGAAGTTGTCAGTAACTTCCTTTAAGGCTTCCGCGTCTGGCATAAAAAGCCTATAAAACGGAGGTCAATCTGAACATCAAACTGCCCTGCCCGCACGCAAGTTCCAATATGTCCTTGTTTGCATACTGTACAGTACTGTACTGTATGCTGTAGATTCTTCACTCTGCAACTAGAGGGAACAAGGTGCTGCTCATGACTATATGAGCCCGCTTTTTCTGCGAAGGGAAGAATTGTTAAAGCAGTTTAGGACAAAATTTCTTCCGATTATTCCCTTCAAAGTCACAACATTTTTGATTAGTCTATCCCTACAAGAAAGCTTTTCTAATACTCGGTGTTGTCAGAGAAAAAATTTCAATGTTTTGGTTTCGTGAACATGTGAGCTAAGAAAAGAAAAGGCAGCTCAAACAGAAATTTGTTGCTACCCTCGTGATTTAAGTAGAAATTGAGACATCTTTATAGCGACATTTCCAAAGGAACAAGAAGACCAATAAATTACTCAAATACGACATGATTCATTATATTTTAATTTTCGACGTTTCGTCTTATCTCAAGACATCCAGGAACTGATAAAACACATCGTAAGGCGAGCAATGCATCAATGAGCTGGAAACCTATGGTAGCGCACACAATGTTGATTCTCAGGTAGCGACAACCTATTGCAAAAGCGTGAGTGTTTCAAAGTCCTTCTGCTGATTTAAAGTAGGACGTTTGGTCACAATATGGATGGCTTCTTTGATCTTCAGAAGTTTGTCGGAATTTGCACGATCAATGATGCAAAATCATCACAGCCAGCGTCATGTCCCGCTTGAAGCATGTGATCCAAGATAGCCGAATCCGCTGTGGCTCGAACACGTTTCCCCGCTCGGAAAGAAGTGCTTGTGTGCTCGCCAATTCTCACGCCCAAGTGTCGGATCGTCTTTCCAACATACGTTGCATTACAGCAACGACAAGTGAACGAATAGACGACGTGGGAGGCGAGTAAACGGGGCAGGCGATCTTTGATGTTGAAACGATCACCAATTCTTTCGCACGTGGTGAAGATGAAGCGGAAATCGATCTGTGGATATGCTTGATGGAGAAGTCGGTACAAACGTCGGCGGATGATGAGACTGTGGTGGTCAATGAAGGGGATCTGATAAAGCGTGTTTCACGCGGGCTCGAGTTTCGATTCTTGGCTGCTGGAACCTGATACCGACTGGACAGGAAGCGTCGTAAAACGTTGTGCATGAGCCAGCGTGGATATCCATTCTTGGCCATGATATCCTTGATCTTGTTGAACTCGATATGCAGGAGGTTATAGTCGGCGCATAGCTGGTAAGCACGGTAGAAAAGAATCTCGTGATTTCACACTCTGTATGGCTGACTTGAAAAGTCCACCTAGCAAACGCCATCTCAGAATAGTATTCTCAGTGTTTGTTCAGTATTCAAACAATATGTCATACTCAAATGCAAAGACAACGCATTTTGGTTTTAGAACATCAACCCAAAATCAATACAACCAAATATCTGGCAAGATAAATTATTTATTTCTTCTGTCACTCTAAACTTCACCCGAAACGTATTCAGCCTTCAACCAATGAGGGGCCGTCGTATCAGAAACGCTTTATAAGGGACTGGCTCGGCTTGGTACTTGGATCTAGAACCATGAGGGTCAATATTTCTTATTTATTACAAGAAAACCTTCAAATTTACCTTGGCTGAATCTGAGGCTGATCTACAGCTATGTTGCATCGTGATAACATAGCGCGTTTATAATTCGTTCGATATTGGGGATCGAAGTTGAACTGAGCATTCGCCCCGCTCGAGTACATGAGTGCCACGAGACACAATGCAAGCACAAGGAAGGTCAACTGTCCACACACAGCCATTTTCTCGGGACCTCTGGTTAGAATGATGATCGTGAAGGCGTAGGCCTGTCCTTTTAAAGCAAACTCCCACACGCCCCCTCAAATCCTAATTACTAGCCTGCTGCAGAAGCGTTGGTTGATCATCTCGATCGTACATATCCGCCCCAGCATCTTTAGAAGAAAGACCCTTTTTATTCCTCTCATCTGTCGATGACACACGTTAACTTGTCTAAATAAGAATGCGAAGTAATGACGCATGAGAGCACGCTTGATTGGCTCTAATCATTTTGTTTGCCCGCTCAACGCTAGCAATTTTCACGCCGACTCCTGAGCCAGCCCATCTATTCCGCGCCATCGTTAGAATTTTGCTCCTGGCCTTTCCATTGACGAGAATAAGCCCACCGAGGAGTCTCTATTGTTCTTCCGCACAACACAAAATTTCTTAGATACAATAGCCAATACAAATACTGAGCGACAAATGATGTTTACACAATGTCCTATCAGCCCCCATGCGGCACGACAATTACAAGGGAAGGCAAAATTAGGACGTCTGGTACCAGCGTCAATCAGACCTGTTTATGAACACTTCGAGTGGGGTCCAAGCAACATTGTGCTTTTCTTCCGCCCGGGCATTCGCTTATTACGCTGAGGGGGTGTCAAGGCGGAAGTATTGTTATAAGTTGATTGCAAACTTTCAAATTTTTATACGGCTGGTACATCGGGTAACGAAAGGCCCGTCTGATCTGACTGGTTCGGCCTCAATTTTGATTTCCTTTTAGGCGAAACTAAAGTATATAACCAGAAAAGCTTGCCTAGATTGTGGCTCCGAAGAGACAAGGAGTACCTTTTGTTTCTCCGACAAAATCTGAACACCCTTGTTATGAAGTTCAATTTTACCCTCATTTTATCCGCAGAAATGCTAAAATGAGAACTTTTTATAATTGAGAATAGTAGAAATTCTAACATTTCTGTCAGCCAAGCTCTCTTGTGGCGAATGGTCAATTAATTTCCAAATGGGTTCCAGGAGGGAAAAATATTCAAAAGGTAAAACTGAGAGTATTTTCGGTTTGATGGCCTTTCTAGTTCAGCGAAGAAAGCTTGGCAATTTGGATCTAACTAGGGAAGACTGACAGGTGTGACACGCCCGACTAATGAGGTATTTGAGTAAAAGTAGATACTGCCCATGAATTGTGGTTGCTTAAGACATAGAACGCTTTTCGCAGACTGTCTGTTAACAAGGTTTTTCAAAGTTCGGAGAGGCAGTGTCAGAGCAAGGAATCAGAGCAGTGCACCCCGATAGCTAGGGCTGATCCAAACAAATAGGCCTGTGCATGGCCTTGGGGGAATATGATCTAAAAAGAATAAATCCCTGATTGTCTTATTTCAATTCGATTGTTTTGTACTCGTGAGCCGTAAAAGACGAAAGAGCAAGCCTTGCTGTTTGCGCCGGCAATACATGAGATTTTTATGATGTAGGAAATAATTGAACAAGAATTCTTGGAATGAAAGCACCGCTAAAATTTTAAAACTGCGAATCCAGG
Organism: Mesodorylaimus sp. YZB2_4; assembly: GCA_030248295.1. NCBI lineage: Eukaryota > Metazoa > Nematoda > Enoplea > Dorylaimida > Dorylaimidae > Mesodorylaimus > Mesodorylaimus sp. YZB2_4. Next base: position 216,467 of record JASANH010001213.1, on the reverse strand, counting down.
TGAGGCTTTTCCAATTTCTTCTATGATATCTCATGCAAACTGCTGGCGCACACATGAGGTTTACTCTTCTGTCTTGCGTGGCCTTCACATAACACACGTGCTGTACAGTGCAGGCAAAAAAAGGGATTTATTCCTTTGGGATATTTCATGCATTCATCATTCTCTTAAATTTGAGAAAGACAAACGGCCATGAAAGGGAATAAGTACTCAAACAAGAGCTAACTATTAAATTTTTCTTTCAGTTTGTTTCTTGTTATTTTCGAGGCGCAAAGTAAATGGGCAGGCCTGCATTTCCTGTCACGGCGTAGTTTTAGCAAGCCTTGCCATGGTCTTTTTTTATTTTTTGTGGCCCAAAGCTTGTTTTTGTCTCCTAGTTTGCCTTCCGTCTCTCCGCTCGGAGCACCTCGACAGTAACTACTGAGTGAGTCACCCAAGGCCTGGCGTGCAGTCAGCGAGGGTTTATGGTTCGCAAACCGGCCTCCGCCACCAGGGATCAAACCCGGGGCGAGCCCGCACTCGCTCCCAAGCAATACGAAGAGATGAGCACCGCCGCCGCCGCCCTTGCCATGATCTTCCTCACAGCCAAACTTCCTTGGCAAGTGTCTTGTCAAGATGCAAGTTCCAGGAGATTTTTTTTGACCTATCGTGGTCGGTCGAGGGTAGGGTCGATTTTTGGCCCTGTACCCGCGGGTTGGGGGGGGCTTGTTAATTGACCATATTTTGCCATCGACTAGGGTCAATCTGGGATGCATGCCGGGCAAGGGTGCGTGCTAGTCGCGACCCCGCGATGTCGGCGGTAACCCCGTGGGGGCACCATACACAGGCCTCTCCTCGTTCATCGGCCAGGGAGGGATGAAGTGTGAGTCGCCACCGCCAGGTGTACAAGGCGCAGAGACAACTTCACCAAGTTCTCAGACGGCCAGAGTTGAACTCGTGGTCGACCAGTTTCCAGCTCTGCCAAGCAAACTGTGACACACGCCTTTCACCACTACACCACCGAGGCTGCAAGTTCCAGGAGGTGATCTGCCTTGAAAAAAGCTCTATGCAAAAAAGGATTTGAAGGGGTCTTGTGATTTAATAGATCTGAAAAGTTCATCCTTCATTAATTTCGTCATATTTTAATTTATGGTGTCCCCCAAGGGATGGCCGTGATATTTAGTTGTCGAGTCGAGGCCGCAAACACTAAAGTTAGTCCTTGGGAACTCAGAAGGTTTATGCACAATAGATGAACATTCATGCTAACCTTTTCTTCGTCACAAAAACTTTTCCACTGCTGCTTTGCTTTGCTTTTTCCTGCGCATATTATGTTAGGGCTAGTAAAATTTTGACCGCCAAACAAGTGGTTAGACAGTAATCCCTTTCAGTATGCTGTGCACACAAAAACCGTGCCTGTTTCATAAAACATATCCACTTCGAATGGAAATCGCGATTCCTGAGATATTGTTCACCTTCATTGTTTTGGCACACAGCAAGTTCTTATGCGCACTCGAGAGAGAAGGGACACATACCACTCTAAGATTTTGCCGCCCGCGAGTCGAACACACGCCCATAACTGCGGTGTAACCCGCCAGACCGGTCAGGTGTCCATAATAAAAAAGGAGCATGATGGGATTTTCTGAGGTTCTTTGCCTTTTATTCTCTCAATTTTAACCTGGCTAGATCGTCCCGCTAATTGACCAATGGTTTAAATCCTCCAAGTCCAGGCTTGAGGAACCACTCTTGCGACCCGCCTTTGTTTTCAATATTTCTGTCTTTCAGATATGATCCAGAATTATGACGGAGAAGCGGCTTGAGACTGATCGTGAGCACAAAGCAGACATGTGGATCAACTGTAGTGAACAAGATGGGCTTTAGAAAAGGCAGTGTGAGCCTCGATAAAATCATTTACGCTATCATTGTTATTATACTGTTCCTATAAGCAGAGGTCGCACTATAACAACAGGGTTATCCATGATCGTTGCTGACGATGAACAACCAGCCTACAACTTGGGGCTTGTCTTATCATAGACAAATCCTTTCCTTCTATGACACGGCCTCGACATCTAGTATCTGTCATGTACATAGACGACTCTTTTACAGATGCATGCTTCCAGAACGCATAATCGATTCGCGACCCAGCTGGTTCTTTTCATTTAAGCCTAGCCCAGCCTTTCACTTGCCTGACCCAGTGGTTGCAATTGGTGTTCGTTATTCTGGTTTCCTGTTGCACAGAGTTTTATTTCCGTCATGCAATCTCGTGCCTCAACTGACTAGCGTGAAAAATATAGGCATTTATTGCCTTTCACTCTAATCCAGCCACAAACAGTGTTTTCTTCTGATGTTATCTCGTCTACAGCAATCACTTTTTCTAATACTAAGAAGATATTTCCCGAAGCAGCAGCGTGAGTCATATTCTAATGAAATCGATCCAGTCATTCATCCCACTCACAACCTATCCTCGTCACCCCGAGCTTTCCATATTGACGCTGAGTCACTGGACTCCCTTTACTCATTTCCATGTCGGGCAGGCATGTTTCTCAATGAGAGAAAACCAGCTTGGCCCAATGACGTCAGCGAGTCGATATGTTCAGGCCTTTTAAAGGCTCTCTCGAGCCCTCTAGTTCAAGATGTCTATATAAGGCCAGTGTTGCGGGGTCTCGACAGACAGAGCAGCGCGCCATTGTGTGAGATTGTTGAAAGTTCAGTTGATTAAGGACAAAGGAATAGAATATGTCGAACATTTTTGGGAGTCCAAAACGCTTTCGGGAAGACGATTGGTAAGTGCAAGAATTTTATGGGATATAAGCCAGAAAATATGAGACGGACTTTTACGACCGCTGATATTATATCTACTGCAGCAAAAATCCATTTGACGCAAGCCTTTGTTTGAATTTCAGGTGGTACAAACGTGATGGCAACCACAAACTAATCGATGACCTGCAATTTCGCGCAGATCGCCTACATGACGAGGAACCAGTTTTCAAAAACTCGTCATTCTCTTCCTCGTCTCATTCAAGTCAATCTTCGAGCACAAACTACTCCAGCACCTTTGCTAACGGAGCTCACAGAAGCAACGGCACAAAACACGAAGAAGCCAAAGAAGAGAAAGAATTTTTCGATGAAAAAGATCAGTTCGTTGTCAAAGTGGACGTATCCAAATTTCCAGCCGAAAAAGTTAAAGTGAAAGTATCGGACAACACATTATTGATCGATGCGGTGCACGAAGACAAAACGGACGAGCACAATTTCGTTACGCGGACCCTTAGCAGAAAATTCATACTCCCAAAAGACGTGGATATACCAGGCGTTGTCAGTCGATTAACCGAAGATGGCATCTTGACCATCTGCGCCCCAAAGAAAGGTTCAGGGAAAGGAGAGGAGCGAATCATTCCAGTAAAATTGGTCTGAAGATCTTCAACGCTCTCTGGTCACAACAGCACAGCCTGATGATTTACAACGAAGTACACTAATGAAATGATAATATCTCAAGTTGTTTGTCTAGTCAAAATTTGCTATGAGTGCTTTTGATAACCGCGGCTTTCGAGATACGTCAGCTTAGTAACCAAGAAACTGATTTTGTAGCTTCGATTGCCGGTGATACTGTTCAAGTCGAGAAGACCTGTTTCTGGCATATGGAATTGGCCCGCCGCCTAGGCTTTCGATTAGTATTATCGAGCAGCAAGGCAAAGTTTCTTCTAAGTGGCGCACAAAATGTGTTGCTCATATCTACGCAAAGCCATTCAAAAGATTGCGCGGTGATGTTGAGGCCGCAGAGCAGCTTACGCCATCTGGGCTCGAGCAGGACAAGGGTTTTTCATGGGCTCTAGAACCAATACTATCAGTGCGTGTTGGGCTATTCCGCTGGGTATCGTGCCACTTCTACGCAGAGCTGTTCACCTTATCGTTAGTTGAGTTGGTGCATTATAGCGATGCCTGGCGACCGTAAATAACAGGGCATGGTACGTTCTCTTTGTTCTGTTTCTTTCAATCCTGCGGTACAGGGCAGAGAGCGGATGCAGTCGACCTCAAAGCTCATGAAGCGCATGGTCTTGCTCCTAGATCTCGCTCACATTGCAGGAGCCAGCTGGCGATCTTACATATTACACGACTTATGATAGACTGGCTGGCTCAGCTTTGCTGGCCTTGAGGACTTTGATTAACGAGCTTGTTCGAGCAAAAAAGAGAAACCCAAAATACATGGAGAAGCTAATGAGCAGTGGCCTCGTAAATTGTGAGATTTTGTCGACAAGCACCCTAGAGACTCGTTGAACTTTGCACCAGCACGAAATTGGCTCAAAGGGTGGACTTCGAAGATATTCCAAGGTTTTATAGCTCTTAGATTGTGATTCTCTGCTGATCTGGCTCTCTCTCAACCAACTGATCATGATCAATAGCCACATATAATGTGACATGCGACTGATGACAAAACTATGCCGTGCCTGCTGCAGATTCATTTGTAAATGTGAGCGCTCGTAAAAAATACAGGTGTATTTTACATGCATCATACTAGTTATTACGGTGTATTACACAGGCGTGTGCCGTACTTTCTCAAGCAAGACCTCTGAGGCTTACTGAGTCCCCACTTCTCCTCCTGACTTGCAACCCGATTTAAAATCCCATCGCACAGTACATCCCCAGGGGTAAGCCGCTCTGTGAAACTAGATGGGTACGTACACACCTATGTACGTCCTAGACACAGCTTTACCAAATACAAGTGTCGTTATGAACGTGTACGCTGTTCGAAATCCCATGAGCCCCCTCACTTTTACCTCTACCCGTTATTGCATGGCAATATGTAAACATGCAATGAATTTTACATCTCACATTCACATATACACAGTATAGCCATGCCTTCATCGTCACTTCTGGTCGCATCTACATTGCAAGGTACGAGTAAGAGACAGAAAGTAATCGCAGCAGGTAACTTTGTGCTAATCGTTTAAAGATATTTTTATGCGCTGCTTCTTTCTTCAGGCAATCCATTATTTATGTATACTTTGGCTCTGGCTGCACATGCAGTATGTTCAGAGTTGAAAAAAAGCAAATCTAAGTATTTAAATTTGAGATCATAGTTTTCTTGTTAGTTTTGTTTAAACCTGATTTAGCTAGCCGCTACTTTTTGACTAGGATGCGTCACTCGGGATAAAGCCTCGCGCAATAAATAGAACAGCTGCTCACAAAGATAGAACAGCGTGCGGTTAGCAAAATAACACGACTAAGGCAGGTGAGTAAGTTCAGTCGCCTGGTCGGGCTAATCGCCGCCGACGATAGCCATTGCTTCAGAGTCTCTTTCTATTCCAAAGGCTGTGCGATATGTCCAAACGTGTGGTAGCTGTGTCCGTGGTATTTATGGTCCACTTGGCATATTTTGCGAGAGCTTTGGACGAGTTTGGTAACGGAAGAGATACCACGACTGCCGAAAGGCGACAGAATCAGACGACTTCTAGCACCTTGCTCAAAGTGGATCAACTTGAGCAACATACCCTTCCTATCGTTTTTACTGTTATGACATTCAACACGTGGCATGCGGGCTCGAACGTGATTAACGGATTGCAGAAAGTTGTCAAGCACATTGCTGCCGTTAACCCTCACATTGTGGCTCTGCAAGAAACCTGGGCCAATCTCGCTGACGAGATATGCTATCGTCTAAATACAATGCCCCATATTAGCGACCACGCCATGTTCTGGCGCAGGTGTCAGTTTGGCGAATTTGGTCAGACTAGTATCATTACTCGATTTGCAATTATTGAAAACTATATGCCCACTTATAAATTAAGGAATGTGGGTTGCAAAGTTCAAGTGGGCCAAACTCGACCAGCTTTTGTGGATATCTGGAATGTACATTTGCAAGCGCAAGATTACAGTCCTTATGCAGCTTGCAGTGCAAATTTTCCAGTTGAATTTGCAAATCACATCTTATTACAAAAAGAAAATAAACCAAATGGCCGCTTGAACGAGATTTTGAACTTGTTCCAAGAGGAGCCATTCGCTACAACCGTAGCATCGATGTCCGCAGTTATCCTGGCTGGTGATTTCAATGTTCCATCACATTTGGATTGGGTGGAGGGGACGAGAGGTCATCATTGCAATGTCACATTCCAATGGCCCATCTCACAGTTTTTGGCTGCCTACGGCTTCCATGACAGCTATCGCTTTGCCAATCCCAATCCAGCGAGCATGCCAGGAAACACGTGGTCGCCAGTCTTCAAGCGGCACGTGGGAGGCGTGGATAATTATGTGGCTGGCCGATGGGAACCCCAGGATCGCATAGATTTCATATATTATAAAGGATACAATCTTAGACCAGTTTCTTCAAGGGTTTACGAAGGGTTTGTGCCTGTTGGGTTATGGCCCAATTATAGTAATAATGACTGGCCGAGTGATCACTCAGCTGTCATAACGGACTTCGCCCTAATAAACATGTAGGCTGCACGCTAATCTACTGTATTATAATAAGCGATATCACCAGTATATTCGCACCCCGGGGTTACTTGATAGCTTTTAAAAATATCGGACGGGCTAGAGTGCGTGCACACGAGAATTGAATGCTCGCATCTAAGGTTTTAGATTTCGTAGCAAGCGACTGCCACGTTAACTTTGAATAAAAAGAGGCCCATGATGAGAATTTGCGTCCAGAAATAGCCCGCTCAAGGTTTTGTATATCGATATACCTGAGCCGTAAAAGCCAAAGTCGCAGAGCGAAGTGTCTGACCATAGTGCTGCAATATCTTTTATAACACCCACTTCTCTCCGTAAAATGTTTGTGTATGATCCGTAGTACCTGGAATTAATTGAAGTACCGTACCTACACAGAAGATGAAAGTGAGGTAAGTTAGAAAGTTAGCAGCGTGGAACAGACAAGCTGGCTACATTAATTGGTCTCGCCCACGTAGGTGAAAACTATCCTCAAAATTCACACAAACCACCCAAATCGGTAAATCATAGTTCTTGTCGCTCTAAATAAGCACAGTACTACGTAGATCGTACTTATTCAGATCGACGGTGATTGCTGCTACAGTCTTGTACATCCGTTTCGACGCCAAAGGTAGTTATGCTGGTCCAGCAGAAGTGCAGGATTATGTCGCGAAAAACAGCAAAGCCTATAATTAGCACTGTTTTTGGGCAGCTTCTGCTGCAGTTTCTTTTCACAAGATTACTTAAAAGTTTTGGCTTGCGTAAATGCTCATTCAAGTTTATTTTTCAAAAAGTTTTCGAGGGCGTCCTGCGACACCACGTGAACTACCCATCTTATAAACATTAACAATATGTCATTGCTTTGGCCATGATGGAGACGACAGAAGAAACTGCTCATTGAAGAAATTCCATGCACTGCAAGGCTGTCCGCGCTGTACAAATTTTTTGGTAGAGCTTACCGATATTGTATATGAATGCCAAACTGTGTTGCAAATTTAAATTTCATGGCTAGTGAGTTGTGATACTCATATAAACTGATACTGTACATATGTATTTTCCTATTATATTATGTTTTTGGGGCTACAACGTCCTGTAAAGCACTACTCTATAGCTACTGCTGTAAATGGATGGAGTCTAGTTACATTTTTATAACCACGCCACTAGGCAAAAAAAACCTGGCACACATTGAAAAACTACCGCCAATGTTTTTCTTCGCCTGTCAGAAGTTCCATTGTCTTGAGTAAGATCCAAGTCTTATATCAGCGAATGCACAACTGATTTCTTCACGAGCAAGCGTTTGCCTAAACACGTTTTCTACAAAAACTTAAACGAGTTATTGCGCGCAGTGTCAGGCATACACAATTTTTCTTATTTTTCTTTTGCTGGTGCTTGGCTCGCACCACAGGTCTGCCAAATGTGATGGAGGAATTGTAAGGGTAGCTTCAAAAGAATTAAGAAAGTCGAATAGAGCCGTCTTATAGCAACGGACAGCGCCCAGCCTCAAATTTTTTGCTTCTGCTGTGTCTAATCTTAGCCAATTATAGCTAATTATTGGATACATAAGTGCCTACTAGCACACATACACGCCATCTTTTTTCTTAGCGTGTTACAAGTACTGCATGAAAGCTTGCAACAAAACTTTTTCAAATAAGTTCCGATTCATTTTTTAATGTCTCCTGTCCGCATCATGGTGTTTGGCGGATAGAGTGTCATTTGTGATTCTCGTAATATGATGAGTGCTGAGATAATCTCTTACAACTACATTTTTTGCGAATGCATCAAAGTTGGTGACCAGTTTTTAGCAGATTATCAAGAGCGGTTTAGTCACGTCAAATTTTGTCGGCTTCGCTTTTTTGTTCCTGATGACGCAAAGCACCTTTTTTCTAAACGTATCACAGCTGGGCGGCTGGATCTCTGTTCATTCTCTAATGTCCGGGAATAGAATGTCTTCTAAGATGATGCCGCTTTCTTACAGTATGTGCTAGGATGCACAGTATGAACCTTTTATAACTGAACCTTGGTGAACAAACAGCGTATATTCACTGGATGAATGACTCTAGCCGGATAACTAGTCCGTTGCTGCATATCCCTTCGCCATGTCGTTCAACGGGTGCAGATTTCTTCTGTGCGGCTTCATAATCTGTGCATTAGCCGAATGTGCTTCCTCTTTCGCGTTCGTCAATTATTGTAAGTGAGTCATCGAATTAAGTCCTCTTTTTGGTGCATGTTTCAGTAGACAAGGTTATTCGGATACACAGTTTTTTGCTTCGATTGTGTTGCTGGCTCCCTGTGAGGTCTGATAGATAGGCAGAAATTACATTGTGGGAAGGTTTAGACTTGCAAGGCAATTTTAGACGAAGCCCCCTGTCTGGTCAATGGGTTCAGTATGCGAAAAAATCAAGTTTGGTATACAGGAAACAAGAAGTGGCAATGTGTTCGAGATGGTTATTCACTGAAAAGTAAAATTGTTGGATGTCGTATCCCAAATCAAAAAACCGATTTGCATCTATACGGGACACGAAAAATTAGTGAGGGTCGATTCCAAACCTGCACTGAAAAGGGTCAATTGCTAACTATACGAGGTAAGAGTACAAATGGATTCAAAATGTGACTTTATTTGATCAAAAAAGTGAACTTCTTCAGCTACAACGTGTCGTGATTCAACTGGCCGCAATCGCCAATTGGGCGAAGTGTGGGATGGATCTTTGAATAAACGCGTCAAGCAACGATTCATTTGCAAGGCTCTGCCGAATCAAGATGTCCCTGTAGTCGTAAGCACTGGTACGTTTTGGCACTCTCATCCCATACGGCGGAAACAAATACAAATGAGTTTAGGATGCGTTCTCAAAACCTTGTCTTCGTTGTTCGTCCCGCACGGCCAAGCTGTTCGGGTCGGAAAACGGTACTATTTTTGTGGTGGACAAGCACAAGCCTCGGATCCCACTGATTGGTTCAATATCGAAATACCACGTGAGAAAGGGTTTTTTTACAAAATTTATTCACAGCAAAACGAATTATTTTCAGCATCTTTCGCCTACTGCTCTCTGAATGGTCAAAGAATCGATCTACTGTCGACTGTGGACGTGGACGGCGTGAGACAGCTATGCCAATACAGTGAGCAGTCGAAAACGACCTTGGTGCCAATTGGTAAGCCAAACCAAACTCTTGTCCCTTTCCTGCTCTATTTGATGTCACTTTTAGGATGTGCCTACAACAAGGTACCATATTACGCAGGTCAAATAAGGGTGGATTCGAAAGGAATTCGCTATCGTTGCATAAGACAGAACAAGCAAACTTATATTTGGGTTACTCTTTCAGCTGGTAAATCGCAGACGTGTCATTTCTCTTAACGGTCCTTTTACTAAAAATCATTATAGAGACGCAATTGCAAACTCCCCGCCCCAAACCCCCGCCACCGAATCTTTCCGCAAAATACGATGGTAAGTTGATTTGGGAAGAACTATGTTTTTTGCTTTACTGTAGAACTCTTTAGCATGTGTGGACTACGACAACGCTTGTCAGCTAATGGCTTCGTTTTGCAATATCAAGATGCCGAAGCCTAGCCCCTGCTGCGTGAGTGGATCGACCCCTCAATTCGCGCAAAGATCAAGATACGGACGTGAGTATTCTGTTTTCTTTCTGCTTGTTTGATCTTCGTGCCAGGTACCCCTGAGCAAAATTTCAAGAAAATTGGTATTAATTTTATGCCATATTCACCAATAAATATGCAGAAAGCAAGAAGCGCAGAAGCCACTTTGATTAGGGTGTCTGGCGGGCAAGCTTGTTTTCGGCGTAGACCAAGCTAAAACAAAAAGGAACTCGAAAATCAAAAACACCAATGTTTTTCGCCGTGCCCTCTTCTTTTGTTCGATGCAACAAAAGATGCGACGGAAAACATGTTGTGCTCATTACTATGTTTTTCGAAAACATCACAATCACCGTTCTTCAGTCGGACTATCACTCGAATAGGCACCCAGGCTATTGATAGATTTCTTAGGAACGATGCGCCTTGCTACATTGCACTCACCTTTTAGGATCCGTGACCTCGATTTCGTTGGATGCCCAAGTAGACACTGCTCTCAAACGATTCAACCAGTCGTGGGCAGCAAATCCGCTGTCTCAAAACGTATCGCAAGCACAATGCAAATGTCCTGAAACCAAATGCTGTTCAAAATGCACCAAGTGCAGTGACCATTTTACATTGCAGTACTTTATCACAGTGGTAAATGTCCTGTGCCCAAAGACGTGCAAAGTATGCACGTAGCCACGTGCCACGTGCTAGAGGTGCGCAAATATAAATTGATAAGTTTTATCCCCTGATCCTTTTACTCCTTCAGGCCTGCCGTTAGCCACAATCAGTCAGGGACGATTGCAAGTGCAGTATTACATAAAATTTGAGATTTAATTACTTGGTGGTCTTGAATACCATCCAAAAGTGGAGTAGCCTCATCTTTCTGAGTACGAATGTATAGAATTTAATGATCAAAACTGACACCCCACTCACTAGTCGTCATACATTTGGACATTATAGCCTGAAGGGAAGGGGCTCTGACAAGGGAATCTGTACTTGCTTAGAAAAGGCTTATGTAAGCTTGACACTTCATCAACGTGCCCAAACTAAACAAAGTCATGTTTGGTCAGAGTTGGTGGCTGGATATCTCGCCAGCCCACTGTCAAGCTCCGCAAAGAGTTTACGTTGCTCAAATCAATTTCCTGTGGCCAAATCATAATTACAAAAGACAGGCACGTCACACAAAACCATAACAGTGGCCACGTCAGGTCCAGCTGGCAGAGACACCAGCCTTCTCACATCTTCATCTAGTTGTTATCCAGAATCTGGTAGGCGTTGATCAAGTCTTCCCGCACCGAACGGGTGTTTCTTGGGTGGGCGACCAAAGGTGGCTTCGCCTGGCCTTCACTCCCGTCCTCGTGTTCTCTTTTAGCTTGGAATAAAGTAAATAATGAAGATGCCCGAACGGATGGATCGGCATTGGTCCTAAAAGGAACAAACCACCATAATGGTGAGCTATGTTTGTTCATCCTTCATGGCTCAACAAAGTCACTAGAGAGACAGGTGCCAAGACGTTTAGCCGTGGTCAAAGCTCACCAGTCGTCATCCTTATTCATTGCTCGCAGGGCCGACATCCACGGATTATCGGTGGCCGTGTTCAGCGTGCACATCACAGCCAGCAGAGTAGCGGTGAATAGAACAACGTCAGATTTCATGGTTCGCCTCTTCTACAAGTAGAAGGTCACTGAGCAGCAGCTCTAAGGGGGTGCAGTCGATAGAATGAGACCCGCTTCCTGTCCATCGTGACATCGAGGACCAGTGTCTTGAACAACATTTTTTGCTCCGCTAAGCACAATAGGTTCATTTTAATGAAGACGAAGGAGATAGCTCTATTAGCCGCCTTAGAGAGGCAGACAATGGAGTCAAATCAATGAACAGCATGTGCCACAAGGTGCTCTTTTTCCGTGGCGAGGATCGGGTCAGAAACGATGTATTAGCTTTCTTCTGATCACATCATTCGTAGGCGTTGTGCTTCACTGAACAATCAGGACCATTGTCTGTACAACACGACCTAACCTCTGCGCCACGCAAACCTAAACTTAGATCAGACGTTTTAAAATTGAAAAGACAAGCCTTCATCAAGAGGGTCTGTTTCCTACATTTGACATCTTGTCTTTGAATAGTTATTCAATCTTATCACGCACACGCACATTTAATGGTAGTCAATGCACAGCACCTAGTGAAATAAAATAATTACTGGGTTGTCAAATATGCGTACATATTTTTTCATGTTCTAAAAAAGTCCCTCTCCATATCTTATCTCAAGGGTGACGGGGGTCTTAATTTTCGAGCTACCAGCTCTGGTAAAGCGCAAATTGAGATTTGTAATTGACCGATATAAGCTTCCACATTGGCGCAGCGTTTTTCAGTGTCCAATATCTTCTGCTCCATTTCTTCTTGCCGCGCCCTCATTTCGGATACAATTTCATACATCATGCTTGTTGTCTGAGTAAGAAACATGACTTTAAAAAACAGACTGATAAGAGCGACATGATGATTACCTTGGCCATGTCAGCCACGGTGATGAAGTTTTCATCCAATTTCCGTCGCCCACGCTTCGTTTTTCGCAGCCTGCAAAGTTCATGCTCTTCAACGGGGAGCTAAGCAGGGGGTTACATTTGTCAGTGCCAGTGCTTGGTCTGCACTACATACACCGAGGAGGAGAGGCTTTGCACCATACCGAAAACCACAAGGCGCCAGAAGTTTTTGCCTATAGCCGGCCAGCTGTCAGACCTTCTTGGCAAGGCTGTGAGGGGACCAGCACACACAGCAGCGTCCCTCTGTGTGCCCCCACCTTGAGCACCTCCGCGCGGAGGCATCCTGAACTGGACATCGACTTCCTTGGACGATGGCGGGTGGGATTTGAACCCTCAAGGTCAAGGCAGCTCAAGCATCTCACATGGCAACTCTGTGAACGGTGCTGGTAGTATTTGACTTGGCATTTCACTGACTACATGAATGTTGAATGAAACTAGTCATACAGATTGGAGGTGTAGACCATGCACTGGCACTGAAAAATGTAAAACCCCCTGCTTAGTTCCCCGTTGTAGAGCATGACCGATTCCATGCTATGACAAGTTTTATTCAACATTCTTGTGCACTGTCATGTGGCACCGACTGTGTGGTCAGAGATCGTTAGCGGGCTGAGTTTCAGAGTCAGAGCACTTTAAACTTCTGTTGCCTCACGCCCACTTGCGCCGGCCAGCAACAACCTAAGAAGCCAGGCTGCGTGGGAAACAGCTCACACAGCCGCGTCCATCTGCGCACCTCCACGCGAGGGCATCCTGGATTGGACACCGACTTCCTCGGACGATGGCGAGCAGACCCTGTCGTTGTTGGACAGCCGAGACTGTCTCCTTGTTTGGCTTCCGTCTCTTCACTCAGAGCACCTCGGCGGTACTGGGCGAGTCACCCACGGCCTGGCGTGCAAGGTCGGCGAGGGTTTATGATTCGCAAACCAACCTCCGTCACCGAGGATCGAACCCAGGAAAACTCCAGCCGCCAGCTCCTAAGCAATACGGAGAGACGAATGCCAAACCTCCTCACCACCGAGACAGCCAGGGCGTCAAGATGGTATGGGCCAGGCAAATTTTCCACCTTAGTGATGTGATGTTGTCATCGTTGCCTCTTTATGAGTTACTACTGCTTGTCTACGGCATTTCTGATGGGATCAGTTGGGATGGTACCTTGCACACTAAACGGATATGAACACTAATCACCAGACATTTATGGATTGATCAAGGACTCTGGGGTGCAGTACAGTGTCGAAGTGCAGATCCTGTGGATTTTTCTCCTTACTCGTAGATTGCCAAAAGAAATTTTCTTTGATGTAGTCGTATTTTAGACGCGTCCACTTTTTCGACTAGTTTCCGATTTTTATATATGAGCCAGGTCTCGCGAAGAACGTTGGCAGCGGCGTTTTTCATCTGAAAATGGATAGTTCTACAAATATGTGCGAGCAAATATAGCCTAACCGGGTGTACCCGTTTAGTGATTAGAGAATCCATCATAAAATTGTGCACATGCTTTTCGGCTCGTGAGAACTCCAATTTCTTGGCAACCACAGCTACGACCAACGATGACGTACCAGCACCCTGAAACCATATGACACGCTACTCGTTTTTTATGCACAGGGAATGCAAATATTGAATTTGAGAGTTCTAGGAAGGTCATCTTACGAGGAGGACTATGCATAAAAGACGTGTCCGAGAAGCCCCATTAGGTAGGACGGAAAATCATCCAGCCCATGTCAACAAACCCACGCACCCCACAAGCAAACACAACAACATACTGTAGAGACAAGAAAGGCCTAAAAGCCGGATGTGGATTTTGCTGACCCAGTGGCACACGGCAGGAAAAAGTTTGCTACCACTATATGTTAGTCAGAAGACTTTGTGACAGCTCGAAACTTGTCCACAAAACACACTTACGACGATGCCGCATACGATTGACACGGTCCTACCGCAGTATGTGCTCGGCACGATATCTCCGTATCCGATAGTCAATGATGTGACTGCCACGAGCCAGATTGAGTTTAGGTAATTCTAAAATGAATTCTGATTAGCTTCTGACTGGTGTGTCACATCGGCATCTACAAGTATACCTGATATCTTGGTGAATCATAGTCCACAACTGACTGGTGCCTCCTCAGCTCGTGCTCGAATCCGTTCAGTGAGTGGGAATAAGGGGGCATGCCGTACCTAAGCGCGGAATGTTGTTACAGGGTGATATGGAGTGCATAGAATTAGCATTACCTTTCACATACGAGCATGATCCAAGCCGCAGTAAGCCAAAACGAGCCAGTGAAAGCCAAGAGGACTGTGACTGGTGATACGGTCATCATCATCTTCAAGACCAGTCTGGCTGTGATGTTGACTCGATTCAATGCACTGATGCTCCTGCTAGGCCCATCAGTGAATAACTTGCTGTGCAAGAGCATTAGTCGACAGATCAAGTACAACCGAAGGAACATGGGGATGGAGAGGATAATATCGACCGGTACGCGTCCTGATGGTTGGGTGGAAGGAATGGTAGAGCCGTCCAACGAAGCCAAATTGGAAGAATTAGTGAGGCCGTAATTGCAGGTGAAGTAGAAGTTACCAGGAAACGGACAAATCATACAGATGAGAACTTCCATGGTCATTGTGCAAGCCCTTTTCGACCGGATGGCGATCCGCCAATCGTCACAACCGTGGTCTAGCATGAATAACTGAAACGAAGACATGAGTTCACTCTGATCTATCTTCCTAATCATGTAATCAATTGTTCCCATGGAGCGACAGACCATTCTGGAGCTCATTAGAATTGGTTTTTCCAGTAGCGCATTGAGACTCTAGCGTATTGTGGGGCCCATCTGGTGCTGACGAGTTCAGGTAGCCTCTGGAATCAGGGACCCCTAGTCGTAGCCACATCACCAGAGGCTCACAGAAGTCGTTACCCTTATATCCGTCACGTGATAAGCAATGATCAGTGCCACCAAGATGACAGTCGATAGTACAATCAGTGTCTTCAACCCATATGAGTACATGGAGTCCTGGAATGGTTACATATAAGATATGACCTAATTAAAATTAAGAATCCCTCACTTTTGTATACACTCCAGTTGCAGTGAATTCCGTCTCCAAAATCATTAAAATTATTCCAGCAATAGCAAAGCCGAACGAGTAATCGCAAGCCTTGCCTCGTTGAGTGAACAATGCGCGATGGTATTCTAATCTGCATGATTTGGAATTGTCATTTTCTTCATTCTGCGTATTCTCGTTTTCTTCTCGCTTCTTCTCGCTCATTGGTTGCTTGAGTATGTGGAAGCGTGGTGTATTTTGATCCCCATCGATGGAAAAGTTCTTTACGGACTGTGCCCTGCCTCCAGATGGTAATGTATCTCCAGTTTCGTCGACCGAAGTTTGGCACCCCACCGCGGCATCCAGAGCGTCCCTTTGATGGTTGTGCCCAAAAAGGGTTGTTAAGGTTGTTGTGCTAAAACTGTTTTTGCTCGTTGTCGCGCCCGAATCTTTTTTAATTTTTTCCTTTTCTTTGCTGCCTTGCTTGCTTTTCATAAAATTCATTCTCAGCATGGAACCCTTTTCCATTGGAGCTGAGAGGACTCCCTAAAAACAGGTCGTTTTTACATTTCAGAGTGCATAATCCTGTTCATTTTGCATGATCCTACTTTAATTGCAAATATCGTAGTGGTATTCCTCGGATATAACCCACCCACAAAAAATGCATGGGTATTAACGTAAATTGCAGAAAATTAATCCTTGGTCAACTTTTCAAACGGTAGGCACCTTTCTCGTCGAAGTCAAGGAGGGGAGTAGGAGACGAATATCAGCCCCCCCAATCCACACTTGTTATGCCAGGGATATGTACGGATGTACCCTACACAGTGTTTCCATCACTGGCACTTGTGGTAGCCTAAGGATACATTGGAACATGTGCTGTCCTACTGTATTCTGACGCGTCACTATTCAATCTTGCAAGAAGTAAAATAGCTGGACGAGGTAACGAGCAATTGAACAGGGCTAAGCGAGGCTGAGTCGTTAAGTGTATGATGGATGGATTGTACTGCTTAATTAGGCCACAAATAGAAAAACTCGAGGGGATAAATATTATTTTTATGGAAAATGTCACCGAGAATCTATTTTTATTGGACCATTTGTTAGTGCTTTTCAAATGTCTGCCGTGCGCATGGACAGGTAGCAAGCATTATAAAATGCACGCTTCCCCAGTGAGTACGCTGGGTGCTGATGAATGGGAGAGGCCGAGCTCTCGTGGCTATCAGAGCTCGTCTATCATTAGCTGATAATCGCAAGTAAAGGCCATTACTTACTCGAAACTGACCCAATGCCCCGCTGGTCCTCATGTAGCCAGCGCTAATTTGGGCGATCTCGAAGGACTGACCATGGTGTTTGGAGGCGGCCATGGCACCAGTCGGACCAGGTAACCTCGCCTGCGATAGTAAATGGCCACCTGATGTGGAGGCCGCTGGGCCAGTCAGAAGGTGCTGAGCATCTTCTACCACTCCAGACGGACACAATCTATGCATGACATTGTCCGACGATCTGGATATGGGCTTTTCAGGAGTCAAACTCTGCGGGTGGTTAGGCCAAGGAGCGTTATCCACGTCGAAACTCATATGAAGAGAGGGCGGTGAAAGGACGAGTCGCTGAAGACGTTTTGGCGCAGCCCCGCCATTATGAACTGACAGAGTGGAAATTCTGTTAAGAGAAGGTTCCGAATTGCCAGCGCTGGCATCGGTCGTGTTTTCATCGATCATTCGAAAATTGGACGGGGCTCCAGTTTCGTGAGAACGGGCTGACGATTTCAACATGCTTGTTTCGAGACTGGAGTTGTCTTCGGTTTCGACATTATAATTGAATGAGCCGGTGCAAGAAGATGGAGCTGGACTGTCATCAAAGTAATAATCTTCCTCCGCCACCGAAGCCACGCGGCTGTAATGGAATGATTTATATTTCTGGCTACTCAGAGGCGGGCCTCGGACAGCGGTCATGGCTGAGGACCTGCCTTGAACTTGACCTCCGCCTGCATTGCTGGAAGTCGATGCGGTGGCGGATGGTTGCTTGGCTGTTTCGCTGGCACTGTTACTATTGTTCGTTGCCGTGAAAGGAGATCGTTCGACGGAATACATTTTTGAAGGGCAGCAAATTGCTGTCGTCACGTGTCGGACAAAAGGAAAATAGCTGGATCGAGTTCTGGTCTGTCGGAAATGGTTAGGAGCCTGGGAAGAAGAAACGTGTCCAGTTTTTAGCGTTCTTATTTCGCGCGATTGTTTGAGGGCGGCTGAGGAAAAGAAAGAAAGACAATTGGAAGCCGAACTCGCAATTATTCATGATTACCACTCAACGCGACTCCGTTCATTCGCTCGATAGGCCGCACGCTCCCCAAACACTGCCCCCGTTTCCGTCCATAAACGTCAAGCTGCTAAAAAATACTTTTCCCTCATACGGGCTTTTAATCAAGTATCTACAGCTCGGCGTCATTAGGGCAAATACGGGGACCACCTGCCCGGCCGCGCCCGCCCAGGGACAACCGCCTCGAGTCACTGGTGAAGTCCATCGATTAACTTGTCACTCGGATTAATCTGGTATGCAAAAACGCATTTTCCAGTTTGAAATGAACTGGTGTCCAAACGCGCGCTCACTTGCGAAATATCATCGGCCAACCATGCGAGACTGAAATATCTCGAGCAAGTGCGGACCAAACTCACGTAATATTATTCTCGAATAAGTCCTCATGTTTCTGACACTTTCTTCTGTGTATCCGCTCGATCTGTTGGCCTCCTTGCATTAAAAAAAAAAGAAAAGGAAAGAGAACTGGTTTCAAAAAAACCAATCGATCTCCAGCTCGCTCCGATTCGACTACGGTTGCTAAGAAAAATAGAAAGCTCACTTTCTCGCTTCAGCGAGTCCTAGTGACGAAATAGGTTGGAAAGGTGACGCCCGAATGGGCCCTCTCTTATATCACCTCTCGAGCTTACGCTATAATGCCGTCATTGCCACGAGACCGTTCGTTGCCACGCGATTTCATGCGAACGTGAACACAGTTCCTCTAATCGTAAGCCCTGCAAAACAGAATGCTGACAGCTCTCCCTAATAGCCCTTAGTCAATAACATTTTCTTAGAGTCCGAGAAGCCCTTGAACACCTTGCGACGTATATTGCGTGCTTGTATTCGCAGTGTGAGAGAAAGGAAACAAGGCGAAGATGGAAGAATCAGTGTGCATATATCTGGATGCTCCAAAAGGAAGGATACATTGTACGGTAATTGCTGATGACGTATATTGCTAATACAGGCGGTGTTCCATGACATTTCTATCGACGCGACAGAATATGGATGCGTGCATCCGAAGGTACCGCTACCACATGCTGTAAGACAGGTTAATTTCCCGGCAAGAAAGTTTCGTGGTTTTCCAATTTTGGCTATGTTCTGTACTTTATCGAACCTTCCTTTTGTGCTGCTCACGAGGGCTCACAACGTGATCTTTGCCAGCAAGCAGCGCTCCTTTTAGTTGCTATGTCGGACTTTGCTTTTTCTTTCTTGTACTGTACCTACAGGATACGAACGAGTAGCTTGCTTACACGCATTTGATTCGTCATTTATGTACAGTAATTCCATTCCTTTGTACTCCTCACATCTTTACAGTACGCGGTCTTTTACGAGCGTAGCAACAAAAGCTTTTCTAGGCTCTCTCAGAATGGGATTACTGAGGCACTTGGAGACACTTATACGACGTACTGTACCGTACTTATCGCTAAGAAAATTCAGTGATCCATGCATTAGCAGCAATTTCGGACCACCCGTAGAATATCTGCAAGGTGGGTAGAAGCTCGAGGGTAGACTTTTGCTCTCTCGATCTTCAAAGTTCCAGCTTTCCCCACAGCTATTGCCCCATTTCTTCATGGATGTTTGCTTTTGCAAATCGACACTTTTATGGGTTGTGCCATATTGACCACATCGTCTCCCATATAGAATAGAAAAAAGTATCAGGCAAGAAGAGTCTGCATTGCCAGATTCCACACGAGGCAGCTCACTTGATGGCACATCATTTTCGAGCCCTGTTTCATGAAATATTATCGTACCAAGTACTTTACTGTAAACATATGCTGTCAACAAAATCTTCTATAAAATGGATGGACATATGGATGTAACGTTTCGGCAATCGCCTTTGACTTCACATATAAGTTGCCTGCATAGCAAAAAACGAAGTTTCAGGATTCTCCATCCCATTGGCCTGTGATCCCGGGGGACTTCCGACTCTACACCACGGCTGGCATTGAGGTTGCACGAGTGCGGCATTAGCACAATCATGATTTCGCCGATTTTATTCCACAAAAATATCTCAGTAAGACAGGTCTCAATCCCGTCCTAGTGCCCAAGAAAGAGACAAATCATTCATGAATGTTGAGTCCTCCAAGTCAATATTTAGCTCTGACGCTGATTGGAGCCACTGGCGTCTGCGTTACTGATTTATGCACGATTCCTATCAGGGCCAGACGGAACTCAGTGGACATCAGGAGCAGACTGAAGAAGTCAGACACTGTGCTGATAGCCTTGAACGAGCCGATATAAAAGGACGCGCGAGGCAAGTACTTGCCATTGGACAAATTCGAAAAGACCAAGGAGACCAGGTCAGTGAAACAACCGAACAATATGTTCATGGCTATCATGGTTCGAATGACTGGCACCAAGGCCAGTTGGGTGTGCAACAAGGAACTGTGAGCGGCATCCCCTATTTTCTGTTTTCTACGATATATGACCAAGGCAGCGATGCCATAAATGACAACCAGTGCAAAATTGAAAGCCAGACCGAGAATTTTGTAGCAAGATGCGTAAGTTGGGCGAAAAGCGGACACGAAGGTGGCGCAAGTAAGGACAGCGGTGATTGGGGATGGCAACGTCGCGCTGGCAATGACGATATTGACGACAGCAACAGTAATTGATGCGATGATACCACAAGCTGCAATTCGACGACCATAGAACTGATATCTAGAAGAAAACAGCACCTACTGTAGATTACTAATCTATCATCACACACTATGTTCGGAGGGGAATGGGAATTGCCCGTTTGCATTCGATGCACATTACAGTACGTCACCTATTCGTACTTGGTGACTTTTACGAATCTTGGGATTTTTTAACATTTTTGGGCTAGATCCTGTGCCGCCCGAGTTTGTCGATAGTGGTTCGACCCATTTTTGCTTATCCGCGCTCAGGAATATTGATGTGACATGAAGGAGACCGCGAGGGACTCGGGTCTGGGGCCTAGCAGCGGTGAAGGCGTCTGCCTCACGCTGGGCATTTACAGGGTGTGGGGTTCGACTCCCGCCTGGGTAAAAAATGATTGTCAAATATGTGTTCCTCAACCCAAGAGTGCGCTGTATGGGGCTTGGCTATGGATAAAGTATGACGACATGACAACTCGCATGCAATTATTTAATCTGATATACCCCCAGTCCAGCACCACTGTCCCAGAATTATAGTGGGACCATGAAGAGGGCGTACCAGTTTGGGGAACTGTCCCCTCCAGGCTCACCAGTTTGGGGAACTGTCCCCTCCAGGCTCACCAGTTTGGGGAACTGTCCCCAAACCGGAGAGCTTGGAGGTTATCTGTAGTACTTATTTGGTGTGCCGCCATTACGGTTTGAGTGAGTCCTGCGAAGAAGTTTAGGTCGCACAGGTTTTTAGGACACTTATCGCTGGGCATGCAACAGCCAAGCTCTGAAAGCAGAATTATGGCTAGAGAGCTTCTGACTTACCGGAAAGGCGTTGTGATGCCCACCAGTCGGTCGATACTGATCATACACGAAATCAATGACACACATCCACTGACCAGTTTGGCCATTGACATCAAAGCGCACGATATCCTCGTATATCGATTTCCCAGGCCACCAGCATAGAAACCGATTCTCTGCACGCCTTCCGTCAAGAACCCGAATCCGACCACCCAATTGAAGACAGCCTCGGTTGCTATCAGGGCGAAACAAGGAGATCGTAGGCTCGGTCTTTGGTGGATCGCGCACAGGGTCAAGGCATTTACAATGATGGCTGTGGCGCCGAAGCTGAAGGTGAAAACACCAGACATCAGTAATTCGCTGCTGATCGGCGATGCCGGTGAACTGTTGTTTGTTGCCATTTGAAGGACGATTGTTCGACGTTGGGCCACTTATCTACATATAGCCCGAGCCTAGGTTATCGTCGCGTGGTTCATAGCAACTAAAGAATCATTTTACTGAAACTGATATCAGAGGGGCAGTTCCTTTGAATTCTGTTTTTCAGTGCACCATAAAACCTTGAGTGGTCAGCTGCGACGGCGCCTATAATACATCTGTATGAGCCGGAAGAAAGACACTAGCAGGTGCCTTTGATAAGCGTGTCGGAGGGCGAGACCCAGCTAGGAGAATGTATAAACAATAGTGGCTATTTATTGAACTAAGGGAACAGCCCCCACAAAGGTTTCTTGTAAGCCCTGTCGCTTCCGAGAGGTACCGGCCGAGAGGGGAAGCTTCACAAGCTAAGTTATGGGCCTTACAACATTATTGAAGATCTGGTCACTCCCTCATTGATAGAAGCTGAATAATATACGTTTGAGCAGAGAATTAATCCTCAGGGTCGCAGTCTCTTCTTTGTCGAGCTAAAGATGACACCAAATCAAAGCGTTCGATTAAATCACCTGTTAAAACTGGCGATCAAAAGAGCTGATATTCATAGCCACAAACGATCCAGAACCCAGACCTCGTATGAGCGAGTACAAGAAGTGAGTTGTGCACTTCTCTAAATAGGTATTTCAGTACACTTCTGATGGTTAGACAGACACTGGATATTTTATCTTACTTATCGTCGGTAACGTGATTCATCAAATTGATTCAACATTTCTTTTGCGGCAATAATAAGTGTTGTACTAGTTCTAGTGACGACTCGCGTTCGAGAAAAGAAAACGTCAATAGGCACTCTTATCGCGGGTGTGCACTCATCTGCTCTAGCCGACGAAGGGGCGAAGGGACAAGACGAGGGGGACAAAGTTGTCCTTTTATTCGTATGACCTCGTCAGTCGGCCCATGGCGAGTGGGTGAATTATTGATCTCCACAGGTTGGGAAAGACCAACCCGTCGGGTTGATGTTTCAGCTGCAAGTATATAGCCCCAAGACTTGCATTGCCCCAGTAGGGGTTTTATTTCCCACTGTAGTACGTGTGTTTGGCCTGTGGAGAAGGTAGTGTATCTGTTTGCCTTGATTGGCCGCCTTACACATGGAGCAGCGTATTGGCTTGCCTTCGTTGGCCAGTCGATACGCTCCTCCAGGCGAGGCTGAAACCCGTCGGGTTGATGTCTCAGGCACCTAGGACTATGTGACCTGCCTTACGCGAGTCTCGAGTCCATCCGCACCCCCTGGACTCCTCTCTAATGTAGGGCTATTTCGCCCATTACACCACCAACTTCGGTCGGTCAGTCTTGCGCCAGCCTGACTGGTCCCCTGTTTTCATTCTGGTGACGAAAACTGCACATGTAGCGTATCCTCTCATGTGGGAATCAAAAATTTAGATTTTGGGCAAATTCTTACTAAAAATAACCGGAAAGGTTCCGAGGCTAACGAAAAATGCAGTTTCCACTGTGGTCACTTCACTGGCTGGCCAATGGCCAGTATTTACAAGTAGAGAACTCTTTCTTGTTGCATTTACGTCGGTCTGAACATCAAATATGCGCGACTGATACAGTATCTTATCGACAATTCACAGTATAATCTACTTGGTGCTGCAAGTGTGCGCAGTATAAATAAAGTACTTACTATATACACGTCAGAAGAGTGAAAACCCTTATCATCCACTCCCAGCATTCTTGAGATAACATACTGCATCAGTCGTGCATATTTGGTGTTCAGACCGACGTAAATGCAATAAGAAGTAGTTCTCCGCTCCTTGTAAAAACCAGCCATTGGCCAGCCAGTGATGTGGCCAGATTGGAAACTGCATTTTCCTTAGCCCCTGAAGCCCTTATTTCTAGAAAGAGGAGACATGTTTAAATCTGTTGTTCACTGTTCAGTAGGAATTGGAGAAAAGGCGACAGCTAGCGGCAGTTAGAGAAGCTGCGGTAACACAAATGGCAGTATCAGGTGTGGCGATACTCGGCTCATCCTGTAAGGGTGTGGCTATTCGAGTTATGACCTGCAGTCATCATGGATGGCTAGTCTTCCTGTTCGTTCGATCCAGGTCTGCCCCCCTATGTGTTTTTGAACTGGCGTCCCAAGACGGCCTAGCTGTCTGTGTTGTCTGACTCACTTCCCACCCACTCCTTTGTTCGCGAGCCTAGCCCGCCGTGCTGTGTCTATTGCCTGTGCCTTTGGGCTGAGCGAGGTTTCGCCAGTCAGTCTGATATGTGTACGTGCCCCGTGCGGTTGTGTGATAGTAAAGCTATATACCCTTGCGTGTGTTATTCGACTAGTCCTTCGCATAGCCTGCCCGCTTAGGCTATTACAATCCCGTACTCCTCCTGTCAGTCGCTGGCCCGCTCAACTGACGAGGGTATCAATTACATGGGCGATTCGTTAGCGTTAGCGAATCTGATCAGGGTTTTCCTTGCAATTTATGGAAATATATGTACATGCTATCGCGCTCTCTTGTCCAGCAGCTTACGTCAGAAACACTGGGGAGAATCTCGAGTCGAAAATTGGAAAAGGGCAAAAGCCATTTGATGCGCATTCGAACAGGCCCACCCAGTCAATCGTGTCGCGGTTGCTGGCGCATCTACTTCGTCGTCTCGAGCCTGCAAAAAATTACTCTGTAATATTTCTTCACACTGTAACAGGATTATTTTTTTAGGTCCTTTTCTCTTTAGTCACTGCGTCGTTTTTGTTCACCTCGATGGTGCCGCCTCAATAGCGCTCTCTAACCACAGTGCAACGCAGTTTTGAAAAAAAAAAACAAAAAAGAGGAGGGACCAGGGTGGAGTTGCGTACCCGGATATAAATACCAAGATATTGTCTTTCAGGCTGATGCTCCTAATGCATAGATTATTGGCAAAACAGAAGGCAGCTTGGCATTTAGCTTTCGATTATTTCTTTGAAAAGGTGTGACATTCCAAGCTGAGGGACCCGAGAAATATCCAAGCTCCAAATTTTTATACGCATGGATGTAATAGCTTCTAATTTCTCTTTGATTGACGATGACGGAATAAGTTTGGACGAAAAGACGTACCCACCAAAGTGTGTTAAGACAAAGTTGTTCTACGAACATACTGTATGATAGGGAAAAAAGGTTGGTAAGGAGAAAAAGCGACAGTAATGCACGAAGGTAATGCAAGACTATTGGAAAGAAAAGCTGAGAAGTTAGCAAATCGATTTTAGCTCATATTGGAGACTGAATAAAAAATACTTAGATGGACTTACATGCAGTGTACCCGAATAACTTGTCTATTCTCTACAAAGCACTAAACAACAGAAGCAAGATTTCGCACTTCTTCGAGTTGCAAACTGTAAGAATTTTAGCCTAAGCATTTGGTCTGTTTAAACACGAGGATGTGAACCATGTTTCCGTTCCTTGTCCACGAGCAGAGCTTTTCTGGGAACGGGTGCAGGGCCTACTGCGCGAGCTACCCGTCCATAATAGTCAACGAGGAAAATAAATTTTTTCTTTCGCAGTGTAACAAAGCTTGGCAGGCGTAGGAGGGCCGTAGGTGGCCGACCGAAGTCAGCGGGACAAAAACTCGGCATGGCCTACCCGGCATGAGGGTTAGTTACAGCAGGAAGTAAAAATTGCAACCATGTCACCTCAATCGCAAACATGGTTGTGCAGTCGGAACAGAGGTGTATAAGGTTTGCTAGAACCGATTACGAGGATAAAGGTGACTTAGTAGATTTATGGGATTCCTTGCTAACACGATTAAAAGTTTCAACGAAACGAGCTAGGTAGTATATACTGAAACCAAGCATGTTCCATGAACGTTTAGCAAAGTTGTCATCTCTAAGTTTTTTGAGTAGTTATTTGGTTTTTTCTCTTTTTAATGTTGGGGTAGGAAAACCAGTGTTTGTGCAATGTGATCTACCGGTTTCGCAAGGATTGACTGAAGCGATAGGAAAGACGTGCCCGCTGCAGTGGGCAGAATCCAAAAAGTTTAAAAACTGCCCGCAAAGACCAAAAGTCAGATAAAAACAAGAGACAAACACGTCATCATTTTAAAATAACGTGTTTGTCTCTTGTTTGGAGGCTTGAATACTGTCGGCGTTCGTGTAACATTTTCTAACTCGTGTCAGAGTTAGAGTATTTTCGATGGCAGTCAGGAATAAAGGTTTCGAAGATGGAAAGAAAGCATGTTTTCATATTGGCCAATTTTCCGATGGGGACACCTTGTTTTATGCTGTCATTTATAAAATTTTTATCCGATGCGGCGCCTACGTTTTCTGTAAAGAAGTGCGCACAGTCAATGCTTTGATTGACTCGCTCTCACCGTGCAGGAAGGTTCTGCTGGCTGATTTGGGGGAAGACGTCCTTATGGAAATAGGTTTCATCTGCTTGACTCATCAAATGTGTATCGAATCGTGGAGCTGCAAAACTTAAAATGCTTACTTAGGTTAGACCCGTATATACTTTTTAGAGATGCTAAGAACTTATGAAGTCTTACTCAGAAATAGATGCTTTACAGAAATTACTTGAAAAATAAATGTCATACTCGGATCTTATTCTGACTTACTCAGAAATTACGCTGATCGTGAGTAAAATGCGTGCATTGATTGAATTTGCATATTTGACGTACTATGCACCGCAGGTCGAAACGGCTTAGAGACTTTATTGAGGTAACGTCGGTTGTAACTCTAGTCCTTGCCCAGCCTTGTACAGCATGCGTTTCACTTCTTATTATCTCTTTTTGTCTCCCAGTGTTAGGTCTTTCTGTTTATTTTCTGCTATGTACATGTAGCCACTGCAGTCTATAATGTGCTGGCCGCCATGCCAATCAGTGTCCATACCAACGACACTCTCATGTGGAAAGACCGTTGCTCGAACATCAACGTGTTATATAGCTGCAATAGTCGCAGGTATGGACTTGCTTATTCCTGCGATCGGCCTTCTTTTATCTTCAAACTCAAAGCAGCATCGGCCAGTCTAGCAGTACATTTTTACTCGTTACCATTAAAAAATACGAAAAAATTTTCCGTTTTTAAAAATTTTTGGTGCTTAAAGTTAAGTCCATTGCGATTGCCGTTTGGGAGTTCGTTTTCGATATAAATAGTTTGCTATTGTACATGTAAAGCATATTTTGTAGTTTTTTGCGTCTTTATTCCAGATACCTTGCTGGTGGGCATGGGAAGAAAACTGTCGAACCAGCAAACCTGCAATGGATTTATACATCGCCCAGAGTCATAAATGTACAATAAAAATCAAATTTGCCTGGGCTAGGTACAGTAAGGTCACCTGCAAAAGTAGGCATGAGCACCACGCCAATAATGCCGGGATTTAGATTTCAATTTATGCAAAAGGTGCTTGCCTTCTTTCCAAACGAAGTATAATCACAGATGCTCGTAAAGCAATCTGTATTCTGCACTCGCGACGGATTTGAACGTCAGATTGAAAAGCCTACTCTAAATTCCAGCTGTTTCAACTGTGTTGCCTGCAGGCAAAGCTAAATGAATTCATCCTGGGCTGTGCTCAGTGCGTCCATGAGAAATGAATGTAAACCAAAAGGATCAGAAGTACGAGGCGATTGGCAAGCAGAAAGCTTATAGAGCTCAGGCTAGGTCACGCTGACAACATGTGTAAAACTGTGATCCTAACTTTATTCCTTGCTGCAGCCTGGGCTATGCCCAACCCAGATGAATCAGATCGTGGGTTATTTGGATTAATCAAAGAAGATCCCGAAAGACACTTGCATACGGTTAGTGGAATTTTCTGTGAATCTCTGCGTGACTTCCTAAATAGGTACCCTTTTTAGGAAGGGATCATCAAACGTTGGGATTTCATTGCTGAACGCCACACCGTCACAACCGACGATGGCTATATTCTGACTATATTCCGCATCCCACGCGGGAGAAACCAGTCAACAACACCAACGGGGCCTCGCCCAGTGGTCTTAATTCAACATGGACTTTTAGGAAGGTGAGAGAACATTTCTAATAAATCTTCAAATTCAGTGATTCATGGTTTTTGTAGCTCTGATATGTGGGTGAACAATCTGCCTAATCAAGATGCCGCATTTTTATATGCCGATGCTGGATTTGACGTGTGGTTGGGTAATTTCCGAGGCAACAGATACGGCAAACAGCATGTAAAGTTGTCGCCTACAAAAGATAAGGTATGAAATACTGTATCTCATGTGTAAATCGAGAAACAATAAATGTTCTAACCTTTTTCGTTTTAGATGGAATTCTTTGACTTCAGGTAGGAGCAGTATGTCCAACTTTCCTGTTTGATACACACGCGATTACTTTCTGCTTATTCCAGCTGGCCAGAAATGGCCAAGTACGATTTGCCAGCTATGATCAACTATATTGTTAAGACCAGCAACACTCCCAGTCTGTACTACATGGGTCACTCCATGGGAACCCTGACAGCGTTTGTCCAGTTTTCTCAAGATCGAGAATTCGCTAAGAAGGTGTGTTTCGCTCAGTCAATCCACCTGCATTGTGGCTAGCTGCAATCACATTTCGTTAGTCTCGATTCAAACATACCAGAAGGGAAATGACTTGATCAGATTTTACATTTCCTAAATTTGGTGTCTTAGGTGAAAAAATTCTATGCCTTGGCCCCAGTCATGAAGGTGGCGCATCTGCAAGGAGCAATGAAGATGGTCGCAACGTTCACTAAGACGGTCGACGTAAGCACCAGATAACAGTAGATTTTATTCAAACTAGTAGCAACCATTCTGGCTTTTCAGAACACTCTCTACTACACTGGCATGGAAGAATTCTTCCCACCAATGTGGCTGACCAAACAATTCGGCCAATATGTGTGCGGAAGCGCAAAATTCGTTGGGGATGTTTTTTGCGGCAATTCCTTATTCATGATCGCTGGTCCCAGTTCACATCAGCTGAATGCTGTAAGAAATATGGAAATGATAGTTTCAAATGGGTCCGTTGGGGAGAATACATGTGCAACGCACTTTAGCATTGAAGTTCTCCGAAACAGCTGATGATTGTAGTCACAAAATCAGCTAGGACACTATTGCAGTACTATATCATAGAATTCCCTTCCCCGAGTTCGCACCTTCTTTAAACTCTTATCCACCAGAAACAATGACATATTGAGTGCGTATGCACCATTGGGTTGACTATACAACATACTGTCGCAGTACATGGTAGTTCCGTGTTATCCCAGGGAAACTATTTGAGAGATGAAACTAATGAGCCAATGAGTGCAAATAACGAGGGGGCTGAGTGAGGTTTACGGTGCTTTGATGCTGACTCCAGAAGGCGCGAAGAATAATGGTTTTCTCTACCCCGTCGTACATTTTAGACCCGCTTACCTGTCTACCTGGCCCACACACCTGCTGGCACATCGCGAAGAACTTTCATCCATTTCGGCCAAATGTACAGCAGCGCAAAAATTCAACAATACGATTTTGGAAGTTCCAAGAATAAGCAGCGCTACGGCACGGTAAGGATAGGCCAGTCACTTGTCATCTGATCGCCAGTCACATGATTATGCATACCATCTCAGGAAAGCCCACCAGAGTACGATGTTAGCAAAATGGAAACACCAGTCGGTCTGTACTGGGGCTCCACCGATTGGCTGGCCGATGATACTGATGTGCGCAACATGATGCCACATCTGAAAAACGTCTTCGCAAGGGCGTATCTGAACGACTTCAACCATATGGATTTCCTGTGGGGTATGCGCGCAGCAAAAGAAGTTTACATCCCCATTCAGCAAGATATACGAGCTGATTTTGATTCGCAGTCGCATTAAAATGTGCGACGTGCTGGGAATGAGGGAATGATCGGGACCTTAAGGGTATTGCATGCATGAGGTTCTGATATGCGAAAAATCTAATGTTACCGCCAGGAGCTATTTGATGATACTTTCTGCTGGATTACGAGTTCGTACTGTAGCTGACTGACACGCGCATAACCAATCAAACAAGAGCATCAACCGGTTACAACCAGCGTTGGATTTCGCTCTTGCCCATCCTCTTCAAGGCCGCATTTGCTGCTGGATCTGAAAACCTGATCCTGGAATCGGAACGAAATCCAAAACTCCACTCGCACAAGGCACGTGGACTCATTCTGGATCCAGATTGCTCGCCTTCAAAAGCGATAAACTTTAGGATTTTGGATTTTTTAAACATAATGGGGTTTTACTTTTGAAATTGCGAAATACCAAGATCTGAGAGAACTGAGACATTTTCATGCTCGCACATCAGGATTCGATGATGCAGTCTCAAGATCGGATCTCCGAGAAGGGGCCCATTTATCCAAGATAAGGTTTGAGACTCGATCTTTGAAAGCTCGATGCTCCTCAGGCCAGAAATTGCACAGATGCCGACTTGATCAGAATGCGAGCGAGAAGATTTTTTACAAGATCAACGAGCGGTCTTTTATAAGATCTAAAGACGCTTTTGCAGCACAGAACAATATCTCAGCTTGACCCCGTGGTAGCTTTACACTACTCGCACACAACGTTTATAGCACCTTTCACTTTGAGAGCGCTTACCCGTACCTGTGGGCTGTGGAAAGCTCATTCGCCTGTGGGCTGTGGGTCGAAGATGGTTGTGTACCTGCGATGTCCCTTCGTTCTAGTCTTGGCTGCAGTATGCATATCAGCCTCGGCGGCATATAATCCTCATACTGTGTACAACATGCCAGATGGAAGTTGCGTCCTCGTTTCGAGCACCATGACCATAAGCCAAGAAGAGGCGGAGGAAAAATGCAAAAGTTTTGGTGATTCGTGGCGTCTACCCAAGCTGGATACGATTCGAAAGAATAACGAATTGGCGCTAATAATTCGTCAATACCCTGATCAAACAGGAAAAAACAAGTCGCTTTGGATAGGGCTTGTCCGAACCCAGCCTGAGAACGACAACGACAGCAACTGGAGTGACTTAACGAAATGGCGATGGACATTGGATAACTCGACATTGAGCACCACCTTTGATCCAAAAGTGGTGCCATGGATGAGAGGAGAGCCGAAAAGCGGAAATGGAAGCAATAGGTGCTTACTAGCTATTCTGAAGCAAAAGTGGCTGCGATGGAGTTCCAAACCGTGCGACCTAAAACATCCTTTGTTTCACCTGATATGCGAGTCGAGTGGTCGTGAAAAGAGTCTGACGAGCGGAAAGAGGTGCAGGACGAACGCGAGCCGAAGTGTCCCGAAGCTGTTCAGGCAAACCACAACCGTCAATTCATTAGGGAAAGCAACCGAAGCAAGCGAATTGGAGAGCGTGGCGCCAGCTAAGATGATACTGAAAGACCGATTGCCCTGGTACACCACCACAACCTCACCCGTCGACTCCCCATTTGTGATAGCGAGCATCAGCGTACTTGTGGTTGCTGTTATTTGCATTGGGCTCGCGATGGGGATCTACCTTCTTCGACGTCGAAGGACACGAGGTATCTTTCGACAAGGCGTACAACGACGGCGAGTACGACAGCGTTGTCAGAAACGAAACACGCGCAATCCTGACAAACGTCATGGAACAGCGGGACCAAAAGCAAATCTGAGAAAGCCGACAATGACAAAAGAAACTCGGAAAGCCGATGAAGGCGGTTAAGGCGAGCCGCGAAAGACACCTAACGCGATCCCGAAAACGCAATACACAAACTTTCTGAAGTGCAGCTGTATTCTTCTTGAATTAGTTGGTGCCTGATGAGGACTTGAATCGATCACTGGGTGCAGTAACACATGCGTGATTTAAGTAAACACAACTCCGAGGAAGTTGCTGTATTGAATGCTTTTTTTAAAAGGCATAAAAAAGGGACAATTCATGAGGGTTTGCTAGCAGCAAGATTTGAAGTGGGTTCAGGAGTATTGGCAGTTCGTTCCCACCGTTTAGTTCCAGCAGCTTGCAATGTAGGGCAGGTCTTGCATGGCCGCCCATATCTGCGCACTCCTGTGGCCACCCCGTACTCGCCGGTTTTGGTAAAAAAGCTTTGGGTTGGGGGTGGGGTTGAATTGGTGGGAATACAGTAGACTGCTTTCCATTGGCGAACCGAGAACTCAGGAGCGAACGACTCATACGTACTCAGGAGCGCGCCGAGGAACCAACATGAATGGGCATTAGGGAACAGAAGCCACAGTTCAAAGAAAACCTAATGGCAATTAAATCAATACAAGAAACTCTCCTCTACGTACTGTACGTATATGAAAAAATTCAGCGAGTATACAGTACAGAGCAGTTTAAAGCGAAAAGTACTTCTGCCAGACCCTGAATTAGCGGTGGCGGCACACAGATTCATTCACTAAACTAGATTCAAGGCGAAGGCGAAAAGAGAGCAGACTAGAATGAGCACGCGGCGAAGCCGTTTAATCATTAGCGTCTCTCGATCACCCGTCAGAAAAAACTGATGAATCGTGTGTCCCGCACCTCTCCGTGCAAGTGGGTGTGCAATGTCCGTGCAATGTGTTCTCCGAGCCTATGGAAATCTTTTCCGCATGTCCGACATTTGTTAGATCTATAGCGTTCTTTTTTACAACGGCGATCTCGCTTTTTTGCAACGACGCTCATGCGACTACCATGAAGGATTTCGGAGCACACCTCGCCGACTTCGAGAAGAAGATAAGCAAGAAATCCTACCTGCCTCGGAAGTATCGTGGACACAAGTACAAGTTCCATGAAGCAGTCCGCCTCATTTAACTTGCTGCGAACGAACTCGACCTCTTGAGCCTTCCCGTTCAAGTAGATCCCAACAATCTCTACATCTATAAAGCGCTACGTTACATCAGGTTTTAGCTTTTAGCGTGTTTCGCTATGTTCAATTGGGGGACTTCGTGTCCAACACGATTTCAAATTTTGAATTTCCCGCTTCCCAATGAGACCGCTCTGTCTCCTTTTATAATATCACCCATGTTCGTCCTCGTCGAGTCCATTCCGGCTTTTCGTCCTCGTTGGCTGGCATCCCCGCCCATCCGAGTCGGTTCGATTCGTCCTAATCGATATCTGAAGGGTGAGCCAGTAGCCACATATCATCATATTATGGATCTACGTCAAGAGGCCCGCGACTCTGGCCTCCCGCCAGGTATGCACGACGATGGCACCACCGTTCCGTGGTCTACTCGTTCGTCCCACTGACGTCGCCTGCTGTAAATTTGTTTAAGACTCGTCCGTCTGTCTGTTTTGTTTAAGTTCGATGACCATCTCTTCATGGTCCCAACATCAAACTGCCAGTCAACATGTCAATCTCCGTTGACCGCCTTTCCGTGGTCCCAAGCCTCAAGCAATTGTGACTTCCACTCCTTGCACGGGTGGGGGAGCCTACACGGGGCTCTGCAGGTACGAATCACTCACTGCGCGGTCCCAATAGCCGGACTATGCCGACTAGCGGACACCTCCACGACGGATCGATCGTACACAAATACACGAGCAGGTAATATTCGAGGGAGTAGGGAGCCGAACACTAGTAGCCTGACACGGCCGTACTAGACGGAATCACCAACGTGAACTGAGGACTTCGAGGCCACACCGTTCAGGTGGGCCGACGGCCTAAAACCAGTATGGAGAGATACCGGTTTGATCTGGCTAGATCTGACCCTGTGCCAAGCGGGCAGAACACGCGGAAGTAACTTCACGTGCTGGAAACACACGTGCCATGCGGATGAGGGCGGCGGCACCACTTGCACGGAGAGGTGCGGGTTACACAATCAACCAAACAATCAACAACGCCCTCCCTCGTTCGAGGCTGCTAGTCAGCACATCAAGCACACTCGATCCAATGCATCTTCGCTAGTGGTAAGCGTCCAGTGACATGAGCTCTAGGACCCTTTTGTGGTGTGTGAGTTTTTTAGAGGGAAAGGGGGAGTACCGAGCAGTGATTGCGTCCCGTGCGCACTTAGGGCTGTTGTTCCTGGGGTATTTACGCGTTTTGTGCGTTCTTTGATGTGCCCCTAGTGCCCCAACGAACTTCAGGTGAAGATTTTGAGGGACTCTGATAGTCAGATCCACCAGTCCAATTTCTTGTGCGGATCTGATCCACTCTTTTGAACGAAGCTGTCCCTTCGTTCAGGAAGTCCGTCTGATATGATCTATTAGGAACTTCCCGTCCTAGGATCGATTAGCAATTGTGTCGGCTGCTCCCATGTTCCCTATTCTGAACTCCGAGAGTTTAGTTTAGTGGAGCGTGGGGTCACGCTCAATTGGCGATGGGAGGAGTGTAACCCGCACCTCTCCGTGCAAGTAGTTCCTTCCCCGCCAGTACTCATGGAACGTATGTTTCCAGCACGTGAATTACTTCCACGTGTTCTGCCCTCCCTGGCACAGGATCAGATCTGGCCAAATCAAACCGGTGCGAGTATCTCCCCATACCGGTCCTAGGCCATCAGCCCACCTGACACGGTGCGTCTCTGAGTCCTCAGTTCATGTTAGTGATTCCGTCAAGTACGGCCGTGTCTGGCTACTAACGTTCAGCTTCTTCTCCTTTGCATATTTCCTGCTCGTGTATTCGTGTACGACCGACCCGTCGTGGAGGTGTCCGCTAGTCGTCATAGTAAGCCTTGTGCTTTGCTATCGTCCAGCTATTGGGACCGCGCAGTGGTGATTCGAACCTGCAGAGACCGGTTTAGGCTCCCACCCGCACAAGGAGTGAAAGTCACAATCGTATCTACTCCAGTGAACTGGTCATTTGGACAAGATTGAATTGTCCGCATGTCAAAAATTAGCAAGTCCTCAAGTCGCAAGTTTGTCCGCAACTCAAAAACTGTTCCTTAGCATTAAATATCGCATGACAGCTTGCAGGTCATGCACCCCCCCCACACCCTATTTTTTTTTTCCTGAAGAAAGAAAAAGGGGGGCGGGGGGTTTTTAAAAATGGATTATGCCATGTTTATATCTGCCTAAGTTGATCTGATGGAGGATGTCAGAGTGTTTACGTGCACTTTGCCGAATGAAATAAACTGTCGAGGCGACAAAGTGAAAAATTCCAGCAAAAAGTAAAGTAATCAATGCAGGCGCAGCTGCACATTGCAACCTCAGTCGAGCGGTGATATCCGCAGTTCCGTGAGCAGACGCCGTTCCAGAAATCGTCATGGCGGCCCTTCAGGAGCGGCTGGCGGCGGAATTGAATGCCTACTTGCAAAAGTAAGTAACTGTGCTTGCTGCGGTCAGTTCCCTGGCTGTCATCTGTACGTTGTTTCAGATAGGACGGAAGTCGTACGATGCCCACGATGGCGAACAGTTACACTGTCGATTGCGCTGTAAAGACTTCAGTCAACAGGAGGAGGAGGAGTTCAGGAGACTGTTTCACCAAAAAGCGATTAGCAATGTTATACAGATACGAAGATTTTAGCGATGTCTGGCTAGCACGGCATACTGTAGTTTTTTGGTGAAACGCGCAGTGATTCTCGATACTAAAATCGTTGCTAGACTAGAAACGTCTACTGCTAGTGGCATGATTTTGGTGAAACACAGACACGTAGATTTTAGCGAGAAACATTGCTTTTAGCATTGCTAAAGCTGTGGTGAAACAGCACCCAGATGCGCAAGACCAGCGACGAGCTTACTAAATCGCTGTCCTCAGCCTGAACAGAACTGCGGCCTGCCGGTCAGGGTTGTTGGCCCAAGCAAATGCGGGACCAGCTGAGCCATCGCGTCTCTGTAAATACTGTACTTGCTTGTAATGGTTCAGTCTTGAAGAGCTTCGACGGTTCTGATTGGTTCCATATCATCAAATAGAGTCGGTCATCAAACTGTACAAAGTCATGATAGGCACATTTTGAAGATGCAGTGATCCCTTCTTCTAACGAAGGCCACTTCATGGGAACATTGATCATGGTTGTGTGTGTTGTCGCGATCTCCCTTCGCATGCTGCCAGAAGCGCAGCCATGTGGCTAGTTCAGCTACTGTAATTGAGCAAAGCACAGTCACATTCAACCTAATGTTTGCTTTCGAGGATCGCACTTTTACGTAGTCTGCTCCTTATATTAGATAAAAAGACAGATTGAACAGCGCATTCCCGTGTCTGCGTCATACACAGGTCAGTCTTTCATGTTTTCAGGTGAGCAAGCGAACCCATGTCAGTTGTGCCAAACACGTGTATCAATTCTCGCCAGGCCATTCTGTACGGTAGGATATAAAATTGAACCACTCGCTCTGGAAGTCAGTAATTCGGGTGACAACAGAACCAGATTCTGCTTTCTGAAGAAATCATGCGTTCTCTGATTGCAGTGAGCTTACTGTTTGCTGCGGCCACAGCAACCCCGGTGTCTAAACGATCAGCCCATAATCGAGCTTTGTTCGGATTGATCAAAGAAGATCCTGAAGTCAAGTTGGACACAGTAAGCTTGGCGTATAAAGTCTCTCACTCATGCTTATGTGAGGTTTTTCAGGAAGGAATCATAAAACGATGGGACTACCCAGCGGAAAAACACGATGTCACGACAGAAGATGGCTACATTTTGACCATCTTCCGCATTCCTCATGGAAAGAGCCAAGAAGCCACGCCTAAGACACCTCGCCCTGTTGTCCTGATTCAGCACGGACTTTTGGGAAGGTGAGTCTGTACCGAAAACTGTATTCAATTTTCGCCTCTTCAGAAACTCTTCACTCAAGCAAACTCTGGTGTTTGATAGGTTAAACCACAGTAATGCACTTTGTATGTATGCAAACAGAGGACGGTAGAACACGGTTCGGCGTTCGTCCAACCGTATTGCATGGCAGCGAGCCCAGGCTTACGAAACACAGTGGCTTACAGTAAATACAGGGCCCCACGTCAACAATCGGGTACACGCTGAGCAAAACTATAGCACATATATCTTGCTATTTTCAGCTCCGACATGTGGGTGAATAACTTGCCAAATCAAGATGCAGCTTTCCTTTACGCCGAAGCCGGTTTCGATGTGTGGCTAGGAAACTTCAGAGGCAACAAATATGGACGAAGACACGTCAGTCTGTCCGCTGATAAGGATAAGGTGATATGCAAGTCTTTATCTACCGATGCAATTTTTAATGCAAGTGGTCTATATTTCAGATGAAATTTTTCGACTTTAGGTAAGAACCTTTCTTTCGCGAATCAAAAGTGCCAGTGCCTCTTGGTCGAGAACCTGTTCTCCATATCTTTTTTTTATGAACAGAAAAAGACGTGGAAAAGCAAATATATTCCCCATTAGGCGTTGACTGTCACAATCT
The DNA here is from genome assembly GCA_030248295.1 of Mesodorylaimus sp. YZB2_4. Lineage (NCBI taxonomy): Eukaryota > Metazoa > Nematoda > Enoplea > Dorylaimida > Dorylaimidae > Mesodorylaimus > Mesodorylaimus sp. YZB2_4. The sequence continues at coordinate 179,730 of JASANH010001213.1, read as the reverse complement.
TTTCCGCCCACACACTAAAAACATCACGATAAAAGGTTCTTTGTATTCCAGCTGGCCGGAAATGTCAAAATATGATCTTCCAGCCATGATAAATCACATTTTGAAGACAAGCAATGCCCCCTACGTCTATTATATAGGCCACTCCATGGGAACTTTGACCATGTTCGTTAAGTTATCTCAAGATAAGGAATTCGCTAAGAAAGTGAGCTCACGATCAGCCATACAATCATTTCCTTGCCATTATCCCCATCCTTTTCTTGTTACAGGTTAAACGATTTTACGCTCTGGCCCCAGTTTTGAAGCTGGAAAATGTGAAAGGACTCGTTGGAATCCTATCGAATTTTTTGGGCACGATTGATGTACGAAGTCACTTTTCATCTGTTTTAGACTGCATAGTCTTGTTTCTGATGTAGAATACCCTCTACTACGCTGGCATGGAAGAATTCTTGCCTCCGACCTGGCTAACCAAACAATTCGGACAGTACGTTTGCGGCAGCACAGAATTTGTTGGAAGTATGGTATGCGCCAACACATTGTTCATGATCGCTGGACCAAGCTCGCTGCAATTGAATAATGTAAGCAGGTGTACTTATCCTGGCTTTTTAACCCATGTGCCTGGCTGGCCATATCGACTGCGAGAGAGTAATCGATCTCCCCTGGCTGGGAAACGTCAACCTCTCGGGTTGAGGCTTCAGCCGTAGGTATAGTCGAAAGACTTGCCCTCCAATGCGAGTTTATGCCCCGCCGACCTGCCTCCTACGCCTGGTTGCTCCTTCTACGCAACCACTTCGTCTATTTCAGACCCGTCTACCAGTCTACCTGGCCCACACACCAGCTGGAACTTCACGCAGAACCTTCATTCACTTGGGTCAAATGATCAAGAATGGTCGGATTGGGCAGTACGACCACGGAGCCGCGGAGAATAAACGTCGATATGGATCAGTAAGGCCGTTATATGACCGCCTCGATTATCTTGAGAACAGGCTTGTGTTCAGGAAATCCCACCTCAATACGATGTGAGCAGCCTGGAAACGCCCACCGCCTTGTACTGGGGCGACAGTGATTGGCTGGCCACCGATAAGGACGTCAGGAATATGCTTCCAAAATTGAAGAGCGTATTCTCCAAAGCTTATCTTGGAGAATTCAATCACATGGATTTCTTGTGGGGCTCACGTGCCCCGTGGGAAATCTACATCCCTATTCGGGAGGATATTGTGAAAGACTTTGAATCCAGTAACTCTGAAAACAATGCTTCTTCGTAAGATGAAGGTTTTCCCTGTATGGACTGGACTGTGATGATACAAGTGACAGGACGTGTATTAGTAAAGCAAGCACGTGCTTGATATAAGGTGTACGAGTTTGACTGACAAAGAGAGAGGTGTTACAGTAGAGCTTGGGGTTACTTAGGGTTCATGAGCTTCTGACACTTCCAAAATGTGTACGGTCTGCGTGTGCAGTGCAGCGTGTCGTATCATACAATAGCGTTTCCTCTCCGTTTCACCCTTTTGACTCTCAAGATGCAGCACATGCCCTATACAAATCCTAATGCACGGCCTATAGCATGCCCTCTGCTGAGCTATCAATAAAAACATACCGAAGAGGAAAAAGGTAGCTCAAACGTTAAGGTCAGACAAGAAGACAATACATTTCCACGATCAACGCTAATGATTGTCTCTTCCATATATGCTGGTAAGAAACCAGAAAAGGCGCCTGAAAAATTTCAAGCCAGGTCCATTAACATCACTGCTTGACCTGTTCGAAATCCTGCGAGTTCTCTCACAGTTTGTTGCCTTTGTCGGACCCCTTTGACATCCTAAACCCATCGGGCAGAGCGGCGTCCACATTGCACCTCGGCTGATCGGCTGCCGAGCTAACCGAGCCAGCCGAGCTGTCAGCAGAGCTAATATGCGTTCACATTGCATACCTCGGTTGGCTCAGCTTGCGGCTGGCTCAGTTTGCGGCTTGCGGTCATCTCAGCTCGGCTGGGTCGTTCACATTAGAACAGTGTTGCCAACTTCGCCGGAAACCGGCGATTTGTCGCCGGTTTTTGACCCTGTCGCCGGTTTTTCGCCGGTCGGGTACCTTCGCCGGTTCCGTTCGCCGGTCAGCCTCAATATCGCCGGTTTTGTCGCCGGTTCAATATGCGGTTTTTCGCCGGTCTGGAAGCTTCCCTCTCCAGCACTACAGTGTGTGAACTTTGGCATTGACCGCCAGCTTTGATGTTGACGCATTCTCTTTTTTTGTGCCAAGTACGGACATATCATTTAAACCCAGTCCACAAGCTTGCTGTGTATCTCCTTTCTCCTCTTCTCACCCTTTTTTTTGCGTCAAAATTTGGAAACGCTTATCTAGTAATTTTTATTTCGTTTCGAACTTTCTGGGCAGTACGTCGTTAGATGCCCTGCAGCCCCATCACTTTAGGTTATTATACCTACTGGCTAAGTCATGCCTGAGCATTTCGTCCATTCTCTTGGATAATTTGCAAAAATACGGCTCATAGAAGGTTGGAACACTTCTCAAGGGAATTTCCTATTTTTCCCGTAAAACTCAGGGAAAATGGTAGGTTCAGAGCCAAATTTAGAAGAAACTGAGAGGCTGCATTTTAAAGCTTAAAGTTTGGCGTCTTTACAATATGAAGTGGTTTTTTTTAAGGATTGGTATCGCTTCATCATTGTATCCAAATTCAAATTATTTTCCAACGGCTTCATCTGTAAATGTCATGATTAGGAGATGTAACCAGTTAAAAATTCTTCTACCAAGTCTAGGTCAGGGTAAAAATGTTTTTGGGGAAAGATCGGATTATTGTCTCAAAAACCTGGGAAAATCAGGGAAAATCATTCCCCAATAGTTTGAACCCTGAAGAAGATAAATCTGCCATCAAAAAACTCCTAGGTCGCTTTTAGGAAAATATATACGATCATAAGAGAGGTCAGAAGAGTTGGTCGTTGACGGAGACAGTTTCAAAATTTGGGAAAGAATTCATGATTACAGTGCTTGTTGAAACAGTCCTATAGGAAGTGGCAGCAGAAGGCGATTTTTGTTTTTCGCTAATGCGAAATGCACGAGTTGCTGATGTGAAGTAAAAGTATACAAAGTAGCACTGTGTTTTGATGCATTTTATGATCGCCGGTTTTCTGTCGCCGGTCACTTATTTTGTCGCCGGTTTTTCGCCGGTTTTTATCTCAGCTTTCGCCGGTCGTGTTGTTTCAGGTTGGCAACACTGCATTAGAAGCCGCGACGCTGATGAAAACATTCTGTCTGCTTATTGGCGGGCTCGGCTGAGGAGCTCGGTTTGCTCGGCTCGCAGAAAGTTTCCCCAGGAGCGAGACTACTGCAGAGAATTATCATCGTCAAAATCAAAAGAATAAAACTGAAATTTGTCGTCTATTGGTCGACTGAACGAAGCGCAGTACATGACCAATGCACAGCCTGTTGCATCAGCTTATCTTTAACATCACGGACATCCCAAACACGCATACGTGCACTGACAAACAAGCATATTTTTTACTCAGTAGACACATGGTTTTTCAGGTCAACAGTTTGTAGGGCTTGGGTGGGACAAAGGGGACTCTACTCGATTGAAAGCAACTCTTTATCGGCTTACCAAAATTCACGAGCAGACTAAAAGCGCCCTTAAGACACGAAAAGACGAGCTTATATAGGTTTCGTAGAACACGCAAAGATAGCATGATTCATGATTAGACATAACAAATGTGCTAGTGCCAAATCAAAACGAAGGCAACCATATTCAAATAGCAATGCGCGGTAAATATGAAACTAACATCCTCCTGATCACTACAAGTTCTATCTTTAATGATCAGAATGAAAATAAAGATGAGAAAGAACAGTGCGAAGCAACATCGGTAACAGTTTCGCTGGAGTCGGTTCTACTTGCCATTTCTAGTAATATGCGGTAAATGTGCGTCGCAACTCTCTGTACCGTAGTAGGTCGTTTCTAAATTCAATCAGAGCGACTTCTCTAAATTTCTAGCGTACTTCCTCGAGATCATTTCTTTTGGATTAAAATGCCAAATTTGACACATCAGTCCCACCCGTTCCCCTAGCACACAAATGATGCCGACTCGCATCAGACTCCGCCCGCTTTTTCTCTAAATTCCCTTGGTTTAAACCCTGAAATTCCTAGCCGCTAAAACCGATATACCGGTTCCTAAGCTCACAACAATTCAATAATTTCATCATAATCCATATTTTTATCGAAATCGGCTACTTTCCTGTTGATCACTCCAGAGCAATTGTTCAAAGCTCGGAAAAGTTGAAAATTTTTAACTTATCAGCCCGAGCTGGCCTAGCTCCTGAGCCGCAAACCGAGCTGAATGTGAACAATCCATCCGGGCAAGCCAAGCTGTGCCAGCCGCAAGCCACAAACCGAGCCAGCCGCAAACTGAGCCAACCGCGGGCTGAGCTGGCTGACGATGAGCTGATGGTCGCAACGTGAGCGACACCTCAGCCGACAAGCTCGGCTTGCGGCTGGCTCGGCAGCTGGGGTGCAATGTGGACGGCCCTTCTTAGGATTTAGGATGCAGTGAGTTGGGGCTCATAGGCTTTATGATTAGCCCCGCGCACATGTTCCTGCACGGGTCGGCGAGACAAAAACTCCGACTGGAGTAGATAGGCAAGTCGTACGACTATACCTACGGCTGAAACATCAACCCGAGAGGGCGACTGACGTCTCATTGTCAGCCAGGGGAGAGTATCGATTACTCTCTCCCACTCGCCGTCGCCTATCATGCATGAAGGTCACATTATGAGGCCTACTGTAATGTATGAGCTCCTATCGTCAGTGCTGTCAAGGGATAGTATACACGGGAAAAAACAGTCTACACGTATTGTACTGTACAGTATGTTATGACTTAGGCATGCATAGTTCATAAAACGGGTAAGTTTTGGGGCTCTAAAGGATTTTAAATTGGTCAGGAGGGAGAACTTCGAAGAGAAAAAGGCGAAACATTTAACGTCAAAATTGGCTATTGTGCTGCAGGAAAAAGCAGCGTTTCTGGTAATTTTTTTAAAAACCAGCGTTTCTGGTAACTTTTTTTAAAACCAGCGTTTCTTAAGCCGCACGTTTCACTTTAACCACCCTATGCTGTTGAACATCTTGCGCCAGATAGCATGGAATAGTTGAGACAGCCATATGCCGAATGAGATTTTGAAGCTAGCAGCTTTTTAAGGGTTGACGCAGCAAAACTGAAAAAGTGGGAAATGGCACACAGCTCTGCCTGTATGCTTACAAAACCTTCCAGTAGTTCCTAGCAAAATCTACGATGTTCTTTATGCGGAATGTCTCATGCGGACGGGCACGAGTGTCAGAACAACCTCTCACAATTCGATATTATTTTCCCTTGTTTGCTCCAGGCAGCAAATTTGTGTGCCTAGGTACATTTGTATCTCAAATAGGCCAACGTGTGTTTCAGTATTTTATCAACACCAGGTGTGCCTACCGACTTCGCCTCGGATGCAATGCAAACTAACGTCAGTGCCAATCAGAATGTGTTGCTAGATAATATAAATAAACGTCCTGTCATTGGAAGTATCATTCGTAAGATAACTTCAGCGACAGCTGTATAGTGAACCGATCAGTTTCTGTCCCGACCATGTGGTACATGATCAGCGCGATCTTGGCTGCCGCCGCCGCAGCACCCCCACTTCAGAATGCTGCTCAAAACCGTGCTTTCTTCGGTTTGATCAACGACCCAGAAAAGGATATGGACACTGTACGTGGGACAAATTCCAGTTAATACGCTTGCAGGCCTCTACTTTCAGGAAGGTATGATCCGACGTTGGGGATATCCATGTGAACGACACAATGTGACCACAGACGATGGCTATATTCTGACCATTTTCCGCATCCCATATGGAAGAGAACAAAAGGAACCGCCGAAAGGCATCCGGCCAGTGGTTTTGATCCAGCACGGTCTGGTGGGCAGGTACATACGGGGCTCTCTCGCGGGCACAGGCATTATGCATTGAAATACAGCAGCATTGAGAACTTTTGCAGAACGGGTAACAGAGAGGGAAGTGTTCCTCTCGGTGATCTAGTCCTCGAGGGCGACCGCAGAGAGACGGTGATCTTTCACCAGTCCTAGACGACTAAAGGCGCGGCAACAGGCACCATCTTAGAGGTGAGGGTAACATGTTACACTTTGTTGCAGTTCGGACATGTGGGTGAACAATTTGCCGAATCAAGATGCAGCTTTCATTTACGCCGATGCTGGTCTTGATGTGTGGATCGGGAATTTCCGAGGCAATGTATACGGAAGGAAACACGTGAAACTGTCAGCGGACAAGGAGGAAGTAAAGGTCTTTAAACATTTCAAATAGCAGAAATATGCTTCTCCTATATTTTAGAAAAAATTTTTCGACTTCAGGTAAGTGCGCATGTCTCATTAGTTTGTTGGCCGATAGCGATGCTGTAACCTGGTCCCTGCCCAGCAACAAAAAGTGCCCTCTCCCACCCTTAAAGGTGTTTGTCAGACCCACTTTGTAGCTGGCCCGAAATGTCCCAATACGATCTACCCGCCATGATTAACCATATCCTGAAAACCAGCGGCACCCCGTACATCTACTACATTGGCCACTCCATGGGGACGTTGACCATGTTTGTCCGACTGGCTCAGGATAAGGAATTCGCTAAAAAAGTACACCGATACCTTCGCACCTAAAGTCAAAGACAAGACCTGTTCTTGCTGTAGGTGAAACATTTCTACGCTCTGGCCCCAGTTCTGAAATTAGAAAACGCTCGCGGGCTCGTCGGAATTCTGGCACCTGTTTTGACCATGATTGACGTAAGATTACAGGGAAATTTTGTCGAGTCCTTGACCAGTGTGCGGTTTAGCAAACCCTGCAATTCACTGGCCAAGAAGAATTCCTGCCTCCCAACTGGCTGATGAAGAAATTTGCCCAGTACGTGTGCGGTAGTCATGATTTCGTTGGAAGCATGGTGTGCGGCAATTTTATGTTTATGATCGCTGGACCCAGCTCTTTGCAACTGAACGCAGTAAGTAGAGTAGTGCGTCCGTAGAGGTCCGCAGTACAGATGAGCACTTTAGACCCGTTTACCCGTCTACTTGGCCCATACGCCAGCCGCCACTTCCCGCAGAACATTCATTCATTTGGGTCAAATGGTCACGAATGGAAGAATCGGCCAATACGATCACGGTGAGAAAGAGAACGTGAAGCGCTACGGTTCGGTAAGCTTCTAATAGTTTTGCTTGTTGCCTGCCATATGCATGGCTTGCGGCATTTCAAGGCGACCCCACCGCAATACAGTGTCAATGACATTACGACCCCCATTTCCCTTTTCTGGGGCGACAATGATTGGCTGGCTACGGACAAAGACGTGCGTAACATGCTTCCAACCTTGGGCAAGAGCGTTGTTTCCAAGACGTACCTTGGCGAATTCAACCACATGGATTTCCTGTGGGGTGGCCGTGCTCCTTGGGAAGTCTACATACCCATCTTGGAAAGTATTCAAAGCGATTTTGAAGCCAGCAACCCGAAACCCGCTAATGCGGCCTAGAATGAAGGCCATGACAAGCCAAGTGATAGTGACTTGAGTGTGCGATAGGACTGGGTGCAAAGTAACACAGCTCATTACAGTCGCAACCGAGGATAAAAAGCTAACTGTGAGCTTTACTTAATCAAGTTTGCATCATCGAATTGAAACGTCTGACAAGCTTTGAATGAGCAGCAGAAAGTTGAAACTTGTACAGCTTTGACGAAAGGGATCCGAAGGCAAATTTTCTCAAATTTACAAACTACAAATTACAAATTCTCAGGTTTACAAGTTATTTACAAAGATGCGTTTCATCAAAATTACTAGTTCCTCATTTCACGCGGCTAATGCAAAGTGTGAAGTCCAAAACTTTCAAGTCAATGCCATCATTTCCATCAGTTGGTCCTCTGTGTATTATACGTAGGAGGTAATGGGAACCATTTTGGTGACGCAGTAATTGATATAGCAGTGCATCGCTTTTGATGTCTTGGACTGCTCGAGTCGTGCGACAAGTGCGCGGCTGTGATCCAGCATGCTTCAGTACCTAGCAGTAGTATGTAGTATTCTTGAACATGCTGGGTTGGTTACTATCGCCGGACTCTCATTGAGTCGCAAATTAGGAGGAGCATAGAGACCAGCGACCACACCCATTGTATATAACTAAGATGAAATAAGGACTGTAATTTATTAAGTTGTCTCATAATTCACCCTCAAGTAGTTTACCTGGGTAATGTGGGCTCAACAATGTGTTGTATAGCCCACCTCTGCCATGATCGTTTGGATGGAGAAAAGGGTTTCCTCGAAATTCTCCCCGGTGGGAGGGTGGAATATATTCAAATGGGCCCAGACGGGGGAGGGGACAAACCTTAAACACTTTCCAGGTGCCAGAAAGAAACTATTCTTCACAAGATATCTGTTATAGAAAGATAGACAGTCTACAGCTTCCCGGAAAAGTACTGCTAACTTTGTTTTTTTCAATTCTTCTCCTCCCGTTTCTCCATTTCTCTTCTGAAGATCAATATTTTATCATGTTCTTTTCCGAAAGCACGTTTCTTCCGTCAAACTTTTCCTGATCGTATTCTGTACCGCCTCCGGGGATGTTGTCGTCTGCAGGGTGCTCATAATATGGTCTCTCGCTTCCTAATTATTTCAGTTTACGTCAGAAACGATAAACAACCCCCAGTGAGTAACTGTATGCGTAAAGTGTTGCTTCAAATGCCACGACACTGGAGAAAAGGTTTTTGATCAATCAGAGCTTTCAGGATGACGTAATTGTCACAAAGTGTCTTGTTTTCATGGTTCTGACTGTCACGTGTGTTTTAGTTGCTATGTGTGCGTGTTTAAGGTTTGATGAGCTCTAAGACATGCGTTTGAAAATTCGAAACTATTTCCAAATTGATCACTTTTTCTCTTCAATGAAAGCTGAAAAAGCCATGAATCAGCCAGATATTAGATTGAAGGTATACTTTCAAAATCTCAACACTTTTAAGATCAGACACAGCTCAATTTCTTGCTGACTAATGAGGGAAATAAGAGGTAAGAGCTAATAAAATATGTCTTACTACCTCCTTCAAACGATGCGCAGTCGTTGGGACCGTTCAGTAAAAGTATCCGAATGCATAAATCATCTTTGCTTTTTGTCACTATGGAACAGCTGCCAACTGATTTTTCAGTTCTGACAAGCAGAACGGCGAACGACCGCCCTGCTTGAAGTATGAAATTATAAATGAGTAGCAATTAGATATTTTCGGCACGGGCATTATTCAAATGTTAAGAAATGAGTGATCTTCCCGAGCTCTTGCACGAGCGTCTTACTTTTTCTCGAGTGCAGAAGAAATGTCACCTGGTGCATTTTGGCTGTTAGAAGGGCCTATGTTCAGGTTTTCAGGGCGATGGGAAGCAAGGTCTTTTTGGAAAATCGTATTTCTCATGTTAGCAGAGTCCAACAGGGTGCAGGGCCAAACGGGCGCCGGGAGGTTCATTCGGCATCGATCAATCTTCTTCATCCCACCAACCAGAAATGCTTGCCGTCCTTCTCATTCACACGGGCTTGATGAGTCGTTTGACAGAAGCGTGGCTTCGATGGTTGCTGGCTGCGGTTTCTGGTTCATGTTAAACGGACATCCGCCTTTAACCTTAGTCCAATCATCTCAGATTTCACTCGTCCATGACTGGTAGGCACGAGATTGTGCTGCTTATGCCTTATGCACTCGTCTAATCAGGCCGACTCATACAAATATCGTTTCTGTTCATCAGTTGAGGGACAAGCGGCAATGAGTGAATATCAGGAGTTTTCCTATTCTTCCCTTTGATGGCCATGTGTCTGGTACATATACATGGATTGCTCTTTGCCGGAGTTCATCGCGCATTTCGTCGTTCTTACGTCATAATTCGCGCAGAGCCAAAAAAGGACCCCCAATTACTTGCAATCAATGAGTTTTGACGGCCCGCCTGACGTTTATTGGCCCGTGCTGTCTCTCTGTCAGTGGATATCAAGCCCTGTCAGTCGTGACCTGTCCTTGGAGGAAGACCAAACTTCAAGATTTCTACTCCAATACGTGGGTACAGCGCATAATTTTCTATCTACTTTAGCAGCTCCAATTGGTTTGAGTTGCGAATGATTGACATGACGAGAGGGAACTCTTCTTTCCTGGTCCGTTTCAGAGGTGCTAAGCTCGTATGATCGGACTAGGAGCAGGAAGTGTGTTGGAAAAAGGTGCCTGATTACGCCGCTTACTTCTGCTCGGCGATCCTTCCATCAATATCTCTCGTAATTATCTTTTTTATCTCCTGATTCTCAGCATAGCAACTATTATGGATCAAAAGGTGAAGCATCTGCTAACTACCCGCGTTCCGCCATTGCTCCTTTTTACAGATTTCTAAGGCTACTATCTACCTAGCTTACGCCTCGCTTTGATGTGCTCCACTGCGCTTCTAGCCTTCTCTTGAAACTATACGTCGCCATTTTTAGTCGATCGCCTGTGCCGCAGGTGAAATTACGAAGACATCAGCGGCGATGTTTTTAATGCTCATTCCTCCCATGCACAGTTAGCAAAAAGCGGTTACAGAGCAGCAAGCCTACAAAATGTGTTTTGCCTAGTTGGAAGACGTGCTACTGTCTTCTGTTAAAAAAGGGCCTATTTTATAAATAAAATTCTTAGAATTCCGACGCGGCCTCCATCTAGGTTGCTGGTGTTTGATTTGGACCTGCAATAACGACCCTGACGACCACCCACACAGCCTGGTTTGGCTGTGTGGGCGGTCGTCAGCGTGCGTTTCTCATTGAGGCATTTTCAGCGCAGAGTGCTAATGGCGCTTGAAATCCATACCTACTCGCCTCAGGATTGTCACAGTACTGTATACACAATTACACCATTTTAGGATCAAGCGCATATTTCTTTGCGTATATTTGACTAGCCATAGCCAACTTCGGTCTTTTCGCAGCCATGGCCTGGAATCTGTCCCTGAACAGCACGGACGCATATTTGGAATGGAATTATCGTATGGTGGCGTCTGTCATCTGGGTGCCCTTGTCCGTAATTGGTATTTCGGGCAATCTCCTGGTCATTTTAGTTGTCATGACTGTGCGTGGTATGAAGACACCGACTAACTGTTATCTCGTCTCGTTAGCATGTGCCGATTGTCTATTCTTCGTATCCACAATTCCAAGCGAATTATCGAGTCTTCATTTACCAGATAACGTTTTTGTGTTTGGTCGCGTGGGATGTTCGCTTCTACGATTTTTACCCTATCTGTCCATAAATGCCAGTTCGCTATCGATAATCGCATTTACGATTGAAAGGTACATCGGTATTTGCCATCCTATGAAAGCGCGCTATATCTGTACAGTGAAAAGAGCGCAGTACATAATCGTGACCATATGGACGTTCAGTGTGCTCTATAATTCCACTTGGTTATTCCTAACCGATTTGAAACCCTTGAATTACTTGGACTTACCCGACGCCTATCAATGCACTTTTTCATTGAGCAGGGAAAGTTACAAAGCTATTTTCCTGATCGACATGTTTATGTTCTATTGGCTTCCTTTATTACTTTATTTAATTCTCTACGGAGTAATGGCCCGCACTCTGATCAGAGCCGGAGTCTTCGATTTACAACCGTCCACTAACCACAAATACACTAAACGCACTAATGATTGGCCCGCTCGTAGTGCCAGGGAGCCAGCTGCAGCTGGAAGATTAGTTAAATCGAGGAAAATTAAATCTAGTTTAGACACTAGTTCCGAACTTGGCCATCGTCCCCAACGCGAAACAGAAGCCAGTTTTCGAGAGTCGAAAACGGATTCGGAACCAAGCGAAAATGGGTGTTTACGCGCGTCGACCAGTTTCATCGCAGACATTCATTTGACGCCATTTGATTCGCCTCTAATCGACAATGGGAGAATGTCTTCCGTGGTGATTAGAAAAGGAAGTGCCGCCGATAAGCTCCAACTGCAGGTTCGGCGAAGAACGGATAGCTCGGCCAGCAGTTTAAGTAGCAGAAGCATGATGGACAGTTCCCTGGCCATTCGTCGAAATACAACCGATGCTAACAGCATTAGCAGCACGCGACCTTCAAAGCTTCCATCGTCGCGCGAATCGAAGGCTTACTACGGCGATTCCCTGAATAGGTCCCGCGCTCAAGTGAGTTAGTGGCCCCCAAAGACCACGGGTTGCGTAAATGTTACTCGGGCAGGGGCGCAGTTTTCTTACTCTCATGGAAAATTCACATGCCTTGTGCGTGCTTGTCAGTCACTGCAAACAGAAAAGGCGCACGGAGTACGACTGCCAAGTTATTTGCACCAATCAATGCTTAACGATCAGGAAGGTAAACGAAAATTAGATTTGCATTTCTAACATGCCCTGATCTCCAAAAAAAATCCGCTCGAAAGCGTGTATTGATCATAGAAACCTAAAGTAGCCTAAAGTATCGCTGAGGGCACCTGCTATACAAGTTTATGACAGTTAAAGGAAAGGCTTTTCATTGCAGACGAATGGGTCAATATTCTGCTCGTAGCGAGAAAGGCATAGGAATATGCTTTTCGATTTCAGGTTGTCAAAATGCTCATTGTGATCGTGGTCACGTTTGCTCTCTTCTGTCTCCCATATCGTGGCTTGGTGGTGTACAACTCGTTCACAAGGCGTCCGTGGGTGGAAAAATGGTAGGATCTAATGGAAAAGGCACGAATACTTTTACATTGTCAGGTTTTAGGTATCTCCTGTTTGCAAAAACCATGGTTATGGCGAATTCAGGTGAGCCGGATGCAGTTTTAGTCAACTCTTTTATTTCAAATTTATGGGATTTTATATCCGTTAACCTAATTTTAAGCTATCAATCCAATTTTATACAGCGTAATGTCTGGAAAATTCCGAAATGCTTTCGTTCTTATGTTCAAACGATGCTGTAAGCTGTTTTACTTGTTCGAGGAAACTTTTTCCGTAACTTCTTTTGTCTCTTGCACAAATGTTTCTCTCTTTTAGTTAGAATCCAAAAAACTTCACACTTTAGTCTCCGTCAAGATCGTTCCAGCATGGCTCTTCGTCCGTCCGTAAGCCCAGCAGTGCGTCAGCGTCAAACAAGGTATTCAGCAACTTCAACCGAAAGTCGGCGTTCTTCATTTTGCAAACCCCCGAACATAGTTGGAGTGATGAGAGATCACACGAAAAGACACGCATCCTTTTCTGCTACAGGAATGACTGATCGAAAGGAAAGGAATACACTGCTGATACCCATCATAGCCTTGACGCCTGACAACGCTATCGATGAGAGTGGCGATGAGAGTCGCATTGAACTGCTTACTTGTGAGAAGTGAAGCGCAATGCTTTCATGTATGTGCGTGGGCTTGTGTGTGTTGCTGCAAAATGTTACCTTCTGTTCGAGTAAAAATACGTGAAATAAGCAGAAATACAGAGATTTTGGGGAAGATTCGCGAAAGCGTCCACTATGTCTATCTTATATGCATCATGCTACCCAAGCGTTCCCGACTGTTTTCGTGTCGGATCTGACCGGATGTTACGGCAAGAATAATCATCGTTGAAGTTACTCAAGTGTTAAAAGTAGTTATGGTCAGAAATCTGTCAGACCCCTGTTTGATCGACCCTTTGTCAAGTGTGTGTGATTTTTTTTGGATTAGTTTTTGAGGGTTGGTCGAGGTCATGTGAGTAATTTATCGTACAATAGGCCAAAGCTAAGGTTAGGTCAAAAGTTTTGTTCTCGGTAAGAACATGTTGTGACATGAATGCAGCTTGTGTATTGAAAGTCCACAATATACGGGTATTGTGTTTCGTTAGTTTTGTAAGGCTGTGCGTCAGATCTATCTTTGCTTGATACGAATAAAAAATTGTTACTGTATTGAAAACGTTTGTGATATTTTTATTGTTCTATGGCTACAGTATTTAGTGAATCCATAGTATTAATTCAATCTATAAAAATATCCACAGTATTATACTTGTTTTGAGACAAAGCTATGCCTATGCTGACAAGGGAACAGGGAGTCGTGGCCTAGCCTGTTAAGGCGTCTGCCTCTCACGCTGGGTGCGCACTAACAGGGGGAGGTTCGACTTCCGCCTCAGTACAAAATGATTTATAGTCTAATCTATGTCTTCCGTAGCATTCCTTAGCATTCGAGTGCGCTGTATAGGGCATGGCGCTGTGTGGGAAAAGTGTGACGTGAAATCGCCAACCGTTGCAACTTTGCAAGTCAAAGTCAAACTTTGCAAAACCAAAAATTGCGATTTGCTCCTGTGCAAAATATTTGAGGTCCGGCCAACTGGTCAGCAGTGGTCAACGCCTGAAGAATCGCAAATTTTTGAATTTTTGTTTGGTAAGGAAGCCGACAGTTGAGAAAAACGTTCAGGTTTTTTTCCAAATTCTGTTTTCGGGTTTCGGGCTTCGACCTAGCTTCCACACGGGTTTGGGTGTTTTTACACAAAAACCCAAAATATCCATAGTCCAAAAATTTCATGGGACTTTAGGCGCCAGTTGGCTTGACGCCTCTAATATTTCGCACAGAGCTTTATTTTGCTCCGAAGGGCAAATAACAATTTTTGGTTTTGCCAACTTTCGCCAACTTTTGCCAACTTTCGTTTTGCTTTTTGGTTAGCGATGTCATGTCATACTTTTTCTACACAGCGCCAAACCCTATACAGCGCACTCGAGTGCTAAGGAAGACTTAGCATAGACTGACAATCATTTTGTGGCGATATTCCCTTGTGAGTAAAATATTTTACATGACTTTTAAAAACGTTCCGCTTCCTGAATCTGGGGATTTTAAACAGTACTATTTCTGTGCTGAGCTGTGCTCAAAAAGTCTTTCAATTTATGTGTAACATAGTCAGGAATCTGCCACCGATGAGGTGCTACCCTACGCACCTTTGTGGCACAGAGAAAAAGGCTCTGCCTGCTATATTTGGTCCTTGCACACACTTCCGTAATCGGATAGAGTTAGGCATGTTTGATTTGCCTTGTTTGGCAGTGTAACCATTGCACCGTGGACTGAAACCAGACCTACTCCTGGTCGTAAAAGCCTTATGAACTAAAGATCGCCCTTTATCGGGGCTTATTCCGCACTTCATGAACAATCGAGAAGAATGTGCCTGTAGCACCTGTGCCAGCAGGCCACGATGTTTTGAACATGCTGTAATGTCATGCCTTTATGAGTCATGAAACTGAGCCAAGCTTTCCCGCAAGCAAATGCCAACTAGAGTAAGACATTTCATGCTATCACAAACCGGCGACAGCCTTTGTTCTGTGTCTATTTGTAACAAGTATGCATGTTTTGAGCTTGCTATCGAGGTCAGCAATCTCACAACTACCTGTGGCAGGAATGTGCAGGAACATGCGCGCTAGCATGGCCTTTCGATAAAAACCTAATCAACGTCAATGTTCGTCTTAAAGATGGCAAAACAAGTCCCCCGGCGCTTTTATCTGTACAACAAAATAGATGCACCCGATTTTTATGCTGCACCTCGAGCGGGATTCAAGCATAATGAGCATAAAAGGTTCAAGCAGCGGGGATACTTGTAAACAGACAAAACATTTTTGTTCGCTCAAAAGAAAAGACATTGCTTGTTTCTAAAACTGATATATACGAATATATAAGGCTTACGATTAGTTTGGCAAGTAAGCTCATTTTAGCGCGATCCCTGACACGATGTCGTGGCATCCACCTAGCGAGGATCTCCTGTCCACGGTAGTTATCACAAGAGAAGAAAAGGACACACTGGTCTCGATGTCGATGTTAGGAGAGGAACGATCACCGACGGAGTGGATGGTAATATTGGATCAAGGATTGTGTCCGAGGCGAAAGGACAAGGCAGTATTCAGGACAAGCGCTTTAGAATCGAGATGTGGTCTTGACTTGACATGGTTAAATTGCGGAGGAAAACCGGTGTGATTCCGACCAGTGTGTTCATGACTTCCAGTTTATTGGTTTTTGATGTTCCATTAACTCTGCTCTAAGTCATGCACGGTATTTTGTGCTTGAATAAAGCCATTTCCACGATCCGACTTTTTGCAGTCTGATGCAAACAGCAGCTGGAAACTCGGCTCATGAAGTTCGGTGTTGTCCAGCAGGTCAAAACTTTGCTTGTTGCAGCTATGAAAACTCGATTTGGGGTAGGTAGATCTATTGCTGTCGAGTAGTCACTCTGTCTTTTCAAATGGGCGCTGTGAAGTGAGGTAGTTTATAGCATAATCTCACGTCAGCCAGAGAGTAGTTTGCTTGTTAGAAGAAGGCAAGCAAACCATCCAAGCCTACAGCAGAAACCACAGGTCGTGCAGATATAAAAGTAGCCTTTCCGAAAACTGCCTTCCGGTGTCCGACTCTTGAAGTTCAGTCTTTAACAAATAATAGCAAAAGTACTCTTCAAAATATTCTGGTTCAATGATTGTCTTTCATTGGGTACCCGACGGATTTTGATAAAAATATTAGCACCATTATAGCCTTAACTGATTCTGAAACACATGGGCGTAGCCAGGATTTGAGTTAGTAAACGCTCATCAGCAAATATCAGACTATAGGTTAATTTTAGGGGCTTTCGCTTCATGGTGAGAGAGGGAATGGGGTTTGGCACGAAATTCTAAAACACATGAAAAGTCAAAATTCAATTTGATGGAAGGGAAGTAGCGAGCATGCTGAAAACGAGCAGAGAGAATGATGAACGAGTCGTTTAGCGAGTCGCTAGCGTCTTTGTTTGGCGGTTACAAGGTTCGCGGATCTACAAGACCACGTGTCTTATAGGGAGAGGTTTTACTACTCGACCGCACCGAATACACGCGGGCATGAACACTGATTATTCGAACGAGCATCAACCCAAGGGCAATAGTGCACCGGCACAAAACAAACAAACAACACACATCAGACAACGGGAGACCAGTTCCACACACAGCAATCACCAGATATCACCAAACAGGCCCAACATCAGACGAGGTCACACACTGATTTGCATAACTTGGTCTTCATACCCCCTTACAGGTCTACTTTCTCTCCATTTTTGATAGAGCTGTGAGTTTCAGCCGCGGAGCAGGGGAAAATAATGATCCTATTTTAAAATGTCAATTGACTAGCGTATTTTGCAAAGGCAATCTGGGCACACATTACGGCATAAAAAAGAGGGCTATTTTTGTAGCTGATTTTGTTTGCAGGGGAATGCAGGTGGGCACGCAAGGCAGTGACCTAAGCGAGTTTGAAAACAAGAAGGACACGTCTTATTACCGTATGTCCCTAAAGTCTGTCGACTTTTAGACCAGCCAACGTGCACACAGACAGTGGCTAGGCATGCATTAGGACGGCTATCTACAGGAAGAGCTGCGCATGGCACAGAACCTAATCTCGCATACAGATGTGCAGTCTTATGTCGATGTATGCATGCATCAAGGCTTGTCTGCATGTACTATAAAGAATATTAATTAGAATACTGCTGCTGTTTGGGCCGGTTCTACGAGGGATAATAGCTGTGGTCCGTGCGATAGCTACCCGAATATGCTGAAGCCCTAGCTCTACCCATGCCGTCAGGTTGATACCATGCTTTTGCAAGTAACTTCACTGCCCGCGGCAAGCTCACAATTTTTTATGAATCATATCCTTGAGATACACTTTCGGACATCTTCCATCCGCTTCTTCAATCTTTGTGCTCATACTTATGATTTACCTGGCCGCGAGTTGGGCACTCGCCGAAAATGCGCAAGGAGGATGGCTGCAGGCACAGCCTGCGACACCAAGCTACATTAAAATGCTCATTAGTGCTGATATTCATATGTACTTTAAAAACAGCTTCTGGCCGACCAGGTTTCCTCATCGATCGTGGTTTCATTTTTCTGCGGCCGAGTATTGGCAGGTCCAAAAGCTTTTACTTGTGATCAGGTTTTTTGGAAATCATTCATATGTCACAAGCAATTTCATCAGACAAAACTGTTGGAGCTACGAATAAGTTTCTACGAGTAAAAAAAAATTGAAAATCAAAAACCCTCTCTGAAAAACCAAAAAAGTCTTGAATATGGCTGTTGAAAGTTAGCGGAAATCCTGACTGACGTGTTGTAATAGCGAGCTCGGAAGCGATTTGTTATTGTGAGGGCTTCGATCAAATCCGGCGGACATTGCCGCTATTACCTTACAATTAACAAGCAGCCTTTGAGCTTTCATCATCACTTTGGACTGGGTCTGTACACCTCAGGATTATCATGCGTCATCATCATTTTGTTTTCACACCACAGGAAATGTCATCAAACCTTAAAATTTATCTAGGATTTAAAGACAAATATGAAGACACTGATTATCTCGTTTTTTTTAATCATGGCCGCTAAAAATATTGTCATCGTTCAATATGCATTCTCGATCGCTATCAGTCACAAGTTTCGTATAGCGCCTGACGGTTGCGCTGGGCCTTTGCTCACTGCCTTCTCCTGCCGCCACCCCATTTTCCACTGATTGACCGCGTCTTTGTCGTCGGTCGTACCACACCACAACGGCCACTATACAAACTGCTAGAAGCATTGCAATAAGACCGATTCCCAAGCCTGTGCCACTGGACCCGCCGGGTGACTTCACTAGAGCATTTTGCGGCGCTGATTTCGATGGATGCGATTCGCATACCAGCAGATCGAAAGGAGGCCAATTGCCGAGGTTGTCACAGCCATGGTCGTACCAGACAATCTCCAAATTCTGGACTCGGTGCGCGTGCACGCATCTTTGCTCTAAGTTTTGGTGATTATTTGGTTCTCCCTTGTCCCAGGGTATCTTTCCGTCGGGAAACGAGGCATTTAACGTTGAGTTGTCCAAAAGCCAACGCCACCTGCCCGGATCGCTCCACTGAATCATATCTACCCTTTCAAACCTCTCAGCGTGATCGCGTTGTAGGCCAATGTAAAAATACAGGTCCCGAGCATTAAAACGACCAAATTTTGGCACATTTTTTCGGATAATTTCAGTCAGGAATTCATGTTTCTCAGAACCATTAACTGTTGGTAAATGCCATTCGTAAGGAAAATCTGTCAAGTTGCGGCATTGATCTTCAGCCCAGTCAAAAGATTTGGTCCATGGCCTAGTGTACTGACGGATGTAAATGCACTCGCCATTTGGTAGCTGGTATACATCAGAATCAGGGCATTTTAGTGAATCAACCGAGGACAGACACGCAATTATGCAAACTATAAAGTGCTTAGCAGTCATGTCGAAACTCACACTTCATATTTCTCTAGCATCACTAGCTTATATTACCTCCAGTGTACAGTAGCTGTTTACGCCAGACGTATCGCCGCCTGGCACGTGAAACTGAAACCGCTTTTTTAAAAGCTATTGAGTATTCATACTGAAAGCTAATGTCAGGTCTGGTCCAGGTGGGCGCACAGATGTCTTTGTTACACCTAACTGTTTGACCTTGTCAAATAAATACCACAATTGTTATGGTTCTGATGATATACTTTGAGCTGTTTTTTAAAGAGCGATCTACGTTGTCCGAATGTTTCATAAATTATTCGTCGTAATGTTATTTTTATTAGTGACTGTGCTTTACTTGGCTTTTCCTTTGTGGCCTTGAGGCACAATGAAGATGCCAAAGATAGCATTTAAAACTAAAAGGTCTAAAAGCTTTAAAAGTGAAAAGAAGTATCGGAAAAGATGGCTGAACAACGGCATATCCTTAGACCCTTCTCTTGAATAGAGGAAAATGGCAATCACGAAAAACAATTTTGTGCCATAGACGTAATCCTTTCTGAGTAAAAAAAGCTTCCACGCAAATTTCTGGCTAATCAGAGTGGTGCTAGACTAATGCAATCGAGTTATCATGTCTTAAAATGGTTCACGCTGTGCTCTGTCATCTATGGATCACGCAGGTAAGACGTAGACAACAGGGGGAGTTGGGTCCATTGATATGAACAGGTGAATCAGCCGAAGTGAACTCGGGCATCATCGCAGGATTTTTGAAAATCTCATGCTTGGAACTGAAATACATTTTAATATGCTTTGTTGAGCTTGGCAAAATGCCTTCTCCTTCGAAACAAATCTTTTTTTGATTCCTGGAAGGATTTTTGTTTTGTAAAAGCCTCGACGAACTTTCCATGCAACTTTTCCCTTTCCTCTTTTTTAAAATTTTTGTGGGTTGGGGCCAGTTGCTTCACGGGACTTTGAACCTTTTTGCCTATAGCTGGCCAGCAGTCATGATATGATAAGCGTAGTGTTCGTTCAGGATCCCTATCCCGGCTGGGATTGAGGTTGTGGAGATCTTCCAGAAATGCAAGGAAATGTTTACTAGAGAATAGAAAAATATAGTTTTTGGCTCTATATTTGCCGGCTACCCGGGGTCGACTCTAGGTCATCACAGCGAAGATAAAAGCACTCTTAAAAATCCCGATCCTGGTCGAGATTGAGTGAGTCCCCATCTCTCTCTCGAACGAAATCTAGATAAGCGAGGCCGCGAGGTGACCAGCTCTCGTGGCAGCTTCCCTCTGTGCGCCTCCACTGGGAGCACCTCCATACGAGGGCATCCTGTGCCTGCATCAGGACGATACTGGGCTAGAAGGGAGGGACCATCCGAACTGACCTTCGGGAACCAGTTTCCTGATTCTCATTTCGTTCGGCGTCCACCTGCTTGTGGATCGCCCAGAGCCGGGTGTGCAAGGCCAGCAATGGACTTACGATATCGCCGCCGAAGACCAGGTCCCACCCTGAGATCGGGATTTGTAAACTTCCGTATTCAGCCAGAACAGAAATGCGGCCTTCCGGTCAGGGTTGCTGGCTCAAGCAGCGTTTTTGCCATTAAAAATTTAAAAAGCTTGCAGCAGTCGATCATCCCCTCCCCGACCGCAGCTGACCGCTACTGTATTTGCTGACCCCCTCCCTCCTTGGCTGCGGTCAACCTTTATGAATGGCCCCAAATGTAAAATGAGAGCAGTCATCAGGATTCGGATATTTGCTGCGATTGTTCTCCAGTAAGTGTATCCGTCAATGTCCGCGATCGATGATGGAACAGTATGGTTTTCCAACATTCTTAGTCATAATGGTAAAAAAAGAGCAAGAGACTTCGGCGTGGTAAGATAACCCACAAAGCTTTACAGGTAGATTTAAGCAGCATGCCCTGTCGTAGCTGGAACGGATAGCTTTAAAAGGCTGGAACCCTAAGCCAGCCACCCCAGAGGGCACAGTTTTAGTGACGCTGCTTGGTGCAAATGCACCACGGACGCCATCGAACGAAAACTTTTAGTTCCATTTGTCTTTTAGCCCTGGCTTTTGTCCTTTGTCTTCGATAGGCTGCCTTTTAGTTCCTTGCGTCTGCTTGCCTTCTCGTACTTTCAGTAATGTCAGCATGTTTTTGCCATAGAACATGTGTTGTGAACAAGGGATGTGAGTGGTCGTACGAGTAGACTTTTGCCTACTAAAAGATATGATATGGTATGATACAGTAGAGGCATCTAAGAAGTATTTTTGTTGTTTTTCCTGCCGCCTGTATACAGTATCTAGCGCACCGGAGTCAGTTTTTTAGGCCATGTGAGGACTTCAGCCTCCAAAAACAAAAACGGGCCCTGAGAGCCCGTGTACATATTCAAAAAATCTGCGCATTTCATCACCAGGCATGGTAGAACGATAAGAGTTTCTGAAATGGTCGACCGGGGTCGTGGACTACGGGTTAAGGGGCTTTGTCTCACGCTGGGTGCGCACTTACGGGGGAGGGTTCGACTCCCGCCTCGGTACGAAATGATTGTGACATATGTGTTCCTTAGCCCACGAATGCGCTTCACAGCTTGGCTATGGATAAAGAATGACATGACACGACAGGACATGACATCTGTAGGCGGTCTTAACGAGATGTTATGGGCGCAGATTCACATTCCGGTTCATGTCTCTGTTTTTCTTAGGTTTGGAAGAAGGCGTGTAGTAGTCAAGTCACCCAATTCTCTCAGTTTGTCTGTGAGGACATGCGGTTTTTTGGAAATCTGGTTTGTAGCAAAAAACGAAAAACGGTTTTATTATTTTCAAAAAAGTCTGTTATGACAGACTCGAAACTTTTAGACCAGCTCAAAATGGAGCCAGGGCTTAGGATGGCTGGTCTACTCGGCCAAAAAGAAAAAGGAGAGGTGCCCCGACATGCCAGGCACTGCACACAGCGTGTAATCTCCCGCACGCAGACTGTATATATGCATTGATATGTCAGCATCCAAGCCACATACAGTAGCTTGTGTTCTGTGCACTGCTGCTCTTCAGACAGGCCCCTAAAGGATCCCAGCTTTGCTGTTTCACATGAGCAGCCTAAACACGCCAAATCTGGCGCTGCGAATAAAGTGATATGGCTTATCGTTACGTGCCTAAGCCTCGAGGGACACTGGAAAATCCCCCCTTCTTCCTACTTTATGTTCATGCTCATAGTTTATCATATCAGTGATGAACCGCTCGAGGATGAAGGGGCACATGACACAAAACGATTTACCTTTGCCGCGAGTCGAACACTACCGGCTAACAATAAGAGCAAGCGCCACTGGTTTGCGGAAAGTTCGTCCCCCACAATTCGTCCCGCGCTGTTTCGTCCCTTCACATTTCGTCCCCAGACCATTCGCCCCCCCCAGAAAAAATTTTGTATTTATTGTCAAGGAAACCATAGCATTACCCTTATCATAGCAATACAAATATTGTCCTCAAGAATACGCAATGATATACGTAGAATATAAGCCAAGATACTCCGAACTCGAGATTGTATGCGATACCTCCAACAAAATCGATCACATTTCTATTATCAAAGTCCTCACACATCCGTTTGACTCTAGCCGAAATCGCAGCGTATTTCTTATTCCTCAGACTGCCTGGACTACCAGCGATCATATGAACGATTTCGTAATTATGACCGCCTTGCTGACTTCTGAGAGCGTCGATAAATCTGCAGATATTCGGAAATATCGCACAACACGTTTCTTTAAATCCACGGTGCCATCCCTCCACATCGTTGTTGGTGCGATGTTGGCCGTCGAGTTACCCGCGATTGCAATGTTGAGGGGGGATTTTACCAAACTTGTTGTTGCTACAGAGTTGTTTGAAAGCAGCAAGCACTCAAAAATGCAACACATGTATCAACCCATAAAGTGTGCATTTACATCTCTACGACGAAAGCCAGCATCAGCTTGGTGAGCATGACCAATTTTAGCAAATGGCACTGCATCTATCTCGTCATTTTGCACATCAACATTCGATTCTGGCATATTCCAGTCTTTAGCCAAGCTGTGTAAAACTGCGCAGGCATCGATATCCATTAACCAATACCGACATGTATATCCATAGATACACCATCGTTGCGATGTGCGCCCAGAAGTTGCTGTCTTACAATGAAAGAATCATGACAGGACCCCATTCGCCCAACAAGTTCTTGGCGTTACGTGCTTGAATGGTGCACTGCATATACAAGTCCATATCCGAAGGCGTGATCTTTGTAGTCCATATCCGACGGCTGAAACTTCCCACTCTATCCTTTATGCGAGTATTCGTAGGAAACAAGGAAAGTTATCAAATTCGGTCCTTTTTCAACCAGTACCCAGAAGGCACTTCAAATAACCTCGATTTTTTTTCGTTCGATCATAAATCATACTATAAAATTGGGATTGAGATCGAGAAATGAGATTTCAGGGGTTCGACAGCAGAAGCAAAAAAATTACAGTATTCTGGAGGCTGCAAATGCGCTGCCGATATGTACAATCAATGTGATGTATAACACTCTAAGCATATCGAGTCTTGCGTATAAAATGTAATATGCAGCAGATGGAATCGTAATAATAATAATAATATTATCAGTCTTAATGTCAGTCGTTTATGCTGGGAAACTTCACAGAATGAAGCTGACGATGAGAAGTGTGATGCATACGATGATCAGACCCACTGATCTGCAGTAAAAAGTTGCAGGCGTCGTGCGCATTACCTGCAGACAGTCTCGCACAATAAAAATCAAGATCCTGCCTGGCTATTGGCCGGTCACACGCACCGGGTCGAGCGAATTTATCCGGATCCATTAAATTTCAAATTCGGCGGTTTGGAAGTTTTATGGAAGTATATCGTGGAGCTACGCAGCACAGCAGGCAAACTCTTAGGATAATTGAATTTTTTGTTTATTGTTGGCCTAAAAAGAATGCACTGAAACTGATGAAGCAATGTTTTGAATCCACCGTGGTCAAGTGGGGCCAAATAAGACACGACTAGCTAAAACTATAAATTTTTAATTCCTGGTCCATGTTGCGTGACTGGGCACCGCTCCAACCGTGGTCGAGCGTGGGCTTCATTTTTGTATTTCGTCGCGTAGCCATTTTTAGCAAACTTGTCAAACTTACTATAATAGTTCTAGAAAGATCATTTTGCAGGCGTGATGTTCTCTTTTACGTGCTTTACAACAATGCATCCCACCTGTTTTGTCAAGCGTCGCCCAAACTAAAAATTCCAGCTGCTCTGCTCACCTACGCGTTAGATGACGATCTAATGATTGTAAAAGAGAGGACCTAGTCGTCGCCGACGAGATATTCCAGTTTCTCTCTTCCACCTTAGTTATCTTGCTCTGCGGAAAAATCAAATAAACATTGGGTGCTGAGTGCGTTGTGTGTGTGATCACAACATCCATAAAGGAGTCTCTGTCGGAGGCCACTGTAAATTAATCGGTCATGAGAACTGCACTTGAAGATGAAAGCTGTAACTGCGCTCGTTATTTTTTCTGTGCTTTTCTTGTACTCGAACGCCCATTGGTGGGGGCGAAGTAGTAGTAGTTGGGAATGGAGTAGAAGCGAATGGACTCGAGACCGCAATGACTGGGACAGGGGAAGGAACGATTGGGATCGAGGCTCAAACAGTCGGGACAGAGGCAGAAGTGACTGGGATCGAGGTAGAAACGATTGGGGCGGGGGAAGAAACGGTCGGGGTCGAGGAGGCAACGGTGGGACCCAAGGCTGGGATCGTGATCGAGGTAGAGGTCGAGGTGGGGGTAGTTTGACGGACCGGATTTTCTATTATGACAATGGTCAAGGTAAGACTTATAGTCGAACCCGTTCTAAACTGTATCATCGTTGCTTCAGTGAGCGCCCGTTGCGGTACTGGTCAAGGCCCGTGGTTTTATTACACTTGGACAGCTGGGGCTATTCGTCCAAATTACTACGAGAATCGGGGGTGGGCTCGTAACATCGATCAGTGCATTCGCGAATGCAATCGCGACTCCGATTGCTATTTCGCGACGGTCACTTCGACGAGCACGTGCTACTTGCTCACCACATCCGACAACAACGCGTGCAGATACATGAGAAGCGGCCACTTTGGGCCAGCGGGCGAGCGTTGCACACGAGCTCAGCCTTGTCCAAGTGCGTATCGTGTGTGCAGAGAACCCAACTGCACACTGCTCACATTGATGCAAGTGTACTGCAAGACGAAAAGTGTGGATAAAGCTGTGGCTAACTGTAGGGCTGGGCTGTAGAAGGAAATGTAGGTAGGTACAGGATTTGATTCACAAGTCCTGCTAATAACTGTGTCTGTGTGCTTTGTACCAAAGCTTTCTTTTCGCTTGACTATTTTCTGCCAGTCGCACATATCGTCAGTGAATGAACAAGGTTGAATGACCAATAATTGGGAAGCATGGTCGGTTTTCCCTTACCGTTAGTAGGTCTGCAGGGTTTGAAAAATGCTATTTGCGCGTGATGACAAAAAGTGATAGGGGAAAATTCTTTAAAGGAAAACAGTGTGGTCTCCAAATATCTGTTTAAATTTAGATGATGATTCTACAAACCAGTTTTATCTCGAGGAGTATAGGTTTGAATAGTTGCATGTATCGCAGCGTGTGTTGTTGAGCCGTACGATATTCGGCGCCCACTTGACGGCATTATGCTAATCTTACTAGCAAGTGGTCCAAAGTCTTTAACAGCCCGAATCCTGGTACGAAGGCCTGTCTAGTAGAATATCGACCACTGCGACCAAAAACCACGGGAGTTTTTGCCTTGCCGCGCACACCCTTGTTTGGCTTACGTGTAAAAGCGTGTAAATGCGGAAATGAGCCTGGGCGCCCAGATAATTTTATGAATTTTCCCTAATTGCCCTAACAGACAAAGCTCATTTTAGTTTTACAAGGAAAACCCATTAGGTCCTCTAGGATGGAACGGGAAAATGCCTAAAGAGGACAGGGGAAGCCTTCGAAAAGTTATCCTGAAACGCGCATGCAGAATGTATGTTGAGGCTTGTCTGTCAATCAATCCTTTGAACGGTGCCACAGATTAGAATATCACCCACCAGGGTGATGTTTCACCCATGAACCAGGAAGATTTGGCCCCTCCACCATGCCTTACACGTCCCAACACGCTGAACGTATTACTCGCACACGCCACACAACATTTTGCAGAAAGAAAATCAATAAAAATTCGACAAGGAATCATCTGTCTTTTCTTCTTTCGCAGACACATGTATGACACTCCTATGCAGATCATCATTTACCAGGTGAGATTTCCCTCGTCCATGGAATGGAACTCGGAATGAGACTCGATCAGTCAACCAAAAATTTCAATCTTCTGTCGGATTTTCTCCAGGCTTTATCGAAAATACTGAAATATACTTCAGAATGGGATGTTATCGGTATTCCAATTGGCATCGCCTCACGATTACCCAATTCTCCGCCAGGACTCACTCGCGCTTTGCGGAAGATGTTCGCAGCCCATCGTGGCATGATTTTTAGCAAGCCCCGCCTCATATGCACGTTTCTCGAAAACGCAAAGATAGGGTAGGCCAAACAGAAACATACTTTCCAAAAGGGTACACTGTATCAATAAGGTCCTAGTCTCGTAGCTCATTTCGGAACCAACTGTAATTAACAATAAGAAGCAATAATTGGGTAAAAATGTAGCCGCTTCCAAAATTGCTGATGGGCAAATGATTTTTGTTAGTTGAATATTTTGATCCAATTGAAATCTTGAAGCCCATGTGAGCGTGATCGCGCGATTAGCTAACATCGAACTTAACTGATATCGATTCCAATAGTGCAACACACAAGCCATTCCCAAGGACACCAATGTGAAAGAGGCATTCAGCGATAAACCAACTTTGGCTGAGTTTGCCGAAGTCGATAGCAAACTTTCGCAAATTGCTACAAATTCAAACATTTTCGATTCAAACATAACTCTTATAAAATTCAATATTGCTGGTACATAAGACAGGGGTATCAGAGTCAGTGCCAACCCATGAAACCAAGGATAAGGTCTTTTATAAAAAGCGCTGCAGCACAAGCGCTCGATCGTGATACAAGCGCAAGCGTACACGAGGGCTTGCTGAGAAAAGGTACGAGGGATTTCGTGAAAACGACAGACATAGGCATTTGTGACCAGACTGCACTGATCTCGTCCTATCATGGCTGATAACATGGTGCCAACTTTAAAAGTGCATGTGACGCAATAGCAAATAGAACAGAAACTGACGTGGGCCAGCAGAAGGCGTAGATTCAAATGAAATAATCTACCCGCCAAACTGAACAAAAAAGTAAGAGGTTCGCGAAAATAGCACTTACGCCAAAAGCTATGAAAAACGCGATGAAAATATACAGAAATGGTGTTGGAAGAATTTTAGAAGTGATTTTGCAGCAGCAGGTTTCATTCACATCGAAGGTTGTGCGTTGTGATTAGAATTATTGGAGCAGCTGAAAATTTTTGGACCTATAAAATTATTGAAAATTGCAAGATTAGTAGTGCTGTTGAAATTTGAAGGATCCATATTCTATAAAACTCTTGATTATCGAGAAACAATAATATAAAATAAATATCAGTTTATATTTTGCACAAGAAAATATTTCAAATCCTTCAAAATGACAAGATAAGACAGGAGACTGAATAAAACTAGCCAACTTGAGAAGACGCTCAGTCTTTAGCTGACGGCAGCCGACATTATGTACAGTGGAGCCCCATACCCTAAAACGATAACAACGTATACTCATTGTTGTCGCTTGTTTGCGCAGTGGAAGTTGATATCGCGGGACGGCAGAATCACACGTTGATTTGATTTAGATAGGTTATATCTCGATAGAGTACTTGACAAACGACCGTACACTCGCTTCACATAAAACGACACCCTATGATCTCTCGAATCTCCTATCACCACCTTTACATTATCACTTAACGTTCCCAACATGCCTGGGCTGTGACGCCCTTGATCTTAGCTCGCGTTCGCGACACTCATAAGATATAAGATAACAAGAGGTTAAGTAAATTTATTACCCCGCGCTACATGCGTCTCAGAGAATTTGCAGAGACTGTAGAGGCTATCGAAATAGCGTATATGCAACTTTCTAAGGTAGGTGACCTGAACTACCATTTACCCTCAGCCTTGTCATGCGAATAGATAAGGTATAATGCAATTTATGAAATAAAACTGGAAAAGGTCGGGCATAATCTGATGGGCGTTTGACTGATGCAGCGTTTGACTGGCATGGCAACGCGATCAAGAAAGATCCTACCTGGCCGTACAAGCAAGCATCACTATTCACTGCATCCTTCATCGAAGGGCAGAGTTCCTGGGAGGGGGTCAACGAGCATCTGTATGGCTTTGAATTCGAATCTTTGAAGCATGAAGTTACTTTGAAGTTAAATATATTTTTTTAAAACAGGACAAAATAATGTTTGGTTCATGGACTCTCAGAAAAGCTAAAGTTTATGCCTGTACTGGTTCTGTTTATCGCGCAGTCTGATGTTCCGTCGTCGTCATCGTATTATCTGGAACAAAAAACGTGCATACTCGTCCGTGTGAGAACTAGAGAACACGCGAACGAAATTTGTTGAAACTTGGCTTGCTTGTTGTCCATGTCATACTGTGTTTGAGAAGCCCGAAAAGTGATTTCTTGTTTTGTCAAGCAGAAATTGAGATAAAGAATGGGAAATTTAGTGTTTTTGCGTGATCCTTCTTCTTGGCTGGTCTAAAGAATGGGAAATTTAGTGTTTTTGCGTGATCCTTCTTCTTGGCTGGTCTAAAGCGTGCCTGCTGATGCCTCGCTTCTGATCGTGTCCCCTCTCTTTTAGTCCCTTGCTACAAACCCCTCCTCGGACTTAACCTGATTGTCTCCTACTTGCGTCATGCAACCTGAAGTAGATGGATAGATCGGCTAGTGTCCTAGACTCAGCGCATATTCTGCAGTGATAGTGAATACGTGATGAAAAACACATATTTCAGTCCTGTAGCTGGGAATGGCTTTTTGTCCACAGTGTGCTCGTGAACTAGTATTCGAATTCGACCGTTTTATTTGCCTTTCATGGCGCTAGAAACTGGGCTCTTTCCCGCCGGTAACAGGAATGAGCTGAAGCCTCTCGCCACAAGAGTCCCGATGTGCCACGGTATTCACTCTGTATAAGTGCAACTCAATCTGTGACATATGCGCAGTTGCACGCCGATCGTTCGACCCGAGGCCTGGTTAAACAATTCGCGTGTAACCCTTAACCCTTAACCCTTAACCCTCGAGTGGTCATGCCTGAATTCTGATGCACTCGCATGACTCAAACGTAGAAACATTGACAAAATCTGTGGGCTGGATTTTATGGGAGATTAGAGCAATACTAAAAGCTGACTATAATCTTTGTTGTGCGAGTGGGATAGCTAGTGTTACTCAGGGTGCGGGTTTAAGTCCCGCTCCGCTCATGCTTTTTATTCTCCCTCCATTTATGCTTATATTCATACTTTCTTTTCACTAAACCTAGCCTATCTTGTAAAGCAGAAAAAATGCTACAAGATTGGTCCTGACCCATTTTTCAGAAGTCACAAATAACCGCGTACATGACATGTATATCTAAAGCGGGAGAATTGCGGCTTGAGACACGTCCGCAACTGTTTCTGAGGGTCTGCGACCGCGCACTTGCTCAAATACTCGCGTCTCGCAAGCCGCACCGCCCTCGAAATAGTACACTTTAGACGCGGGTCTGTGTGACTTCTGAATATGCGGATAGCATTTTTTCTGCTCTACAAGATAGGCTGTGGTTGGTGTCGCGCTCCTATTCGCACACCTATTCAGGCAGTTATTGCACAGTAGATAGACAGAACATGTTTTGTCTAGTCCTTGACTCATCCAGACAATTTTAGTTTTTTTCTAGCTTCCACTTTTAGGTCGAACAATCATAAAGCAACGATAAGTGCAGCAATGAAGGCTGGAAAAATGCAGGGCCCATGTTCCGAGTTCTTAGATTCCACCGTGGTTCCATGTATCTTTTGCCCCAACGCCTCATGAATCCATCTGGAAATCTACTTGGAAATACAGGAAATGTAAAATTGCTTGGTTTTCAGCGCTCCAAAAAGCGTGGGAGGGTAGAGTTCAGTACCTCTGGTTGGCGGATTCTATCATTTTTTCCTATTGACATTTTATTAGCAGGTGGACTAGGACACGTTTGACTTCAGCATACCTTGTGCATGCATACCTTGGGCACACAGTGAAAAGATCAGTAACGTATTTTATTTATTTCCGATATATGAAACTTTGTCAAACGACGCAGTGGCAAATTGGGCTGGATGCGGCGGCTCTCTACAGAATTTAGTTGAAGGAACATTCGCCATGCGATTCAAAGCAACTCTATTTAAGAAGTCGTCTGCCCCCAAGCTCACTCGAGAATGCTGAAAATTTATTCAAAATTTTGTTAAAATTTGGTTTAGTTTCTGGATGCAATCTCTTGCGCAGACATCAGAACAAATGGGTTTCCGCGCTGCGTCTATTTCTATTTTTGCTGATACTGTGCATCTACCTTGTATCAATTGCATTCTACGCCTTGTCTCTATCACCGATTCCAAGCAGGAAAAGAGAGCATTTTAGATTGACCTTGGACAATGTCCATGTAATCATGACTGGCGCGTTCATAGTCGACGGCATGGGCTGTTTTATAACTTTGAACTATGCCAGTTTAGTGCTGTACTTTCTCGCGAGGATGGATTCTTCGCCTTGAGTCGTGATTATATCGCTCGTTCAAAACTAAGTCAAACCTTAGTTCGCAAATGGAGGAGGTTCGCAATTAGGACAATCAGTTTTGGCGTTTTCTTTCTATGTTTTACAACTGTACTGGGCGTTTTGAACGGATTTGACGCAGTTTCTGTACAACTAATGCGCTTAGCAAGGTGGCTATCTTCACCAAACACAACTGTTAAAAGAATACTCGAAGCCGTTACAGCACTGGCTGGTGTCCATGTCGCTTATCACTGCATGCTTTTCTCATCCATGTGCGAAAGTGTGCAGTCATTTTTTCATAAGTTTTTCTCGGATGTTGCAAGAGGAAACTGCTGATAATTTTACATTGCGTCGACTCGGTTTGTATCAAGCTGATTTTGGTCGATTATCAACAATCACGGAATGTTTGTACATTCTTGTTCTCCTTTAAACATTCTTGTTTATGCGAATTTTCACCTTTTATGACGACAGCTTGCTTGAGTTTGTACTGTGTCACAATCAGCGATCCAAGATAAAGTTGCTTGTGCAAATCGTATTGTGCTACTGGTGTATGACAGTCACATTTGCGTTTTTAGACGCTGTGGTTCCTGCCATTTTATTAAAGGCCGAGGTAAGTAGGTTACAGATGCAAGATGGGGACAGAGCCATATTGGCAGAGAAAGGAGACTGCAGTCAGATTCATCTATTTGATTTTTTTCGACCTTGTCCTATCAGTTTACATTTGTCATTATTTTAGGCCCAGAAGCCGCAGATATTGTTTCGATAATGGTTTTTGAAATATGAAAAAGCTTGCCAGGAAACTGGAGCTTTTGTCAGTGAGGTATGTTGTAGCAAAACGTATTCTGTTTCGGAATCGTTAGTTTCTATTATAGGCTTATCAAAATGCGCTTGTCTTGCTTACGCAATGGATCACATCAGAAAATGTTGGAGTGACCGCGTCAACATTGGCAAAGTTTGATGGACTACTGATGCTAAACGTAAGCTACTATATCTTTGTGATTTCTATTTGCCTTTATTCAGAAAATATTTCAGGTTGGCTCTGTTGTTATAACTAATTTTCTAGTTATTTTCAACTCACATCTCGAACTTTGAACTTTGAGCCTGTGACAAACAGAACCCTTTCGTACTTCCAAAACATGACTTCTGTTTGGCCAAGTGATTTTTCTTGTTTGATAGATGGGTATAAGAATGTGCAGCGCAATGGCACGCCTTTGCGTTTTTGGTATGGGAGTGTGTTATGCAATCTTTGAGACGATATAATGTCAGGGTCCGTACGTCACTAAAGGCAGTTTGATGGAGCTTACACACCCTTGATGTCATGTCATGTCATACTTTATCCATAGCCAAGCACTGTACAGCGCACTCGAGGGCTAAGGAACACATAATTGACAATGATTTTGTACCGAGGCTGGAGTCAAACCCTCCGCTGTACGCACTTGGCGTGAGAGGCAGACGCCTTAACCTGCTAGGCCACGACCCCGGTACCCCGGACCCAGTACTGATCACGCCGAAGCCCTATGCATCCAACCCAGTCTTCCGATCTAGTCCATGGTTGAAACGTCACCCTGAAGGGGGCGCTCCCAGCTGTTGCCTGCATGCACTACAGCAGAGGGTCATTGCCAGATAAGCGTGCGAGTGGTTATTGCAGGTATACGCGGTAAGATACTTCCTAGCATGAAGCCCTCACTGATGTGACCCCCTCTTGTGCAAGTATGCAACAATGTGTTAACAGCGCGTAAAACTAGAAAAAATATCGTCTTTGACAATTTATGCAGTTGCTCCATCCACATCCTACACGAAGCTGGGCGACATTCATTGAAGGACTGGGGGCAATAATAAAAGGCATCCGGATTAGTGATTTGTCTAAGAAGTATTCTGGAAGTCAAAAAGTACAGAAAAGACAGTCGATGTGCTGTTTGCTATTTTAACACGACTAAACAATATTTAATGGCGGGTATACGATAAAGTCATTCTGAACAAAATCCGTCAACTGAACATGTTTTTTGAATTTAGAACTACTTTCCTGCTGCGATGCCGCGAGGAGAACGCAAGCTACAGACACCAGTGCTTTATCAATCTTCGGAAAACTTTTTTTACAATGAGTCTAAATTTTTGCCATCATTACTGTAGGTCGCCCAGTCGCGAAATCGATCAAACTTGTGCAGCGTCAGATTCGAGAAAGTTGAATCCACGGGGAAAGATTTCGAACTGGCAGAATTCTAGGCGTCGAATCATCTGTATATCCAGCGGTTGTAACATTGTTGAGCGATGTGCGGGTGCCTCACCACAAGTCCATGTGGGCTGCATACCTCGTGTTTCGCTCCACAGCCTAGCAAGGGGTGGAAAAATTTGTGAAAAGTGCACAACTGTATCTGTCGTGGAGGCTCTCCTCGAACACATCACACGAGTACATCAAAAAGAAAAAGCAAAAAACAGAAGGCATTTTGAATCTGTGTGCATTGGATGGCATCTGATCAGTTTCGCGTTCGATGGCTCAGCTTTTCTTCCATCCTGGTTCCCCTCTTCGGTTTGGACATCAGGGATCCTCGGCTGTGTCCAGTACGACGCGATTGCGACGCTTCGCTGGTGCCGCGTGATTTGGTCCAAGCTCGACGGCTACTGGCGTAACCCTGAGTCTTCGCCGCCAGCTGGTTTATGGCCAGTTTCCTCCCCAACCTTTCTTCCTGCACTTTGGCTTCCCTAGCTGCGGCTCGTTTTCGCTTGGTCATGATCACAGCGACGACAATGATGATGACGATGATGAGCACGGCTAGCCCGGCAGCGGCAACACCGATCACCAACAGCATGTTGTCTTCAAACCACGTTTTTGTTTCAGTCGTGATCACGTTGCCCTTGACTCTGGGATTCGTAACAACGTTCGTGGCTGTCTTTGCGTACCCAGTGTCAGCGGTTGCGGTCGTTGAACCACTGATCGTGTCTGTGGCGGTCGCGCCAGTGGACTTCTTGGAAGTCGTCGAAGCAGGAGTTACGGTGGACTGATGTTTTGTCTTCTCATGGGTCGCTGCAGGGGTCGTTGTTTCAACTGAAATTTTGGCAGACGTCGACGAGGATGTCTTTGTAGTTGCAGTCGTCCGCTCATTTTTAGCAGTTGTGGTGATCGTTGATGGGCAGGCCTGACATTTCTTTTCGAGTTGGCAATTCGCCATCTTTTCAGAAGGTGCATTTTCGGGGGCCCTCTTTAGGACGCCGCCACAGTTGAACGAGCAGTTCCCATTCCACGGCCATTCGCGGTCGCATTCGATCTCACAATCAATCTCCGGGCAAGTCTTCTTACTCAAATCGATATTTTGGCAGCGAGCATTCTTGTCGTCGAAGTAGTCGTGCTTGCTTGACGGCCCGCGTTTATCCGCGACACACGTTGTTCGAGCTGCGTTCTTGAACCAACAAAAACTGCAAAGATCTTGGACGATGGCTTTTTTAAATTTCATGGATGTTTCCAACACGCCCGCAAAGAAATCGTTTTCCTGCAAGCTCACGGTTTTTTCCAAGCTACCAGCCAAACTTGTCGCACGGTCGCGAAGCGCACTAGACGACTTATTCCAGACGACATAGATGAAGGCACCTTTGTGACGTAGGATGGTGGCTTCATCGATGGCTTTATTTGATTGGTCGAAGAAGTCAGCGAGGTAAATGAAGACCACCTTGGCGCGTTGTGTGTCGTTGAAATCAAAAATCTTTTCACGCAGCATTCGAAGCGAGAGCTCATGCGAAAAAGTGCGGCTGGATCGGTCGTCTTTCCACTGCTCCACAAAATTTTTGAACACGTCCTGATTCCCCGAAAGGTTGAAGAGGACTGGCTGGTCAGTGACATCGAGAACAGCCACACGCACTTTGTTGTTGTCCAAAGCGACGTAATCCGGCAACATGTTCAACGATTCTGCGAATTGTGTCATTTCTGTCACGTTCGTTTGCATGGTTCGAGGAATGACGATTGCCAAATCGATTTTTCCATTCAGCTTTGGAGCACTTTTATCCGAGAACACACCAAAACCCACGGCAGAAACGATCAAAACGAAGCGCACAGCTTTATTTAATTGAGCCATTGCTTAAGACGAATTTTGCAGATGGGTCGCAGAAACCAAATTCCGTTGCTGATGTTGCGAAAGCAACAACTGTACCGCACGGGAGACAACTGAAAGCAGAGTGACACGCAATATCCTTCGGGAATAAATTAAACTGTTGTACTTTACACTGCACAACCTTGCCTTATTCACGCCTCTGGAAGTCACGTGATCGCAATGGACATATTCCACAGAGGCATCTCACGATCAGACAGTACGGACAATGTGACTTATGATAAACACTCAATCCTGGCTCGAATACCGCTCATAATATCCAGGATTCTTATGAACTGATCTTGAGTTCTGAAAGTATCAAAGCTCTTAGAAAGTCGTGCTTACAGCATCATCATCACATAAACGAGCTTCGACGGGGTGCTGGAGTCGCTTGTGTCGCCAAAGGAAGCCGATCCCTCCTGCGATGGCTGCGACAACAATGAGAACCCCTGCCAGGCATATTACTATTGTTTCTGTAAACATGCTCGGTTCACTAATGTGAGACAATGGCAGCTCAGCGGACTGTGATTCACATATGACCAAGTAAACGACACCTTGGCATGGATTCGAATACCACAGCAAGCTATCCGTATTCAAACCAGGATCAGCATAGACGCATCGCCCAGAGGAGTAGTGATGGAAAGGTTGACCAGGAGCCCACGGTGCTGTATTGTTGGGCCATGATGAATCCAATGTGCTATTATCCGCTGTCCATCGCCATTTCGTCTCGTCAGCCCAAAGGTATGCATTTGTTACATCATCAACTGTTGATTCTTCTCGGATTAAGCCGATCCAGAAATATAGGTTTTCATGCTCTATGTCAAAGGTTGAAGCGAGCAAGGCCTCCAAAGCTTTATTCTTTTCTTTCGTGTCCAACTTTGGTGTGCGCCAAACAAAGGGATATTCATTTAAGCCTTGACACTCGTCTTCCGTCGATTTTTGTGGAGCTTGGACAGGACTGACGACCTTGCGAATATAAATGCACGAACCACGGGTGAAATTATTGGCTTCTGGGGAAGGGCATTTCAGCGAACGACTCAGACGAGACAAGAAGATGAAGTAGGCAATTATGAAATGAAACAAAGGGCGAGCAAGTGGGTGAAATGCCATAAATATGGACTAGCTGTCAACTTGTCAGTAGACCTCAATGCTGTTCAGACATCTACGAGTGAGCGAAATCAGATGATGATGCGGTGCAGTAATATAATATGCTTGGAGCCGGTGCAGTAGTCTGCCTGTATCGTAATCAAATCTGTCAGCCAAAAGTTTGATGTTGTTCGAACTCCTAGTCGTTACGGGACACAACCAGGTGCGCATATACTTTTCACACAAGCAGCAAAAAGCCGAAATGAATAGGCCCCTTTAAAAAGCGGTCCACCACAAGATGGTCCTTCTGGCTAACATGTTCATCATGTTCATGTTTTACCACATCACCAAACGCTTATGCGCACTCGAGGGTGAAGGGACACATTTTACACGAAATGATTTACCGGCCCGCGAGTCGAACACTCGCCCGTAACTGCGCACCTGGCGTGAGAGGCAGACGCCTAACCCACCAGGCCACGAGGCCGGCTAACTCACAGTTAGTGAGTCGGCAGATATTGTGACTCACATGTGTCAGTCGTGGTACTCCGAATGGAGAGCCGAAAGAGTAGACAGTCCACGCTTCCAAACATCAGCAAGCAGGATTCAGGACTCGTGTGTCATTACGCCAACAATAAAGCCCAAAGCATACTTCGATGCGATGCGTCAAATAAGCGTGCGATGCGACACTTTTGGGAGAGCAGACAATGTAAAAAGGTGCATGAAACGTCGCATCGCACGCTTATTTGACGCATCGCATCGAACTTTACTTTGGGCTTAAGAAGCCAGTGTTGTAAAGCGCAATAGGCGTCAATCTTATACTCACCTGCCAGTGCACTGGTTTAGAGAAGCGGTCTGCCTCTCCTTAGTCACGGCTGCAGGCACGAGACAAAGGGGGAGGTCTAGGTCGAGGTCGAGTGACTGGCTCGGCTTGCAGGCATCTCTTGGACTGATCTTGAGTTCCGTCAGAACTGCGTTGAGAGCACTTCGGTCCCAGGTCCATCAGAACCACTCTAACGGCCGACACGCGCAACCGCTCCCCGAATTGAGAGCCTCAGGCTCTCGTGGCGCACTTGGTGACAAACAATACGAGATGTCGTGGACTACGTGGGGCTGATCGTGTGGCTTGAGGCATCCTCTGGTCAGATCTAGTTTACCTTGGGGTGAGACGGGTTTTACCAGAACGCCCTCGTGTGGGGCCACAGGGAGGGAAGTTGCCATATGGCTGGTCCCCGCACGGTCTCGCTAACGCTTAGGCTAATGGGCGGCTCTGGGAAAATCGGGAACGGGCCAAAAAAGCAGGCTTGTTCTTTCTTTTCCAACACGATAATTTTCATCTGTTTTAGCTGTATCAGGTCCTGTATGCGAATGACCACGACTCCTTTGTGACCGCGTCGTTAGCCCTCTGCATCCAATCAGAACACTGCCTTCTTATAAAATGTACACTTCCTGAAAATTTTCCCCTCTTTCTTCTTTTTGACAGATCATCAAAGTATCCATGATGAAGCAACAAATCGCAGTCCTTATGACTCTCGATAACAGTCAAAAGCATTTCAAAATTAGATCGAAAAGTAGCAAGATCAATACCATATCTATCTGATCTTCTTTCTTTATTTTCGGTCATTTTGTGCTCGGTCTTTTTTACACGCGGTATTATGGCCAGCGGAATTTGGCTTGCGGTCTTATCTCGCCGCGGTCTTTTGTCGCGCGTTCTTTTGTTGGCGGTCTTTTGTCATGTAACCCAGGTGGGCATATTTTGTCCAAACGACTTTTGGTTCGCCATGTCATTGTCGGTCTCACGATCAATGCTGCAGAACTGACAAACAATAGACTGCAACAGAAAGTGTGTCTGCTGTGTGCACAGTTTACTGCAACCGCTAAATGTTGAATTATGGACCGTGAGTCATTAATGGCTGAAAATAATATAATTAACGATAATTTTATTCGCTATTCCGAAGTACTGTATAGGTGCTGGTCCCTATCATATTGTAGAGGCTAGACTGGCAATCAATACTCTGCACGGAGCCGGCAGCTGGGAGCGTCACCCGTCAAGGTGACGTTTCAGCCATGTACTAGGTCGGAGGACTTAGTTGGCTGCATTGAGTTTTGGTCGCGGTGTAAAAGCTCCACTGGTCGCTCCCTCCAGTAATACGAACCCAGTCGTATTATATGGCGACCAATGTTGTACCTTGTCGGTCGCACTAGGCATGTTTTAGGATTGACAAACACGCGAGGTTAGTCCATGTACAGGCTGCAGTGCTTTAGGGCCAGCGCAGTGAGTGATTCGAACCTGTAGAGACTTGAGTAGGTAACTCACTCGTACCGGCGAGATGAAACACTCTGGGGTGGATATTACACCAGACTGTTTCATCAGTTCTTCGCAATCGGATAGATGCCAACCATTGATGCTCCAAGTTTTAGCGGCTCAAATTTGGCCCACACGCCGATTACTGTTTCCCATATTTAGTGTCACTCATTACAAAAAACAATTTTTGTTTTTGTGTAGACTGACTCGTGAGATGCTCAAATTTCAGCCGGCTTGCAGTCATGCCGCGGAAAACTTGGCACATCGCAACTCAGGATCACAGTCAAGGCGAGGGGAGAGAATAATTGATAAATAATCTCCTCTTACTAGGAATCCTCAATCCCTTGGGTTTGAGGTTTGAGGGGTTTTGGAGCCGGAGTTTTTGTCTCGCCGACTTATAGGTCTGTCACATTCTCTCTTGCGCCTGCCAGACGTAGTTACAGCGGCAGTCCCTGATTCCAAGTACAAGTAGTCCAAGACTGCTGAGCCATAAGCGCGACTTCACTTGAGCTTCGATAGACACAGGTTTAGCTTCTTTTCCGCACTGGTCACCCCTTAGTTCACCACGCCACATCTCGTCCGTGGTTTATGTTCAAGCCTAATTATGGGCCTCTGTGTTTCGCCCCAAAAGTTTCTCTCAAGTCTGGCTCACTTGGACATTTGCCAAACACTGAATTTAGTGTCAGCCAACAGTCTAATTATTACGTGTTCAGTGTACTCCTTCACCCTCGAGCGCGCATAACTGTGTTCGCTAATGTGGTAAAACAGGAAACGTGGGTATGATTTTCCACAATGCGATAAAGGTCAGATTTGATATTGACGTAATATCTATCATAATCAAGGAACCCCCTCGGTCCTCCTGGGTAAGTCAGTATTTAGAGCCGAATAAGCGTAACTTATTCGAAGGATATGGTCGTTCCGCCGCTGCCCACTTACCCTCTTAGTTTTTGAATATTGTGCATACCTTTACGTAGACTATCTTTTCATGCCTGTTTGACCTGAGCCCATTTACTCGAAATGATCATGCGATGTGCGGTGAGATTTTCGGGTTTTGTATCTTTGGCTTGACTATTCAACGCATAATTTGTATCCGCAGGACCCGGTGAACGTCGATCCTGGGGCAAAGTTTATCAGGTGCTTTATCATGGCCTGGTCATGGTGGGCAGCGTGTACCAGGGGCCAGATCTGACGGGACAGGGAGAAGATTATGCTCATGACTGGTTATGCTCCTTCTGACAGGCGGCTTTCATTCTTAGAGACCTTGCTGGAATGGCCTTCAAATTAATTTCTATGCGACTGTTTTTTCCCGCTCGCAATCAATTGTAAATGCCCCGAAATCACAAATGGCAGTGAATTGTTCGGCCTAAACCAGTACTGTCCGGTCACTTTTTACAGAGGTCCTAATCTCTGCAATTCACGTTCCTCCAATCGCCTTGAATAAAGCTTTCGCGTTCGCACCAATCAAGCTCTTTCTGAAAATGCCACGACCTTTGGCACCCCAATAGCCCTTCAGAAAATTTTAATAGTAAAGCTTCCTAAATTACTCTTGTCAGCAATTAACGAGAAACCCGAACGTTGCCTTGCCCAATCAGACTTTGAGCTATCCTGCCCTCCGTCTATGTTTTTGCTTTAGTTACATTTTCTCGACATCAGTTGAAACTGGAACAGCTAAAGCTTCGACGATCACTAATTTTCCTTTCGTTTTCCATTTCCAGTCGTATTTGTATGGACATAACAAGAGACCTTTAATGGGTAGCCTTATTTTTCGCACTCTGGCTGCCACGCCCTGCTCGCATTGAACTAGACAAGCTCTAGGTGACCTTCCGCCGAGGAGACGACTAAGCTGAGACAAATTGGCCTCATTTCGAATTTTAATGCCTTGGAGTCCTGGCTTTGGCTGCGTACACAGGCCGATAGCAACGAGGCTCTGTGTAGTGTCACGCACTTTTCGCCAAAGCTCCCGTCTGTCGCTGCAGCTCTGGCAGAATGGCTTTATAAAAAATGTATTCTTGATCGGTCGCGTTCAGAAGAGTCTGGGTGCATTAGCGTCGTCAAGGGTTCGTTAAAGGGTGTGCATTAGATGTGTTTATCACTCAAGCATTTGTTATGTACTCGTAGAGCTTATATATGACTACCATTATTGTTATCGAGATAATATTTTCTCTTGGTTTTTATCCTTGTAGGTCTTCTTCGCCCTTTATTATCTTCGAGACTCGCCATTTGCGTATTGTCTCAACAAAAATGCCCCTGAAAAGATTTTTCCACAGCGCCAAAGGACCTCGCCGT
This sequence comes from Mesodorylaimus sp. YZB2_4, assembly GCA_030248295.1. Taxonomy (NCBI): domain Eukaryota; kingdom Metazoa; phylum Nematoda; class Enoplea; order Dorylaimida; family Dorylaimidae; genus Mesodorylaimus; species Mesodorylaimus sp. YZB2_4. The sequence continues at coordinate 139,074 of JASANH010001213.1, read as the reverse complement.
TCAGGGTCACACGGAGCGAACACGCGAAAAGCAAACAGGAATGACGAACTCTCTATTTTTTCCTTGGACGAGACCAGATTGCAAGAGACCGCGTCCTACGGCGATGTCCACGACAAAAATGGCATTGGCTCGTCGACAAAATCGAAACCGCACCCAATTCGCATCATTCATTGGAATAGCGCCAATGATTTGATGCCGAGGCAACACGAATTCAAAGATCTCCCGAGTCCACTCAATCCTAAACGGACTGATTTGGAGTCGCCCAAAAAGCGCGTTGGTTTCAATCCGATCTCGTCAACAATGCCTAGCAATGGGACCGTTCCCAATCCGAGTCCTAAATTGTCCAGGCATCGGAGTCACTCAACTGTTAAAAAGAAATTGTCACATATCGAAGATTTGTCACGACTCGAGTTTTCCCCCGGCGGTTACCGCTTGACTGGCCAGCAGCGTGAATTACTCAAAGTATGTTGGCGCCAGGCGTGTGAGCGTCAGGGTGAACTTGGCCCATTTATATTTAATTGGGTTTTCACCCGATACCCGTTCATGAAGAAGATGTTTCATCTTGAAGACGTAGCCAATGTCTCCGAGGATCCTACTTTCCAAAAACATCTCCGTTCTTTCACCGAGGTATTCGAACTGGTTGTGAGTAGTGTAGTGGACGAAACGGAGAAGACGAGTAGGGCATCAGACGACCTCTCACTGGACGACACAACAGGACCGCTTCTACATTCTTACGGAGCCCGGCACGCTAAGATCGAGCTAAATCTGACCGAGGATGAAGAGGATTGGATAAGACCCGAGCACTGGGACATATTCAGAACGGCGATGTGCGAGTACGCATCAACATCGTGGCGTCAGAGTGTTCTTACGGCTCTCAGTTCATCAGCTCAAAAACGAAATGAAGCTTTGCACGCTTGGAGAATACTCTCTTACTACATCATAGCCAAGGTGAAGCAAGGATACGAAATCGAAAGGAGCGAGCAAAGGAAACGTGGCCGAGGAAGGTCCGTCGCCGAATGAACAGCAGGCCAGGTATGGTAAGAGGAAAAAGCGGGTCCTTTTTTGATAGTGCTTTGGAGTCTATTCGTATTGCGCTGGGAGCTTGACAGAGACAGGCCATAGCGATCGGCCTGTTGCCACTGGGGCAGGCAAGAGGTGGCCTTGCCAGTTCAGTCTCGGATTTTTAAAGAAATACAAAATTTTGTTTACTGGAGTGTTTTGCAAGTCGTAATCATGTACTTTTGAAGTTAGAAAGCTGTATTTTATGCGGTAACAGTTTTACTATTTGCTGTACAGGTTTCAGGTCCCTTATATTATGAACCTGTAGATATGTTTCGCCTGAAAAACTAGTTTATTGCGTTATTTCAGCCCAGTTTTTGTGGACGCTGCAATATACTAAAATATGGCATATTTTGCTGTATTTAATGCAGAATCGTGATTGTACAGGTTTTCTCTTTTTGCACAACATCTTTTATGAACTTGTTTTTTTCCGAAATAGACTTCCCTTTCTAGCGAAAGTGGCATATTTTTTCTTCCTAGAGCCACACTCACCAAAGCGCGGCAACATTTTTACCTCGACTTTCAGAGAACGGCAGAACGGTAATGCAAGTTCCGCAGTGAAGTGGGATTGTGTTTGTTCATAGTAATGAATCTTCCCGATGACATAAGAGTGGAAAATAAGGCTCAAGAAGTTGGAAGCGCATAAGCAAAAAAAAGGTGGCGCGCGAATTCCAAAAACAGTCTCAAAAAGGCGATATTGATTCTTTGCAAAATTGATTTAATAAAAGACAATCAGACAAGTTGTTGGCAAAAGTGATAATCACCAGCGTACCAAGCACACAAAATTGTAGAGGATAATGCGTTGGGTTACCCTGCTGTATCATAAAGCTCTTCTGTGGTCGCTCAGAGTATTCGAATTGAGTTGAACACTGCAAATCAAAGAGTTCCGTCTATCATTTTCGTCCTTTTTCATATGCAGTATCTGTGCCAGACAGGTGATTGCTTTCCTCCCAGGAAGCTTTCCTAGAAGGTCCACTGTAGCTGCAAGCACTGATGAGAAAAAGAAGGCTGAAGGCAAGCAAATAAATTAGTGATGCATTATGCCACGTTCTGCAGTCGAAGAATTATTTGCCATTATATACTGTATTCTGCGTCGGTTCTTTCTCAGGAAAAACGTAATGGAACGAAGCCAAACACAGTTGTAAGCTGCCACTAATCGTAAGTGAGCAGGAAAGTGGTTTTGGCAATAGTCCTACATTTCTCGCTGCGCATAAGAAGTAATCAGTAATAGTTGCCCAGGCGACCCTGACAGCACGCTTTCATAAGGGTAGACACAGGTAGCAGAGAAAAGGGTGAGTAAATTACACTGCCCACTTGAGAAGTCTTACTTTCCTAAGGCTTCTTTGGCTTGTTCTCGTTAGCTGCTTATGATCTATAGACCAATGCGCTACATAGTGCGTGGCTATGGATAAAGTATGACGTGACGTGACATGACATGACTCAATGATTGGGACTATACAGTACATGTTGAACGTAAAGGAGCACCTAGGTGGTAGGTAAAGCCCGCCAAGATTTGACTGATGAGATTGCATTTTTTTGTTTCCGGCCATACATTTGGAGCACCTCCTTATTTACGGTAGTCGAGCCGTTGGCCTGGTGGGTTGGGGGTTTGCCTCTCACACCAGATGCGCACTCACCGACAAACGTTCGACACGCGGCCGATTAAATCATTTCACAATGTGTTCTTCCACCCTTGAATCAAGTATGCAAGGTGGGACCATGTCTCAACTCGCCACCAGATCGGAGGGAGTCTTGTCGGATAAGGTGCAGAGAATTCCGGATCGAATCGGGTTGTAGCAGGAGGTACAGATAAAAAGTCATACTTTTCATATTTGTGTGCCTTGGCTAGAGAAAGGCTAGGGTGGCGCGGGAAGAGTTTGGGCTAGGTTGCAATAACATACCTACCTGATTTACTTGATGGTGTGGTCTTAAACGTGCCAGAAGTGCTCGAATAAACCTTTCATGTTTTACCACATCATCAAACGCTTATGCGCACTCGAGGGTAAAAGGACACATTTTACACGAAATGATTTGCCAGCCCGCGAGTCGAACACTCGCCCGTAACTGCGCACCTGGTGTGAGAGGCAGACGCCACCACCTTCGATTCGAACGGTCGGTCCATGGGCAATCTCATACTGTACTGGCTTTGTGGCTACTGTGGCTTTTTCACAAAATATACTGTACTAAGATTTCAGACAGAATTTCAGGGCTGTGATTTTTACGCAGTTTTCTTGACGCAGTCACCATAGGACCTTTATCAACACTGAAAGTGAAAGCAGAAAGCAAATATGACGCACGCGAGTGTGTCTAACACTGTGTAACACGTACAGTACTATGGTAGAGATGTGTGTAAGTTACGTATCAGCGCCCACTAGGAACAATACCATTCCTACGGTTTTAAAAAAGGGTGTCAGTCAGACTCGAGGCTGTTAAGCCATCAGGGGAATACTGTTCAGCCTCCGTTTCTTAAACAAACATCCAAGCTCTTTGGCAATCTTTGAAACGCACGACTGTAAATTGAACATTAATTGAAGGGAACTAACCCCCTAAACCTACGGTCTAAACCTTTTAAATTAATGCTAACACCCTTGCCCCTCACTAGCTGGGGAACTATTTGAGGGCGTGGAAATATTGAGCCAGATGGGTCCTAGGAGGGAACTAGGTATGTAAAATATTCTTACGATACTGACTATGCCAGAATATAGGCACATGAAAATGTGCACGGCGTGCTATTGGCACAACTGGAATGCGAAAAGGAAAATCTCACCTTGCCACTTGTCCAGATGCCAAACAGGAAACAAATGGCGTTACAGAAGTGTGTGTATTTTACAAGAATATAGTAAAACAGTCGAGCTGCCCCGATGTGAGAACAAATAATCAAATGTAAGGATGACGATCAGGGTTGCGCGGGGCGTTGAACATACTAACAATGAACCACTTGTAATTGCGTCCTTTTACTGCCTAGCTGACTGGGCGACGTTTCATGCCCGGCCCTTATCGTGTTACGACTAATCTGCATCTTGCATGCTGATCCTTTTTAGATTGGCTAATTGGCAGGTTTGCAGAATGAGTGGATTATTCAGGAGCGAAGAGATGTGTTTATGCCAGCTCTACATTCAAACTGAATCTGCATACGAGATTATGGGCGAACTGGGAGAACTGGGCATAACACAATTTCGTGATGTAAGTGTTTTATTCTAGCTTTTCGGTGAATCCAAGACCAGTAAAGTTTGTTAAAGTTAAGTCCTCAAGTTAATCCCTATCAACGCAAGTATGTCGGTGCGGTTCGCCGATTTGAAGAAATGGAGCGCAAGCTGTGCAAGTTTCATTGAATTTCTTTTGTGTCTGGATTTCTGATGTCTCGTTTTTCTGATGTAGATTTTGTCAAAACGGAGATGCGCAAAAATGAAATCACTCCCTTGGATATAGAGACAGTTCCAGCAGTACCCAAGCCTGGAGAAATTGGGGAATTAGAGGTGAGGCAGCACTTCATAGCTTCTTACAACCGGTCCATTGTTGCGTTCTTGGGACTAAGAAAGCCCCGCGTCCAGATTTCGGTAGACTTTAGAAATACCTGTCTGATTGCAAAAATGCAATCATAATGCGACCGTTCTGTTTAGAATGCAATCGAGAAGGCGTACCATCAAATTAAGGAAATGAATTCCAATTCTCTAGCATTAAGGAAATCTCGTAATCAATGCATTGAACTGAAACATGCCATGCAGTACGCGGAGCAATTTTTCAGTAGCGTAAGTTGAACTTTTTATCTTTGTGCAAACTCACGTCTGGTGTTTTCTGTTTGTTATGATTTTATTCATGGCAAAGTAACAAAACCCATAAAAATTGAATCCCCGAGAAAATTTCTCACTAGGGCATGGCTCCGTCAGAAGCGGACTTGCTTATCAGTGAGAACGATGAAGTCGACGGTGAGCCCCAGACTTATCAGAACGGGCATGGCCAATCATTTGAGCTCGGTCCACGGCCCAGACGTGTTCCAGAAAGCAATAGCAGCCTGAAATGTTTCTGCGGGGTTCTGAATAGTGAGAAGGTAGAAAACTTGGAACGTTTACTGTGGCGCATAAGCCGTGGAAATATTTTCTTTCGTTGGGTGGATATCGGGGAAATTGAGGATCCTGAAACTGTAAGTCGCCTACACTGTTTTTAGCAGTATCTTAATATTTTCTGTTTCAGGCAGTAAAAGTGCAGAAATGCGTCTACATCATGTTTTTTCCGGGAACAGTTCTGGAATCAAAATTGAAACGAGTTTGCGAAGCGTATGCATGGCATGGAAGGTGACTGGCATGGAAGAAAATGAAGTCAGTTCTGTTTACACAGGTTTCATGCGACTGTGCACACATGCCCTCAGAACTCGACAGTCAGGCGCGAGATGGTGGCTGCCATGGACACTCAAATGAATGATATGGACGCGGTAAGCAAGATGGCTGTAACGGTTCCAAATTGTGGGTCTGCATGATTTGATTATTCATGAGAAATGGGTCCATATCCCAGGAGGCCAGACTCTTGCGCTGACCATGCGGATTAAATCCAATCTTATCTGGTCAGCCAGTGATAAATGCTAAACGTGGGTCTGTTAGGCAGCTGCAATTTCACTGGAAAAGCCAGCCAAGGCAGCCGCTATAGTTTATCATTTTGGTAAATCCCTCCCTGCTATTGGTGGGGTACATATACTCAAACACGCATACGCTCAAATCATCAGCGCAGCCCCCACAGAACTGAGCTAGCAGAGGTACCACATTACAACCGACCTGAGTATACTGTACCCGCACGTAGAACGGCTACTGAACAGTAATAGGGCAGCGGCGCTGGGAAAACTGACTGCACCAGTCTAATTGTGAGACACTTCGACGGACTGAAGGTCAGTATCTAGACCGGTGAATCTGGACGGCCAGCTTTGGTGCTTGGCAGAAATAATCAGGACAAGCCTCGCTTGGTCCAGTGTAGAAAGAGACGGAGTGCGGAAGTGAACACCTGTATTGTGGTAAAGTAAAAGTGGCAAAGTATTAACGGTAGATTCTTTTTGCGGATCAATCACTATTCTGTATGGAATCTTCACTAATCCACGATTGATCCATGCGATCCATGTGAACAAAGCATTTGCATCCTCGTGAAGAGCTTGTACGATGGATCCAGTATCCGGTTAGATACGAGTCTCCTCCCACATGACGGATTATACGGATAGGCATACATGTATGGAGCGGAACGTGGATATCTTTCTGGCCCCTGAATCTAGGAAGCCTTTGATTCCACTTCTTAACCCCACCCCATATTTCCGTTTGTATGATGCAACAATGAGAGCTATTGCACAGGTGGAGAGGGTTGCGTTATTTTCAGATTCTTAGCCAGTCGAGAGATCATCGTCATCATGTACTGTTGGAGGCATCGAAAAACTTTAATCAATGGCTGGCCCGAGCTCGTAAAGCCAAGGCTATCTACCATACTCTGAATCTGTTGAACCTTGACCTGACGCAACGTACCTTGATCGCTGAGTGTTGGATACCAGTCCTCGAATTGGACAATGTCAATGCTGCTGTCATTCGTGGAACTGTAAGCCCAGCCAAAATCTGAGCGTCTCACCAGAATAATCTATTCTGTCTCGATTAGACTGGCTCTGGTTCCACTGTCGGTTCAATTATACATCGTGTGAACACTGACGAGGACCCTCCAACGTATAATAAGGTCAATAAATTTACTGGGCCGTGGCAGAGTATAATTGATGCCTACGGGTACGGGTCATACAGAGAAGTGAATCCAAGTAAATATTTATTGAATACATCCTGCTGTAAGGACCCAAATACTATGCTTTTATAGCCTTGTATACTCTTATCACCTTTCCATTTCTGTTCGGCGTCATGTATGGTGATGCTGGGCATGGCACTGTTGTAACCGTACTGTCATCGCTGATGTGCATTTTCGAAAAGAGGATTGCTGCTATGAAGATTCGAGACGATGTAAGACCAGCCCCATGTGTCAGACTGTGTGTCTTGCCATTAGAGCTAGTTGCAGATAATTCTGCTTCAGATTTTCAACACTTTTTACAATGGTCGTTATGTCCTGCTTTCGATGGGACTATTCTCGATTTATACCGGCAGTATATACAATGGTGAATGGACATATTAGGGTTTGCTACAATTATAAAGAAATTCCGCCTTTATAGAAATTTTTTCGAAATCCACGGACGTTTTTGGCTCCAGATGGCGTGTCCCATACTCGTGAGTCAACAGAGGATATCGATAGAGGGATCCACCAGTGTTCTCGGAAGCATGGTTTCGAATTTTGCGCCCTACAGTATAGATCAACATATAATGGATTTTCGTGTCCTACCTTTTGAGGGCTGTAACCACATGAGAGGCTGAAAAAGATTTTAAACTTTATTATAGATTTACTCTCTACCGTACAACAGAGCACTCTTGCAGGAACAGCACACTCGTCCACAATCAGCAACTGACTTTGGACCCCAACTCCACAGCTTATCTGCAGTATCCGTACCCTTACGGATTTGATCCAGCCTGGGCCTCAGCCAAGAACAGGCTGAATTTCCAGAATTCTTTCAAAATGAAAATATCAGTTATCCTTGGAGTCATCCAAATGCTGTTTGGTGTTCTGTTAAGCATTGTGAATTACAGGTAAGTGTTGCCTATGCTAGTGGCAGCTCTCATTTAATGCAATTTAGATATTTCCGGAATTATCTGGACATTGCTTGCAACTTCGTGCCACAGCTGCTCTTTCTCGCCTGCATTTTCCTGTACTTGGTCATAATGATTTTCTACAAATGGATCACTTTCAATGCTGGCGGCCGATGGATGGCAGTGGGGTATTACCCGGGGTCTCATTGCGCCCCCAATTTACTCGTCGGATTAATTAACATGTTCATGATGAAGAAAAATCCAGAAGGATTTGAAGGGAAAACGTGCTTTACTAACGCTTATTATCCCCGGCAGGTAAGGACTCCTGAAACCAACTTACATCTAGGCGGCGGGAGGCATAAATGACCACCAGGCTTCCAATTCAAAGATCCTAAATGAATCGACGTGGATTCGTTAACGATTTGCCCCCATTCCACAAGGATCCATGGACAAATCCTCATGGATCCATGTGTATTTTAACCAATGAGCCATTGTACAGTGGATGCTTCAGAAACCTTGGACATCTGGACTCCATACAAACAAGGATGGATCTACTTGGATCACTGTCCCCCATCGAATCCATGAGGATCCATTCCGGGCCCGATTGCTTCACGGAACCGAGGAAGTCCTTCTACGAGCATGATTATGTAGTTTCCTGGTGAGCTGGAAGGACGCTTGCCGATTGGAACGTTATACAGACTGGTCTGATGCGTTCTCTCGCAGGAGAGTCTTAATCTCCACTTGACGGCCCAGGAATGCTCGTTACACCCATCTACTTACAGCAGTTTCTGATTGACCTACCCAAACACAAAAACCCGCTACTCTTCCAGAATATGGTGCAGACTATTCTTGTGGTGGTCGCTCTTCTCTGCATTCCTTGGATGTTGCTACTCAAGCCGTTAGTCCTCAAATACCGCCGAGTCAAAGAAAAGAAATCTGCCAGACAGGTCTATCCCCTCTGACATACCAATGAGCCTTGTCTATGACTCACATTTACAGAGCAATCAGGCAACTAGCACTGATCGTGATGAGCAAGCGGGAGAATTAAACGGGCATGAACAAACTCAGACACAAACAGTTGGGCTAGCTGAGATTAAGGAAAAGCCTGATAACTCAAAACCAGCAGCAAATATGGATCATGAAAGCGGATGCCACGGGGCCAGTGGGCATGGAGGACCCGAAAGCGAGGTAAGCACGAGAACTAATTTGTCCTTTTTTGACAGACGTTTTTGCCTCAAGCATGTATCCGTATATTCATTTCAGTTTAGCCTAGGCGAAGCTCTTATCACGAGTGCTATCCACACTGTAGAGTACTGCTTGGGCCTCGTCTCGCACACTGCCTCATATTTGCGCCTTTGGGCGTTATCGCTCGCTCATTCTGGTAAGTATAATCATGGCCCTGTTTTCCAGAATCATATTGGACCTTTTCAGAATTGGCCGAAGTTTTGTGGACTATGGTCATGCGCATGGCTTTCAAGTCAGCCAACTACACTGGAGCAATAGCCGTCTACCTGATCTTCTTCGCTTTTGGATGCCTAACAATCGCTATTTTGGTCTTCATGGACTCACTGTCCGTTTTCTTGCATGCATTGCGATTGCATTGGTATGTATCCTTGACTATCAGTTTAAAAAATTCGATGGGTAACAAATGAAGCACGCAGACGAGAATGTACAGTGCCTCGCCTGTGCTTCTATTTCTGACCACTGCACATGGTCTGCATCGCAGCGATACAAAATTAGCTTTTGTCTGCTTAGGGAGTCTTGCAAACCATTTTCTTTGATGTCACTGGTTTAAGTTCTTTTCAACTACTGCGTATACTCGTAAAATACATCCCTTCACACCCGAGTGCGCACGCCTGCATTTGGCGATGTGAAAATATGAACCTTAGCAAAATACAGTCAGGGAGTGCTCTATCAACGGGTGTTGGGGGCACAGGTTTTCGCAAATGCGCACATCCTGTGTGTACCGTCTCATACTTTATTTTTCAAACTATAAATTTCAAGTTTTCCGACATTTGTTTGGAGCAAAATTGGATTTATTGGCTACATGTGCCATCAGCATCTGGAAATTATATTGTAATGCGCCATATCTCATGCAGTACAATCTATTTGACATTGCTAATACGAAACTCCGTACGGCTAATAAGCGCAAGAATTAAAGTCGGCAGTCCCCGTACAGATCAAATTCCCGAACTGTTTTAATTTTATTGCAGGGTCGAATTTCAAAGCAAATTCTACGCAGGACTCGGCTATGGTTTTGAACCATTTTCATTTAACGAAATCCTATCTTTGGCTGAACAGCAAGACTTCGAACGCGAATTGGAGAATAATATTTGAAAAAAACAAAGATGGATGATTACATTAGGAAAGATAAGAAAACATAAAAATGCAACTGCCAAAGCTTTTTGTTCGCTGGAAAAAACCAGAAACCTACATTCATTTTAGCTCTTTGGAAAAAGTCGATGGCAGAGCGCAGTTGGCCAGCAAAGCGTACCTTTTTGTGTGCACCTTTTTGAACATTAGCGTTGATTAAGGTCGGGTAATAAAACACAGTCTTGTTCGCAGATAGTTCGAGACTTCTTTCCAAAATTAATGGCTGGGCTGGGTGAAACCAGAAGAAGATTCAGTGATAAATGTCCTCACCACGAGTGTATATTTTCTATCGGCGGGCTCTGCTGTAGGATGAGGGCATCATTAAATTTTATCAGTCCTTGGTTGGGGGCAGATTGGGATGGAGTGTATTTCGTGACACTATTCATTCGCGATAAAGGCTAATCATACCGGAACATAGACGTGCACGGGCTCACCTCCATCCATCAGAAAAGTGGGAGGATGGTTAGAAGAAGTTAGGAAATGGATCTGGTCACGCGATGCTTATTCTGGTGGAATGGATGCTTTATTCAGACTTTCATTTGCTTTGAAAGAAGATTCGAGATCTAAAACTGTTGCGTCTAGTTTTGTATAAAAGGCGAAGACGTGGATGAGAACCCGCCTGTGGCACGAAAATTAGATTAGCTCCTGACACGCTATTCTTGCGGATCTTCACAAAGCTTACATGTCGTTTCTCTGGCACTCGAGCAAGCGGAAAAGTGCCCAGTTCTGTCCTCGTACATGTCCAGTCGAGTGAAGATTTTCATTTTCCACATCAAATACTAGTATCTTTGGCCGGCAGGTGTTTTTACCCGATCTGGACATTTTCGAGCCTCAGGCTAGTGTTTGTGACGTGTTGCAAAGAGAGCTGTCATGAATGCTGGCGGTAGGAAATGCGGATTATGGCACCTCACATCAGTGCCTAGGCGCTCGTCACTGTATGCGCAATCCAATTCCAATTACGACCAACCACGGACCAAATCTAATGGCGATATAGAGAAGCCTTTTCCTAATGACACGAATCGATTTGAATCGAGGCGCACAACTTCGACAATTTTTAATGCCGCGCGTATTCATCGGGAACGTTCTCTAAACGTAAGTTCTCCCGTATTTGCATAGTGCCCTTGACGGACGGGATGGGATCGCATGGCACTGGTCATTATCCCCATTAGCTATTCCTTCGTGAGTATTGATTAGGGCTGAATGAATTCTCTGACACACCCATTTTCATTTTCCGTTCAGGCTTTCGACTCGAAGCCGGGCTCGAAAAGGAAAGAGCAATCTGTACGCCGGAGTGTGTCCGACTACGCTAACCACGATAACGCACTGGCAAATTTAACCACGACGTCGACGGCGCAAGAACTTCGGCAACGACTCCAAAAAGACCAAGATGAGGAACGCAGACCCTTACTAATTGCCAATTCCACAAATGCCGACCACGTTCCAAAGGCGTACGGCGGCGGAGGCAATCGACTCTCGTCTCCGCAGCAAGCCCAGAGAGCACACGCACGGCACAAAGAGCCCATATCGAATTTTGGACGAGTGAATTCTTTGCCATCCAGAGGGAAATTTTCAGTGGAACAGAGTGTTTTCATCGAGGAAGAGGATGACAAACACGAAGCCAATGACACTTGTCAACCATTACCCAACAGGAAAAAACAAGCTCGCATTTGGTCCAGATTCACGCAGAAACGATGTCATTCAGTCGATAGCAACGAAGAACCGACACTTCCTACAAGTAAGTCGTGCCCCGCGACGTATTTTGGAAGGACCGTTAGGCCCTGGAATCTTATTTGACAAACAATAAGGATGCTGACCGCAGGATCTTTTTTTTCACGAACATCATATTTTTTCTAGTCGCTGCCACATACCGAGCACCTGATCGAGCCAGCAATCGTCCCCATAAAACTTCCGTCACAAGTTCCTATTCGCCATCATTAACCACGCCGTCATCGTCGCATCACATTCGATCACCCGAGCCAGGGCGGTCTGTAACTCGTGGACCGGCAACGAACGATCTCGAAGCAACCACCGACGCATCGGGTGCTCAGCGGGTGCACGCCAGCCGATGTGAACTTTACACGAACAGGGCCATCCTACTGTGCATATTGTCCGGTTTCGTACTATTCTTCGTTGGTTCTATTTCATTCGTGGCTTATGTTTTGGCAGAGAAATCGTACCAGGAGTTCGGGCAAGCCGCCGAAGCCGCGTCCAAAGATGGCACTTAGGCAATTCACCATCATCTGACAATAAATCCACGGCGCCGAATAGTGCATTGTTCCGTGTTGTCATTGTGTAAAGTGCAGTGAATACGAACAAAACGACCTGTTCACACTTGGCTGACCGGAAAAGTTGAGGTTGTGCATCTTTGTGCTGTGTAAAAATGACCATATTTTTTCAATACTGGTCATAAATCAGGAAAACTAGGTTCCGTAAAATTGGTTTTATTCAAGGTATAATAAAACTTTACATCCAGAAGAACCGATTGCCTCTTAATAATTCTGTGCTGGTGCAAGCACATTGTGTTTGCCACTTTTATTAGTTCGTCTGAAACGAACAGGAACTGAGCAATGTTGCAACCAAAACTATTCAAATTCAATATGTTGTGACTAATCAGTAATTAGCTCACCTGACTTACGACAGATCTGCCGAGTCGATGCCGGGGAAAGTGTCAAAAGAGACGGGACGGAACGGAACTAGAACGCATTCTAGTTCCCATTAAATCACGAATGACCGGCGATCAAGGTGATCATTCCGCCTTGAAAATCCGGGCAAACGATCACTGTGACTCGGGGCCGCCCGTGCTAATCGATGGTCCTGACCTCCTGCTTGGTCACGCAGCTTAAATTTAGGAGCTGAAATGATGCATTGTAGAGATGACTCTAACATTCAATACTCTCATGGCATCTTCGATATTCGCAGATTTTCTTCGTTAGCAGCAGCAATCAACGAATCACAGCTTTAATTTGCAGAGCTAATGTAGGCGTTGCAATCGATTCGTCTTCCTTATATTTACACTTCCAAGCATAGGGCACGACATGCGGCTGACACCCAACTGGGAATGGAAGATTTGAATAGCATCTGCGGGTGACAACTAATTATTCAAAGTTATTATACTCCAATCAGTTGCTGATACATACGTTTCCTGTTATGAGCCCAAAGAGGAGATGTAATATTATCAGCCAAACAAGGTCTAAAGCGAGCTTCCTCAGCCACAACAGTTCTTAAATAAAATTCTAGGAACCTCGTAGGGGTAAAATCATGGACTAGAATAAGTTTTCTGTTACAGAAAAATATTAAATTCTAACAAGCAATTTACAGAATACACATGAATAAACATAGCATCGAAAGCACACGGATCCGTAATAAAGTTACTGATTGGGCTCCGACGGCTTTGATTGGCATTGATCAGATTTGACAATTACATCAGTTTCTTTCTTTTCCAGCTCGCTTGCCACAAATTTTTGTTTTAAAATGCGATAATATCGAAATACAAGAGCGAAAAAATATAAATTCAAAGACAATGAGAGCAAGAGGGCTTCCAAAACCAAAACATCGAGAATTAGTAGTTTCTTATTTGTTATAGCATTTTCTCCATTATTTGATTTCAGGCTGTCCCGTCCAGCTTCGATTCCATACAAAATGCTTGGCACGAGTAAAGCAATGATAGCGCATACTTGCATGGTCATATGGGGTATGAAAAGTTGATGTTTTTTCCGCATCAATCCAATCACAAGAAGAGCAACGACAAAATAGGTCAGACCAGCGCCAATGGCGATGCTGGCCAAGGACAATATTGGATTCCGCGACACGTAATCGAAAGCAAGATATCTGGCATTCCTGTGCTCTACCAATTCGTGGTAATTTCTTTGTAAGCTGGTATAAGCTATAATTCCCAAAATCAAGTTTACACTTACACCCAAACATTCCACAATAATCACAATAATAATGGCTATTCGCAAGGGAATTTTCCAGCAGCAAGTGCCATCAGGATGGCCTTGTCTGTCGACAGCACATTGTTCGGGCTGATGGCTACTTGAGCAAACGGAGTTCGTAGTTTTCCCATCGCCACGACCAATATCGCTGCCTCCTTCAATTTGTATTACATGAGTACCCATTTTCATAAAAAAATTGGCCGTAATTTTCAAGTGATATCGAATTTGTTCACGCACTTTCTCATGTGTGCACGAAAATTACGGTCCTCACGTAAAAGCCAGTCGTCGATTATATGACTTCTTCGCCGTACGAAAAAGGGAATGGCCACACGACGGAAGAAATAGGTGCGCTATGAAGAATCCTATTTTAAAGTCAGTCTTGGATAGGGTTGGAACAGGACCTAGACGTAAACCGGATCCACACTTGCTCAAAACGTGAGTGTAGGCCGCGTCCGCTCCAGTGACGTATGCTTGTTTGTGATGGATGTCCACCCGATGAAGTATTCAATAGCAATTAAAGTGCGGAAAACTGATTTCGACGATCGACAAAAGACATGTTTTGGTGTGTGATCTGGATAGAATAAATAGCATAATTATGTGATTAACGCCTGAAAACCAGTGCCATTAAGAATTTGGCGAATATTTTGCTCTGTGCATATTATGGTTAGGTACCCTGAATGGAGTGCGGTGTACCAGCAAACCAGCATCGACCGATCCGACCCCGATCGGGGCCTGACCCCGAACTGATCCAACCAACGTTTCAAGAAATGAAATATTGTCGATGACACGTTTTGCACCACTCCCTTAACGGCCTGCTCTGTCCCGTAGACCACTCGAAAGGACTCAGGACAACTAATGAGGGATTCAATACTGATTAGGGAGAAAAATGGGACTGTCTTATGGCACCACGTCAAAAACGCATTATAATTGCCACATTTTCATTTTCAAGCAGATTTGATCCTGTCAATCCAGAAGTCACATGAGTGGATCGATCAGGTCGGATCGGTGGAGGCCAATACTGAACAGCACGCGCTGCATCTGCTTACTGCTCGAACAGCAAACAGGTGCACAATTTTGATTGGAATCATAAAAATGTGGAGTTACAGAAAGGAAAATATATTTCTTTCCCAGACTTACGAGTCAGCGAAGACAGAATGCGCGAGTTTCTGGGCAAATAGAGAGAATATCTGTACTACCCATATAACCATCAGCGCACAGGGTTATGACAAATCAAAGTCGGCTGTTCAAGGTTGGGGAGTGCGTGACGTGACTGCTTCGGCGCCAGTCTACCAGTATTGCTTTAAAGGGGCCATCCATAAAGGTCGACCGCAGGCCAGGGGGAGGGGGTTAGCAAAAGCGGTCAGCTGCGGCTGGGGGAAGGGAAGGGGTAGGTGGCCGATGCTCGACCGCTGTAAGTTTTAATATTTTTTGTAACAAAAAGGCGTCAATAACGTTATTCACAAGTAGCGCGCTCAAGCGTTCAAAACCTTTTGTCTTCTCTTTCCCTCCTTCGCTTATTCTCGAAAATGGATTTGTGGCCCATCACGACATTAACAACTGCAATGTCAATTGAAAAGGGAAAGTTGGCTCAGCCGGCAAAGGCGTCAGCGTTGGTCCCGCATTGCTTGGGGCAGCAACCGACTTGGAGGCTGCAGTTCTGTTTGGGTAAGGACGGCAGCAAGCCCGTTCTCAGAGAGGGGACAGATCTTGGACAGCGATTTAGTTCTGCCACTGGCCTTGCACACCTGACTCAGGGGGGGGACTCACCCAGTACTGTCAAGTGCTGACGCTGAGCAGCCGGTGGTGCAGACACTTCAGTATTCGTCTCTTCGTATTGCTTGGGAGTGAGTAGGTGGACTCGTCCCGGGATCGATCCCCGGCGATGGAGATCGGTTTGGGAGCCATAAACCCTCGCTGACCTTGCACGCCAGGTCTTGGATGACTCACTCGGTACCGTCGAGGAGGCTCTGAGCGGAGAGACGAGGCCAACCGTGTAGACAGTATCGACTGTCGAACACCAACAGAGTTCACCCCAGCTCAAGGGCGGATCGGATCGGATCCCATCCATCCATCCGATCTGATCCGAAAAATCGCCATCCGGAAATCGGATCGGATCATCCGATCTGAACTCTCCGATCCGAGATTCTAAGCTGATGGTGTCTGCAATGACCGCGGGCAAACAACTAACTGTCGCAGTTTTTCTCCTTCGTTACTGTAATGAGTGAGATGAGATCAATATCCTGCATTCATGCTTCCTTTTTCCTGCTCATAATCAGAGTTACAAGTCATCTTCTCATCATTATTTGAGCGGAAAAAGATGAATGAGTTACAAGGGAGCATCGCCAACCTTTAAATCGAACTTTGCAATACAAAAATTGTAACATCGTCCTAGGAAGTCGGTGTCTACTCCAGGACGCTCTCAGGGGAAATGGCCTGGCGAGGGGCCAAACCCGCAAAGACTTTTTAAAAAATGTGGGGAAAAATTGTGTGAAAAGTTCGTGGAGGCCTTGCACAATAAAAAACCGTTTTATAAACAAGACAAATTTATCTCGAAGGAGAAGGCACGTTGTTAAGCTCAGGAGAGCGTAAGATGAATTCCGAAAAACTGCGTGGGGTATGGCTGGAGTGGTCGTTTATTTTTTATTGGGGTTAGAGAGAAGTGGTCAGCATGCGGTCGAGGAGGAAGGGTCAAAAAATTGAGATTTTGTGCTGTCGACCATTATGGATGGCCCCTAACTGGCTGGGCTCGTCCCCGCTGACCTCGCACGCCAGGCTCTTGGCGACTTCCCTGGTCTGAGTGAGGAGCCGGACAAGGAGTCCAGACCCCACTCGCCATTGTCCAAGGAAGCTAGGTAGAGCCCAGCCCAGGATTCTTTCATAGTTATGATAAGCGAGGCAGATCGAAGGGCGCTGCCAAGGTCAGTCCCGACATGGTCGCTTGTGTGCTAGCCAGCATTTATCAAAACGAGTTTCTGTGTTAAATTTTTTTTTCTCTCCTTTCCACGTACTCTATGCGGGTTTGGTATGCCGCTTATTGCGGTTAGGCGGCTTGAGAGCCTCGCTGGTTATTTTCCAAAAATGTGGCACTGCTTTTCATAGCTATTTGCAATTGGGCCCTTATTTAGATGAATAACACTATGCACATTGTTCCAACCCCTTCCATGTTGGTTGGTGAGAAAAATGCACACAGCTCTACGCGTTACATGCAGTAAATTTACTTTTCTATCCCATACCAAATTGAAAACATCAAAGCATCGTTATCTTTTTATCTTCATCAAAACAGCTTCAATCATTTTACTTTTTTCCCGAAGTCGGAATTTCTATGACATCGGTCATGCGTTCATCGTTGAATAAGCATTTAGCAAGTTTCTTCACCTCGTGCCATTTTTCCCAATCAAACGAACACAAATTCGCCAACAAGATGGCGAAAAATAAAGCCAAATAGAGGTTGCAACAATCGCGTTCAATTGCGTACAGTTCCTCCAGCAAGCGCACTGAATAAGCAGGCTGTGTCGGAAAACTCGCGATCGCCAACTCCATCTGAATACGGACAGCCAAATAGTTGAGGTCCATGTTAGGCCGATACTTGCGCACTTCCTCCAACAAACTTTTTAACAGTGCCACTTTTTCGGGCGAAAAACCACGTTTCTCGATTTCGTCTAAAATAGAGCCAATCTCGCAATAGCGTGCTTGGACTTGTTTCGGTTCGTCCTTATCGGCCATGCACAGACGGCATTGGCAATCGAAGCCAAAATTACCTCGCAGTACACGGATACGTTTTTCGTATAAATCAAAAGGGCTGACGTACTCCACAAGCAGTTCTTCACCCGGCAAAATCGTCTTAGCGGCTCGTGCGAAAAAGAAATCGCCGATCATGTATTTGAAGCAGTTGATATCGACGCACGAATGGTTCATATATGAAGGCACAATCCACAAGGCACCGTCCATCTCGTGCCCAAATTTTTTAATCTGCAAAGGTGGCAAATCGTCGACATAGAACGTATTCAATTGAATAATTGCCTTGATGCGATCGATGTCGATAGGATTGGCCTTATCAGCTTTCTCCAACCATCCGAGCTTCTTGCCAGCGTACAGCTTGTAAAAATCGTCGCCCAATTCTGGGTCGGCTAATAATTTACCGCACGCTTTCTTAAGCATCGGGGCAAATGTTGGAGTCGTCATCATTCCCCCAAAAATGTCCATCGATACAACACCTTCCGAAGCTTCAGCGAAAACGAAAGCTTTGCAAGCAATCAGTAATGTTCCCGCCTCAATCCTCGCCTTGGCCACTAATCCACGACCCTTCTGTTCGACCGTCTGTATTTCGAATTTGTCCCAAGCGTAATAGTCGGAGTGATTTTCCAATAGTTTCGATCGTTTCGATTCTTCGATCATTTGAATCAAATCGTATTCGCCTTTCTCGAACTCGATTTTCATACGTTTCAAATCTTTTATCAATCCCAAAAAAGTTGTATTCTTGGACAAGTCTTTGTACTGATGAACGGAACTTTCTAGAAATTTTGACGCTTCGTCGAAACGTTTCAGCATAATCAACGATTTGCCTTTTCGATAGATCAGCTTTATATTGGAAGGATCCATTGCCAATCCGGTCTCCGTGTCTTGCAATGCTGACAGCGGTTTATCAATTTTCAAATAGACCAATGCTCGATTGGAATAGAGAACTGGATTTTGTGGATGAGCTTGAATGGCATTGGTGTAAGCTTGCACAGCTTCCCGATAGTTCTTTCCAACGAAAAACTCATTTCCTTCTTTAGCGGAGTCATCGACCACGTTTTTCTCCACAACGCCGCTTTCTTTTGGCAGTGGGACTTTCCACACGAGTCCTCCCAACAAGTCATCTTTTCTGTCCAAAATTCGAATATGCATTGGATTTTGAACTTTGATCGACGCGCAACCATCAGCGGTCCACTTGAACCAGGGATGCATAACGGCCATAATGGTTCCTGGAGGCACGGCATTGAAATTGTACACTTCCGCACGCAATGCCCGTTGCCCATCTGAATCATCCACAACGAAATGAACAGCGTTCAATTCGACCGCAGGCAAAAGAGATCGACATAATAAAAATTTCCCTTGGTGAACGATTTCTGGCCCAGATTGTAAAATGTCTTTGATCGAAATCATATTCTTCCGGCTGAGTGTAATGACTGGAAATGACCTGTTCGGCGCATTGCAGGCGAGAGCCGCCGTCAGCTTGACAAATTTTTGTCCATTTTGCGAAAGCATTAGCCGAGCTATTTGCAAACCCTCCATGTGTTTCGCAATTAAATGATCACGATTTGAAACGGCGTACAAAGGGTCGGCCATCGTCACCAATAAATTTCGCATCATGCCCTCCAAATATTCCTCCGCGGTGGTAAATGGTTTTGCCATTGTCGCGAAAAGCTCTAAAAGGCAACGTGAGTGATGTCTATCCGACCAAGCAGGTTAACTGGAAAACAGAGGATGGATAGGGCCTCTGGCTGTCAGTGCGTAGACATATGTCTACGCACTGACAGCCATAGTGCGGTAAGGATCAGGGTAGCCTAAATCAGGCTAGCACTGCCGATGGATCCTTTCTAAAATGCCCAGGAAACTTCCTAATTTAGTAGATCTAGTGAGTAACTAATGCAAAAAAACTTCAAAGGAAGTTCAAGTTGGCCCTTTTCAGAAGATGGAGAAAATGATATTGAAAAGTCAAAAACTTACCTTTCAGTGCTTATCCTGTCGAGAATAGATTAGGAACACTCGCTAATAACTGCCGATAATCCTGGCCAACGATCGCAAAGCAACTAAACTAGAGATTGCGCAAGCTTATATACTGTATAGATAGCCAAGCCGAGCCACACTCTTCATAGAAATTGCGCAATTCTTGTTGCGTCCAAAAATTTATCACCTAGCTACTCACACTCGCAACAGGTCGTTTGGGCGGGAATTGAAATTCAAAAATATAGATTCAGTTGCATTGGGAGGTATGAATCGGAGCAAATGGAATCGAATACGAGTGGTTTTCCTGGATCAATCGCTGGTCCATCATGGTGGTTGGGATCATTGATCGCCCTAGGAATTTTTCCGAGTCATATGTACAGACGAAAGAAACTTGACCCTGATTTAATCGTCCTGGTTAATTGCATAATCAAAGCCCGATGTCTTAAAATGCGTGATGTTGGAACTAGGTACGACATGTATTCTGTAAATGCTGTCATTACAGTACTGCAGCGCTCTTACTTTTTGGCTCTGTATGCCATTTGCCCGAGACACATCAATAAGGCAATAAGCTCATTTTGTCCTGGTGCATTGAGAGTTTCCCTACTCACACGATGAGGCCCATCGTTAGTGTCACAAAAATTTCGTGGTGCAGCAGAATACCAGGAAAACGTCACAGTCACTCTTTTCGCTAGCTGAAAGAAGCGCGAAATCGTTAAACACTAGGGCGCTTTAACTTTGGTTTACCTATCACCCTCGTTGCATGTGTTCGATAACATAACATAAGCTGTGAAAGTGTAACAAGTTTGCATAAATGTTGAGAGTACACGAAAACGGTAGGAGATGGCGATAAAACACATACCCGTAAAAGTAATGCTTCGGTCACTTTAGCGCTTACTTCGGTTGAAAGACATGGCTTGGGATTTTTAGAGATACCTCATGTAGGTCGTTATCAGCCACTTATTACAAATGGCGTAAGATTCAAACGGTGAACAGAGAAGGGCGGGTTTGGGTTCCTATAGGCACTCATCTGATCGTGAGCAAGACCAGAAGTCAGAAAAGAGTCTCGCACGAGGCGAATGCTAGTTTCTTTTTATACATAGTGTATCCTTTATCTGTTTTCGAACTATAGCGAATACGGATTACACGAAATGATAGACGAGGAAAACAGCACAAAAAGTAGATCAGCCATTTCTGGAGTTATTAGAGAAGAGGCGTCAGATTGATTCTGTTCGATTTTCTATAGCCGAAGCCTACATCCTGAGTGAGCGAAATTTATAATAATCAAACTCAAATTTTTTACTGGTTTTTACTGTGAAATTCACTCCCAGAATCCATATCTAACGGTGCCGCTTTCCAAGAGGAGTCAATGCACAAGGAGGAACCGTAAGCTTGACATTGGAATGCTGACGGTGGCCAGTTAGCGTAAAGCCCTGCCTGTACTGTCCATTTGCCTTGCTGTTACACAGTACCTCGACAGTCGCATGAGCCGCAGCTTGGAGAAGTCTACGGTTCTGTAAAACCAGGTAGTCCTATCGATAGAAATCGGAGAGAGAGAGGGAGAGACAAGCCAAACGAGTGAAACATTCACGGCTATCAGTAGACAGAGCTCATGTCGATGCAGATGCCCTCAAGATGGATGTGCTCCAAGTGGAGACACAGACTGTTGGGTCGCCAGCTCCCAAGAGGCCCCTTATAAGACCATTGATTGCCGGCCTGTTGGTGAAAAGCAGGCATCGCGATGTGTCGACCCCGTTTCAAAAAATTTGCATAAAACTCCCATTCTCTTACAAGGGGACATCGCCAACCGTTAAGTAGAACTTTATAAAAATAAAAATTGTAATATGTTCCTCGGTGCAAACGAAAGCTCTATGCAAAATATTAGAGGCGTCTGTCTACCTGGTCAGAAGTGGTCAGCGTCCAAAGTCCTTGAGTTTTGTGTGGTAAGGAAGCTGAGCATTGGGGAAAACATGCAGAGCTCTGTCCAAACTCGGATTTTGGGTTTGGAGTTTTGACTTCAAGCTTCCAACACTTGGTACAGGGTTTTTTTCAGAAAATCCCAAAAAATCCAGTGTAATTGAAAAATTTCACTGTACTCTAAGCGCTGACCACTACTGACCAGTTGGCCAGACGCCTCTAATATTTTACACAGAGCTAGCTTTTGCACCTGGGAACATATTACAGTTTTGGTTTTCTAAAGTTCGACTGAACGATTGGCGATGTTCCCTTGTTAGTTGTGGAGCTTATCGTGGTAGACTAGAATACTCAGGTACTATGGTGCTCAAGATGCAATAACGCCACTGTGTCTGCTGAGGAGGACAACGCAAT
Organism: Mesodorylaimus sp. YZB2_4; assembly: GCA_030248295.1. NCBI lineage: Eukaryota > Metazoa > Nematoda > Enoplea > Dorylaimida > Dorylaimidae > Mesodorylaimus > Mesodorylaimus sp. YZB2_4. The sequence continues at coordinate 117,032 of JASANH010001213.1, read as the reverse complement.
TCTGGCTGCTTGAAAAGGAGGAGAGAAGCTGACAAATAAGACGTCTCCGGCACCCAGTTTCATGGAAGCCGTGCAGTGCTGAGCACACGAAATTACTCTAAACAGGAAATAAACCAGCATGCGTGTGCCACAAATTAGCATAGAAGATGAATATGGCACATTCTACTTCTTCTCTGTCATAATAAGCTCACAGACAAAATTGTGACGACGCAAAGCCGACCGGCGAGGCGCTGTTTTTAAAATAATCAAAATCAAAACGACCCTGCGTGATTGAAAACTTTCTCATGACGAACGAGCGACAACAACATTTGAAGGACTGCAGACAGGACTCGGTAATTCCAACAACGCGTGTGTACTGCGGCGACTTTGGCAGGCGGCCTGCACAAGTGCATTAGGGAATTGTCCTAAACCGGAGCGGATCTGGCATCCAGTGCATATGAGTAAAAATTGTCCGATTGTCCCAGCGCAAAAGGACAACTAGGGCGAATTGGGAAGTTGGTGCATGGCCTGTGCGGAGATGTTTAGTTATCGTCGGGTGACGGGGATACCACTCCGTCTTTGTGTCATGCATTGTCTGTCTCACAATCAGAGTCAACGCGCTCGCACGGGTGCCGAATTGGGGACCACATTCGTACCAGTCTTTCTTTACTAGAATGCGAAGGGTGGTTGTAAGATGACGCCGGACGAAAAGTTATCATTTTGCGGTATTCTGTGCCGATATCGACTGTCGGCTGTGATCATCGGAGTCAGTGAATCCGTCGCATTGGTCTGCTATTTCGCGTCAAGCATTTACGTTTATGTCGAATCGAAAATTACAGCTAATTGTGTCTTTACCAACGGCAATACGCAATACTCGAATCAATGCAATGAGTATCGGATCTATCGATATCTGACCACCCATCCCCTCACATTCCTCCTCATCAGTTTCGGAGTGAGCGCCATCGGATGGGTGTCTGTGGCCTTGATGTTTTGGGGACTGATAGCCACGAGGCCACGATTACTATTTGTCCACTTAGGTTCGCAAACCGCGGCTGTCTTTGCCTTGGCTGGCGCCGTAGTTTTATTTTCGATTCGGGCCGCGTCTGTTGGAATCGAAGAATCCACTCGAGCTCTAGCCGACTCTGTGGCTGACTTGGACATGCATCACGAGGACCCCATATTGAAAGAGGCATTGATATTGGACATTTGCTTGGTCATCCTGATGATTATTATCTGGTTCATTAATCTATACTTTCTCGTGGTCATTTACAGGTGCTATCATTTCTTGAAAGACGTCAAAGCAATGGCTCAGTTGGCCAATTTCAGAAGGACTGGGATGACTGAACGAAGTACAAATGCCCATTGAGTTACCAACTGGATCTAATTACAGATGCTGATTTACTATGTATGTCTCGTTATCGTGTGGTTACGGCTGTCTGTACTGTGGCATAAACAATGTGCTAGTCTGGGTGCAAGTGACGCTGCAGGTTTTTGAGAGCAACCTGTGCGACTGCAATCAACTAACGGCCTTCGATATCGATTATGCCTGCCTCTGACTGAATAAATAGAGCAAACGTCGAGTTGTGTTGTTTAAAGCAAAAAATCGAATTTTATCTACCAGCCAGTATCAAAACAAAAAGCGCTCTCCTGAGGCAGCGACTGTTACACCACCGCCTCAGACATCCGCTACGCGTCACAATGCATCATGAACTCCTTCTTTGAAGACAAGTTACCCATCCACTTACGAAGCATATTGCACCATGGCGAAGCTTCCTCTGGGCATAGCCGGAGATGGGGGTAGTAGCATTATGCTACCCCTGGGCGATGCATTTGCAGGCGGCGGATACAGTTGCAGCGTGCTTCCTCGCGGCGACGCACTCACAGGTGGCGGGTACAGGTGCAGTGTGCTAGCTCTGGGTGATCCTCCAGGCGCAATGCCACTTGCAAGTAAAGCGGAAGGTGCCATGGACGCGTGTCGCTGAGGATGTCTGTAATAAAATTGGTAGGCTGCAAGAGCAGATTCGTATTCGACTTTGGCTTGAATATATTTGTAACCCCTCCAAACCACGAAAGTAAAATAAACTTCGATGCAAACGGCAATAATATACACGGCTAGAAATGTGAGTAGCACCACCAGCGCCGTCCACTGCGTATTCTTGTCCACAGTTCCGATCCTGTCTGGCACAGTGACTGCCCCGTGTATGACCACACCGCCAGCGGCTATCAGAGCCAATACTGCCAATATCTGACACAGTAAATGCGGTATAATCAACTTAGCTTTGTCCCTGCGTACACCAGCTATCATCAGAAAAATGACTACCAGACCAACCGCGGCGCTACAAACGCCAGCGGCCAGCGATACTTCGGGCTGCTGCTCGAAAATGCGATAAAACTGTATCATGACATCTCCATTTCTTAAGTATTCTAATGAAGAATTGCCATGCGTCACTCGATCATTGATTTGGGCGTAGACCACGGATATTGCCACCAGTTGGAAGGCCAACAATGCCAGTTCCAGCACACCAATCAATCGGAGGCCAGTTGTCACATGGCAACACCCGCAACAGCAATGATAACGGGACTGATCCGGATCAAACTCGGGTTTGGGAACAACAGCTACACTGGGCCTCGAATGCGTAATTTCACATAGTGGCATTATGAAAACACCGACCACTTTAACGCCAGAATGGCACTAGGGACGAGCTCTAGGTAAGACGAAGTTTTAGTCAGTTCTTGATGACACCTACATTGTTCAACGTCAGTTAGCCGAGGCCTACATACGTCTAGTTGATACGTTTCGAAGGAATCATCTCGGAAGAAGGACGCTAGAACTAAAAGTGCAAGTCAGAAATTTTTGAAACAGGCGCTTGTCATTCTTGTTAGCCATAATGCCATTACTGGCACGTTTTTTGACAGTGGTAGTTCATTTTGTGAAACTAAAGATGCGAGATTGTGGGTGTAGTGGCCACATTTCGGAAACGACTGCACGATGAGGATTCACTACCTGCTGTCTCCCTAGCAAGTATCACACAAAATTTCGAGGGCTCAATCTTACGAACCAACCAACCAACCAACCAAATTTTACAAACAAACCAGGAGCGTGAGGCAAGCTTCGCAGAGCTTGGATTTGAAGCATCTGGACAAGTCACATCCCACTGTACATCGTGTGGGCGTTACAAATCTACTTGTTTGACCCTCCTCCTCCACTCGTAGCACCCATACCGTACTGGGATGGAGCCCGATCAGCAGGTGGGGTCATGACTTTACAAAACTGAATGCCTTTTATCGAAGCGGATGGAGGCCAGAAGCTAGAGTACGTCAAACTGAACGTCGAGCCTGCGCCACCGCAACCATATGCGGTATTTTTGTAGTATCAGCATATGTTCTCGGACTGCTCTCTTATTGAAGCCTGACAGCAATTTTAATTAAATTAGATTAAATTCAAATCAGTGCTCACTTGGTCAGCTTTATTCCCTGGTCTAAACTTGTATTCTGCTATAGACTAGCCGATGTCTTACACTGTATATACAAACGAGCGAAGCGAGACTAATAAGCACTGAGGCAACGTTACATTGGATTGTATGCCTGCTGAAGCTAACCAAACAGCTTGTTTGCGATACGGGAAAGAGAGCGTATGACGCAAGGATAGAAATCGCGCCACAGGCGAATGTGACTCACTAGTCAGTTTCTTGGAATTTTCAAAATCAACGGTTTGTGGCGCTCGTTGAAGCTTGTTTCAAGTTTTAAACCAAAATGAATCCGTGAGTCAACAAAAAAATTTAGCTGCTATGTGGCTTCCCCCTGTTGAATTCTGCCGTTGAAGGAAAAAGTGTTTCCCAATGCACGGAATTATGGATCACGCTCTTCGAGGATGCTATCCCAAGTCCTCAATTAAATTATGACCTTCTAAGCCTATTGGAAGTGTAAAGCTTGGGTGGGTTCCTACGAAGGGGACCCTACTCGATCGAAAGCATCTCTTTATTGGCTTACCAAAATTCACGAACAGACTAAAGCGCCCTTAAGACACGAAAAGACGAGCTTACAGTATATAGGTTTCCTAGAACACGCAGAAATAGCATGATTCATGATTAGACACAACAAGTGTACTAGTGCCAAATACAAATGAAGGCAATCATGTTCAAATAGCAATGCGCGGTAAATATGAAACTAGCATCCTCCTTATGACTAAAGAAGTATACTTCGCGTCACCTTATCGCACATCACCTGGGCAGCTCGCATTTTCTCCTTGTTCGTTTTTCTTGCTTTATGACCTCTGTAACATCGCTCGAGGAATGACTCTCAAAAAAGATGTGTTCGATGGAAGCCCTGGTCTTTGAGATTTGCTTTTTGGTATGTCGATGGGCATCCAACGAGTCAGATTTTTGAGTCTTTGCTTTACTTCCCAAAACAAAATCGATGCATCTGGGCACAACTGCACTAAACATGCCTGCTGATTGTGGGCTTCTTGTTTACTATCCGTTTGGCACGGCGCGCTATGCGCACGTTAGTTGAAGTCCGCCAGCAACTGCTTAGAATCTGGTTCTAGAAACGTCGAGGTTTCGGCTGCCTGCTCTAGAAACTCAAAGCTTTTAAAACTACTCTGCACCACTCCTCGATCTTCCATTCTGTTTCCTAGCGTAATTGAGCTAAAAATCATGGATCAGGAAATGTATCACAAGTTAATGGCCGCTGTCGAATTTGGTCAAAATGATTTACAGAATCCTCAAGATCTTACTTTCTGGCCAACGAAAAATGCAATTGCTGTAGCGGATGATTCGAACGGAGTCCTAATATTTTCGACGCAAGGACAAAAACTGCTAAAACATTTGCGACAGTGCGCCGACGCTGGTTCGATATGTTATAACAGCGTCCAGAAACAACTCGTGGTCTCGGTTACCAAAGCCATATCCCAAGGCGATGATACCCCGGGCGAAATACAATTCTATAACGATGAGTACCAGTTGGTGCAAACCGTTCTCGTACCCCAGGATCCAAAAGTCAAGTATGGTTATGTTCGTTGGGTGTCATGCGATCCATTAGATGGCGATGTGTGGCTTGCTTCCGGTGACAATGGCACCGCTGCCTTATGGTGTTACAAACAAAAGGAGAAAAAGTGGAAAACAGTGTGGACAGGCGAGGGAGATTTAGAACATCCGTCCTTTCTTCCAATTAAAGACGCTCAGGCTAATAAATTAGAATTGATCGTAGTAAGATGGACTGAAAAAGACGACTGGTCCGTCCAATGTTGGACTATTGATAGAAAGAAAAGTGAGCTCGTGAATCAAAGACGGTTGGAATACACGCCGCAGGACATCGCGGAGGCGTGGTCGGCAGTGGTTGATCAGGACACTGGTCTTATATATGCTTATGACTATCGAAGCGGGGCGATTCAAACGTTGTCTCCGCCGCAGTACAATAAAGCGGGCGACGTGGTAGGAATGACGAAAAGTGGTCAGTGGACGAGTATCGAAGCTCACGGGGCGTACGTCTACGTGTCCAGCAGTGATGAGAGGTGCATCCGAGCATTTGCTAAACGTAGTTACTCATAATGCACGAAATAGTGGCTGGCTCCAATAAGAGTGGCTTTTAGATTTTGTGGTCGTAGTGGCGTGCATTGCAGTTCAAGTTCATATGTCACTCATTGCTGAAACTTCAACTTCATGACAAAGTTCTAACCAGCGATAATCGACTTTGCGACTGTTATGCGTCTATGATCATCGACACATTTGAGCTTGCTCTGAGCACTGCCCTTCAGGTTTAATTTCGATCATAAAAATTATGGGGAAGCCATGAGCTCATACAGGATGCAGGAAAGCCTTGGGTCTTCCTCGGCACCGTCAAAGTGTTACAAGTCGAGCATCTGAAGCCTATGATAAGTCTCGAACACTTGGGGCAGGGCTTTTCAACCTATCTCCAGCTGTCAGACGGTAAATGTTTTGGTCAAAGATACCATCATTGGGGTCTCCGCGATGAAGACGCACAAAGATGCTGCTGCATGCGAACCTTCAGTTGAAAAGCCTCTATGTTCATCTCTCAAACAATCCTGCTGACTTCAGTTTTATCTCACTGCCAGGCGGCCCCATGATCGCTGAGGCAAAAGCTATAGGCAGCGGGAGCTCCCTCAATGATCTGTTGGGATGTTTGATAATGGCATAAAGTTGGTCAGTACAGACTATTTTGCGCCCAGATTCCTGAAAAGTTTGGTAACTACTGCATTTAATTATTGGTCGGAAATACGCTTGTGATCCATTGTGGAAAGCAACTTCTCGCATAGGTAAACTGTGGAAAGCAAACCTGCATCGATCACATGATAAATGATTAATAACACAAGTGCGAAAATTTGTCAGTGTTATCATGGGTTGCATCGTTCATGCTGTGAGAGGTAGTCATCACACTCGTACTTACCGTCCCATGGGGTACTGGAGTGGCACGGGGCACAACCCACAAAAAGCTCGTACTTACCACCTGTCATATTTACCGTTACTGCTTATCAAATATGTCCCAGTGCCCACCCTCCTGTAGTGGGCACTGGGACATCTTCGACAGCAGGCATGGTGAGAAAGCGTTTCCTATCTTGGCCATGGTACTTTGATGTTACACACTTTTCTGTGCTCGCTCGCAGTGTAGGACGCGCATTCGCAAGCAGGGACGACTTGGTCATTTTAGCACGCGCGGTTTCACGACAAAAGACTGAAAGAATCGAATGAACTTCAAACTCTTTAAAGATATTTTGGATCAAGCTCGCGGTCTTGCAGCACTGTTGTCATAAAGACGTGTACGTCTGCGCTGTTCGCAGTTCATCCTCTCGATGTACCCTATTATGCATATAGGCTGCGGCTGCAGCCTACCTATATAATATATTGAGTAATATGTTGATCGATGAATGATTACATAGGGTCAGTGCTCAATGCGCGACTTTTGTGTGTGTTTGCAAGCCCACCCTGAATGAAATATTTAACTGTGTGAATTCGAGTCTCAACAAGATACACACGGACACCTACAAATCGGTGTCAACATGCTCAGTCAACTGTTTTCCAGGCCACAATACGCGTTATGTCCAAAAGAAGACTGCCTTATGGATTGCGCTCTCGAGTTAGTCGTTTCATTGCGCCATCGGGATAGTCAGTCCGAGTTATATGGTACTGTATTAACTCACGCCAGACATTATAGTGTCTTCGCTCTGCGCGGGCTTTGCTCGCCAGCCCAGATAGAGCATTCCAATGGAAAAATTTCCATCAGGGCATTCTATGCCAGCGCCACTAAAATTCTACTCTAGCCCAGTTTATTTCAAAACAAGTTTGGTCTTTGCCAACTGCTCATACAGACAGCTCCATGTTTTTGACTGCTCCGTTTGGTCCTGTTAACTTGCGACTAAATTTCTCTTCAGGTGTGCTGGGCGGCTAAAAAATTGAAATGTCGTACGAGGCGCATCAAGGAACTCCACTTTCTGCCCAACATTTTGATGACAACAGCTCCCGATTTCGCCTATGTTGCTGCCATGTCCGCACATGGGCCCTGGTCATCGGCGCCGTGGAGCTTATTGGCATGCTCTTCAATTTAGGCAGTGGCATTGGAGACTATTCTTCTGGACGGAAACTGACCTTGGGCATCACCTACGCTGACACAACTCTGAGTGGCTTGATCGGAAGCATTATCGGCTTTGTGATTGGTGTAATCGTCATTATTTTGATGTTGTACGGAGTCGTCAAGGAAAAGCCAGTTTTGATCATTCCTCACCTCGTATTTCAAGTAAGCAGTATCCTAAACCTAAACAATTGAATATTTCACCCTGGCTATTGCAGATAATCGGCATCATTCTGTTGATCATCGCTGCTATCTCCTACTTTGTACTAGCCGGTATCAATGGAAATGGAAGACGCTTAAAGGACAAGAATGGCCGTGAAATTGTGACAACGGCCGCAACGACGGGTGCCCTGGTTGGGATCGGTATTTCCATGTTGATCGCTGCGGTTGTCCAAGTGTTTTTCTTCTACGTCATACTTCGCGCATATCGCTATTTGAAGGAAAAGGCGCTGGCTTACGAAGCTGCAGCATATGTTCCAATGGCTGCTGGATATTCGTCCATCGAGAAAGGTGGAAAGCATGTTCCATAGACGGCTCCATTGGGGAAGGTGGCATGAATATCGTACCTTTGACTTGGTGAAGGTGTGCACTGAGTTGATATCGATCTGCACGTAGTTCACACTTCAATTCTTTCGAGTTAGTCATTTCTTTCCTTGTACATAAAGAAACGTTTCAAGAGTTCACAGCAGGAAGCCAAAAGATTGAACGGGCTGAATATCATTCCCTTATTTAGCCGTGTTATCGAGAGTAAGTGGGCGAAGAAGCTTGAAGATAAAGAGCCAAATAGCACGAGATAGACCTCCTAGTCAAACACTCGCTAGTGAAGGGCAGATGCCAAACACCAAGTATCATCTCTAGTGCGCATAGCCTAGATGATGTCCGAGCCTAATCTTACTGTGCAAATATGATCCTGTGAGCACTGATCATGTTCATGCTTTACCACATCTAGTCGCCGGGTACAGTATCTGCACTCGGGGGATCGCCATTGATGACTTTCAACCAGGGCCCCACCCCAATATTCTGACATATCTTATGCCGACTATAATTCAAACTATGGCCCTTTGTGTAGACTAAACCAGTGGAGTGCACTTTCTCGCCGTCTCTTTCCTGGCGTGCTCTATTTTACAAACTTCTCTTCCCTTTCGAAAAGAAAAACAAGTTTCCTTCTTTTCCCAAGTACCAATTTCTGGCGAAACGGACTCTCACTGCCAATTGTCGCGAATGCCGTATCCGCCGACTAAGCGAACTCCCTTGGCACCAGTCCCGCATTTCGATCACAATAGTTCTTCGTATCGTCATTGTTGCTGCCATGTGCGAACGTGGGCCTTGATAATTGCTGCCCTGGAGCTAATTGCCTTGGTAGGTGACCTTATCGGAACAAGCACCGCTTATGCCACCGGCCGCTTTCGGGATGTTGGATCAGAGAGTTTAGGTCGCGGTGCATTTATTTGTGGAATCGTGACTTTTATCATCGGAATGATTATAGTGCTTCTGTTAATTTATGGGGTCGTGAAAGAACTGCACTTACTTCTCGTGCCTCATATTGTTGTACAGGTAAAATCGCTGTGCCTGCTTTTGTCTTGTATGCCCCGAAATTTCAGCCATTTCTGTTTAGATTTTGGCACTAATTGGACTGACCATTGGAGCAGTAGTACTGCTCTCACTGGCCGCCCAAGCTCATAAATTCGACAAGAATAATCGCGCAGAAACAGCAACTGCAATTTCGATGTTCGTCGTACTAGGTTTTGAGATTTACTTTCTGTACGGAATTGTGCGGTGCTATCGTTACTTTAAAGCTAAAGCGCGTGCGGAAGATGCAGCTGCTGGTATGGCAACGGTGAGGAGCTACTCCGCTGCATAGCTCATTGAATGTCTTTTCATTGTTGCTGCAGTATGTACCTACAGTGTATCATTGTTACAAGAGGAAGGTTGGGAGAACAGTGGTTTCATGCTAGGTCCATCTGGAGCCACGTAAACTACACGTACTTACAGTGCATACGAGGGGTGAGGATGAAAATTTCTTGGATGGATTTGCGGGGCGTCGAGGCAGAAGACACATGTAAGTATGGCGGAATTCGTAGAGTTTAGAGCGTGGTCATAAGACGACAACATAAATTGAAATCGCTACTAGCTCCCCACCCGCCCCCCCCCCCCCCACGACAATGCCCATACTGTAGTTCCAGTGGTCAGTAAGAAGGACTTGATTACATTTTTGATGCGAATAAGTGCCAAGTTTGACAGTGACAGCTGGGCTCTACACAAGACATCTCGACGGTATCGGGTGAGGTGCTCGAAATGCTGTGCAATATTAGCGATGGTCTTTATTCGATAAACCAACCTCCATCGCGGGATTAAACTTGGGACAAGCCCAGCTTCTCGTCCTTTTCGTCAGACCTTTTCACGTCTACAAAAAAGTTGAAATAGGTACGCCGCAATGATCTTCTTTGTCACTGCACATAGGACATATACATAAATGTGACCCTCGTCAGTCGTGCGCCATGGCGGGTGGGAGGGCATTATCGATCTCACCTGACTGCCAGACCGCAAGCACTCCACTTGATGTTTCAGCCGGGCAGGTGTAGTTTCAAGACTTTACCTGATCCAGTCGGAGACTTTGTCCCACCCACCGACGTCGGTCAGTCTCATCCACTCCCACGCCAGTCTATGTATTGGAGGATGGCATAGATATATTCTAATTGACCTGTTGCCTTACGCCGTTCATTTTCGCAGAAAACAATCGGGAGAATAATTTTAAGATGTTATGAGTGCTTGCGACGCTCGTGGCTGAAAACTGGGAGTTGGCTGATGAAGCATTCTTGTCCGCCCGAAAGCTACATATGCGCCTACCCATTGTGACTATTGACAGTATAGGCAGGTATACCATTTTTAAAACCACATTGGCAGGTTTTGCGTCTCGCTTTCAAACGTGATGCAGTTTTGAAAAATTTTACTGATCGTGAGTTGGCAAGAGGAATGCTTCATATGCGTGTAAAGTTTGTCGAGTGTTCAAAATAGAGCACCTGTTTGAAAAATAAACTGAAAATTGCAGACATGGATTCAAACATGAACAAATTAGGAACGATGCCTCTGGAAATTTTTTCTATCCCTTCCAATCGTATGCAGTGCGGCACTGTGCTCCTCTGTCATGCATCAACCAACCTTCGCCCCGAATAGCCAAAATGGAAAGGACTACCGTCTATGCTGCTGCCATGTCCGAATATGGGCATGGGTTATTGGCATTTTCGAAATTATAAGCCTTGTCATAAATTTTTTCGGCGCTCTGACTGCGTACCTAACCCACGTATTATCCGATGGGGCATTCGCCGGGGGTATAGCTGGACCCGCAGTTTGTATAATTGTCGTTGCGTTACTGATAACTGGTCTGAAGAAAGAAAATCCTTGGTTTTTGATCCCACACATTATTTTACGGGTAAGGGTTATTATATCCATTGTTTAGCTTTCAAACTAAATCTTTATCGTCTTTTTAGTGCTTGGTCATAATTGGCTTTGTCATCGGTGCTATTCTGTGCTTCGTCAGCTTTTACGCCATCCATCGACACATTGGTGGAGAGGAATATATGACCGTCATCGGGACTGTGGCTGGAGTTTTTATGCTAATATTTTCATGTATCGAAAGCTTCCTTCTTTTTGTAATCATCCGATGCTATCAATATTTGAAAGAGAAATTCATGGCCCACTCAGCCATGCGTGTGAACCACTCGGTTGGTGAGCCATCGATATGGTTTGGCGAATTTATAGGAAGCAAAAGCTGGATATTTTTTTGTAGTGTAGCTTTTTTGCCATTGTTCTCAACAGATAATAGATACCTTCCCTTTAATTCTGTTACAAGATAGGATGTTGTAAGCGCGTGGCAGGCAGCGGGAGTGAGAGATAATGTGAATCCTGAGTGAGCTAGTGACTCTGATATTACAAATATAAGCAGTGACCAGTGCGTTGTTTCATGGGCGAGCATGATCAATGCATCAGAAGATGACGGGTGAAGGAATCGATGAATGGCCGAATGAATGGAATCGACTTCAACTTGGTGCTGCAGTACATATGGTACATATCTTCTCAGTTTAAATTTTAAAAGGCAGATCTTTTGCGCGAACACTAGCCAAACCATTTTCAGTCATATTGTCTAATCAGATTACTCAGGTAGCCGGTTGTTCCGATTAAAGCTTACTTGAACACTGCTCACACAACTTCGCGCCGTCAAGTTTATCAGATTGGCATGCTATTCCTACCTAGCCCTAGCCTAAACACAACACATCTCATGTCATCCTAACCTTTTCTACCGGAGCCACATTCCGAATATAGCCTCTTATCTATCCTCCTGAAACATCTGTTTCCGTCAGCTGGATCCTTATTACACTGGTCTCATGATGTTGACATTCGATTTTGTTACTTCAACATCAGTGGAGCTTCGCCATGAAACATTTGGTCAGCAAAGTCAGCATTTGGTCAGCAACTCCCCCCCCCCCCCCCCACTTGCTCCAATCCAAACTGTACTCACACAATGTCACGACCAATTTCCAAATAACGTGGAATGGAAAACGCCGGCGCCATGGAACGGGAGCCAAACGGGCGAAAAGCGGTAAAAGAGAGTTTAGAACGACGCATGACCCCCTCAGACATCGCTTGCCACTTTTCTAGAGAACTGGCGAACAAACGCACAAAAGAAGCAGGGACGAAACAGCTGGGGTAAGCAACGCCAACAGGTCAGCACAGCAGGTGGGTTACTTTGTGCAGTTATGAGTGTTTTCCAGTTCCTTGTCCCCAATGGATGGTTGCACCCAGACACTCCATGACACATGCCTCCCATTCAATGAGAGAAACAGAGTGTGTGTTTCCATATATTTGTCACTTCGGCTGTAAAACCACAAACTTTTTATGACACCCCATCGCTAGGCTTATTTCTAAACGAAGTACAGTGTTGTAAATGTAAGCTAAGTCGACAAGAAATTTTTTCTCTATGTAGGTACAAGACTTGTGACAAGTTTATCTACAAGCCGTATTCACAAACTCGTCTTAGGGTGACTTTTCCGCAAAGTGTCCCTTTCAGCTGGCGGTTCTCTTGACACCTTCTCTTTGGATTTTGCGCCGTTTTCACAAACCTCCCTTTCCTGAAAGGTACTCTTCAAGTCATCCTTTCACGATGGGATTCTCCCGAGCATCGTTCCGAGTTCTCTTTCGAGTGAAATGGAACTTCAAAACAATTTACATCGTTTCAGGGATTTTTTAGGGTGCCGAAAACGATGACATCACTCATTTTTGCTTATTTTACACTCTCAGTGGTCTAGACTTGTCGGTACAACGATATAATTACGTATAATTTGCGTGTCCATGCACCTCATGTTCGCTTCGATTAGTTCAAGTGTCTTGCATGGCCATGTGCTGCGGAATCGTAGGACTGTAAACCTGAATTTGCATAGGGTGATAAGTTGGATAAGCCGTCTCACTCCTTCACGTTGATTTACGTTCATATCTAGGCGATTAGGCCACTGGTGGGAATGTTTTGGGGGTTATGACCCTGATGTTCCTTCATCATCAGGCCGTGTTCACGACACCTGATCGTGAGTAGAAACCGGGCATAGTTGTCCTTCTCCTCTCCGCCCATCACCTTGCCTCTTCGAAATGCAGCCAAGGAACCCAGGCTAGTCATTTTCCCATTACTGCTCAAAATATTGAATAACTTGGCCGTTTCTAATAGTCCGCCTAACTTTGAGAGTTAAAGACCACATGGAAATTCACGTGTCTCAATAGCCCGCGCCTGTGAATAGGAATGAGGAAGGTATGAGATTCCGTTACTTGATTGCTTGCTACGAGGTTTTTACTGACAAGTCCAACTTCTGTAGTTGTCAGAGAGTGCATAAAACCCTGAAAAAACCAAAACGATGAATGATGCGCTGACAATAATTGGCCCTGCATTCCAATTTAGATTACATACAGTACGATATAATTACGTATAATCGATATCATGCTTAAAGTACAGTCTCACAATCAGACTTTCCACCTTCCCAACTTTGAGCACAACGTTTCAATCTGCAAGGTCATACACAAATCTCATATTAGCCTTAAGTTTTGTAGCTTTTTTCTCAAACTGCGCAATAGCTTGCCTTTCCTTCCCAATCCGGTTTTCGCTTTTGGCTTCCTATGTCGATCAGACGACGAATCTCGTTTCGCCGACGTGCCATCCAAGCTGGTTTGCTGAGTACATAATGTCTATATATTTGAGAGCTAAATTGACTAATTCACTGGATGGACAAGGGTGAAAAAGTTTTCTAGCATCCACTTCCAAGCCATAGCTGATCTTACCACTTGATTCTCTGTCTGTCACCTCCAGCATAATCTGTGGCCGCATTTGTTAATGAGTTTCTTAGTGCTTAGTTTTCTGTCTCGTCTCTTGAATCATATGCACGTATATGTTTCTCAGCGCGTTATCTACTGAAGCCAACCATGGCTGCCACAGGTCCCCGCATTCACAGTATTTCCTGCTGGGGCATCGTGAAGATTTCATAAATATAACTTAAGAGAGGGTTTCTGAGAGACTCGACCTGAAGCTGGCCAGTTGAATTTTTGGCCTCTCTTCTTTATCTGTTCAATCGAAAGTACTCACAAAACTGATTGTCTTAGCGAAAGTAAAATTTTTTAAAATGCCCACATATGAAAACATAGCACATTATAGGTAAAAAGTGGTCACTTTTAGTCAAACAATCATAACGTGCTTAGTTTTAGGTCTAGAACAACTTTAAAAATACAGAAATGACCGCTACACTCCAAGGAATCTAAAACTGTTTTTGAAATTTCGTTAGGTATTACCTTTGATGAGATATTATACAAAAACCGATTGAGATCAGCCGTGATCACTCACATACAGAGTACGATTATGGGCAAATTATTAAAACCGTCCGACCCTGTTTTTTTCACTGATTTAGTAGCCTATTGCCACTGCATCGCAAAGCAGCTCGAAATTTCGCCCTACGACCTTAAATTATTGTGCACATGTGGGATAACTATATCCCATTTAGGCAATTTTAGCCAAAACTGATCAATAATTTTAGCTGTTGATCAGGTGCGCTGATCAGTAATTAACTATCTTGTAGCCGATGGAAAGAGCTTTCAAATGTTTTTTCCGCGTCAAAATTCTTTGATTTTTGCTGGAGATATTGAAGAAAACTTGAATTCGGAAGGGGTGCCCGGATTAAGCACCTTTTGAATTTCCCACCCGCGTGCCGCTTATGACATAGACGCGGCTTTGGCTGCTTACTCTGGAAATCGCCAGTAAATTTAAAATTTTTCTTATTTTTCATGAAAGACAGATACTCTAGCACAGAATTAGATCGATACGTAGTGAAACAGTGAAAAAAGTCATGAATCAACTGGCGATTCCCAGAGTATCCAGCCAAATACGTTCTTACGTCATAGTTTTGTGAGTACTTTCGATTAAGCACATAAAAAGGGAGGGGGGTGAAAAAATCCGACTGGCCCACCATATGCCGTGCCGGTCGAGTCTCTCAGAAACCCTCTCGTAAGCATTATCACTTATAACTAACTTCCAGTCACGAAGATTTCGAGAGCCCTCTTTTTAAGTTTCTTTTCATAATTTTGCCCCTCACAAT
Source organism: Mesodorylaimus sp. YZB2_4 (assembly GCA_030248295.1). Taxonomy (NCBI): domain Eukaryota; kingdom Metazoa; phylum Nematoda; class Enoplea; order Dorylaimida; family Dorylaimidae; genus Mesodorylaimus; species Mesodorylaimus sp. YZB2_4. The sequence continues at coordinate 101,847 of JASANH010001213.1, read as the reverse complement.
TCTTATTGCTGTCAAAAATAAAAGTTTCAGTGTATGATTGCTCTTGTAGTCGTATAAGCGGCCCAGAAGTCCAGAAATACGGTGGGTAATTGTAGGAGGATCAAATAAACTTTTGGTCCGCCTTCAACACACAATGAGACCAGCAGCAGCTGTCAATGGCAAATATTTTCCTATTTCTAACTGAGCATCGCGTCGCCTTTTTGCTCATATACTCACCCGCAATGCATTTGGTCGTGCGCGTTCAGTCTCCTGATTCAAATATATGAATGCTAATTTCAGCTTACTTCTGCGACTCGTTTGATTTTGCGCATGAATGCTTATTATCGCTTTCGATTCGGAAAAAACTCTTCAAGCACGCAAGCTGAATAAACTTTTTCCTATGCCTATCTTTCGTAGCCTTTGGAAGGCCCATCAGTATATCAGCCTTGTTGTCCTCCACTAGTTTGTGATCCAGAAATACATTGCAACATGGATTTCGATGAGAAAACTTCAAAGCAATACTTTGATGACACCCTCAGCAAACGCTACCTTCTTTGTTGTTGCCATATTCGACGCTGGGCGGTGATTATTGGAATTTTGGAACTAATAGCTCTGACTATTAATTTGATTTCTATCATTCCCTGCTATGTCCATAATTACATTACGGGAGGTGCCGTCATCGGGGGCGTCATCGGATTATTCCTGGGCATTATTGTCGTGGCGTTGCTGATTGTTGGGTTAAGGAATGAGAACCCATCTCTTTTAATTCCGCATATGATCGCATTGGTAAACTTGTTTTTGGTGACTATGACTTGAACTTAAAGTTTGAGTTTTTAGGTGATTTCAGTCATTAGTTGCATGATTGGTGGGATTATCACTCTTATCGTCCCAGCTCCAAAATCAGGAGAACCAGCATCACTATCGGAGGTGGCCGAGGCAATAATTATGTTCGCAGCGGCTAGCATACAAGCTTTTTTCCTTTACATCATTATTCGTTCCTATCATTACCTGAAAGAAAAAAAATTTCTGGCTTAAAATGCGAGAAGCAAGTGTAGGAAGTAATCGTAAGCTGTATGCGGCTTGAGTTGTTGTGCAGGAATGCCTGGCCTGATTTTTGTGAGGACGATATGCTGTTGGAGTTTTAGTGAGAAGGTGAAACCCACCGTGACAGATAGTGGTGGGATTTACACAAAAAATGCTAGACATCCAGGGCACAGACATATATATATTGATGGGATCCAGTGGGCCGCAAGCTGGATGAAGTGTAAGCCCTGCTGGCCTAGGGACACAATGGGCCGGCCCCTTGTACTCCTAGGGCACTGGGCCCAGGATGCAAAGTCCAAAACAACCTGGGTACGCACCTATGTAGGTATTTGAGTGATAGTGGGCTTTTGTCACTGTTACGAAGAGGCATGCAAGCAAAAGCAGGGCCGCTCCGGGATTCGAACCCGGGACCTCTCGCACCCGAAGCGAGAATCATACCCCTAGACCAAGCGGCCAGTGTAAAGGAAGAAAAGCACAAACTTCGCGTTGGGTATGTTCAATATTTGCTAAAGTACAGCCTCTTCTGGCGTCGGTTTTATTCAGGGTACTGGAGCACGTCTTCTGCGAAAAGCGCTGGGGGATAACCAGTTAGATACCATGACGGTTTTCGCAGCAGGCAATTACATTTCACATTCAAAAAAAAAAAATAAAATGCTGTCCATTTTTCCAAATGGTTCATAAAACAGCTTGATAGTGAGAATCGTTGCCACAAAGGAGTTGTACCCACATCCTTGAAAATCAAAGATAAAAGAAAGTTAGAAACCGTATAAAGAGTACCCGAATTTTCTTTATTGAAAGTTGAAATCAACCAGAATCCCCTTGGCTGGCGCACAAAACTCCTCGCATTCTCCTTTGTCACATACTTTCGTCGTTGAAAACGAGTTCTCGCGCACTGCCAACGACTTCGACTGCTCTGACTAACTAAGAGGCTTACCATCCATTTTTGCCTGAGACCGTCGCACAAGGATGTCCTACGAGGCTCATCAACAAACTCCTCTGTTCGTCCACAATTTTGATGATAACAGTCCTCGCTATCGCCTAATGTGTTGTCATGCCCGCATTTGGGCAATTGTCATCGGTATTATTGAGTTGATCGCTTTGCTGGTTAATATGCTGGCCTCGATTGGAATATACGCCTCGTACCGAGGAGTATACAACACTGCATACGGCCCTGCTGGACTCGGAGAATTAGTCGGCTCAGTTGTTGCTTTTTGCATTGCAGTGCTAGTGGTCAGCCTGATGCTGGTTGGCTTGAAAAAGGAAAGGCCCGGATTAATTGTACCTCATTTAGTTTTTCAGGTAGGTCAAAGTATTCTTTAAATGTGATAACCATGGACTCTTTAAGGTGGTCAGCCTAGTCCTTCAGATCATTGGTGTTGCCAGTGGCTTAGTTTTTATCGCCTCATTCGTGTCGCAGAGGGAAACCAGACAATGGGAAAGCTACTTCGGCAGACTTCATCAAATCATTGGTCAAGTCGTTGGTTTGTTGGTCGGAACAGTTATTACTATTCTGTTCCTCGTAGCCATTTTCCGCGCATATCGTTATCTGAAATACAAAGCATATGCCAAAAGGATCGCTGGGCACGCAACTGTTCCATTGAGTTATTCGTCTACAAAGGCCTGAACAACGTGATTCATGCGATCTGTGACACCTTTTTACTTTCTGTTAGCTCTGCATTGCCTTCTGGCCTCTGGATACACCTGCTGCAGTTGTTGCATCTCATCGGCATGAGCTGTTCACATATGCTCTAGATCAGTCTTTTTCCGTCCACTGATCTGTTGGCTCAGTTTCAGTCATGCTCGATCCAAGGTTACAATAAGCTGCAATTTCGTTCCAATAGCCTGCACCTTCGCGCACACTCCTAGTTAGGTCGAACTCACGCGAGATCTCGAGGTATTGCAAGACTTCCCTGCAGTACAATACACTATTGGCGTTAGGTTTCTATGGCGGTGAAAGAATAGAAAAGAAACGCTTCGGGGTAGAGTACAGAAAGCCCACGCTGGCAGAAACTACAAAATGGGTGCGTCATTCAGAAGTTTTTCCACATGCTACGGGATTCCCCAAATCTAACCATTCCAGTAAAGTACCTCGTACATCGAGGTTATTCTGCCTACTTCTCGGTCTTTCGAAGGCAAAACAAGTTTTCTACTTTTCATCGTCGCCTTCCATTTCTCTGCACTCCTTCTGGTGCACACAGTCGGACTCGAACGCTCTATGTTCGCTCGTAATGTCCTACGAACCTCATCAGCAAACCCCACTCAACCATGCAAGACATTTCGACGGAAATCATCCAGATTATCGCCATTGCTGCTGCCATGTGCGAACATGGGCATTGACTATCGGTGGTGTGGAATTATTTTTGCTCGTCGGAAATTTGATCAGGACAATCATAATATATGTCACGGGCAATGCTCGATACGTGATCATCGGTAGCAGCAGGGTGGGTGAATTCGCTGGGGGAATAACCAGCTTTGTGATTGGACTTATTGTGATCACCTCAATGGTCTATGGAGTACTGACAGAAAGACCCGCACCCGTAGTCCCTCACATCGTTCTTCAGGTAAGAGTATGGTTTGCCTGCCATAGAAATTGAGTTTCTGCGGATTTTTGCCAATAACTAAAAGCTTTCTAGAAAACTAACCAAGCCCTATCAAGACTCTTGCTAAGATCTAGAAAGACTTTACCAGAAGTTTATTTCTCCTAGAAAGAAGTGTGGGTTTTGCTTAGAGTTTTAAGCATCTTACTCAACAAAACGCATCAGATTTCTTGTTAAGAAAAGCACACAAACTCGAGAACCAAAAAAGTGCAGTATTTACAGTGCAATCAAGCCATTTTGAGAAAGGGGCTACAGTCTAGCGTTTAACTTGGCTATCACCAAGAAAAGCCAAAATCGAGTCTCAAAAGGTAAGGCAAAGGCTTTGCCAAAATAAGCCGAAATGCTAAAATAAAAATCGCCGTAACTTTGTTAAAGTCATCCCGTCGTCGACTTGAACTTATCCTTGAACCACACCCAATTTACTAGAGCCGCACCCGGCATAGATAGCAACAGCACTGAATCTTAGACAACGAAGGAGGCACCTTATAAACCCTAGAACTAGATCACTTTGCAAGGAACATGCTGATATCACTATTTATCGCATATCTATGTAGAATCGGTTCGTCTAGAATGTTCTCAGATGACCGAACTGGATTGCTGTTGTCAGCATTGATTGTCCTCGAGAATGTTATAATAACATTGATGACGATCAGCCCCTGCCTAATTATCATCACCAGCCCTCGTAACCTTTTCCTGCAGCACAGTTGCTTAAAATAAGTTTATTAAGTAACACTAATTTTTTATTTACTGACATATATTCTATTACTTGGTGTTTGCAGCTATGTAGAATTTCCTGCTGGTTTTTCATGCAGCTTTAAAATCAATAATTTGAAAAGATTACTTCCATTTTATGTAGTGTGTGTTAAGAATATCGCTGCATCTCAGCCACTTGTTAGACATCTGCAATCCGTGGCTCACCAGAAAGACCTGCGTCTGCCTGACTGATGATCTGTGCTGGCAGTAAGCATTGACTATTCACTAGGTTTTTGCTACCGCTTGACAAAAATTTGCATAAAAATAAAATGATTCATGCGGTATGCGCTGAAGATGAGGAAGATGCTACTAATCTCTACTTCAACCAGCCAATCAAAATGGCCAATACAGTGAATGTAGCGGTGCGGCGGTTCGGCATTCGTCCGTATTTCTTCAAAATTTTTGTGGGTTTGGCCCCGTGCTGCTCCAGTTCCTCACGGGACTTCCAACCCGTTTTGCCTAGAGCCGGCCAGCAGTCATGTCATGATAAGCGAGGCGCGAGGTGACCAGTTCTCTCGGCACCTTCCCTCGATGTCCCCACTAGGAGCACCGCACACGAGGGCATTCTGTGCAAGCACTACCGTCCCAGGATGATACTGGGCCAGAATCAGCATCCGCCACTAGACGGTACTGGGTGAGTCTCCCAGAGCCAGGTGTGCAGCCAGCGACGGACTTACTAAACTGCGATCCTCATTCGGAACAGAACTGTGGCATCCCCGTCGGGGTTGGCGGCCCAAGCAATGCGCAACATGCCTTAACAGTAAAAAAGATTGGCGGTAAAAACTCTACAATGAATCGATAGATCTTACTTTTTGTACCAATGCAGTACTGGAAAAAACTGCAGCAGTCATACTTTGTGTTTCTTTATTTATACAGTACTTACAGTATGCATAAAGTATATTGAGCATGAACCAGATACAGATAGTGAGCATGGAGTGGAACTTACTGTGACCATTAGTGACAGTGATAGCGGTCTCTGCAAGTCTGGTATAGTAATGTACCTACATTTTTCAGATCATTAGTATCGTCTTCATGATTATCGTGGCGATTGTTTCTTTGGTATTTGCATCTCAAGGGAACAAGTATGTATCAGTTGACGGACGGCGGATGATTATCGGAATCTCAATGATAATTGCTACTGCTATCGAAATATATTTCTTATACGGCATCGTGAGGTGCTATCGATACCTGAAGGCAAAGACTCTCGCACACGAAGCCAGGGAATACGTGCCCATGACTAGAACTTATGCGGCCGTGTGATAGTGGCATATGTCCTCAAGAACATGCCTTTTACTTTTCGAAAAGTCCACTTTGTAGCGGGAAATCTGAGTCTCGCTTCGCCGTGCAGCATTTGCTAACCTTTGCTAATTATTTTTAAAAAAGTCTGTTATGAAGACTGAAAACTTTTAGGCCAGCCAACACACAGTGGATAACCAGGGCTTAGGATGGCTGGTCTACTCGGCCACAAGTGAGAGGGAGCCCGACATGCTGCGCAGTGCACAGTGTATCATTCGCACACATATGTATGCATTGAGGTGTATGTTAAACCCACAAAGCTTTTGTTCTGTGTACTGCTGCTGTTCAGACAGGCTCCCCGAAGCCTTCTAGCTGTGCTGTTTCGCACGAGCAACCTAAATATGCTGAAACATGCGCTTCGAGTAAAATGCTATGGCTTATCATTAGATGCCTAAGCCTCGAGGGCAGATATACTGCAAGAATGTTCATGCTCATTTATCAATGCCACATGTTTCCTTTGTTACAGGGGATTTGACGGAAATAAGCTTGTTTTTCTTGGCTCGGAGATTAGGCTCATTTTATTCACTTATATACCGAGCGCTTGTTATCTATGGTTCCTACTAGGACGACATACGGCCAGGGCATGGTGTGCATGTGCCCCGACGATATCGAAAGCGGTTGGTGATGTTAACCTTTCATGGATACAATTCTCGAAAAATATTAGCTTACGAGTGCAGACACAATGCTGTCATGCAAAGTCACTGGTTTAATATTTTTCAAGGCAAATAAGCAATGATCTGCTTTTGATGATGTGCATTAGGCAAAGTATCTGGACGCGCGGAGACCCTGCATCAACGCACTGAGGAAGGCTAGAGCAGCGTGTAAATCATATAGGACTCAAATTACTTGTAAGATTTACTGTATCTGGCAAATCTTACATACGGGTATATATCGCACATTATCATATGTAACAAATACAAGTAAACGTACACGCTCTCTTTAAAATTCCTCTCCCCCCAAGATTCTCCCCCTCTAGCGCTAGATGGCATACAGGGTTTCTAGGACCCTCGACTATGGGGGGGGGGGGGGGATTGGACCCCTTTGTGCAGTATATATTGAATCAAAATCTCTTGAGGATGATTAAAATGAGGTTAGAAAAGTTTTTACTCTCGCTTCGCAGATATATGTACCTAGTGTAAATTGAGTCAGCAATCAGCAGTCTAGTGTATACTCCTACTCATTTTGCCTGGTCGAGGCCAGACTTTAAATATTTGAAGGTGCCTCAGAAACAGCATTCAAGCGACCCGTTAGCTTCCTGAATCCATTCGCCATTGTTTGATTTAGAGCCAAGCAGATAAAGAATCTCCAGCTGTGCACTAGCTGCCCAAGGAGTCTTTGTCCTATTTCTAAGCTGGCTGTAATCTTCTTTTGTTCGATATCGGCCATTGCTTGCTCGAAGCTAAGGGTAAGAACAGCCGTGTCTGGGCCCACATCGACTATGCTCCTCTTGTCTGCTTTGTATGAGACCCATATGACGTGATCAAAAAGCACGCTTATTCCTAGAATAAATGCCATCATGCAAGCTTTCTTTTTAGTTATCCAATCTGACTTTGCCTTGCTATTTATAGCCCATGATTTTTTAACCACCATTTTCAACCTAATGGCTGTCGCTGAACAGAAAACAAAAATGATGATGGCTAAACCTATTTTTGCGACGTAGATGAAATTGACTGTAAAACTATAAAAAGGACTTGATGAAAATGGTGTAGGGACTGATTTATACACATTTGTGTTAGGAACTTGGACTGTGTCATAAATACCAATCCACCACAAATGTGCCGTGCCGATGACCACCGAGAACCCAATGGCCGTATACGCTATCCAAGGTTTGTTGAAGTGTTTGAACGCAAGCGCGGCGCAGACAGCCAAGAAACGTTCCAGTGTGAGGAACATGGTCAGAGTAGACACTGCCAGCTTGAGTGTGTCGCCAAGGGTCCATCCGTTGTTCATGGAGGAATACCAAAATTGAGTGATTCACAAAGAAGGGATTTGAGGTCAAAATATTTGGACAAATCCGAACTGAATCATGACAAGCATATGAGCAAGCTCCAACAAGATGGTAGCCTTGTGGTAAATTAAGGTGCAGCCACTGATCGACACGTGTCCTAATGTCGCGTACATCATAATATAGCCCACAACTCCAACGAAACCACTTGCGATGAACCTTATGAGACCAGCACGTTGCAAACCAGGGCTGACGATGCATTGAAAGTGCGAGTAGTCGTAAAAATATTTTGAAAACTGCTCGCCACTGAGATAAGTATTATTTTAAATAGTCGAATAATCTAACGGCAACTTGATTTTGCACTCTGCAGGTACTGCCAAAGTCGAACTCATTTCTGCTCCGTATCTTAGTAGAATATTGTCCAAAAGAGAGAGTGAGTCCGGATGGGTCCTGTCAAAGAAGGCGGCTTGCCAATGCGAGCTTATTTCCGGCTTTTACCTTGTTATACCGTAGCGCGTTTCGTTTAGAGAAAATCTACTAATACTAAAGAGCAGAGGATTTGTCTTCACATTCGAAATATCTCATTATATTATGAGCCTTACGGGTACATCTTCAAAATCCGTTTTATTGACTTCAAGCCAAAGTCAGCAAAAAGGCGGGCGCCTTCAGGGCATTAAAGGCTCCACACGAGAATACATTTTCCTGCGGGTCATTTTGCTTTTTAATTTTCCAAGTGCTAATCAGCAGGACGGCATGGGCCCCAAGCGAGTGATACAATAGTTTCATATAATCAAAAAAGTTCCTTGTCTTCGGAGATCCAGAGAATCTGAGGTGGGGCTGCGTACAATATGAAGTGGGGACTGAGATCTAAGAAAAACAAACGATACTGTAAAGGCAAAAACATTGAGAGCTTGCGTCTTTTTTTAGGAAAAACCAGTGAGCACTGTAAACGCTGTAAACGTGTGAATCTAATGTGTACCGTATCTGTGTACAATGTAACTTGTTACCCATTGAAGAAATATTTGAAGAAAGCTATTCGAAGAAAACAGTACGCATCCTCGTTACCCATCTCAGAAATACTGTATCATTCGTACCAGTCGCCGTCGTCTCCCTGAATTCGTTTCTCGTAGTACCAAGGAAACAAAAATCTCCAGCTGTGTCTAGATGTTCAAGCGGTTTGTCCAATGTCAGTTTTCAACCTAACAATGCTAATACACTTTACTCGATTTGAAAAGATTCACAGACAGTGCACCGAACAGAACATTTTTTAAAAATGTTTAGTCATTGAAAGCTCTCAGCTTTTATTTTCCTTTGCGGTTTAGAGTAACGAACCTTCGATTTGCGGGCCTTCGACTCGCGGGTCTAGGATTTGCGGTTCTTCGACGAGCGGCTCCTCAACTTGCGAATCTTCGACTTGCGGTTATTCGATTCGCGGGTCTTCGACGGGCGATGCTTCGATGGGCGATGATGCTTTGGCGAAGGAGACTTCGAAGCCATAGTTTCCGATGGGCGACACTCACCATCACCCGAGCCAGACTGGGACTTGGATCGACGTCGCGAGAGGTGACGAGAGCTTTCTTCAAAAACTTGAGCTTTCGATAGACGAGGCCTTCCATGCGTCTCTTCAGTCGATGGTCGAGAATCCAACGAGCGCGGGCCCGAGGGGTGAGATCGCGACGGAGCAGCTTTGCGATACTTCGATATCACTGCATGTGTGCGCGCTTTCTCTTCGTTTTTGATTATGTCCTGCACGATGAGAGAGAGATTCGGCTGCACCATTTCGTAGTCCCCAGTCTCTTTCGGAAAGTGCGCGGCGGGAACTACCAGGACGAGAGTTTATATAGAGGGTGCCGCGGTTGAAGGATGACCGGCTTTGTTTTGCCTGTGTCGTCGCACAATGCACATCCCGGCACCAATGGCAGCGCAAATGAGCAGAATCCCGAAGAAGACACCAAGTCCCAATCCAGTCGACAGGAGTTAAGAGTCGTCTTTAATTGGTTTCAGTTCTGATTTTGCTAGCCCTTTTATGTTCTGCATCGATGAATTCGCTGCACTGGTTTCCAACATGCCGGAAGTTATTGGTTCTCTTGATGTTACTCCAGCATCGATCATGGTATCGTTCGTCAACCATTCGCACACCAGAGTGTCCGCCAGGCCGTCGTCACAAGCCTCAGGATTCCATTCGAACCCGCTTGCGGTCTTTGCTGTCGCGCAAGATTTCGTTTCGTTTGTGGAGTTCGGCTGTTGTTGGCCCCACGGCACTTCGTCTAGTTCAAACGTGGAACTCAACATCGAGAGGTCCGAAATCCAGTACCAGTTCGCTGGTTCTTCCGTATAGTTGCTTTCTTCTTTCAGGACTAGCCCCAACCAAAATACCGAACTCGAGTCAGCAGATCGGTGACCTTGGAGCAGGGCTCTGGCGAAATGGTTGAGCTTATCTTTTTCGGCCAACTCAATTAGGCGCCAAACGCGCGTGTCCGTCAAATTTTCGCATGCCGCGGCCGCTACTGATTTATTTAGTTTAGGAATTATATCCCTCCAGACGAAGATGAACGTGCCATTGATCTCGACAGCGTCTTCGCTGCTGTTCGGGCATTGCAGCGACTGAACTGCAGTGATCAACAGGATCACGACGAAACCTGGAGCAGAGAGAGGCGACATGACGACCAGCTTGCATCAATACGAGAGGAAATAATGCCAGTAATGAAATTGACAGCATCGCGATCCAAAGTAGCAAGTGTAAAGTAGGTTACAGGAAACATCTTCTTATCCGTAACTAATCGGCGATCACGCAGGGGATTTCCAGCTGCTTTTGCCTGTATCCATCGCATTTTACGGTGGCCGCAATGCATTGGAGAGACAACAAGGATCCCGATGCTTTCGGCAAGACTAGTGCTATAGCTATTAAATTTGGGTCAGAGTTAGTGGCTTTGTAAGTGTCTAGAATCCTCCAACTTCCAAACTGTCTTTTGCTTACGGTCCCTCTCATGCCAGGCATATGACAAAATCAGTTTTGCAAATGCCGACCAGCGCAGCTTCATTTGGAGTCAATGACACTGTAATCAATGCCGGTGTTACATTTGCATATTCATTCAAGCAGCCACTTAAAATGATAAAACTGTGAAAAGGCTAGCCATTTACGTATCACAGTTGCCATTGTTCATTTCTGTCTTCAATCGATTTGCACCGCTTGAAGAGCAACTTGTTGATGCGTCCCAGCTGCGTTTGTTACAGGCAATAAAACTACCTGAAAATTTAGTCGTTTTCCTCTTGTTTTCTAATCACCTATCTGCAATAGAAGAAGGAGGTGTCTAATATTTCTCAGCTGGTGGGGGGTGCCAGACCTCTCAAAAACTGATTTGTCTAATCATAAAAGTAAAAGAGGACAACGCGACTGGAATAGGCGTGTAAATTAGGGGGCTTATACAATTTTCATTGGCCCTGACCCGGGCCTTATAATTGAGGGGCCAGCAAGTGCATAAATACGAAATATCTTGCCTGTAATCCAGAATCAGATAACGCACCGATATTGTCATTTGGGACGCCACCGCCAATCGCTGCACTTATCGAGGGGACGTAGACAACTGCTGATATTTTCACACGCTTCGTACACGAATCGCACGCCATGTAACCAAGTGACACGAGGCCAGCCACACCTTAAAGACAAGCTGGTATTGATTGATCAGTCGGTTGAGGCATTGCTTGACGGGGAGACCGCAGTTCTATTCGGCATGGCAGTTTACGGGGAATGGCAGTTTACAGTGTAGTCAGCCCGTTCTCACTATCTGAGGTGAGTGGGAACTAGTGTTCAACATCGAATTCGTAAGTCCATCGCTGGTCTGGCACACCTGGCTTCAGGCGACTCACGCCTGTTCCGTCGGCGAACGAGCAGAGAATCAGTCTGGGAGAGCCTTCCCTTCTAGCCCGCTGTAATCCAGGGGCGCTGGTGCTGGCACAGGACGCCCTCGCAAAGATGCTCCTAGTTTAGATGTCAGAGGGAAGCTGCCGTGAGAGCTGGTCGACTAGATAAAATGAGTTGGGTCATGGAGAAAAGAGGCCGGCACGGACCCAACCTATAAAAAATTATAAAATCTCTGAAAACCGGTGGCACTTACCACCTCCAAGAGCCATTGCAGTAATGAACACCTCGAATGCCAAAGCCGCCGCCGCTGCAGTGGCGTGATACCTGTTGGTAGACAAGGCTGGATAAGCAGCCGTGAATATGCACATGCAAGACGAGATGATTAGCGTCGCATATGCGAACACACTCACGGAACACATGAGGACTTGGGACAGCAACATGAGGCGTTTATTGCTGTTCAGCATCCTCAGTCGCAAAAGCCCAGCTACCAGACATAAGATAGGCACCCAGATATTCGCGCCCGATGTGCAAGGCTCCATGCACTCGATAGCTTTGGCCAAAGATAACGATACCGTCCCAAACAGTAAAATGATGCCTGACGTAATCAACTGACCAAAAGCTAACATTTCGGACCACCATTTCTTAACGCTTTTCGAATCGGCATCGGATGATGGGCCTACTTCAGAGGGATGACCAGTGGGCAAAGGTGATGGCGGTACTGCTGGGCGTGTGGCTTGAAGGGTCGGGCCATTGTGAAATGGAGTGTAAGGTGGTGGTTCGCCAAGATGGTTGAGTTGCAGCATGTCTGATGGTGCCTCGCACAAAGCTGCTCTGATCTGACAAATGCGCAGGCGAAAACAAGACTAAGCCCGCTTATAAATCATCCTTGCTCGCTCTCGCTATGAAATAAAATTCTTATCTCAAATGTTTCATAGGTCAAAAGAATAAGCTACAATGACGAACCCTGTTTTTACTATTCTGGAACGGATATGCTAACTTGGTAAAACAGCGCTGCCTCCATACCATTGGTATGCCGTAAATGTTTGCATCTCGTTCATGAGCAACACAAATTCTTCGAACTTTGAGTCATTTCGCTTTTCTTGAAATGGAAAATGGGAAGACTTTCTAGGCCTTCCAAAATCGCTGGGACCCTTGCCGCTTTGAGAGGGCAGGGATAAATTGCTCTAATTTTAATAAGTACAGTAGGCATTGAACAACGGGATTAAAAATTCGATCGATCGCTTTTTGATCGATCAAGGTAAAGAAGCGCAATGTACATAATATAGTGCTGAAGATTGCATGTTGCAATGCCTTTGAGGACGGCGGCGCCTGCACCAGGGGTCTCTGACGACGAGTAAGCATGGTTTTTAGTGAAAAAAACTGGTTGGCTTTGAATACGCGGATGAGCCGATAGCTATGTCTCAAAATGTCAAAATGTGACCTCTACAGTAGGTGGCGGGGCGGAATTAAAAGAAAATCAGTGGGGTGGAGTGGGAGAAAACTCACTCACTCACATACTCACATTTTACTCATCGCTCAAGCGAGTACATGCGCTCGAGGAGCACAAGACACAGAAAAACATACACAGGTTCAGAGCGCAATTTAGAAATGTCGAAATGAAAACGTGAAAAGCCTCCATAAACAGTCATAGCGGCCACAGCATTTCATAAACGGTCGACGAATATATAAAGCTTTGCTAACATGACTCAAGGGTCAGTCAAGTGCTCTCAAAAGAATTGACAGTACATGGATGTGTGAATCAGTTTAGGATAGAGCAATGAATTGGGATTTGTGCTCAGTGTGAGGAACCGTCTTACTCGGCCGCTACATTTATGAGTGAATAAGCCCTGCCAAAACTCACCTACACCCCTACCTCGCTAACTCGCTAGCCTACGTCAGTGTTCTAGCTACTGACATAAGAATGAACAATGTATACTGCAAAATCAGAGCTTAGCGGTTAACTGTAACTATACGATATGAAGATGGAGGTGAAGCCCAAATAGGTAACAGGCTGTCAAGAGACTTGAGCTGTAGGCGTCAGATTTCAGATGTTAGTGTTGTATGTGTGACTCTCGTGCCTGGCAGGCCATGGCGAGTGAGAGAGAGTGTTCGATACTCTCCCCTGGCTGGAGGCCTTCAACCTTTGCTGGCTGATTTATCAGGGGAGAGCATCGATTACTCTGTTCCATTCGCCATGGTCTACCAGGCACGAGAGTTATATTCCTCCCATCGACAGACCAGCACCTAGACCTCGGCTTGCCTCCTCGGTGGCTAATCGAGGTCCCGAGGTCTAGATGTTGGTACTAAACGCTCTAGACCGTGACGAACGTGGGCGCACCCAGTGATTCGACGGTAACTCACACCACTATTGGATGGCCACAAGGTCCGTGACCCCAATATAACCAAGCCAAGGTAGCAGTGGGGCTGCTGACCGAAGTCGACGGGACGAAACTTCAACTGGGGCAGATAGGTCTTCCGACTATATCTGCGGCTGAGAGCACCAACCCGAGAATTGACGTCTCTTAGCCAGGGGAGAGCATAGATTACTCTCTCCCACTGCGATGTCCTACCGGGCACGAGGGCTTCATATGGACCAATATCCAGGCTATGGTTATCATCAGCTACCATTTTACATGTCATATTATAGCTTTGATCGATTCCCTAAAAAATGTACAAGGTAGCCAAAAGTATTTACTGTTTTGAAAATACAAATAAAGCAGACAACATATCTTTTCATGTCAGGTGAATAACCCAGAAAATGGAGTGCTTTCTACGACATAAAAGCTCTGTCGGACGAGGCGCAGAAAAGATGAGTAAACAGTAAAAATACGCGACCAAACCAAGCAGAACTTGAGCATAAACCATTCATTCAGTTGATATTATACTGTCCAAACGTTGATATTATGCTGTCAATATTATACCGCCAAATAAACATGTACGAAGAGCGCGAAAATGTATTATTCTGCTGTATACACTAAAGCATTGAGTTTGAGAGGCTACGGGAGTACACATTTTTAGCATGGTCGGCCAACTGGTATCCGGTTATCCAGTTTATCCAGCCGTTTGCTAGATTGTAGATCCTACACTGATATCCATATGCTACCAAACCTACCAATATGCTAGAAACATGACGAGCATGCGTGACATTGGACTCAAACAACGCTAAGTTACAAGGCAGTAATTGCCAAAACATTTTCAATTTGGGATCAGGGAGACATTGAAGGTAAGCTGCTCCTAATTTGATGCGCCTACCACTGCAAACTTGCGCTTCAGTAAAACGGCAGCTACTCCCCAGTAAACGGCTTGAATAAATGTAACTAAAGACAAGCCAAGGAGTAAACTTAGACCATCGCCTAAGGTTGCGAAGAACGAAATCAGATCAAGTTTAAGGACGTCGACTTCATGTCGATAATCTGGATCGATTGTAAAAATGACTTGATTTGATATTAAAACTGACGAGTTGCCTGCTTGGCCTCCCAGCGGGGCAGACGTTACTGCAGCGTCGTAATACCAGGTGTCGCACAGTGGCAAGCACTCGGCGCCACTACTTTTCAGATCAATAAACTAAAAGAGAGAAGTGAAATTGACCAGGGAAGTTAGCTGGCTGGGTGTCTATTTTGTCAGTAAATCCCGGAAATTAGCGAGATCCTATCAATACATAGGCAATGTACTGTGATAATAGTTAGCCATAGTAATGCACTTTCTGTTATGTCTCCTCGTATAAGCCCCTCCTGAAACTTTTTGACAAAGTAAGGTCTCCATGTACTGGGTTTTCCTGAGTATTTTGTCTTTTCCTTTGTTCAGTCAGCAGTCAAGCCTTAGCAAGGCAGTGGACCAGCTATGTACACGACAGTTTCCCTACCCGCGGCTCCCCTTGGAGCACCTCTACATGACGGCGTTCCGGACTGGACTACTGCAAGCTGATGAGTCTAACCCTGTAGAGATAATCTAATCGTTTGGCTTCTGTCCCTCGACAGTATGTACAGCACGTACGAATGAAAACTTCTGGTGCAAAAGCGGTCTTCAGACAAATCTCGAATCACGGCCGGATCGGATCGCATCCCATCCGTTTGGATCGCAGTTTTCGGGTTTGGGGCTTTAGGCGCTTTCAGGTTTGGGACTTTAGGCCCTGACCAGTTGACAGATCTAATATTTTGCAGAGAGCTTTCTTTCGCACCCAGAAACAAATTACCATTTTTGATTTTGTGAAGTTCGACCCAGCGGCTGCATCATTGAAGCAGCATGGATCTTCTTTACTTTATCAGATTGTAAAGTAGATTCACGATAAGCAGTGTGGCAAAGCCTTGAGCGGTGCCCTGCTTGTGCCATTGCTCAATGATAATAGATACCGTACCATGGTACTATGCTACTGCATGTTTATCATGAGGAGCAATCTTTCGAAAAATGTTGATGCGATTGCTGAAATAAATTACAGGTATTTAACATGACCCGATCCGAAAAAGCCCCGCCTGATCCGGCCGTGAACCTCGAATGAGCCTTTTAGGAAGGGAATACCCGGGGTAATTTCCCAGATACCGCATTTGACATATGTTATAGTCATATACCATGTCCTTCTTCTGACCACTGCTCTCGGGAACTTTGACGTCGCTTTGGAATGCGCTATGATAGCAAATGAATAAATGCGCGGGTGTGCAAACCGAGGTGTCGTTCGGGCGCAGATTATCGTAGTGAATGACGCAGCCGCAAACATGCCATAGCGTCTCAATCATGCGAGCAAAAGTGCATTTTTGGACGCTATATTTTTCCGGGTCTTCCATTTCTTTGAAAAATCTGAAAATTAATAAATGAGATGACTGATCGGGTACCTATTTTAGATTAAGATCGAATTTCGAGTGTACTCATGTTCATGTTCATGTTTTACCACATCACCAAACGCTTATGCGCACTCGAGGGTGAAGGGACACATTTTACACCAAATGATTTACCGGCCCGCGAGTCGAACACTCGCCCGTAACTGCGCACCTGGCGCAAGAGGCAGACGCCAATCCACCAGGCCACGAGGCCGGTGACCGGTCTGGTAGCCGGCCGTACTACAAGTATCGCTTAGACTCCTCTCAAAGAAATGATGTATCTGCGCATATACTGCAGTGAAGCTATCACGTTTCATATGGTCAGCAGATCTGTTTTATTACCCTATGGCATAGCTTTAGCGCCGCTAGGTCGCCAGACCAGCATCTACATTTTTATTGTTGCTATCGGCATTATAACGGGAGCAAAGGTTCTGAAATTTCAGAAGGGTTTCAGAAGTTTGGGAACCTGTCTCATCCCAGCCAGATTGTAGGTGGTAGCTCTGACTGTAGAAAAGACGTCAAAATGAAGCATGAAAATCGCTGAAACTCATGTTCCACATTTACCTTTCCAAGTCGTTGGCCAAATGTCGATGGTTTTGCGGAGTGTATTTGTATCGTTCCAAGCAATCGTAAAGAAGGTGTCGTCGTCTGCTGCTCACATGAACATAAGCTCTGGTTCCAACAGGAACATTGGTGACTTCGCCGAAACCAGTGATTAGACCACCCACAGTTAAGCGTAACGAAGCTAGCTCATGCCCAGGCAGCATGTATCTTGGATCGATCAATGTCTCGATTGATAACTTGTTGCGATCAGCCACTGCAAATTTTTCTCTTCCGTTTCCGAATTTTGATGTTAGCTAAAAGAAGATGACTAACGTTATCTTAGATCCTCACTTGAATGCCCGGTTATTCATAAGCTCCTTGACCAAGGTGCAGTATTGCATGTCCAAAGTTACATCTGCAAGACTCACATTTATTGCATAACATTCTTGCATTCCAGCATCATAGCCTCGGTTTCCTTCAGGGCAGCAAGGGAATTCCTTTCCATTCAGCTCGCATTTTCTTAAGACATGATCACATTTGTACATGCTCTCCTCGTACAACGAGCTCACACTAGTCCACGATTGACCATAAGCTTGAATGGCTTTGTAAACGACTTCGTTGAAACCCCAGGACATCCTTTTCGCCCAGGATAAGTCATGGTCTGGTGAGATGCTAATGTACGCGATGGTCGCTCGAATCAGCTCATCGACTGTCATGTGAAGCCGTTTAGCGATCATTTGCAAACGGCCATCTGTCAGCAGTTTGGGCTTAACTCTATCAAATGCTTGACGCAAATAAGTCCCGTTTAATCCATCTGATAAACACACATATATGACTGGGAAAGGGGGTCTGGGCTCTACCGGATGTTGCACATCGACAACGATCTCGAAACTGCAGAACTTGATTAAAGTCGGCAAACAGTAAGATAGGGTTCCTGCAGTTGCCAGGACCAGAATTAGTGCCCAGATACGTTGCTCATTGCTATTATTAGCGTGAAGTAAATTATAAATACCAACGATAGGAATTCGCTCGAGGTATTTACGCACTGTTGGTTGTTTGGAGGTTGGATCATCCCCAGCCTGGCAGGGCTGGTCTGCTTGGCTTGCCGCCGAATCAGGTCTAGGGTTGTCGATTGCCAGCGGTAAGGTGTCTACTGATACCTGGGCTACGATGGACATACTTATTTCTTCCTGAACAGAGCACAGCCTCCCCCGTGGATGTTGAGATGTTGAGAATAAATTATGCATCCGGAATATTCAAATATTCTTGGAATTCTTGGTCGGTGGGTGAGAATTCGTCAGACGTAGACGCAAGCAGAGTTTTTACTGGACTGGTTGGATGTACAGCGAAGGGATATTGGCGTTTATCGTGTGACCCATGTGCGTACACAAAGTAGCCTGGCGGGAGATAAAATGAACCGTTTCGCTCCCTTTCTCCTAGCACTATGTCTATCTATGTGCGTCACTGTCCATCGTGGTCGACTGGTTGCTGCCGTAGGACTTTTCGTAAGCAATTCTGAAGTGTTTCATGCCCCCAAGGAGATAGCATATAAACTGTACTGTTTAGATCGTTAGGCCGTATGCACCCTTTGTCCTGGCCTAGTGGGGATACATGTCGAGCCAAGACCAAAGCTAAGCCAAGTACAATTTGGCCGAATTGGTCGACGGCTGTCGTCTGTTCTAACTCACCTGCTGGCAAGCTTCCATCTCTCTCGATGTCTAGTCACTGACAATGAGGGTCCTACCTGAACGCTATAGCACAGTAGGTATGAATTCTATCTCTTCTGTAAATCGCACCCTCGGGATTTAGCCCATCTCTTTTCGTGAACCCACAAATGCTCGCAATCGAAGAGATTGTGCCCCGTTTTGGCCAGAGTCCCCTAATGGCCAGTCCAGTTTCAGCCAGAATATTTTGAGTCTCGATGAAACAAATGCGCTCGTTTCTCAAAGGCATCTGGATTCTGGAGCGTCGATGGTAGATCCGAGCTTTTAGTTCTCGATTGTGGTCATTGTAAATCACGGGTGCGGGTGCAGGCATGCCTAGAGATTCAAACACCTTACGAACTGGCCTTAAAGGGATGCTGGCCGAAATGCGACTCGGGTTGAAAGGGGCAATAGCCAATAGGGATTCTGGCCGCAAGGATGGTTGAACCGAGATGGCCCCGTCAAAGACACATGCAAGAAGTGTCACATTATGTAATCCTTGGCGGCGCCGTTTTTGTAGCTATGTTCGCAGTAGTAGGAAGTAGAATTGGTGAAGGCGCTCGAACATTTCTCAGAGTGCACTGTAAAGGGATCGTACACTTAATCAAGATATAATAAGACTTTGCCGAAAGAATGCGCTTTAGCCAAAAGATTTTTTTGATGCGATTTGAAAGACATACCGACAGCGTAATCGTTACAAAAATTCAGGATCATCACCCTGGCGCCAGACGCTGTATTGCAAGATTCGCATATCCTTGGCATTCAGAGATAGCAAGTGGACATTCGACCAGAATATATTTGATACGAATGGGAAACGATGGCTCAGTCCCTATTTATTGCGCATTCCCTGATGTCTGGATAGGCAATGCGAAATAAGGTGCCGGACTTGCTCCTCGTGCTTGATTTTATCGCGATCACAAAATCGTCAAGCAGAAGCATGCAAGGTCCGCTGCTTCTGGAACAATACCTTGGTGCATCAGCATTGCTCAGAGTAGCATCTGGCATGGCTGGTGACATAAATGAGGCTAGTTGTTATGGTCTAGTTGTCAACCCTAAAACCGCGAGTACATGTGACTAGCCAGAGCCAGGCAGGATCTTTCTTGATCACCTTTTGTCAGCCTGGACTGGCCTGCTCCGAAGGCGCATCGAACCACATGTACTACCTTTCCCAGTTTCATTTCATGAATTTTTTGCTAATTTCATTCCTTTTTCAGTCCTGACTCTTCTCCACCCACCTAATATACCCCCTCGAGGGCTGGCTGCGTTCGAGCACATGAGATCGTGAGTGCGAGTACATAGAACCATTCTACGAAATTCGCTTCTACGCATGCGCAAGAGATTAAAATCAGTGGCCATTGTTTTGTCGCACGACAACCATGACGAGTCTTCCACTAAATCTCTCTCTCTGGCTCAGCTAAGTTTCGGCACTCGTTTTCACGTTTCTGAGTACTAGTAGTTCTGGGAAATGCAACCTTTCCTTCAGACTAGACGTTGCACTGTAGACTGAGTTCAGCAAGCATCAGGTCAGTTCTGTATGTCATGAGGAGATCTTTTATTGTAGTCTCATGGATTTTCAACATGTTGGGCTGGTAAATCGTTTCGTGTGAAGTGTGTCCCTTCACCCTCGAGTGCGCATAAGCTTTTGGTGATGTGGAAATACGTGAACATGAACATGATGTGCCCAAGTCAAATTTGATGGTGAGTGACAAGCAGTATTCAAATGACCAAATTTTATAAAATATGTTGCAGCATTATCTCTACTCAATTTTTCCACGCTGCCATTCACGGCATTCCATGTACAAGATTTCAGACTCGCTTTCCCTCGTATTTACTGCATATTGTGTTTATTGAAGCTCATGCAGCGACCCCGTTTTGCGCCCAACTCGCAAAAGTATGAGGGAAAGATGCGAGGTTCCGCAAACCGGTCCCTCTAACGTCCGCTGTCATTGTCAGTCACTTTTCATATTACGCCTCTTCTGTATAAAACCGTTTTTTTAAAGTCAGTTCTTTAATTTGAATTTCGCGCCTTTTTTAAAAATGTTCCAGTTTCGTTTTATTTTTTTAAGTATTACTGTCATCGTCATTCTTGTGCAGAGACAGCTTTCAAAATGTGCGAGAAGTGTTAAATCTCACATTTTGAATTTCCCGCCATTTTGAAAACTAGACATGGGGTTTTTCGTTTATATATGTATTAATATTACAGAAATTCCATGAGTCCTATGACCCTGTATATCCTCGATGAGCCACCAAGTCATATCCTGCAGAATTTTTCTGCGCTTCCAAATTTTTTGAGTTTTTATGTTTGAATGGACCCCCAACAAAAAACCAAAACTTCAAACTTTTATAACAAGTGACATTTTTTGTCAGGAATTGCTCCCCGCACCTTCCTGACTCGATTGAGCCATAAAAAATTGCCCCGCGCCTCTCCAGACGGCTTTTATGAGGTCCAAAAGTGCAAAAAATGATAATTTTGCCCGAGTGGACTCTGAGGACCCTACAGCAATTTGGGGAAATATGTCGTCAAAATAAATGCCAAAAGGCACCAGCAGTGATGTTACACTGTCGTTTGAGCATATAGCTGGATCCCCCGCTCTCACACAGCTCCAGATCGGTGTTGTGATCTATCGGGTCTATACATACATACATACATATATTACGCGGCACTTTTCTGCCCATATAAGAATAACCAGTAAAGATTTCGAAAAGATTGTTGGTACGCGCCTTCCCCAACTAGTCCCCTATGTCCATACCAAATTTCATTGGTTCTGGCTGCATGGTTCGCGAGTTAAAGCGAAAACAAGAAGCCTGGGTCGGGTTTTTCGCCCTCGCACCCCTACTATGAGTGGGGCCCGAACGGAAAAAGATCTTGCAAATTCCTTCGGTAGAAGTTAATCTAGTGTAAAGTTACACTAAGAAACGAAATTTCATTGCCTCGTGACATCAGGCTGTTGAGATATCGTTGTTGGTGTGGCACATGTACTACATGGGGAACGCTACCGCGCCCCCATGGATAAAGAATAAGCATGACATTGTACAGTTTCAATTGAAATGTGGTCAGGCTACGAACTTTTTGAACTCCCCTCGTAGCATGACTCATGATTAGACACAAAAAATGTACTAGTGTAGTGCCAAATAAAATTAAGGCAGCGATATTCAGAGCAATGCGCTGTAAATATAAAACTAGCATACTCCTGATCACTACACCATGCTATCGCTAGGAAACACCTATTTTGATTAAATTTGGAAAAATGCGTTCTGATATGTATAGATTCTTTCATGCACCTCTTTCTAAGTTCGAAAATTCTGTCGGCTTCTTGTGCAAGATATCAAAATTCGAATGACTAAATTTCCCCCAGAATGAGCATTAATCGGAAGCCTTTGCTACGCTGGTTTACAGTAGACCCAAATTATGCACCTACAGTATACAAACGATTCCAGCTGCCTTCATTACATCCAGCTTCTATGCAGGCTTGGCACAAAACTACAACGTTGGCGATTGGCAATGCGGCGAAAGATGCGGGAAATGTAAAGGGAGCTAGTGGATGAAAAATGCACGCAAATGGAGGGAAAGGGGAGGGGAGCTTCAAAGCTTCCCTGAGTGACCGCAGGATGATCAGATAGCGGCGTGGCAGCAGGCTCGTGACGCTGGTGGGTTAGGTCTGCCTCTGACGCCAGATGAGCAAGGCCAGTGTTTGACCTGCGACCTGGGTAACACTCCGTGTGTAATGTGCCTTCTCACCCTCAGCCATAGGTCAGCTCATACTTACATGCAGGAAAAGGAGAGGATGCGCCATGGATAGCCGCCAGAAGAGGACCCTGCCGAAATAGGATTTTTTGGCCAGAACCAACCACCGGCTGAAACGGGGGCCATGTGAGTTTCGAGGAACGAGAGTCATTTTTCCCTGTGGGAAGGGAAGAAAAGGTAGTGAAACTCTCAGGCTGCGGGAGTCGAGGAGGTTTAGCATAAAAGTGAACTCCACCTTCGAGAAGCAAGTCTGACTTGCGTTTGTGCTGGTTGCTTTTTTGGTCATTTTAAAGTGACTTTCGGATAGAATAGATCTGGCTCACAATCTGATTGGAGCCAAACACAAGGACAAGATTGAAACATGAAGCTGGTCAGGAATCGAGCACGCATCTCTGATGCTACTAGCCCCATGTATACTCTACGGTACTGTACTGTACTGTAGTGTACTAAGGCACTGAACATCGTCAATTTTTGTGAAATATTTTTTTACTGGCCATTTTATGTTTTGGGCAGAGTTTTCACGGAAAAATTGCAGATTTGAGAAACTTTTTCACGATTTGCGGGTGAGTAGAAATGCCTTATTGTCTAATAGGCGGGGATAGAGAATTTCCAACAGAGAAAGTCGCGGGCAGGAAGCGGTAGTGATTATCCCCCATCAGGGTTCCTGGATGGCGCGGGAGCAAAAACCCTGCCGCCAGGGCCCTAACAGTGCATAGCAAAGTAGATACAACTCCATGACCCTACATACTTTTGTACGAAAAGTCAGTAAATTCAAAATATCTCGTCAATGTGATAAAAAAGTCGTCACAAACGAAACACAGGAGATATTTTGGGTTCAACTATTAGTTCCAGAGGTTGGAAATGTGTATATTTACCAGTATTATTAATATTTCGACCGAGAAAGATATGGATAAAGATATCACCAAAGATACTATATATCTCAAAAAGATTAATATGAATATTTATATCTCAAAAAATTTTGTTATAATTAGATATAGATAAAGATATGGATATTGATATCAACAACAGAGGAATCGAAAGCATAACAAGAACGCCTTCGCTGGATAAAATTTCAAAAAAAAAATTTTCCATTTCTCAAAAGCCGCGAAGACGGATTTTCTTGTCAGTAGTAGATTACTACTAACATTAGGTAGTTGACCCTGTGTTTAAATGCAGTGGCCGATAAAAAATGTTTTTGGTCTGTGACAACGGAAGTTATCAGGCTGGTCGCTCTTCACATCTACAGCACAGTAACATGTATTTCCTTTCAACGTGACCCTGCTGCTGTGTCTGCGAAGAAGCTCTTTCTGTGAAAAATTCGCACTATTGCCAAGTGTACATTTAAATGAAGCGTGGAATTTGAAACCAGTTGACGCGATATGTAAACACACTGCCGCTGTTCGTCTCTGTGACATGTGGCAGGACAATGTGTAGGTATCAAATATCGTGGTCGAGTCAAGCCCAGCTCGCTCCATAGTTTATTTGCAAGCAAGTTGTCAATTAACACGTGGCCTGCTTCCATTTTTCCTCTTCCAGAGCCATGGTACCATTGCTGCGGGCTTTTCTCACGTGTATTCTTTATTTTACTCCGTCCAACTCGTGGCCATGGACACCCAATCGACAGACAACCACCGATCCTGAAATACATATGACTCTGGTATGCAGTATTACTGTATTGAAAACAGGGCGACTTACAGTATATGTTCTATAGGAAGACATAGTCCGTCGCTGGGGATTCCCGATAGAAAGCCATGAAATTAGGACCGCTGATGGGTATATACTTATTGCTTTCCGGATCCCATACGGTAGAAATCAGTCCACCATTCCACGTCATCCCCGACCAGCCGTACTGTTCATGCACGGGCTGGACGCCAGGTAAACCAACGGTTCCTGTAGCCTTCTTTCCAAATCCGATCCTGATCTCGATCCGCCGTATTTCTTTCTAGCTGTATCTGCTTTCTCAGTAACCTGCCTGATAAGGACGCCGCTTACATTTACGCCGATGCTGGTCTGGATGTGTGGCTTGGAAATTTTCGCGGCAACTTTTATGGCAGACGGCATGAAAGTATTCCTTTATCTCACGTAACCGTCACCAATTTTCTCTTTTAAAACGCATATATTTGCAGTGTTTTTTTAATTTTTAGCATTCCTTCTGGGACTTTAGGTGAGTAGTTGGGGTACGGGGTCGTGGCCTAGCGGGTTAAGGTGTCTGCCTCTCACGCTGGGTGCACTTACGGGGAGGGTTCGACTCCCGCCTCGGTACAAAATGGTTGTAGAATATGTGTTCCTTCGCCCTTGAGTGCGCCTTACGGTGCTCGGCTATGCAAAAAGTATGACATGACATGACATGACGGGTATACGGATAAGAGATCAGCCCACTCTGGCCAGCAACAATTCGGGCTTTTAGCGCCCCTAATCTATCGGGGTCTGCATAGAGCCTTTGTTCCTTGTGAGTCTTACATATCCATTGTGGCCTATTATAGCAAAAAGAGCGAGGCGAGTATGACCAATAAGAATTGATTTTAGACGTGTTCGTTGATTGCTAATCACTTGAACCACTCTGCATACATGCAGAAAAGGGAGATACATATAATAGATGCTGCATGTGTGAAGCACGACTAACATAAAACACAAGCTCACGCAAAAGCGCGTGCTGTCGTGGTGCTCTATTTAGTTGGGACCAAATGGCAGAGTACGATCTACCAGCCACAATTGATTACATCTTGAGAGTTACCCAGTCGAGCTTCCTCTATTACATCGGCCACTCCATGGGGACGACCACTGCGTTTGCTTTGTTATCAACGAATCAGAGATACTCGAAAAAAGTATTCCTCTTCTTTCGATGAGGCTATGCAGTACACAGTGTATTTCAGCACATTCTAGATTCGGCGATTTTACGGATTGGGACCAGTAACGACAGGAAAAAATCTGAAGGGGGCGGCACGAAATGTATTAGCGGTCGTGTCAACAACTGATGTAAGTATGGCTCATATTGCTCCAGCAACCTGGAGAACCGTCCTGGATAAACCAGACCACAGCAGCTTCAAAACGACAAGAGACAAATCGAAAATGATTGGGACATGAGTGAGTCGAACACCCAGCCTTAGTCAGACGCGCTACCGTTGCGCCAATGCCCCCACTCAGAGGTGTTACCGTAATTATGCAGTGAATACTAGGTACAGCATTGGTTTCTATTTGAATATTTAACTCTTCCCTGGTCCGACTTGCGGACTCATATTCTACATTACGGGGTCCACACTTTAGAAGTCATTTTTGATCGATATCTCCCGAACCGATCGAAATATCGCGAAATCCCATCGTATGATTTTCGGGCACCATGTCCCGCATGATGGGGTCAAATTTCATCAAAATCCGTCGAGCGGTGCCCGAATGGCGCCGAAAAAAACTTCCCAGAGCTATATAGACCTCGTTTGTAACGTAAAGTACGGTAGTTTTGTAGGACCGCGAGAACTATCTTCTAGCACAGGCATCGTATAGCAGCTACTCGATGTTACTAACAGTTTGACCAGGGAAGGGTAATCCAAGCTGCATATATACCTACCTACTGTACTTGTAACCGTTCCCCAGTATAATCCAAAATACATACATTAGATGCAAACTTTAGAGTACAATGGCCAAATTGGGTGTGAACCAGGGCGCATTCTTATCAACCAATCCCATCGCAAAGAGAATGGTCAAGTTAGCATGCGGACCAACAGCTGCGGAGTTGATATGTTCCAATGTTATATTTCTGACCGAAGGCCCAGACACTGGGCAGTTGAACAAAGTAAGCCCGGACTGTTAGCAGACAGGCTGAAGGGACAAACCGTCCAAAGTGATCGATTTCAGTCACGGGTTCCTGTATTTATGTCTCATCTGCCATCCGGCACTTCCTGGAGAACAGTGGCCCATTTCGGACAAATGGTCAAAAGTGGACAATTCCAGAAGTACGATTACGGAACTGCCAGCAGGAATAGAATACGTTACGGCCAAGTACGGTTGCGATTCCGACAAACCGCCTGCTCAGCGATATTGATGTTGTAGGAGACCCCACCAACATACGACATCAGCCTTATCGACACCCCGATCGGCATATATTGGGGCGATAAGGATTACTTGGCACCCCCGGAAGACGTTGCCGCCATAATCACACGACTGAAAAATGTGATTGCTGATGTGTTTTTGTACGATTACAACCACGTGGACTTCATTTGGGGCTCCCGTGTACAACGAGATGTCTATATTCCTATCCTGAACGATATTCGATCCGACTTTGCGAACGCGACGAGAAGAACTTCGTGATGTACACGATATGTGATGGAGGGTAAAGTGAGTTTTTCTCTCGGGATAATAAAACATTTTTCACACAGCAATAATGAGATGCCTGAGGATGTGTATGGCGACCTCTAGAAATTAGTCTTACAGAAGCGAGGCATGGGAGAACAAAAGGCCATATAATGAACCGACTCAAAAAAATTCAAAGACCCACATAAATGATTCAACCCTAGAGCCACTAGAGCTAAGGGTTTATAAGATGCCAATCATTTTGGGTTTGGAAATATCGCCCGCCTAGATTGCATCCCTTTCTCAGAAATATGACCTCTCCCTTCTGTCATTAAAAACAGGAACCGAGAAAGATTCGTGGAGCAAAGATTTTTTACGAAAGTCAGCACATTTTAAAAAAATTGACCTACTCTCCACTCCAATCGTCAATGAAAATGTAGGTTGGATGAATATTTTTCATTAGCACACATCTAAAATTCATACGTGCATATTGCCGCACCTTTTGTCGCCCACGTTTGCGCTAGACCATGAAAGTATCTAACTCAAAGCACCCTTCAGCAAGCCTCCAAGCAGAACGCCCAGATTTGCATGTTGTCTTGGATAATAGGACTGGCGGGTTACTATGTTGCGAAACACTCAATCGATCTTGACATTGACGTAAGTAGGCAAGGGGAAGCTGAATCGGATACGCCTACATGTCAGGTTCAGCGCCTTGATTAGACACTTTTATACTCTGACTGCGATCGACCATAGCAACTAGCCTGACGATTATAAACTTCGACGACAGCAAGTCACTTCCATTACTGCGATAAGAACAATCGCAAGGATGCCTGACCTCTCCAGGAATGCGATTGCTGTTGGAATTCTAATGATTTTCTTTGCTATAAATGCGCATGGGGGACGGATTCCTGGAACTCATTTCTACACAGCGGGATCATTGGCAAGACAAAGATACTTGATGCTATCACCTACGAGATTGGTCAAACCCCGGCGTCCAATAATAATCACGCTAAAGTAAGACCAATGATTTTTTTGTGCGTTTTGTTGCCTGTGTAAAGAAGTTGCAAAACTGCGAACCTTTCCATTTTAGAAAAGACGCATTGATTAAAGCCCTGCCGTCAATGTTCTTACGACCAGGCGCCAGTAGAAGATACCAGTCCAAAGAGAACTGACAATGGGCCTCTGCAGCTTGTGGATGGCAGATAAATGGAGGCCA
Organism: Mesodorylaimus sp. YZB2_4; assembly: GCA_030248295.1. Taxonomy (NCBI): domain Eukaryota; kingdom Metazoa; phylum Nematoda; class Enoplea; order Dorylaimida; family Dorylaimidae; genus Mesodorylaimus; species Mesodorylaimus sp. YZB2_4. The sequence goes on along the minus strand of JASANH010001213.1, from coordinate 74,069 downwards.
TTTCTTTGATGATGTTAGTGATGCACTCTTTTGTCAACGGTAATGTAATGGCATCTTCATGCAAAGCCCAAAGTTGGCTCGAATTGGTGTTATGCACTTTTGCATCGATTCAGGCTAGGCATAGTTTGCCTGAGCATACAAAGCAAATTGTACTACTCGTAGCAGCCTCATAAATCCTTGGTTGCACGCCCGCTTGTGAGCCCCAGATTGGCCACCTTAATCATGAACATACCTCACCTTTTTTAAAAATTGTTGTGGGCTGGGCCCCGCACCACCCTAGCCCCACAAGACTTCCAATCCGTTTTTGCCTATAGCCCGCCAGTAGTCTATATATAATAAGGGGACCAGCTCTCACGGCAGCGTCTCCACTTGGAGCAACTCCACACGAGGGCATTCTATGCCAGCACCAGCGTCCTAGGATGATACTGAGCGAGAAGGGAGGCCCCTTCCTGACTCCTGTTCGAGAACCACTGATTCTCTACTCGTTCAGCCACTTCACGGTACAGATCCCCCTCACTTACACTATATCTTCAATGGGTGAAACGGCAAAAACGGGCACCTATGTAGGGCATGTTACCAGATACATTTAGAGACCACTTTTCCTTCCTTATTATTTTTATTATCCTAACAAAATGTGCCTTTCAATAAATATCACGGCGTGAAGACCAGTACGTGGACTAATACGGACTTTTTTGGTAAACAAGCGTAGAATACGGCAAACTTATTTGAAACCCCCTGAGCCCCTCTCTTATACTACATCCTCGGGCAGGCATCTGGAGCGTCTTATAGCACTGGGGTTCAAGATATATTTCGAAGGAGGAACACCCCCGCTCTTCCTCAGAGCGTAAATTTGCTTCTTGCCTTCAGGCGAGAAAATATATTTCCTCGTTCAGCGAATGTGGTTGTATTAGAGCATATTGTCGGCTATATATGTGGAAGGTTATCCTAAGATGGGTCAATAATGTTTTTCAACAGCCATAATAAGAACAAAAGCTGTTATGGGTCCTCCTCGACTACTACGTGCTGTCCGTAAAGAGCACAACAGGTTTTGTCTCTGTCGCCCTCCGCAAAGAACTGTACCTTACTTCCTACAACCCCCACATGCTCAAAGCACAAATCATCGGCAACATGTTTGTCGGATTCAAATTCTTTTCTCACGTTTGACACTCACCAGCCAAAACGGCAAATCTGTGTTCTCTCAACCTATGTAGAACGGGGGGACGAGTTTTGGTATCTGCGTGTAACGGCCGGGTGACCAGTGGTGTCCTATCGTAAGTTGGTTTTCAGAATCAGCTTCAGCGAACTATGTCAACGAAACGAAAACTAGTCTACAGTTTTCTTTCAGCTTATAATATCTACCTCTCACTACACGTGTACATACACAAAATTCAGAAGCGCCGAAAAGTGTTCGCTCGACTTTGCTAAAATACTTGCGGAATGCACACTGACGACAGAGAGAACGAAAGTTCTACCAAGTCCCAGTCACTGTTCATTGAATTTTGTACCATGCAGTGGACTTTATAAGCGAGCTTGCAAAACGTTTTTCCTCAGTTAGGAAAAAAAGGTGAAACCATGTGTTTCTGAGGACATCGTCTCGACGACACGAAACGCATTTGTTGCAATGATACTCGAAGAATCCTTCGGCATATTATTGATTGTCCTGTGTCTCGGTGTAGCCGTGTCATTCTTGTGCTGCATCATCAAGTTCTATTCATTCTGCAACAGTGGTTTTTTTGGATCAAAACCAGATGCAGATGTGGAAACTGGCAGAGTGCGTGGGATTCCATCTGTCAGCTACTCCCAGCCGTCAAATGGACACTATCAAAGAACTCATATTCCGGTATTATGGACAGCCAGTCATAATTACGCTACGAACCACAATTTTCACCTAAATAGCGGCCACTATGTTCCAGGTCGAACTATCGAGGAGTACGAAGCGGTGCCTCGGAGTCATCATGCCCAATGCGAGCGGGCAGACACGCTGGCACAAGCATCTGGCGTGAGAACTACCGTTAGGCGCGCTCGTAGCGACCATTCTCTGCACAGTTTTCCACACCAATCCATCCATGAAGGAAATGAATGTCATCCTGAATCAAATTTCGTAGAGTGCCAAATGGAAGAAAATTTTGACAATTCACCTCCTCCCTCGTATGACGAGGTCATGAGAAAAACTGCACACTGCACTTTAACTAGGTCCTTTTCGGATATGGCTTTATATTGAAATAATGCATAAAACTGTAACGTTGATGAAAATTCAATTTTCTGATAAGCTGTGGTTTGGCCGAAAGGGCAATGTGAAGAATGAAAAGAAGAAATACTGCGAAATGCTGTGTGAGTAGAATTCCTGTTCCTGCTCATGTTCATGTTTTACCACATCACCTAACGCTTTTGCCCACTCGAGGGTGAAGGGACACATTTTACACGGAATGATTTACCGGCCCGCGAGTCGAACACTCGCCCGTAACTGCGCACCTGGCGTGAGAGGCAGACGCCTAATCCACCAGGTTACGAGGCCGGTCCTGTCCTTGTCTAGCTTCTCTACAGAGTAAAAACGGATCTTCTGGCAGCTCTATCGTACCTTTTAAAGAAATTTGATACCAGGAAACCCTGCGTATGTAACTTGTAAACCTTGTAAATGGTGAAAGATGCAAATGATGACGAAATTTAACCTTAAGATTGGTTCAATTTAGAGGAAAGCGCGAAATTCAGAACTGTATATTATTAGCAGTGACTTTTTGTGTACGGATCACGTTTTCCTTATGACTGTGCTTTTAATGAAGCAGTCACGCTGCACACGTGTATTGATAGACATGAAAAAAACGGAGAAAAAATTGAGTATCAGTCAAGGAACAGGAAACAAGGCAGGCAAAAAGTACATAGTCGAAAGATTACAAAATCATGTATTTGAATTTTGATTTTTAATAAAATTCCCAAGCTTGCAATCAGCTACTGTGCATATGTGCACCAGTATTTTGTCCCTTAGGTTGATTGCAAAAAAATTAAACACGGCTGCATGCAACAACTGTGGAATCACAATTCGATGAGGTTGAACAAATCTCTGGCTGTGATGGTGACCAGAATCGGCTTGCTTCAACCACGGTATTCGTGAATTCACTGTGGAAATTTGCAACACTGATTGTGAGTTAAGAATCATTTGTTCACTACGGGTTAATTCCAAGCAGAGTCATAAACGATAACCCACTTGCTGAGAATGTCGTGCGGGCAGTTTCTGAGTGAACCTTTGGTCGAAATCAGGTCCCCATATTCAAGCTGTGCTCCAGCGTAGGAGTGATAGACAGTGCCAAGAATTCTAGAACCCATGTGTCACCCAGATTACTGGTGGCGGCCGCGGAGGTGCAGCGGCTCGGCATTCGTCTCCCCGTATTGCTTGGGAGCGAGTGGCTGGACTCATCCCGGGTTCGATCCCCGGTGATGGAGGTCGGTTTGCGAACCATAAACCCTCGCTGACCTTGCACGCCAGGCCGTGGGTGACTCACCCAGTACCGCCGAGGTGCTCCGAGTGGAGAGACGGAAGCCAAACGAGTAGACAGTCTCGGCTGTCGAACACCGACAGGGTTCAAAACCCACCCGCCATCGTCCGAGGAAGTCGGTGCCTGGTCCAGGATGCCCTCGCGTGGAGGTGCTCCTAGTGGAGACGCGCAGGGGACGCTGCTGTGAGAGCTGGTCACCTCACAGCCTCGCTTATCTTATCATGACTGCTGGCCGGCTATAGGCAAAACGGGTTGGAAGTCCCGTGGGGAACTGGGGCGGCGCGGGCCCCAACCCACAAAAATTTTAAAAAAGAAATCCAGGTCACTGGTAGGGCCCAAATGGTTGAGTGAGTACGCACTTTAAGCCGTTTGCTAACGAAAGGCTTGAAACGGTTTTTCGAGGTCCAGCTTCACCGAATTGGATAGGAGATGGAGAACATGCCAGCTTCACTGATCTATGTACAGCAAACAGACACTTGAAAAACACCTCTTTGGGGTTTCCCGCTTTTTATCTGGCATTCTAAATTGGACATACTGTATCTTCAGGAAGATTCTTAGCAACGAAATGCAGCGCCTTATTAAAATCGACGTTTAAAAGCATTGAAGCAATTTTTTTATTCGCTGTTCAAAGAGTGAGCGATCGATCGACCAAGTGGTCCATATAGTATCAAGCGATAAACATATCAGGCTGCCTCCATGCCAGCATCGACAGAGCACGGTTTTTGCACCTAACCGAACCTTACCGAACTTTTTCTTAAATCTCACCGAACCCGAACCGAATTTCCTATGTTCACCCCCCCCCCCCCATCTTATATCCTCCATAAAGTTTATCATCATCTATGTAGTATATCGGGTGTGCCATAAAGAATGACCCTCTCATGTTTCTTCTGCAAGTCATCGCGGTATTCACCCGTAAGCGGTCTTGTCAGGGGTGTAGTGTTTACGTTATAGGCCTGCACGCAGCCAGTTCCTGGTCGTCAGTAACAAGAACATTCGGTCAACAAGAACACTCGGTCGATAACAAGAGAATCAGAGAGTCCGGCTCAAACCAGAGAAGACTAGTGATGAAAGACCAGATATATGATAATAGGTGATACCAGCATGTTCCATGCAAACTAATCTAGTTCCGCTGGTATATAAGGTGCCTCCTTCGTTGTCTGTGGGTCAATGTTGCCTTATGTCTTGCCGGGTGCGGCTTCTAACCAAATTGGGAGTGATACAGTCTGACTCACGATCAGCTTGACCTAGGTAGATATTTTAGCTGCCACTAGGTTAGCCACTCGTTTTCAAAGCGCGATATAGTCGAGAGTACCAATTTTCACAAAGGTAAGTTTCGTGGACCTAAACAACTTGCGCAAGTCAGCTGTAGAAGGATACCAGAAAAGCTGAATCAGCTGCTAAATTCGAGCTCCTGGATCAGCACACTGCAGGGCTGGAATAGGTAAGAACGCAACAAATCAAAAATAAGAAAACCAAACTCATTTGTAACCACGCAGTAGAAAAAGGCGTCGAAGGCAACCAGGGCCATGCAACAATACTGGACTGGTAAGTTTCAGAGAACTTGGTTTTCTGTGGCGCCTGCATTGATTCATGATTGCTAAGATCGAAAATATGTTGGGAAAAAATTAGACTGTAGCCATAACCGCAAACTATTTTATAGAAACACGTATTTCCACTCCTCACTCACTTATATTTCTGTCGACTAACTCCAAACTATTCGCAAAATCTGAATCATCCATGTTTTCTCTGGTCTAAAATAATAATAGCGGCAAGATAACTTGTAACTCTATTTGTGAGCAGGAAGAAGGAAGTATCAATGCAGAATATTGATCACATCTAATCCATTTCACTACAGAGCGGTTGGAGAAAAATTTTAATGCGTAGTTAGTTGTCCTGCGGTTTTCTGAACATCGTTGGCTCGGAACGTCGGATCGGATAATTCGGATCGGAGAATTTTCGGATTCTGATTATTCGGATCGGATCGGATATATGATCCGAACGGATGGGATCCGATCCGATCCTATCCGGCCGTGAGTAGCGAGCACTCACTGCATTCACAAGTTTGGCAAGTACAGTATGGGATTTACAATATCTGCATTTACTGATCAACTACCTTAGACCTAGGCTAGGCGGGATTTGGTTGATTGATTTTTGCATTGCTGCAGAAGATGCGCACACATTTATGTATATATGAGATCATCATAGAGATCATGCCTTGATGCGGTCCTCTTGTGTCGTGAGCCAGCACAGTGAGCAATGAGATCCAAAGACAGAATGTTTTGTCGGGTTAAGCTGGACTAACCCTTTTAAAAAACTTTGTTGACTTTTGCTGATGTCTGCACCTATGTACAGGATAGATTCAATTTTAGATGTGTTTTGACTTTTATTCTCTAAGCAACAGCAAATAACTCTCTTACCAGTGGAAGATGGCTGACGACTCCTGTCGTCTGAGGATCACTGGTTGTTTAAACGTTCTCTAATGAAAGTTTAGTCCCTAGACGAGCACCTCGAGAAGGGAGCCGGGAACATTGCGACCTCAAAAATTGTGGACATTTATTTCTAGCATGATGGAGGACACAAGTCGAATGGGCACTGACATAGTGTTCGATGCTCCTGTGTACATTTTTTAAAAACCATTCCTGCCATAGTTGACAGCCAACCTAATGCAGGCGAGAACAGAAGCTCCGAAACTCTTTTCTCATGATGCATAGGTCTCGCTTTACCAACTAGCACTGAAGTGGCTTGTATGCGAATCCAGTGCGTACAGTGCATCGGATGCAGGACTTACGCAGTACAATATTCTTAATTTTCTATGCTTGGCAAGTCGATAAGTTACTCGCACCTGCTCTGGTTTCAGGAGCTTTATGCCTAAGCAGGTGGAACTTGTAAACGCACCTACTTGGCATTTATATAAAATTCTACGCTCACACAGAATCGTTGGTACCTACCTACTGCGGGGACAATTTGGCATGCATTGACGTCAGCAGCTAACTGTGAGTTTTTAATTTTCGCGGCAGACAAATAATTGTTTTTTTTTATCAACGAATTCGACACAAAGCAAAAGTCAAGTTTACCTTAGCCTGCGAAAGGTTTCTGGTGCCTGCCAATTTCCTACAAAGGGCGTTCAACCCTCTTTGGTTACGCCTCCCACATAAGGGAGAGAGTAAACGAAGTTTTCAACCTTTTCCCAACGTTTTCATAATCATTATTTTTAATCAAAAAGTACGTCTTTCATGTTTAACATGCACATTCGTGAACACTTTGTCAAGGTCACCTCAGTAGACCAGTATTACCTGTACAACACATCCCAAGATGAATCGATGCGTCGGGGGTAGCCAGGCAACAGCCACGTCGAAAGGCGCTTAGAAAAGTTACTTCTTTGAACATAGCGCCAGCTTTTCCGCTTTTTCTCGTCGTCATGAAAAGGCATTGCAGAATGATGTTCGCGTAATCCCACTCGAAGTTTCCCTTCCCACCCCATTTTGCTCTTACCATTCATTTTTCGCAATTTCTATTTCTCTTGTCACCAATCTATTCTACCACCTCCTTTTAGTTGTACCAGCTTATATTAGCCTACCACCTATGCGAGCCACCTAGCTGGCTTTTTCCGTTTGATTAAACGAACCTAGCTAACACATCGTCTTTCCGTCGGCTACGCTCGCTCGTATCTGAAACTAGAAACGACAGGAAAAAGACGTCGAAGCTGCTGCATTGGTGGGCCTCGTTTTGGCCAGCATGGCACGCAGGTGGTGTCGTGTGTACGGAAGGTGGTAAAGGCGAGAAGAAGGGGATGTGCACTTTGCTCATATTTGCCACATATGGGCTTTTTGTTGGAAACTGGATATTCGCTATCGTCAAGCACACTTTTTCGCAAACTGTCATTTACGAAGCAAAGGCTTCTGAAATGTGCGCGAAAAGAAGCGATACGACGAGTCGATGTCGCTACTATAGACAGTGATTTTGATTAGATATTGACGGGCACGTCCTGTCTTATGCGTTCGGAGCAAGGAGGTAGGCTTCTTTCGCGGGCTGCAAAGAACTTGGTGCGTTAGCGTCAAACTATTCAGTTATGAACAGGTTTTTTGCCCTCCACTAAGTTTTCTCACGCGTTCAAGTTTTCTCTTTCAGACTAGTGCCATCATTATTATCGCAATTTCTGCGCTACGACTCTTTGAATAAGAGTCAATACTGTATATGTGAAAGCAAAAAAAAAAAAATTTTTACGGCTCATAATAATGGTAGATTTTGTATATCCGAGCATATTCGGTATTGGTGCATCAGTTTTATTTATCGTTTTAATGATCGCATGTTGCGTTCGATGGTTACGATTATACAAATTACAACATACGAGTGCAGTAACTGCCGTGTGCAATGAGCCAACAACTTCAACATCGACTTCGATTTCGAACGCTAGAGCTCATAGTCAATCGCACGTCGCTTATCCACCGCCATATTCCATACGAATGCCCCCTTCAGGTCCTTCTATGGGTGTTCAGCCACCTGGTTATTTTGGTAACTACCACCCTTATCCCGGCCAATCCGAAGGACTTACGTCACCGTCAGGTTTTGCCAGACCAAACACCAGCGATGCTGATGTAGCTCAACGACCAGTCGGAGTTTCTAGCTTTAGCTTTACAAATTCCCAAATTGGCAATAGTTTGCCTCCGCCTTCTTATTACGACGATAGACCGCCTTCCTACGACGATGTAGTAGCCGCGGGTAAAGCTATTACTGTGCCTAAAGTGCAGAAAAATGGAAATGGCTCATCAGATAATAATCAAGAGAATCGATGAGATGTACGTTGTGCCAGAAACTGTTACTGTAGATCGATGGAAAAGCTTATTGGAATGATAAATGTACTTCTTACTTATTCATACATCTAGAAAACGGGAGGTTTGTATCGGATTGATAAATACCTTGGCAGCCATGTCGTGGCTTATGACCGAGTACATATTGTACCATGTTGCGTTTATATTTTCTCACTTGACCGTTCATGTTATTTTTCTTGGCTAATAATGTCTGGAACGTCTAAAACATGGAACCAACTGTGACCTGTGCCTGGTGGAGCAAACATGTTACGGGTACTATGATAAAGAGAGAATACTATAATTTTTAAATTTTTGGCGTGAGTTAAGCTCGGCGTAAATCGTGTGACATAGATTGGCGTTCTACGATTTTCTTCTCGGAAATCAAGTTCAAAGCAGCTCTATACACAGGCGCAGACTATGGGGGTATAGCTCAGTGGCAGAGCATTCGACTGCAGATCGAGAGGTCACCGGTTCAACTCCGGTTGCCCCCTTTTCTTTTGTTTTTTTAATATTGAAAACAAGTTGGTTACAAAAGGAGTGATTTGTTACTATGAGAGTGAAATATGAAATAAACCTGATGAAGGCTGAAAGTGTGCAGACCTCCTCAGGTTTGCTTTGACAAAAAGCTACATGCTGTAACGTACAGTACTCGACAGTGTGTACAATACAGTAGTGGACAAGAATAAGGCACGTTTCGGACTTATTCACTAACGGCAGCAAGTACTCATTAGGGGACAGCCTTATGGCCTTTCTAACAACATGCGTGGATAGAGCACAAAAAACCTGAGTATATTTCTTCATCAAAAACTTTTCTGGTGCAGCTTGCAGCTCCGTCCAAGCTGCACCAATGAGGAATGAGAGAATTCAGTGAATGCTATTCATGTGGTGCAGAATCAGATACAATCGAGCGTATGCGAATCACATGCCCACGTAATACGGTGGTTTAATGCAGTATGCTTGCTGGATTCGAGCAAATCGAGCAGATCAGCCTTGACTGGACCAGTAACCACTTACTTTTCGGATTCGTTCAGCCCCAGCTCTCTCAGGAAATGCCATTGTTCTGCTTGCTTAGCTTGCTTGTTCTGCCTAAACACCATTGTTCAGCTTGCTAAGCATTACATATACTCAAGCCGGAGCGAAGAATCAGTTACTTTCTGCGCTGTCGCATTTGAGCTTCTGCTAAAGCAATATGTGTTGCGTGCATGGCACAGCCCAATTCTTAGTGAGTGTGTGCCAATATGAATCATTATGGAATGCCTATATGTAGTGCAGATCTCCGTCTGCTTCCGCCGTTTTTTTTGTCCCCTTTTCTCATAATGAAGAAACTTATCTGACGGCAGAAATAGTTAGGCACGACAAAATGTTTCTACTACTGTACGTAGGTACTGTCCTATTAGTGCGGACATTTTGTCGGATGCAGTGGGTCCTTCTTGTTGCTCTGGTTCTGTAAGGTGTGTGGTGTCTGTCAAAGCCTGCCCTTTGCCCTCTGTCTAGGCCCCCTCTCTTGGACCTACTGTGACATCGAATCAAAGGATCACGTCGATCAAGTGCAACATGATTCGGGAACATTCCAAAAGAACCAGAGGAACTAGTGATAATATGTGCTTTGTAAATTGGATCTGTTAGGATGGTGGTACGCGCATGTTCGAATAAGGGCGTGACTGACTTTTCCTTGGTAAGCTCGTCCTGCGGGGTCGATGAGAAAGACTCAATCGGGAGTTCAAAAACTTCGTAGCCTGACGATGAGTACCTTGCGTATGAGCTGGGGCAGCGATTTACACTGTCACAGATCGTACTAGAATCACTTTCATGAGCTCCAGCCCCACCGGCCAGTTCCCTTTTAAGGTTGAACTTGAAAAACCACAAGGTAAATCTCACGAATCCACTTTCGCGTTCTTGAGGTAAATCAAGGTAAATCTCATGGTCGTGTGTGGCTGTCAGTCATCTGCCTGATTCAACTTGCTGCAGTTTGCACAATACACATCATCCACCCGATCCCTATCCCGGCCTGTGCTTCTTTGCGTAGTGAATGCAACACCAGGCTGTGCGTTATACTGAACAAATAGAATTGATATTTTTTCAAATTGAACCCCAAAAGGGAACTGGTCGGTGGGGCTGGAGCTCATGAAAGTGATTCTAGGTTACGGCTTTCCATCAAGTTTTGCGAATGATTCTCTATATTTCAGAGAGCTATGATTTAGAGAGGTTCTCGATCTGCTCGTTTTGGTCGTATTTCAAAATATGCCTGTCCATGCGAGGCACGGAATGGGTCCATGGCTTCGGGACATCAGAATCAAATTATTTCTTGATTAATTCACACTGCGATGATAATGATCGAAAGAAAAATTTCCATTTGCTTTGTGGTTTAATAGAAGACACAATTTTTGTTGATAGAAAAAAAACTGAGCGCTATTGGGGCCTGGGCATTGAAATGACGCTGATTCTAATAATTCAGGCATTTGAGTTGAAATGATCGTGAGTCTTGCACTTAATCACACATCATAACCGCTTGTTAAAAGGGTTTGGACGTGCGCCAATATTTTAGTATCCGTCAGTGATGTATATTTGTGTATTCGTCCGCACATACAGCGGTCACTATGCTCGTCGGGCTTTGTCGTGACCTCGTCGACACCCTGCCATCTTCTTATCGTATTTGTGGTGAGGTCGAGATGGCCATCCTAGGCCAAGCCGTTGTCACCAACCCGCGGGGCCGTGGCACAGACAGGGTGAGAGGGCCAAAGGGAGCATGCCTGCTTGGTCGCTTTGTGGTCCCTTGAGATTTGGACTTGTCTTCTCATTTTTCGATTGGGCACATTCCAAGAGACCGCGTGAGGATATTGAGATCGAGTGCATCTGGCTTGGTAAGTTTTTACATATTTTCATATTCTGCACATTCCTGCACTGCCATCCATGACGAGTGGCTTCAAAGTGAGAAGAAATTTTATATCTTTTGGACTGCAAGTAAAACGATGCATGCTTCCAAAAGCTTCATGAACCCAAGCAAAGCTGATAGATTATCACAGATTTGATCATCAGCAGATCAAGCGCATCATAGGGCTAGGAGTGGCTACGTTTCACCTAGAGTCATTGAGTAATATTGGAAAATCAATATTATAATACTAGGGCCTACTCTATACAACGTAATCTGGTCATTCAGGCGCATTGCCATCTCTTCACGAGCAATTTGCTCATGTGGCTTTTTAGTTACGAAATTCTGTACCCGATACATTTTTACCGAAAAGCGTGCGATAACAACGCGCACTGCAGAAAAGATAACCAATAATTTTTCTGAATATATCAATCTTTGGGGTAGAAATGACATGCTTGTCCATGAGATGCCAAGAAGGGGGTAAGAACGGAATAAGACAGGGACCCTTGATAAAATTTTAGCCAATAATCGGCTAGGGTGCTGGGGATCGACATACATACGCAGTATGTTCTGTACTTGCTAGGTCTGTAGGGCGGGGAATGGGGGCGCACCCCTTGACATCAATAACCGTCATTTTCCATCTACGAGCAAGCAATTCTCTGACCGATGTACCCTTCGTTTGCAGACCTCGCATTCGTCATTGGTAGTGCACTCGCCATTGTCGATCTGGCTGTACATTGTTGCCTATACTCGCATTTTGTTGGGACAGGTAAGCCGCCGGCTCTCCTTCTCACTGGGGGAGTTGTGCTAGGAAGTTTTAGTGCTCATGCTGTCCTGCGCAAGACCTCAGTGCATCAGCTCATTCAAATTTACTTTCACTAATACTTTCACAGTACGTCGACTTACAACAGACTATCTGCGCAGAGTAGGCAGCTCTAGCGTCATCAGTCAAAGAGATGTTTCAGCCATGAACCAGTTAAAAGGCCAAATAGGCTCTCCTGGTTTCCCACGTAGGACGAAAGCTCAATGTCACTTCCTCCAATGCGTATTACAATTACTGCGCAGTGGCAGCCTCCGACATCTGCGGAATGAAACACCAGGCTGATAAAAATCAGGCTTTTGTCGTATGGGTTTTGCACACTTCGCAGCTGGTGCTGCAGTACCTTCCCCGGACTTGACAGGAAAGCACAAATTCTGCAGCCGCAGCCTAGAGCACAACCGTACTCGGGTGAAGGTCTGCAGGCTCAGGCCGGCTTACACGGTTTCCGCCTTTCCTTGCTTGTATACATTGGTCACCTTAGAATGTTATCGCCGCGACAGGGGTTCTCCTTTGTGGAAACCCATCAATACAGGAGATGGCCAGTGATCTCTGAAAAAAATCAAGCAACCCGAAGCTCAAAACTATTTCACGTTTGTTCAGACTCCCGCAAGAAAGTCACTTGTGGTCTGGTGAAGCCATGTTGCAGATATCTTGCATGAGATAGATTCGGAGCAGACAATATTCAAAGAGCGTACTGTACTGTAGAAGATTGGAATGGAGCCAGTGGCCTCAGTTCCTGGAATGTGCATGTACATAGTTTCAGGAAGGCTTCTACATGATATAAGCTGCTTCTTGTCATTTCAGCCAAGCGCATCAAGAAGATCGCGCTAAAATTCAATCGTGTCATCTGCAATCATTGGCTGCTCTTGCTGACCGTGTGTTTCTGGATTTTTCTTTTGTGTAAGTCCCTTCTATTCATGGTGTGCTTAGTTTAGCAGCGGCCCTTCCGATCTCGTTGATCATTATCAGCGCTGCAGACTAAGCTGAAATAACCTTTTGCATCCGACGTTCCAGCTCAGCCATGATGAATTTCAAAAACCTGTAACAGATTCTTTCCGTAATTTCAGCTCACATGTACGCTAACCAAAGATCATCAGTTGACATGGATACCAAAACACCGTCGAATGGAGACTATTCAAAATACGGTAGGTGGACAGGCTTTTACCTGTGCATTGTCACACTAAAACTCTCTTGTAAAATCAAACAGTATGTTACTAATGCCTAAGCAAAAGTCCTACACTCGGGGAAGGAGGGAGGAAAAGAACAATTAAGCAGTACTCTGCATCTCTCCTAACGCACGTTTTACGGGCTCCTCTTCCACCTTCACAGGCCGCTCATTTCAGATGAGCACTCCATCTATGACCACCCACTCGACGTCCTATGCTTTATCGCCTTCGTCGTTCTTGGTTCATTCACATTCCTTCCTCTCATCTTCATGATGTTCATGGTCACATGCGTGCTGCTCATTCATTGTTCATGTTCATGTTCATTCCTCTACTACTCCCCTTGCTGATCATATTTGGACTGGTGTGCTTACCCTTTATCATTCTCTGTTCCCCCCTGGTGCTCCTTGGCTATGTCATGTCTCCTTGGCCTGCGGACTACGATGATGAGCAGTATGAGACTGCGAGTGAGGGCGATTCGTCAGATGATTGGGCCGAGACGGACATTCAACTTTGATGTGGTCAATTCACACGATGTGATTCGGTATGTATTCTCTCCTGAAGATAACTCTAACGAGTGAGCGAGCGAGATATTGTAATGTTCGATCTAGCCCTGAATTGCAAAGGTTTATTGGGTATAAGTTGCCCACGGTTAGAGTATACCTACAGTATTTACAGACTTCACCAGACTTGCAGAAACCTTATTTCTACGTACTCACAACATGTAGCACAGAATGTACTTAATCATCACAATCAAGAAGTTACGGGCACACCACGCGTGGCTGTAAGACTTGATTCCAGAAAGGTTGTTGCATACTCTCTTGAAAACTGTCCTGGCAAATCTTGATCCAACCTTAACTTCAATTGAATTCAAGCATGTTACTCGCTAAAGAAACCCAATCAAATTTAAGAGCACAATCTTGAAAAATCGAAATTGAAACGGAAACTTTAGGTTCTTATTCGAGCCTTCTTATTGGTGTTGTGGTGAAAGGCGTGTGTCACAGTCTGGTTGGCAGAGCTGAAAACTTGGTCGGCCATAACTTCAACTTTTGCCGTCTGAGAACTTGATGAAGTTCTCTCTGCCCCTTGCACGCTTGGTTGTGGACGACGCACCCTTGATCCCTCGGGGTCGATAAACCAGTAGAGGCTTTGTGGGGCGAGAGGCTCCCGAATCTGGGTCCCCTCAGGGTCACTGGCTGGGTATGATTTCCCCACGGGGTAACCGCCGACATCGCTGGGCAGCGACTAACACGCACCCTTGCCCGGAATGCATCCCGGATTGACCGTGGTCAATGGCAAGGTAGGGTCAACTAGTAACCCCCTAGCCCGCGGGTAAAGGGCCAAACATCGACCCTCCCCTGGACCGACCAGGATGGGAAAAAATTCTTATTCGGTTTCTCAACTGTCTGCCGATTTTGCTGTTCTCTCTTTGTACGACGGCTGTCAGACTGGCCGCCAGCAACTGCGCACCCACTTTCGCAAAACGATCGCTTGTGGTGCCTGGTCCCTATCCCATATAGCCATATCCCTAGCAGCATTGCTATTGAAAAAGTGTAGCGGAGCTGTCTCGAAGCAAATTGGTCAGAGGCCAATAAAAGGCGTGCAGACACTTCTGCCGTTTTTATGCCTGCATCCTGGAAATTTTTATTCCTGCGAAAAAGTTGTAAATATCGGGAAACCTGGAAATCTGCTTTGAAAAATATCAGAAATTATAAGATTTGTTGGATCGCGAGAAGTAAAGCTTTGAGCGGAGCATGGGATTTACATACAAATTTTAAGGCGCGTCCGTTTTTTGCACATTTATGGACTCAGAAAGTCATGACAATTCCAAAACAATCACTTTCGTTAGTACTTTCTATTGGACTAAAAAATTAGGGATTCGAGCCTATATACTTTCGAGCTATACATTTACTGTAGGCAGCCAATTATTTGCTGATAATTGATTTGCATAACGAGTGGTACGGTACGGTCGACCCTGGCCGCTAAGAGAGAAAGCTACATAATTCAACTGAATAGCACATTTGACTGCTCGGGCAGTATTGCAATGAGAATTCCCATTCATTCAGTGTCCAATGACGCAACTCAGGTTTGTCACTGGTGCAACCAGTTAGCCTTCACGGCTCTGTTCTGTAGACCTCGTTTTCTCTCATGAAATACTTTCCAGGATACTCAATTTTCGAAGTCAAAACTTGCCCGGGGCTTGAAATATACTTGACATGCTGTATGTATGTAGGCAACTCCCTATACCGGACTCACGAGATGAGTTCCGCTGGCGCTTGTTGCTCTCCTCAAAATGGCTTTGCCCACGCGTGATGGCGCGGAAGACTGGCATCATTTTTGTAACATGTACTGCTCTCACGACCCAATTCGGACTCTTTTTTGTGGATGGTGTCCATCGATCGATACTAAAAAGTCATACAGGCTGTACCCAAGATTTATCAACTATCGTTTGCTCAGCGTCCCTTAAAAATTGCTAAAAAGGCAGCTGAGAAGGTGGAAGCAGTAATGTCTCCCACGAAATATGCACTCTCTTCATTTGTTACATGATTGCGAAAAGTCTGAGCTTGTTTAGTTTGATTTGTCTTTCCGTCGATCCAATGTTTGCATAAATGTTTTCTGAGTTACAGTGTCAGCGGTGCACTCTTGCTTTATGGATCAAGGAATACCGGGTCTAGGATACCTATCTTTCTTTCACAGTTATGATCAGCTCATGAAGTGGCCTCTCAATGCGTCTCCATTAGGAGCGCCTCCGCACGAAGGCAGCCTGGACTGGACACCACTGTCCTGGGATGATGACGAAAGGACTGTGAGTTGTCTGTTCGTTCATATTCTGGTTCTGCACTCTGAACACCTCTGGAAGGTAGGTACTAGATGTGTTAACTTCGACCTGCAGCGTGCGAGGTCGCGAGGGTTAGGTTTACACAACCTCCCTGATGTGGCCCTGATAGCTCAGTGGTACGACATCAGGATCGCAAGCGGAAGTTTGCGGGATCGAATCCTGGTGGGCGTGGTACATTTGCACTGAGCAGCGTCACTAAAGCTGAGCCCTCTGGGGTGGCTGGTTTAGGGTTCCAGTCTCAAAGCGTTCCCTAAAGCTTCGTGCTCGAGTGCGCATAAGCGTCTGGTGATGAGGTAAAACATGAACATGAACATGGGCCTCCATCACTGAGGACTGAACCCAGTACGAACAGCCGCTCGCCTAGCCTTGTGCTACAATAGATCTTTGTACATGCAGTAAATGAAAAGTTTTCTCTGCCACCTAATCGTAAGGTATCGTCGAATTCCGGTCAATGTAACAATGGCGCCCATACAATATACTCTACGATCTGTATCCCCACGCGGCCGCTGATGCATTTTTGCTACTTTTCTTTCTTTTCAGTCACTTCGTACCGTCGGCGTCGGCTGTACAAATCGTCCGCCAGTGTCACTAACGCCCATATGCGTGAACTCAAATGCACTCCCAGGGTGGCTATAGTTCCTAACCACAAAGTCGACGCTAACGTACAAATAGCAGCTTGTTTTGCTGACAAATTCGTGTGCCACAATCCAAAAACCGTGGCATAAAAATAAGTACCGAACGAAAATGGAGCAATGAAGTCCAATGGCCACGAGCGGACACCACCAGGTGCAATCAGTTCTAAGTTTCCAGACACCAAAAAGAGAGTGAATATTACAGCCCATGCCATACAAGGACAATGTACTAAATAGGCGAGTATCAATCGCACTGCAGCTCTTAATCGACGCCCAGCTGACATTTTCTGGTAAAAAAACGCGTAAAGTTTTCCTCGAAACCATCGACCTCGCTGCTTGATTAGCCCCATTAAATCTGGTGCTCCTCCTTCCCAATTCCATCCATTGATGTACCCAATTTTATACGGGCTGTCTGCGAAATAGTGGGCGAAAACGTGGTCCTCAGTAATGGACAGTTCAGGCAAATATGCATGCCCGATTTCTCTGTCCACGTCTCTTCTGATCACATAGGCAGCCCCGCGGAACCAAATGGGTATTTCCTTGACAAAAGCCCCCTCGAACCAAGTCTCCATAGCGTATAAAGTGACGAAGAAGCTTTCTTCGAACACGCCGAGGATGCTGGCTGTTGGTGGCAGTTCGATGAGGCTCGGCGAGACGCTGCAATGAGCTCCAGATGGCAAAAAAGAGCGAAGAAAATCTTTCATAAACGAGTCTGTGATGAATGAATCTTCGTCCAATGTCAGAATCCATGTCTGGTCGTGAGGAGGGTATTGCTCGTCCTTCGACGAGGCCTCGACCCAGTAGGCCATGTTGCGAGCTTTGGCCAAAGTGCCCTCCTTTGGTCTGTAATCGGAAGGGACCACGAACTCGCGAACTCGGCCGCTACGACCCAGAGGGTAGTCTCCGTGCAAAGGCTTCTCCGTCACGACGTGCACCTCTAGTCGGTCGCAGTGGCAGTGTCGTTCGACCAGATCGATATGGAAGGCCACGTTGCGTTTGATCAGTTGAGGGTAGTCGCCTCGGGTGATGATTCTGATGATCAGGCAAACCAAGTGGTTGCTTGGTGAATAATGGTTTCTCTGTCCATCCCCATTGCCTTGGGCCGACTCCCTCGACCAATGGCCATTACATTCATTGACTTCAGCAATTTTCGGGGTGTCAGAGTTTCTCGACTTATTAGTTTCAAGAAATCGACTGCCCGGACTTTCAACTTCTGGAAATCGGGCAAACAGGTATGTAGCGGCGAATTTTAGAGACGGCACCAGCAACAGCAAGCCGCTGACTCGGAATGTCCAAAGCCAAATTTTTTGGTACCATTTGTACTGTGGTACATGGGACAAATGGCTTACATCTTCAACCATGTGAAAATTATAGAAATACATGTAGAGCCCAACGAAAATTGGATAATATAGCTTTAATCCACACTTACGCATGAACGAAGAAAAGTCCATTTTTCTCGCACTGACTGCGCTATTACTGCTTGAACCCTTGTTGTACGTACATATAAGAATGCCGTGTGGGTCGCGCACGAACGGCTGACTAGGCGTGTCCTTAAAAGGCGGGAATATTAGAAACGAGCACGGGACCATTGTAGACATAAATCTAGATAAGCTACAGTAGAGTAACCCGATCGCGATATTGAAAGAGGAGAATTTGAAGATGAAACAGAGTTTTCAAATGCCAAAAAAAACACGGAGCTATTATCTGTTTCTTTCTGTTACCACTTTGCTAACGGAGGCTGTTTTGGACCCCAAAGGAGGTGCTAACTTTAGTATTTTTTTGATGGAATACTGATCGTGTCGCGAGCATCATAAAAAAAGATGAAGGCAGCCTTTCACCTGCTAACACTTCGACAACTTGGTAGGATTTCATGATTCAGGTTTTTTTATTTTTGCGCTGCTGCTTTGTCTGCAGTAAGAAAGGATTACACTTGTCCTGTAAGCATATATACAGTATATGGTATGTTGTCTAGCGAATGCGGGAGTAGTGCAAAGACATGGATCCAAAAGGAGTTCTTTCGAATGTGGAAGCATGTGAAATCCATAATGTACAGTAAATGGACTAGTTTTAGGTGTGGATTCCTCGTGGCTTCCATTCTGGAAATTATGCGGAGCCGTAAGTTTTTGCCATGGAATCCATGTGGGGTCCACCCTGAGAATGGATTTTTTTAAATCTGGGGTCCATCTCACACGTGTGGCACCACCTCTGAACACCAATTTATAAAATTAGAATCTGTCTCATTGAGACGCGAAGTCCGCGTAAAATTGTTTACTCTTTTTATGTCAGAAAGTGCACCTTTGTCAAACATTGGCAATTGCTGGTACGGGACACAAAAGATAAGTTCCGATGGCTTTTGTTGCCTCTACAATGGCTTCGCCTACACGCAGCCTGATTGGATTCATTTTTGTCTGATTGGATTCAACTGGGCGAATCCGCACAGTTTATTCTAAAGTCCATTGTAGCCTAAACAATTGTAGTACATTCATGATTTCTAAATCTGGTTACCCGCATGAGGGAGGTCAGTTCCAAAGGACCAAGAGCCCTTGGTGACTTGCCCGCCAAGCTGTGGGATGCTCAGAGTATGTAATATCGTTGAGATGCTCCGAAAAGCGATTAAATGCAAGCTAAACGAGAGGACAGTCTCGTCTGTCGAACGCCGATAGAATTCAGAGACCTTCCAAAGGGCACAACTGGCATCTTTTAAATTTTATGAATACGGCCTACAACAGAAACATCGAGGGCATCCAGATATCACATGAACGAGTACTCACTTGTTTTTAAACATTACACTCAAACATTTAAATACTTCGTACTTTGACTTTAAAGCATTTGCGCATACAGAATATTAATAATGCGATAAGAATCTGGATCAAGGTCATCAAAGTGGCACCCATGAAAAGACCTAGCGCGCCTCCAATATTGTTCACCAGAGTAACAAAAGTATAAGTTGTGACCTCTTCATAGGTCAGTACTCCACCCTCCTCAAATGCATTAATCACAATTCTTAAGGCAATTAGTGACAGATTTTGTGATCTGGTACTTCCTGATACATTGTCAAAGTCAACAGTCTCAATATCAATTTCTGATTGCAAAGCCACCTGACTAACTATTCTTTCACACTTATGCACGCATTGGCTAGAGCATAGGAATGAGATATTTTCAATAAATTCTTCGCCCTCTGCGGAGTCCCGGAATTCATCAAAGGTGCACGTCTCGTTTAGATAATCAAGGTAATCACAACATCTGCGGGGGTCACTGGAATACGTCAGCCGAAAACTGCAATTAAAGCGTTCAATATAAAACTTATTCTCACATTGCCTCAAACAGTTGACAGCAGGATCATGTAAGCCGACTTGATTATTATCTAGACATATAGCCCCTGGCTTAGGCATGGTTCTAAATTTTGTTGTTGATACTTTCAGAGCATAATATTTATATTGCTCTAAAAGGAGCCACGCGGACATTGTTAATTCATAGGGTTGAGTTTGAGGGAAAGCGATCCACCAAGTGTCAAATGCTGTTGTGTATAATGCAGGTAACTTTGACTTGGTTTTTACAAAAAGTGTGACGTGTCGTCTCGCTAAACCTCCAATTAAATCAGGCATAGTTACACTGTAACAAACACCCTCTGTCAGAAACTTCTTTTCAATGAATTTTATGGCGGGTCTAGAAAAACAGGCTGTGCCATGAGTTTCAGCGAATTCCCGCACACTGCCATTCTTTAATAAATCTATTGTATTATGCCCATAATATTCGACCAAAGAAGTATAATTTTTTGTTTGGTAAAATGTTTAGAATTCCATGCGAGCGCGACTCAAATTTGTTACCTCGATACCATCAAAAAAGTCGAAATATCTGAGTGAGTAATTTACAGCTTCCATGCTAAGATTCATGTCGCGCAGTTTGTCAACATTCATCCAAACGTTGGGGCAGATGAGCATTGGCGGTAAAGCATACGTGCTGCTACACTCAATCTTGACCTAAAAAATCTGCTTTGGAAGGAGGATAGAGTGAAGATTGCATGCGTACCTTTGTGGCAGTTGGTTCAGCAAGATCCTCCACACCAGTTTTGTATATGTAAAACCCTGTCGCTCCTATTGCCAATAAAAGTGAAATGGCCCAGCAATATCGCAATGGCTTTGGTTGTGTGGTGATTGCTTCCTTTAAGCCGACGATGGCCGTCACATTTGTTGCCAAAATATGGCAAAAGTCATTTCCTGTGAGAAGAAAGCAGTCAGGGCAGTGGTCTTAACGAATAAGAAAATCCCTACCCTTGGAGCCTAACGATAAGTAAGCACGCGAGTTATCCGCATCGCTTTTGTCTGGATGACGTTGAGCCCTTCCCATATCGATTTCTGTATTTTCCTCCTTACTACATCGCCATTGCGCTGCTGCTGCTTCAAAAACCGCCATTTTTTGTCAACGTATTCTAGGGCAACCATAATCTTATCACTCCGGCCATCAGTTGCCAGTTCTGGTTCAGAAATGAGTTACTCCGGGTCGTTTAGTGGGAAATGATTTTATTTTCAGTGGTCGGTTACTAGCTTCGTCTAACGCGGTAGGAAAAGTGTTCAAAGCTGGGGTCTGCTGTATTTTTTTGGGGCAGGCAGCTTGTATTGTGATTACAAGGGCTTACGTCTCTCAAAAGATCAGACGTGGTTTCAAATCTCAATGTAAATTTCATTATAGAAAAAGTGTTTACTTAGCAGGCAGGTAGAGTTTTTCTAGGTGCGTAGAAGTGAAGTGTTTTCCTAAGACATATTCGTTCTATATTTTTTGAATTTCTCACCTAATTTTGAACAACTTCCAACCCAGACACCCTATTCCAACCAAATGCAAAGGCGAGACTAGGGTGGCTGGGCTACCTCGGCGGGCGTTTTTAAATAAAGTGTGGTCAAACGGAATCAGTACAGTGTAACAAAAAGTGTAACAGGGCATCTCTTGCCTCAGCTACTTCATTCAGGCAATGGAGAGATGGCAACACGACAGGCCGACAGTCATTTTTTCTATCGCAGAAGATTGAACCCCTAAAAAGAGGCTATTAGCATGCTGGCCCCTCAGAAGCTGAATTTTCTGTTCTAGTGTCACTGGGGTGCTACACATGCAGTACTCGTGCACTCTCGTGACAGATGCAACCTACTGCAACAAATCTTCACTGTTTCCTAACTACGTTCCAGGTGATTGTATAAAAAAAGAACGTATAAAATTCAACAGGGAATCGACCCCATGAAGTTACGATGCAACAAATAAATCACACAGGCATGCATTACGATTGAGTGTGGGAGTACAATTGTGAGGCTTGCCCTGAACGCAACCTAAACGTAGAGGTATATAACGCCTAGAAAACTATTACTCAGTCAGGCATGCGTCGCCCAGCCCAGCTAACCTAGTCTCCCCTTGCGTTTGTTTGGACAGCACTTGCCCGGCATTACCGTGGCTGGACTGAACTTTTCGTTGTCTGATAATTTAAGGGAGGTCATTAATGTAGCGCGTACTTACATCCTGTAGTTTTTGCCAGTAAACTCTGGAGGGCGCTGAGCCGACTCCCTCTTAGTGAGTGTACTAGGTGGGGCAGCTTATCCAGCTGCAAAGCTATTTAGACCATACTGTACAGCAAGCCAGTCTTTATTGTACTGACCATGTTCATGTTTTACCACATCGCGAGGGCACCTGGTGGGAGAGGCAGTAGCCAAGCCCGAGAGGGCGCAACTAACCATATGGATCAAATTAGTCCTTTTATGTCGACAGTGAAGCCTTTCTCAATTTTTGTAAAACCCCTTTATTTATTACTGTATTTTTGTTTATTAGAACGAAATTCCAAATATCATAAAGAGGCGGTTAAATATATCCCAGGCCACCGTTCCACGCAATCACACAGTGTTTTTCCACGTGTATCCACGTACCCCCTGTGTATTCCATGTGTAAGTAGAAATTAGACGTGTGCTACCATGAGTAAACATTCACAGCCTCTGTTTCCCTCCGGCCTGAATAAAATTCTAAATTGCTAAAGAAAAAATATAGCAAGGTGTCCTTGTGGACTACAACCTAACAGGACAAGACTTCTGTCCCATTATCAGATTTTGGTCGAGAGAGAACCAACAAATTTTAGTCTATATAACAAAGGCTCGACCGCCCTTTTTGATTTGCGATCACCATCACTAAATTGCCGCTGATGCATTTCCGCTATTTCTCTTTCTTTTCAGTCACTTCGTACCGTTGGCGCTGGTGGAAGAAATCGTCCACCAGTGTCACTAGAGTCCATATCAGTGAGCTCAAGTGAATTGCCAAGGCTGCTAGAGTTCCAAACCATAAAGTTGAAGCTACCGTACAAATAACAGCTTTTCTTGCAGACAAATTTGTGTGCCACAATCCAAAAACTGTGGCATAAAAGTAATTGGCAAACGCAAACGGAGCGATGTAGTCGAGTGGCCACGAGCGGACGCCACCAGGTGCAATCTTTTCTAAGTTTCCAGACACCAAGAAGATTGTAATAACTACCGCCCAGGCCATGCAGGGACCATCTACTAAATAGAAGAGTATCAAGCGAACGGCAGCACAAAATCGACGTCTCGCTGACATTTTCTGATACAAAAAGGAGTACATGTGCCCTCGAAACCATCGACCTCGCTGCTTGATTAGCCCCATTAAATCTGGTGCCCCTCCTTCCCGATTCCAACCATTGATGTACCTAATTTTATACGGGCTGTCTGCGAAATAGTGGGCGAAAACGTGGTCCTCAGTGATGGACAATTCGGGTGAGTATGCATGCCCGATTTCTCTGTCCACGTCTCTTCTGATCACATAGGCAGCCCCGCGGAACCAAATGGGCGCACGCTTTAGGAAAGCCCCCTCGAACCAAGTCTCCATAGCGTATAAAGTGACGAAGAAGCTTTCTTCGAACACGCCGAGGATGCTGGCTGTTGGTGGCAGTTCGATGAGGCTCGGCGAGACGCTGCAATGAGCTCCAGATGGCAAAAAAGAGCGAAGAAAATCTTTCATAAACGAGTCTGTGATGAATGAATCTTCGTCCAATGTCAAAATCCATGTCTGGTCGTGAGGAGGGTATCCCTCGTCCTTCGACGAGGCCTCGACCCAGTAGGCCATGTTGCGAGCTTTGGCCAAAGTGCCCTCCTTTGGTCTGTAATCGGAAGGGACCACGAACTCGCGAACTCGGCCGCTACGACCCAGAGGGTAGTCTCCGTGCAAAGGCTTCTCCGTCACGACGTGCACCTCTAGTCGGTCGCAGTGGCAGTGTCGTTCGACCAGATCGATATGGAAGGCCACGTTGCGTTTGATCAGTTCAGGGTAGTCGCCTCGGGTGATGATCCTGATGATCAGGCAAACCAAGTGGTTGCTGGGTGAATAATGGTTTGCGTGCGCGTAGCCGTTCGTACTCAGAGTGCTTGAAGGACTTTCACTTTGCTTGCCATTTGAGTGTCCATTCTTGTACCCATTGGTGTACCCATTGATTTTCTTGCTTACAGTATTCGCTGCCTTTGCCATCTTGTCTGTTCTAATATGTCGATTGTTTGGGCTTTCCACCTCTGGAAACTTGGCAAACAGGTAAGTGGCGACGAACACCAGCGACGGCACGAGTAATATCAAGCCACCAATTCGGAATGTCCAAAGCCAAAGTGTGTGGTACCATTTGAACTGCGGGACCACGGGCAAATGGCTTACATCTTGAACCATGTAAGTAATATAGAAATACATGAAAAAGCCCACAAAAAATGGATAATATAGTTTTAAACCATACGAGCGCATGAAAGAAGAAAAGTCCATTTGTCTCACCCCGACTGCAGAATTAGTGCTGCTGATTGTGAGGAGCATGCGAGAAGGAAAACCTAGCTGATCAAAATTTAAGTGATCCAGACTGAGAGAGGCAGTGGATGATACTGTATTTTGTGTGGTTAAGCAATACATGTGCGCGGAATCACCAGTGCCATATGCCGGAACTTGGTTCCTGGTCCGGCTCCACTTCGTACGCCTGACTGGAAAATTGTAACTACTTAAAGGGGATGTAGTACTTGCCTTCGGAACTATGTATACTTTCAATTCATAGCATCTGACGTTTTAGTCATAACTCTTCCCAGAAAATAAGAACGTTTAGTAATTGAACAAATAATCGCGAGTCATAATTTGACGTTGTCGCGGATCCGGGCTCCTTGACAATGCCTTACTGCCTTTTTGGTGTCCATCCGTTTTGTCAAAAGTCCCTTCTAAAAGTAGAAAGCGACTATAATTTTCTACAGATTGGTCTTTATTCCAAACCAGATGCCACTTTTCTATAAATTGGTGTGCACAGAGAAAACCATTATTAAGTTTAAAAAGGTGCTGAATTTTTAAGTTCGGGCGAACAGTTTTCAAAAAAACGCACAGCTGTGTATGTCCATCCGGGTCCTATCCCTTCGTAGAACGCTCAAAAATTGCGCGAATCCATTGACTGTCGCACTGCTAAGGAGCGCAGAAAGTACGTTCGCGCAAATTCGGGTGGTACGATGCACTTTTAGTACGAGGTTCCCTCCAGAATCTGTTCGAGCGATTCTCGTTTCGCTGTCTTCTTGGAACTCAATCTTACTCATTTTAGCATGATGCTGTTGTTCGACTCACTTTACTTGATTACATACTGGCAAGGAGTTGAGTACATACCCCGCAGTAAATGGGCAAATAAGGCATAAACGGAATTTAGAGATCGTCCAGAGCCAGGATTTACGAAGATAATCTGGGCATACCCTAACTGCAAATTATGTCGCCACTAGAATTGCAGTGTGTAGTTAAGACTGTAATCTGCAAGCAAACTGGAATGGATACGGGCATTGACACAGTACCGATAGAAGTATTTTTCAGGCATAATGCTTTGGAGACGCCAGTGCCGATGCCAGTGTTTGGGGGGAAGCACTGGCGTCTCCGCCAGGCTCTAAGCCCTCTTTGGATTCCGCGGCCCATGTTTGAAATCGACAATCCCCTGGGTTACAAGTCAGGATTCATAGTAGTCGTGCAAAGGGACTTGCACCGGGTCTCTAGACGCACACGTGTACATATCTTTCCAAAGGAAGGGCGATGGAAGTTTCGTTTTATCGAGCCCATCCCCATTGTTTTCGAATTGCTGTCTCGAGAGACCGTTCTTTTAAAAAAGATTTACAGAATTGGGCCAGATAGCCAGTAAATAGAGACGCACGCTGGTAGGAGGGGGACTCGCTATGAATCTTAAGACGAGGGTCGAACTGCAGGCTGCAGAGTTTTTCTTGTTGCTACGGTAGATATGACTTTGAAGAAAGATATAGATATGGATATAATTTTAATATTCATATTTTCTTAATATCCACAAAAAGGTATAGATAAACATATATATCATTATATCTCTGAAAAAATATAAAATCAACATTAATAAAAGACATTAATATTAGGAACCAAAAATCACGAAATCGTTGACAAACTCGCCTCTTTCTCGCTAACGGTTGAAAAATCTTACAGCGAGGTTTGACAATGACTTTGCGTGGCCACTTGGTCAAATATTCTCGGACCTACAGCACATACACAGGCGATTTCAGCTGCCTTCATTACCTCTAGCCACTATTCAGGCTTCATGTTCATGTTTTACCACATCACCAAACGCTTATACGCACTCGAGGGTGAAAGGACACATTTTACGCGAAATGATATACAGGAGCGCGAGTCGAACACGCGCCTGTAACTGCGCACCTGGCGTGAAAGGCAGACGCCTAACCCGCCAGGCCACGAGCCCGTCACGAGGGTTAGGATAAAGTTACAACATTGGCGATTGACAAAGCTGCGAAAGATGCGGCAAATTTATAGGGAGCTAGTGGATGAAAAATGCGTTCAAGTGGAGGGAGAGGGGAGGCTGACATCTTGTTGACGTCTCTAGCTTGTAAGATTCCCTGATTGACCGCGGGAGGATCAGGCTGCGTGGTCTGGTGGTTTACAAGACTGCCTCCGATGCCAGGTGCGCGAGGTGAGTGTTTGACTAGCGGCCTGGGTAAGCTCTTGAGTGTAACGTAATGTGCTATGCTATGCTTTACTGTACCTACCAAAAGACTTATCAGTCCACTTAGGAGGCACAGCACAATGGTTAAAACTATAAGGCATCAAATGCGGAGATTTGTCACAACGGTCTTTAAAAAATCAATTGCACTAAACGCAATATCACAATCAATAACATTGATCCACAGGGTCATAGATGAGAATTCAAAACTTTGAGTACATGCGTCCTTACGCTGCGCTTTGACTTCAAGCTAGTGCGGCTGCAGACAGCGAGGGCTGACCCGACGATCACACATGTCCGCGTGACTCAAATGTCGATTTTGGTAGCACGCGAGCCCGTGGTAGAATCGATAAAATTGAATAAATTTGAGGGTGATTTCTTCGATCACTTTGAATGTGCCTCTTCACCCTCGGCAATTGGTCAGCTCAGATGCTGACCATACAGCAGAAGACGAGAAAAACTGACCTTGATAAAATTGTGGAGGATAGTTCAGGCATTTAACTCGCAAGGATGCACCATGGCCAAAAGGGGACCCGCCGAACTAGGACTCTGGCTGAACTGGGATCTTTTGGCCTAAATGGTACACTCACGGCAACATGTTCACAATCAACCCTGGATCCCCTATGAGTTTCAAAGGAATGCGAGTCATTTTTCCCTGTAGGTGGAGAGAGGGCGGGATGGCAGCGAAACTCAGGCCGCGGAGGAGCAGCATTAAAGTGAACTGCACCCTCGAGAAGCAATGCTGATTTGCGTTTCTGCTGGTTCCTTTTTTATCATTTTTAATTGACAATTTGAAATCACCCACTCTCTGTACCATACGTAGATTGCCCAGTAGTTACGACGAGCGGTTCGTAAGAGTCATCAATCAAGCCAGCCCATTGCAAAACTCACTTGAGCTGCTAAGCATGCTGAGATACTTGGGCTGCTGAGCAGGACTTCTTCATTCATTAATCATGCTTGAATCAGCCTGGCTCAATCAGCTGGACGATGTCATCGGTCTGCATGTTATTTTTATGGCATATTTAATTGCAGCACACCACGACTTTACAGCACCAGACTGTGTTTAATCGATGATGCAATGAAGAATGCCGAGAAAGCTATTCCAAATGCGCTGGTGTAAAGCAAAGCAAATGATGGCAATGTAAAGTAAGTGGCTTGGCTCGGCAGCGGCACCTCTCATTCGGGGTCGTGTCAGTGTCAGAGTGCGGTCGTCGATCAGAGAAAACTCCCTGTCAGATGGATTCGAGCTGTGGACCAGCCGCGCCAACGAGCATGAGTTCAACTACGACGACGCCCACGTCAATGACCACGAGCACGATAACGGGTCCGAGTCCCAGTTCAAACGTCGCTCGCGAGGCCACCACGCATCGTGTGCATTTGGTACGCCACGCGGTCCACGAGCCGATCGTGCTGCATCGGGTCGGGTGCATCATGTCCAAGCGCACAAGGTGTCCGCGCCGATGTTCAACGCGACCAAGTCGGCCAAAATCGTCGTGGCGCAGCCCGTCATACGGCCGATCACTCGCGGCCGTATGACGGGCGGCGCCCAAGCCCGGTGGAAAAGCCCCCCTCCGTGACACCGATCGAGAGACACACGGTCGAAGTGGTCAATAGCAACACGGAAGGTCAAGTGGACGAGACCAAAATCGAAAGATCGAAGGATCGAGCGTCCAGTAGCGAGTGTCCAGCACGTGCCGCTTGAAGCCCGAGTGCGTGCAGATCGACGACGATGTGAAAACGGAAAGTGATGGTGTGATCTCTGACGATGACCCCGTGTGATCTGTGCGTGGTTTCCAATGACCCAGTTGCTCGAAGTCAATGTGTGATGCTCGGTGTAATAAGTTAACGAACGACTGATTCTTAGCGGGCATTAAAACATAAAAACCGTGCCCTGGTTGTCAGTTCCCTGCTTCTGCCCCACCAGTACGCTTTCGCAATGAGCAGCCGATCTGAATTGATCCGCAGCGAATAGAAAGACACGGTAAGGCCCACCCTGAGGCAGCTGTTTCCTGGCGCAGCTTACGTTAGTTTCTGCGGTCGCTATGCAATTCACGGTGCGCCGGGAACTGAAAGTTAAAAAGAACAAAAAAGTAATGGAATATGTTTTATAAAAGGTGCTTATCAACTAGAAGCCACACATTTTGAAGATAATGCCGCTTGAAAACAACTGTAAGTTGACCTTTCGCGCGCGCTTTCTTTGATTTGTTCTCTTCCCTCGTTTCGCCGTGCGAATGCGTTTTTATTTTGTGGCAGTTAAAGACCTCAAATCGCGGTCTTACCGCCCTAAATTCACAAAAATGCCTTCGTAAAGCTGGCCCTGGGTGTCAAGTAAATATTGTGCTGTGCACATTTCTGCATGAATTGGCATAGACCTACTCACTCAATGAGTTGTGTTGGGTTCCCGCTGTCAAGCTTACAATTAGTACATAATTTTCTTGTCACGTTTTTTCAATGATTTGGCACTGTGGTTACCGACTGACTGGCGCCTTACACTTTCCCTATACTTGCGTGAATTCTTGTACGCATGCTGTCTTATTGTTAGATTTGCGCAATAGGAATGCTGTTGGCCGTTTGCAAGTCGTGCAGAGCCAACAATTGAAGCATGCGGTGGAGATAGCATTGGTTGTAAATTTGCGTTCGATCATTTGAACCCTAGAAGAGAGCGGTACTTCTTCATTCATTGATCATGCTTGAATCAACCTGGCTCCGCTATAAGCAAAGACAGCACACAGATAATGTTTTGCATGGGTTTTGCTATATGCATTGCCTCCTATCCTTACAATACGTCTTGCTAGGAAATAACCGTGCAATCTTTAAAATTATTTTTCAATTAGGATATTGATATTGATCGCATCTCATTCATTACACTAGAGTGGTTGGAGAAAAATCGCGCGGTAGTTCGTTGTCCTACGATTATTGCAAAAACCACAGAATGTCGGTCCGAATTTTCAGATGGTGATTCTTCGGATCAAGATGGGATCTGATCCGATCCGGTCGCGAGTGATCAGCTTTTCGCCTGCATGCACCGCACATGTAATATGTGCATATGTGCTGATAGCCAAACATGCGTAATACAGTGATTTTACAGTCTTCCTTCGACACTGGAAACTTGAGAAGCAGTCCAGTGGTATTTAAAAATACCATTGGTTAAGAGATCTCTGCGAAGTTAAATCGATCCAGTCAAGATGCTCATACATATATCCTCGGCCATGACGTGCTGAAGAAATGAGCTGTTAGGTACCAGACTGTGAGAGTTGTTGTAGACACCACGTTTTCCTACTGTGACAGCCTGTTTTGCCTAGCATTTTAAATATTCGTACTGTATCCATTTTTCGAATATGCTCTCCTCGCCGAGGGGAATTCAGATATTATCTCTCCAGGGATGAATTTTAGGACAGGTAATAAAAAAGCTGGCATCTACTGTATACTGCATCGGAAGCATAGAAAAAAAACTTAGTAATATGCTCAATGCTAAAATTTAATTGGATGTTCAGTCCCATAAAATCCGTCGTTGCTTACCCAATCTAGTGGTCATGTGAACCTCGAGTGGTTTTTGAACCTTAAAAGTTAGCTCATGGCCTGCATGCATCACAGGAACACGCTCCTTTGCATCCAATCACCCGCTCGCACTTACAGCACCAGTGAATTTTCCTTTCCATCATCAAATGCACTAAAAACTTCTTTGCATTCCCGAAACTAAATAAACAATACCGCCTACTGTAACTCCTCCACATTGACAGACCACATTGGTGTTCTTAGGACAGCAGGTAGGCATGGTTCAAACCGTTGCCTTCTCATTTTGCTGCTCTTGGACACAAATAACAATCAGACTCACGATCAGTCCATGAATAAACACTGCACTCGATAGGCGGAGTATTTATTCAGGTACTCGATAATTGACAAGGAAGTTAAAAGTAGGGCGTTCGTATCCCGCGCTGAATAGGGAATTAACAATTACGTAACGGCCGCTTGGTCTAGGGGTATGATTCTCGCTTTGGGTGCGAGAGGCCCCGGGTTCGAATCCCGGAGCGGCCCTTGTTTTTGCTGGGTACTGCTGTCAGAACCCTCATCGCGCTGTCAATGCCTCGCTACGACGCCTCCCGGCCATTCCCGGCCGCGCGCGCCATTGTTGGAGCCATCTCACTATTTTATAGCGACTCCTATTCAATCTCCACTCGGTCTGCACCTTTTTCCAGATTCTTTGGCCTTACAATAGTGTTGATATGGATTATGAATATTTGTATCTTTTGAGATATGACTATCAATATCGTATCTATATCTACGGGTATATCTTTTGTCAAATAATTATCTATATCTCTATCGTATCTCTTGGGAGCTGAGATATGCATTAGATATGAATATGAAAATCCTGCGGGAATCGAACATGCACGAGTTTGTGCGCCACTAATCTGCATCTAGCATTATTTTCCTGATCCACCAGTGTTGTTAGTGTGTGTTGCATTCACATTGACTTGGAGTACTTGAGTACTTTGCTCATCGTCAGCTGGAGCGACTGAAAAAGTAAAATACCAGTGAGAGTCCTGTAGCACATGAGCACTCTACTCTGCAATTTTTGATGCCAAATCCACTAGTGCTGTACGTACATATAACTAGGCGAAAACTTGGCGGCCCGTATTCTACCAAACTGGCTAGCAAACCAGCGTCGAGATGTATTTCTAGCCACTGTCAGTGAGCACATATGCACTGGTGTCCTACAAGTTTTCGAGTGTGATTTTATAGAAATCAGAGCATATTTCACGGTCAAGTTTAGGCAAGCACGTCTCTATCATAACCAGCCTCTAGTAGACAATGTCTGACGGAACCCTCGGTCTACCTGCAATGTGCATTTGTTCGCAAACTGGTCGATCGCGTGCCCCTGCAACTTCTGCAGGTCTAATGTGTCGAAGCTATGTAAGATGTGGCCGCTGCGCTTGGTCGATTCATCCAAAGACCGCAATAACCTCAGCCAACCATCACAGTCAGGGAACAGTAAGAAAAATAAAAGGGGCCTTTTTGATTTAGGCTTTAAACTTTTGAAATTTTTGTGAAATAACTGTGATTTTTGAAGCTATTGGATATCTACTGTATATCTCAAGTTGGATATTGGATTGCTTCTGTGTATTTCAGATGAATATCTATTCATATTTTTTTAAAAGATTTGATTTGAATATTCACGCATGCGTTACATATTACACAAAACTATTGACCCAGCCATGTGTCGAGCTCGCCAGTAATTGCGCGCAATTTTCTGATCGCTTTGATGATTTATTTTTGAGACGCCCTTACCTCTTCACGACTTACAGTACGACTACGTACCCGTAGAGTAGTTGCGCCTTTTTTGGCACCTCGCTTTCCGCGACTACCAAACGTTGTTACACGTATGAGAAAAAACACACCACGTACAGCTGCACTGATAAATCGTCATAACACCTCATCAAACCTGCCTGATCCCTTCCTCCTCTTTTCTGCTCTCACCTGATTACACTTGTCCTTCCAGGCATTTATTCAGAGCGTCAACTACATCTTTTTAAAAGCTTCATTTCCTGCCGAATGTTTTACGATGTGTGCCTGCACATGGCAAGAAATTAGGGGTGGGAAATCGAGTCAGCGGGAAATATCAGGTCGGAAAAACCACTCACACCGTTCTCCAGTGGGATATCGAATGGTCGCAAACTCCTGCAAATCCCGTACCTATCCTGTGTGTCTTCAACAAACAGTTTGTACTCCCTTTCTTGTGCCCTCTCTGCTTTACAGTACAGAACTCAACCCTGATCAGACTTCGCTCAACTGGTTTCCAAGTCCCTCTGGACGAATATCACACCCCATGGGTTGCAATTAATATTTGCCCAATTTGTCGATGATGGATTGCAACAGAATGTTCATCGGCTCGAGCACCTATCTTCATTAAACATGCCATCTGTACAGAACGCCGTTGCTCTTGAGAGGAACAAAGTTCTAGCTGTCCTACATCGAACTCAGGCAAAAAGGGATAGCAAAAAAAGGCCTCATTACTAATCCTAAAGCAAAAGTTTAAACTCCTACTGTAAAACTAAGAATACCTGGCTGGTACATTCCAACGCTAGCTCCGAGGAACTTTTCAGGCTGCGAACTGCGAAAGCTGTAGCTCTGAAACGTGAACTCTTCAGTGTCTATGAAAGCATGATGAATTTGTGCATGTCGAATACGTCTGCCCTTGACTGGGTTTATGAAACGCCAGAAAACATTTTTTTTTCCAAACTGCATGACTGCTGGCCATGGACTGAAATAAAAATCGATCAACTTACGGAACTGGTAAGCAAGACTTCGTGGCGACATTTCGTGTACAAGATGAACCAACTATGCGTCCTGGTCATCTGCCCGTTGGGCGTCATTGGGAATGCATTGAACATCCTTGCTGTCTATCGCAAGGCGGTCAAATTGAAAGATCACTTTTACATTTGGATGCTGATCATCGCAGTGATGAATTTTCTGTTCACAAGTCTTTTCATTATATCGATTTTGGACTACGGCGCTCTTTTCGATGACATCTACAAATACGACTACTGGGCCACTGAGATAACTATGCTCCTCAATGCAGTCATCTCCGCATTCTCGTTGGTGGCTGATATGTGCGCTCTATCGCTGACCATCGATCGATTTCTGGGCGTGTGCAAGCCTACACTTTCTGTGCAACCAAAAGCGAAAAAGGTGATACTGTCGGTCACAATCTGTGTGATCATCTTAGCCAGCCTTGTGCGTCTGACCCGGGTGGCCATAGAATATAAGGCGGAGGGGCACGAAAACGAAGATGGCATCACAATTTATGCGTGGGAATCTACGGCCCTGAAACCAACGACAGCTTTCGCAGTACTGACAGCCATAGCTGATGTGGGCATTCCAGTCCTGCTGCTGCTTTCGATGGTTTATTTTTCCTTGAGAATAGGCTTGAAGATAAGCCTGAGGCAGAAGAAGATTGTCCCGGGCACTACAGCCAATAGTCAGCTGGAGAAAGAGAAAAAGGATAAAACGCAGGCCACTCTACGCCTGGTTTTTGTGATGGTAGTCTTGTTCTTTTGTAATCAATCGGGCTATCTCCTCTACGCCATCGCATATTACGCAAGACGGAGCAAGAAGATCGTGTTCACATACAGCATGCAACAAGCCAATGATTACGTGAACACAAGGCTGCTCGGCTACGGGTCTTTAATAATATATACCGCAATGGAATGCCTGGCCAGGTCCATGGATTTTTATCTTTATATCGCATTAAGTAAGACAATCAGGGACGACTTCAAACAGGCCATCGGCTATGCGCCTGCCAGCAATGGTAAGACGACGACTGGTGGCCAGCATACCGGAAAGAAGACTGGAACGACGACTGCTTCGGCCAGGGCTATTCGACACGCGTAGTAAGGAACGTATTCTGAACGTGCAAAAATTAGTGGGTTCTGCATTCCATGATTTGGTGGTTGTGAAATGGTTCTAATCTGTGTGCATGTGGACTTCGACATCCTACAGTATGTGCGTACATGCATTCAAAAGTCCATCCTCGCGACTGAACCGGCTAAGTTTCGATGATAGGTCTTGACAAATGTACCCAACGAACTTGCTATGAATATATCCGTTCTCTGAGGATGAGCAATGGCTCTGGCCATCTGCCTCTTGTGTCAATTGGAATGCACTGAACAACAGACAGTTATTTGATGTGCTTATTTCGCACTGATTAAATTGCGACGGCGAGTTTGTTGTCCCGCGTGTTTTAATAAAATATTGGTGATTTATGGACCGTCTGTGGAAAAAAGCGCATTGCAGCCCTTGCCTGGAGCCTGAGTTAAGATGACAGGGTGAGGATACTCAAATCCTTACTGTGTAGTACAGTACAGTATAATGGATAGCTAGCCTGATGGTTCCAGCAAAAGCCATTCCCCATGGTTTTCCCGTGTATTTCTTTTCTTGAAAACTCAGCAATAGTTTCATGTGTTCCTACTTAAAAAGGGACATAGCAGGACCAGTTGAATGACCCGGCAAAGTGGGATAATGAACCAGGGTCCTTCAAACTGTACGTAATCGCTGAATAAAGTTTTGTGTTCGCTCAGAATGTTGCTGTCAGAATCATACATCTGCAGGCGTCCCCAGGTAAAAAGAGATAACTGCCGAGCCAAAGTCGAGTATCCCACTCGTTTGATTCCTGATCAATCAGAAGGGTCAGATACCTGATTCTAATCCCTCAGACAGCGACTCGCCAGTCTGATGATTCCGATGTTGATTATCACTACCTGCCTTCAGAAGCGTCCAGCTCGCCTTCATCATCCTATCCACCACTTGCAGCTAAGGCGCCGAAACTGACTTTTACGCCGCAGTAAGGCTGTGCCGCTTCCGGTGACTTCCGGTTGGGCGCGCGGGAAAATACGAATGGGGGTATTTCTACGAGTATTTCTTCGTGCATTGCACAAAAGAAGGGAAAAGCGTTTGTAGATTATGCGTGACTGTAACAGAATTCATTATTGATAACTGGTAGACAAGTTTCCTCGGCGATAGAAAGAGAAATTGAGAAATGTACAGTAAGTTTCTAGTTTGTGCTTTACTCTAGGCTATAGGTATTCCTACTTTTAGGCAATTTAGGTCGTAGAGCCGAGGTGGGAACGTAAGATCGGCACGGAGATTGGCTATACTGTACAACGGCGAGGTCTTATTTTTAAGATGATAAGGAGGTAGGCTTTGGGGAGCAAGGAAAACCCGTGTTTCTGAGTTTTCCTTATCGGTCTGATTTACTCACGGAATAGGCATTTCCTAATCTGTTGGTGTCAATAGTCCACATTTTCTGCGTATGTAGTCTTGGCGACAGCTTTATTCCGTTTGCGGCATGCAATTTTTACCTGCTTCTTTGCAACTTGTTTTTATTCTGAAACATTTCTTGCTGTGTCGTGAACAAGGTAGACTAGAAGAAAAGACCTCATCATCACATTGGTTCTGTCAAGCCACATAATCATCTGCATTTACAGTGCACTATAATTAGCTTTAACTCTTTAGATAAAGGCTAAAAATCTGATCACCTACTCCACCTAGTCAACCTAATCAGAGGATAAAAATAACGTATTTTGCGAAGCTTCGCGACAAAAAAGCAATTGATCCACTATCGTCAAGCCTGTTCTAAAATGGTTTTCTTGTTGGGCGGGATCAACGTCGTCTTCCAACGCGGCTATTGTTCAGTTGTTTACAATTGCGGCATGCCGGCCGTGAACCACCTGATTCGACGACTATGAATGCGTGAAAAGTAAGCATTAGAATTCTTAGAAATTCCAGGTAGCCTGGCCATGGGCGAAAAGAAGACCGAAAATCATGCATTTGTCCACATAAGGGACCACCAGCAAAAACTTTCTGAGGAAGATGTTATTCAGATGTAGACCTGGTTGCTTCTTCATTTCTGAGCATAATAAAATGATCCGCTTTGCCTAGGCTCAAAGTTCGAAGCCCCAGGGTTCCAGCTTAGAGATATACACTTCCGCTTTTCCTCATAAAATGGGAATTTCAATAAAGTAAATATTTACCTTTACATTTTTCAATTTAATTTAGTTTCTCTTTCTATCGCCGTGGAAACTTGTCTACCAGTTATCAATAATGAATTCTGCCACAGTCACGCATATTCTACAAACGCTTTTCCCTTCTTTTGTGCAATGCACGAAGAAATACTCGTAGAAATACCCCCATTCGTATTTTCCCGCGCGCCCAACCGGAAGTCACCGGAAGCGGCACAGCCTTACTGCGGCGTAAAAGTCAGTTTCGGCGCCTTAGCTGCAAGTGGTGGATTCAGCCAATAGTCAAGAAAGCATCAGCCCAGTTGGCCAGGCCCAGTCCCGCCCAGCCCGCCAGTTGGCCAGCCCAGTTGGCTGGTGTAAGCAGGCACACTGGTGGCCAGCATACTGGAAAGAACACTGGAATGACGACTGCTTCTGCCAGCCCCAGCCAACTGGACGCCTGATGTTAAAGGACGATTTTCGCCGGCTAATAACCCGAGAACGGGTGAACAAAAAATTTTTAATTTTCCCACTTTTTTCAGAATCGGCCGAATCTATACTCGTGCCAATTTTTATCAGAATCCTTCCAGCCGTCGTTGAGCAGCCCCTGGCAATAATTTTCGCATGCAGACCTTGGCACTTTTTGGTGCTCTCTTCAACACTGACCACCAACGAAGAATGGGGAGAATTCGAAGAGTACCGCGAGTGCTGCTCATAGTTATCAAGCACGATGCGTCCTTATCGAACAGTAGCGGCTACTGTAAGGTGTCTCGCGGATGGTCTGGTGGCTTTCTTATAGTTGACCAACTAGGGGAAGACGGAAGAGAAGTAAAATTGTGGATCGCGATCCTTGGCCCTGCTGTGCAGTTTAGTCCCCGTGGTTTTCAGATTGCCTGTTTTGTTCATCAGCAGTCAGTTCAGTTTTTTATTTGAATTTTGAAGCGTCCTTTCCTCGAGGGGTTTCGGGTTTATGTGGAGACTGGTGAATTCGATATCGCTGATCAATCTTTCTTGCATGAGTTTCGGCGATGGAAAGACAAATGGGTCAGGAAACCAGCAAATGGTCCACCGAACAATGCGTCTGAGGCTTCGTTCACTTACTTAAAAATTGGATAAAGATGGTTTCTGATAATTTCTTGAGTGCTTTAAGTGAGAGACGCTGTTGATGACACGGTGATTACGAATTCCGCGAAATATAATCAGAGGCTGAAGTTAAAATGATACGGTAGTTTGTCGATTAGTCTGTATTTTTTATTTAGGATTGAATCTACGAGTCAGCAGAGCTTAAACTGAAAAACTCCAAAACGCCAGAAAATGATCTGAAATGATGCCTGAGAGGGCTACTTTGACCAGAATTTTCAAAATTTTTGAACCCCACCCCCTCTCGGGCGCTTCGCGCCCTCGCAATGTCCTATCTCACTGACCACTGCAGTTGACTTTTTCCTTCTTTCTGGCAGCCCCCCCAAAAAAATCCTGGCTACGTCACTGTATAGAACAGAAAGGCTTTCCGACAACACGTTTGTTTCGCGACCACGAGGCTCTCAGTCGACTCCTTCACGGGTTAGAATTTTCGGTTTTGTTTCTCTTCTTTCCACGGGACAGAGGAATGTTATCGTGAACACGGAATATGAGGGCAGCCTTGGAATTTTTTGCGCAATCGAAGATTAGGTATCGGATATGATAAAGGCATCTAAGAAGTAATTTTGTCGTTTTTGCTGCCGCCTGTATAGCGAAGTACATTTTCGAAAAATCTGTGCAGTCTGTATAAGAGTTTAGGTTCACGTTCCGTTTTAGGTTTATGTTTTTCTGAGGTTTGGAAGAAGGTGTTTGGTAGTCACTCAATTCTCTCAGTTGTACGGACAAGTGTTTTACCCCAACCTAGTTTGTTGCAAAAAAACGAAAAAAACGGTGTTATTATTTCCAAAAAAGTCGTAATGGCAGACTCAAAAACTTTTAGACCAGCCGATGCTCACAGTTGAACCAGGGCTTCGGATGGCTGGTCTAATCGGCCACTGCTTAGCGCAACCACGGTTTAGGGAAAATGTCTGAGCGGAAGCTGCTTTTGCTGCATGAATATCAACAGGACGACTGATCCTGGCAACGAGCAGGGTATCCTGTAATCCTGTGCTCGTGGTCTACTAGTGGGCTAGGAGTGTCTATCTATCAGGCTATGCGCACACATGCTTATAGTAGGTAATGTTCAAGCTGCGGCAAAGGTAAATCATTTCGTGTCACGTGTCCCTTCACCCTCGAGAGGGTCATTACTGATATGATAAACCATGAGCATGAATATAAAGTTTGGAAGAAGGGGACGAAGGATTGTTGAGTGTTGCTCGAGGTTTTGGCATGTAATGATAAGCCATATCACTTTACTCGCAGCGCTACAGCTTCAGCATACAGAATGCAGGTTGCTCGTGTGGAACAGCGCAGCTGCCTTAGGGGAGCCTGTCCGAACAGCAGCAGTACACAGCAGAGAAGCATGTTGGATTTGATTCTAACATCGGCAAGAATTCGGCAAGCATCTGTGTCATACACTGTGCAGTGCAGGCCCTCTCTCCTTTTCTTGTGGCTGAGTAGATCGACCACCCTGTGCCCTGGTTCCTCTGTGTGCATTGCCTGGTCTAAAAGTTTCGAGTCTGTCATAACAGACTTTTTTGGAAATAATTTTTTTATGTCTGGGTGTGAATGTAACTATATGAGCGAGTTCGATGAATAGCAGCCAGAATTATATACTATTGCGCAAAACTCAGACAGCATGCGTACAAAATAATTGAAAAAAACATGACATAAGAAAACTACGTGTAAGCATGAAAGCGGCAACCCAACACATCTTTCATCAGTTAAAAGGTCTATGCCTTCGAAAGCGCCCATCTCGTTTTTATCATCCCATTCAGACAATAAGCAAAGAACATTACTCATTAGGTGAGTATGCCTATGCCAATTTATGCAGAAATGCGTACAGCACGGTAGCTTTTTGACACCCAGGATCTATGGAGGCACTTGTGTGAATTCAGGAAGGCTAGAACGTGATTTGAGGTCTTTGACTTCCACAAAACTAAAGCGCAATCTTACGGCGAAACGCGAGACGTGAAAAGTGAAGAAATGAAAGAAAGCGCGTGCGAAAGGCAAGAGTTGTTTTCAAGCAGAATCATCTTCGAGTTTATAACCACCTTTTATAATACGCATTTCACTACTTTTTGTGCTTTTTAACTTTCATTTTCCGGCGCACCGTAAATTGCATAGCGACCGCAGAAACTAACGTAAGCTGCGCCAGGAAACAGCTGCCTAAGGGTGGGCCTAAGCGTGTCTTTCTGTTCGCTGCGGATCAGATCATATCGGGTGCTCATTGCGAAAGCGCACTGGTGGGGCAGAGGCAGGGAACTGACAACCAGGGCACGGCTTCTATTTTTTAATGCCCGCTAAGAATCAGTCGTTTGTTAATTTATTACACCGAGCATCACAAATCGACTTCTAGCGACTGAATCATTGGAAACCACGCACAGATCACACGAGATCATCGTCAGAGATCACACCATCACTTGCCGTCTTCACATCGTCATCGAACTGCACGTACTCGGGCTTCAAGCGGCACGTGATCGGTTGGACGCTGACCATTTCGATTTTCGTCTCCTCCACTTGACCTTTCGTGTTGCACTTGACCACTTCGACCGTGTGGCTCTCGATCGACGTCACAGGGGCCTCTTCCACCGGGCTTGGGCCAGGGCTGGAGCTGATCACCCGCGGCCGTATGACGGGCGGCGCTACGACGACTTTTGCCGACTTGGTCGCGTTTAACATCGGCGCGGACACCTTGTACGCTTGGACGTGATGGACCCGATGCAGTACGATCGGCTTGTGGACCATGTGGCGAACCAAATGCACACGATGCGTGGTGTCCTCGCGAGCGACGTTCCCATCGAATCCTCGATCTTCCGGCGGCACGTACGGCGGTTTGTCGAGCTCCGGATCGAGCCAAGGCACTGAAAAGGAGGCACCAGCTGACAGAAAGACCGCTAACAAACCGTACACAGTTACTTACGCTTGCCCTTTTCCACTGGCGGTCCCATCGAGCTTGTATTCGCACTCTGACTGGGACTCGAACCCGTGATCGTACTCGTGGTCGTTGACGTTGGCGAACCCGTTGCCGTCGTCGTAGTTGTACTTGTAGTCGTCGCAGTTGAACTCGTGCTCGTCGCCGTGGCTGGTCCGCCGCTCGAATCCATCGGACAGGAAGTTTCTTCTGGTCGACGACCGCACTCTGACACTGACACGACCCCGAATGAGAAAGTGCCTGGCTGCCGTGCCAAATCACTCACTTTACGGTGCCATCATTTGCTTTGCTTTACACCAGCGCATTTGTGATAGCTTTCCTGGCATTCTTCATTGCATTTTCGATTAAACACAGTGTGGTGCTGTGGAGTCGTGGTGTAAGTTGCTGCAATAAAATATGCCATAAATATTGCTAAATTCGTATAGCCTGCTTGCAAGTAATCAATCGATCTCAAATTATCTCTTGAAAAATGCTGGGGTGTCCCCCGCAACGCAGCAGCTCAAGTAAATATTGCAGGGAGCTGACTTGTTTGGTTTTTCAATTTTTGTGGGCCAAAGCCCGTTGTCCCGACGTATAGCCACTGCAGCTCGCCCTCCACTAGTTCGTTTTCGTTCTTCTTAATTTTTTTATTTTTGTGTGTTGGCCCTGCGCCGCCAGCAGTCATGTTATGATAAGCGAGGCCATGAGGTAGCCAGTTTTCACGGCAGCTTTCCTCTGAGTGAGTGTCTCCACTAGGTGCACCTCCACAGGAGGACATCCTGTCCAGCACCCACGTCCCAGGACGATAGTGGGCGAGAAGGAAGGGACATTCCCGACTGGTGTTCAGGAACCAGTTTCCTGATTCTCTACTCGTTCAGCGGGGAGAGTCGCTTTGAGCCAGGTGCGCAAGGCCAGCAGTGTACATACTAATCGTTTTAGTTTTGTTAGAGCTGCTCACAGTCAGTGGAACCTGTATTACTAAGGCGAAGACTGCGCCGTATACCATGACTGTTTCGATCTGTTTAGCGTTTCTTGCATATATCTTTACACATCTGGAGCCGCGGACCCTTCATAATCACAAACTGACACATTGCGTGCTGCTGGATAAGTTCTTGTTTGATGACGACAGAAAAATGTACCCCTTACTTCCTGGTGGGTTTCCGTGCCTTACAACCATTCCCACCATCTGCCAATGTGCTTATCGTCTTTTCTCATTCAATGTCGATATCTCTATTTATATTAGACAAACGTGCCAGCGGATCTCTGATTAATTGAGTCACGGACTGTTGATTAGGCATGTCATAGTGTCATTAACTCTTTCACCTGACCTCCGAGATAAGTGAGATGAAGATATCCAATTGGCACGGAGGCTACTGTTTTTTTTTTTCATTTCAGCTGTTCCTTAGTCCGTCATCGCCTGAGGGCACTGTGCTCGTAAATAAGTAGCTTGCCGGTTGTATCTTGATCGTCAGCCTAGCTCGCTGCTGCTGGCTGCTAGTCGTGCGAGCCTATCGTCCGCCAGTCCCCAACAGCTGCACCGGACTCAGGAAAAGGAATTCTTCTAGCCTAGACCGGAGTACAAGTATACAAGTGTACGATGCTTGTCCTTGACGACTGTAATCTAACCAATTCTTCTATTTCGACAGCCCACGCCATCCACTTTAGTTGCTATTTTGTCTTGCTGCCCATTTATTATATTGTTGGTCTATCAGCGAACATCACCCTCCTGGTAGCATTTTACAAGAGGTCCAAGTCCGAGGACGCCTATGTTTATCAAGTTTTACTGACAAGTAGCAAAACTTTGGAGGTCTTTTCTTTCGGTACTTACCTGTTTGGCTTGAACTGGTTCTCTGGCATGTATAACGATGGGGCTGCTTGGTTTAAAAAAACGTACTGGCTGGAGGCCGTCGTAGTGCGAGGTGGTGCAGTCATGCACATGTGTTTCATAATGAGTTCCTTATTTTTCTCAGTTTGCATGGCGAGTGATCGTGTTTTTGCACTTTGGAAACCACTGAAATACAAAAATATGAACCAAAAATTACTTCATTTTATATCAGCTGGGGTCTGCTTTTTGTTACCATTGGCCACATCAGTCCCATTAGCATGGTTTTACGAAATTGTGGTGAAAGGAGATCTAAATATAGTCCAACCAAACGAGCCATTTTTGGCCATGCGTGTATCCGATGCATTCTCTGATGTACGAGTTGTGCTCAGAATATGCGCTATTCTCATGCTGATCGGCTTGGGTGCTGCAATGACATTTATTTTCCGTCGTCGCATGAAAACAGTCACCAACATGACAATGAATGATCAAAACGCACATGCAAAAGACGTTGCAAGCCGAACCCTACTCGTACTTAATTTGGTCCAGGCGTTACTGATGTGTGCCAATCAGATACCACACGTGGCACTGCATATTGTTCTGCATTCTTCGCCTTCATTCCAAAGATGTTATGGAATGATCGCTGCTTCATTGTGCGATGCGTGCATTTTTATTACCGACTCCATCGATTTGTTTGTGATCATAGCGATCAACAAGAAGATAAGAGAGATTGTGGTGGAAGCGATTTGTTGGAAGGCCAGTGCTACTGGAAGTGCGAGTATTGGATCTGGCGGACATGTTCGCTTGATGACGGTGTCCCAAGCCAGGAAGGAGAGGTCTGACATCGAGGTGTGAGAATTCTATTGCAGTGTTTTAAAGAAATAACGAAATAAGAGGACTTATGTGATAAATTACTGTGTTAGTAAAGATGTGTTGGAAATATGTGTTTATGTTTCGTGGCAACTTGTTACCACAGCCTCGCTAATTGCCAACACTGTAGCTTTCCACTGAATGATATGTAAGCTGTAGAGGCCAGGGATATTTAGCTGTGTCAAAGACCACTTCGACTATTCTGTAACTCGTTAATGTAGCAGCTGTCAAAAGAGAGAGCAGTTGAAGTTGAAGAGCGAACCTAAGTTTAAAGAAAAAGAAGTCAAAAGAATGACAGACGGTTCTGATGCAAGAAATCTGATCGTGAGTGCAATACCTGACATTAGACAAGTCTGACAATCAGTCAATGCAGAAACCGCTTAGAAATAGAGAACATTGTCATGGATGGCGTCACTCATTGTGTCCTCGGGTTCCGGTCTTATTTATCCTTTGGCGCTGCATTGACTCGTCAGCAGTCAGCGCCAATTAGTGACTGCCGAGTGTCACTTTCGTGAAGGTATGGACGGGAAACCCAGAAGCCCCTCCAGAATTTGAGGCAGGAGACTGTCGTATCACCCTGGAAATCGACGTCTGTAATACCCCTGGGGGTAAAATGATTAAGTGAAACATGTGTACCTAACTATAACTTATGTAATACAGATTAAAATTGTCTTTTCACAATAGCGTCCTTGCTTATTATTTTTATAGTCATCATGAGTTACGAACTGCCATTTATTAGAGCCAACAGTCACAGCAGTATGGAGATCACAGGTAATTTTGTGCAGGATACTTGGGCGCTATACCTGTTCAAATTTCCAATGAACGACTCTACAAAAGACATACAGGATAGAGCATAAAACTTCTCTGCATCGGCTCTGACTCTGAAATGTGCTAGAAATGTGTGGTACCAAGGTGTAACAGAGGATGTAGTAACTGCTGTTATGAGCACGCACTATTCCCAA
This sequence comes from Mesodorylaimus sp. YZB2_4, assembly GCA_030248295.1. NCBI lineage: Eukaryota > Metazoa > Nematoda > Enoplea > Dorylaimida > Dorylaimidae > Mesodorylaimus > Mesodorylaimus sp. YZB2_4. The sequence goes on along the minus strand of JASANH010001213.1, from coordinate 30,266 downwards.
TACCATGCAATGCGCAGAGGCCCTGATTCAGTATCCCGCAAGGTCGTGGAATTGACGAAAAGTCCCTGAGGTAAACGACGTCTTTTCGGATCAAAGAAACGATAGCTGGAGCCCTCAGAGAAGACATAAGGAAAATTAGCGTGAGATGCAAGAGGGCAGACAAATCAGGGGCAAAAGTGAAATAAGCGGGCCCGCCCCAAGGCGGGACAACGCTCGAAAAAATGATGGAGGGTTGTACAATAGAAGGAGTGCCGATTTGGCTTGATGTTGTAACTTATCTAAGCTTGGCTGGCGCCATAAAAAGCCGGCAAGCGCAGACCGCTCGGAGATGTGGCTCATCGTCAGTAGAAGGAATAAGTTAGGTGGCTCAAACAATGGTGAGCGCGCGGAAAAATGACCGATAGGCGTCGTGGGAGCCAGTTATTGCGCGATTAGAGTTTTATCAGCATTTCAAAGCAAAAACAAGGCCCGCTCCGGGACTCGAACCCGTAACCTCTCGCACCAAAGCGAGAATCATCAACGAGAGCCCGGGAAGAGAAGTAAAAGCAGGAGAGCAGGAGCCCCACACAAGCAAGCATTCCATTGCAGCGAGTACAGCCCTTTCTCCTATGGCACTAAAGCAGTCTGTCGTATAGCCATGGCCGGGCGGCCGCCTCGAGCAGTAGCCCTGGTCTGTTGTCTGAGCAAACTCGTTGGCATCAACTCGTGAGCATATTTATCTTTAAGTATTGTGTCTTGGTCGAAATAAAATACAAACTGATCTACTGTGTATTTGCTGCCGTTGGCGTAAGTCCATTCGCAGTAGGCAATCACATAAACTATGTAGCTGTTGCACTAATTGTGAGTGTTTTAGGTCGCTTTCCGCCGGCCTGTGTGTGAGATTGAGGAAGAAAGCGAACGAACTAGAAAATTGAGAGATTCTTCCCACAAATCCCTTCCATTGGTTTAGCCCGTGACTCTGTGGACCGCTCGATCGTCACGTTGTCCTTGTAGCATCAATATGTCGTCCAAATTGTCCCCTTCCGTCTGGTTTCTTCGTAGCCACTTGAGGTGTTGTGTGTTCAAGTGGCCTACACAGCAGTAACTGATAACCGTCGAACACCTCATATATATGTATTGTATAGAAATACGAGCATGTAAAAATGAATACAACAACGGGCAGCAGTTGGTGCAGTAAGGTAGGGATAGGAGGGACTGGGTGTACTCTATCAGCATAGAACATCTAGTGTGCACCGAGATGCACCGACTATTTCTCTTCCTCCCTGGTCATGGCCGAGCGAGGCCATGAGGCCGAGCGAGGCCATGAGGCCGAGCTGACTGGTTTTCCTAACATGCGAGGGATTGATAAGACTAGTTCCTGGGCCCGAGCATCGCCAATAGAAGGCGCTGCTCCCTGCCTGGCGAGTTCAGTCTAGATCAGTGTGATCAGACGACTTCTGGACGACCCGACGTTTGTAGCCGGCTCTTCCGATCCTGCGTGAGTCACCTACTGGTACGTAGTGGTGGCGACAGTGAACGATACTCGTTGTACTGGTGGGCTGCGTGGCTTGATTCAAACCTAACACTAGAGCACAGTTGTTTCAGTGTACTAGCACGAGAACCTAACTGTCTCATAAGGGCTTTCTTAGGCAAAGCCCCTTGCCGTTAGAGCGTCTTGGGCACGTTTCTGGTCCGCGGGTACCATCGGCAGGAGACAGTGTATGCAGACGAGTCTTTCAGGAATTCCGGGTTCATAGGTTCCCAATAAATCGAATTGCCGCACAGGATAGGTCAGCATAACTATAAAACATAACTAACGGTTCACCCTGCGTATAACAATTTCTACATGGTCAATCCTGCTGATACAGCTGAAATGAGCTGTTGCCACTCCACTGTAGAAAACTGCTGTTACTCGGAGCTTTATGTCAGCGACATCTAAAATTACATGTACGCTATGTGTTTTAGAAAAGTTAATCAGACTCCTCATCTCATGACCTATTGTGAGCTACGCCAAAAGATGCAGTAGATTGCAAAAGATTTCACACATCTCTTATTCGTTTTCCGTTCAGCGAATCCGCGAGTTTCGCACAACATTGAGTCATCAACACTAGGAACCAAGTCTATGTAACTGTTGGAAAAGTTTTTGTTGTCTAAGAATAAGAACGCGAATAACCAAGTTTAAAGTTGCGTGCTGTTCAATCGCCCACCCACCAGAAAGTTCGACTAACGGGGAAACGGGATGCCTATGGTTGTGCAATAAGGCTGCTTTCATAAAATGCCAAAGTTTAACCTAGGCTGTCAGTGTTCAGTCTGGTTCTCTGGTGGAATTGGCAGCGTAGGGATTTCAGGCAAAAATCTATTTCGTTTGCATAAAGATAATAAGTCTAGGCTTGTGTGACAAGACATGGCCTTACAGTCCCGGCTATCAAGCACATTCTTGCCTAGTCAATGTGTTGTAATGCTAGCGCCCCTACTGATTATGGCAGCTGTCTCAATTGAGGCTGGGGTAGTTCAAGGTAAAAAGCAGTTTGGGGAGCATAATTTTTTCAGTCAGAAGCATATATTTCAGGTGTAAGAAAAGGTGATGGAACAATTCAATCTTACAACTGCGGAGATTCACTATTTCAATGCCAGAATAGTGGTCGTTGTATTCCTAAGCCATGGGTTTGCGATGGAGATAGAGACTGCAGTGATGGGGAGGATGAACTCAATTGTACTGTGTGTAAGTACGACCATGAAAGCAAATTGCGCGTATCGGACTTATGAAAGAAAACAAATTTCTAGAATTGAAAAGAGCTTCAAATGACTGAAAAAAGTGTGATTCTAAAAAAATTACTACTCAAGCAGCTGGCTGGGTCTTTATTAACATAGAATATGATAAACGAGTCAATTAAAAAGATTTCAGTCCTAAGATGGAAAAATTTTTGTTGTCCAACAATACGAACATGAAAAAAGTGTTTGTTGTCTAACAATAAGAACGCCAATAACTAAGTTTAAAGTTACGTGCTGTTGAATCTCCACCTGGCAGAAAGTTCGACTAACCGACAAACGGGATGCCTATGGTTGTGCAATAAGGCTGCTTACATAAAATGCCAAAGTTTAACCAAGAATAGCTAGATGAGTAAGTAATACATCATGCGTGTCTATAATTCAATGGATAACAAAGTCGTGAACGTGCTATTTTACATTATCGATACTGCAAGAGATACAATACTAATTGTCTTATCATGAGTCACCTGTTTTTTGTAGCCAGAAAGTATCTGGTTTTGCAAGGTCGTAGTTTGCTGTTAGCCATTCCATCTAAGTGCCGCGTTCCGTCGCTGGAATTGTTCTGTGAAGTTTTCTCGTCGTCAGGTTTTTACTTCTGTCTGTCTGAACAGGAAGGGTAGGTATATTTGAAAATGCAGGCCTAATATAATAACAGCGGAAGACGGTTCAATAAGCCACCAGGCATATTAGCAAGAAGGCTTTTCTCTTCATTGTTCGATATGTATATACCGATTTCGTGATGTTTTTAAATGCCATAATGAGCATAGCTAATAGGGGTAATAATAATTCGAGCATTTCATTTTTTAGCTTGCACAAGAAAGCAGTATAAATGCGCTAATAGCATATGCATACCTATGACATGGGTTTGCGATGGTGACAATGACTGCGGCGATAATTCGGATGAGCTTCCTGATTTGTGCTGTGAGTTTCCTAATGACCTGATTGCAACTTAAATTTTTTAAGAGACACTACTGTTGCAGCTAATCGAAGATGCGGGCTGAACTTATTTTTGTGCTTCAATAATCAGAAATGCATCCCAAACAGGTGGGTTTGTGATGGGGAATCAGATTGCCCGGGTGGAACGGACGAACGTGGATGTCCGATAGCTTGCTCGGATCATGAATTCACATGCAGAAATGGAAAATGTATAGCGAAAAACTGGGTATGCAATGCTAACGACGACTGTGGCGATAAGTCCGATGAAAGTCCCTCGTGCGATTACACCCGTGGTAAGGTCGATTGGTAAAACCTGTTTTTATCGTATGCGTAGCTTGCCGAAAAATACAAAACACTTTGAGAGCCAGTTTTGTTCCGCCATTATTTTTTCTAGAATGCACTTTTGTGAAAGTAAATATTCTTTGGTGAATGCTCCTTCAATTGTAATTGATTGTTGGTCAAGTCAATCACTGAAAACATTTTTCTCCACCACCCCTCCACAGATGATTTATTTTTAAAAAATGAAACTGGAAGACATTGTTCAAGAAAATTGTCATGACCTGAGTTTGCTGCAGTACTGTACTTGCAATATTTTTCCTAACGATATGTTTTTTCCCTGGCTTTGAGGTCGACGATAAAAGAAAGTTTTGGCGCATTTTGTGCCAACTTTACTCGATGATCTGTCTGGAACAAAAATAAAACCAAAGTTACGGAAAACTCTGATTATATAGACAGAATGCAACAGACAAAAAATGCTTGAAGATCAGGCTCACCCAATTTAGAAATTCCGATTATGTTTTTAAGTCAGTGGAGTGCCACCACCATCTAGTCGTGAATATCTGCGTGCAGTTCATCCTCTCCTCAAATACCTAAAATACTACTCATCCGCATTTTTCTTTAAAAGGCTCACCAACAAGTCCTTCATTTACTCCTCATTTGACCGTAACAGAAATTTGACCGGAATGCAGTGAGTGAGATTATTTTGCGTCCTGACAAGGCAACTTGTGAGATGTGTTCTCTGACTTGGCTCTAATCCATGCAGGAATGTACGAAGGAGACAGTCGCAGAACGGGCTTGGTGAAATGCCACGTTGCGTGATTGTCCATGGCCAGCACACAAAATTCTGCGTCTATAATCGGATTACTCAGTCTAGACTAGCGTTAGAAATGACCTCAAGGCCAACGTCAGAATTCTGTCAGAACCCCGGATTGACCGACCCTTGGTCAAAGTCAGGGTCAAGGAACATGAATCCCGAACGATTTTGCTGATATGAGTGGAAAATTTCATGTCATATGAAAAAAGGACGCCCAAGTATTTGTATTGATCAACCACTTCAATCGGCTGGCCGTTTAACCGGAGATCAGGCGACTGTTTCAATGAGCCACGTTGGAACCTGTAAACTACTGCTTTCGTTTTCCCAATATTGAATTTCAGGCCAATGCTCAAAATTTTTGAGCGAAGAAAGTCGATTGCTGGTTGAGTGGCACGGGCAATGTCTTCAAATTTCTTGACAGGTATAAGAAGTCGACAGTCGTCTGCAAAGGCGGCCAGGGAGTGACTGGGGTATCGCACCCTAAACTCAGTCAATAGCGGATCGATACAAGCAATAAATAGAATTGGGCCGAGCATACTTCCTTGTGGGACGCCACTAACCACAGGTAGGACGTTTGTTGCACAATTACGGACTGACGTGAGACGAACTGGTATCTATTTTACAAGTACGAGTTGAGCCAAATCAAAAGTTTGCTAGGCACCCGATGATAATCTTTAAGCGTGGACAGTAATGAGAAATGGGGGATTTGATCAAATGCTTTTGCCAAATCGAAGTAAGTCGCCGAGACATAGTTATAGCTAGAACTATCCAACCAGTCGTAAATTTGCTGCGATGTTGATATTAGGGCAGTATTTGTACCTCGTCCTTTCCAAAATCCATGCTGGTCAGGTGAGATCTGAATGAATTTGCGCAACAAGCGGTCGACGTGTTTTTCGAATAATTTAGAAATCACCGACAAAAGCGATATCGGTCGATAATTACAAATTTGTGTTCTGTCTCCAACTTTAGGAATTGGAACGACCTTGACCGTTTCCCAAGCAGATGGAAAAACGCCAGAATCGATCGATCGATTAAATAAGGCAGTAAGGCCGGGACAAATCGACGACGCAATGCACTTCAAAATAGATACGGTTATGCCATCATCACCTGGTGCGCTTCGCAATTTCAATCGGTCTACGCAGCTCACAAGAAACTGGCTGGTCCCAGTATAATCGAACTGGTCGACAACAGTAGAAGAACGAGGAGTAAAGTGGCCATAATCACTATAATTGAAGTTTCTTGCAAAATGTTCGTTAAAGGCAGTCGAGATAGAGAACGAGCCAAATAAAGGACAGTTCATATTATCTTGCACAACTACTGGAACTGACTGCTCCTTTAGCGATATCTTTCTGAACGCCGACCAGAAAGCACTTGGTGACTGGTCGTCAGTGAACGTAGATTTGATAAAATTTTGCTTCGCTTCGTGCACAGCCTTTTTGCATTGACGCTGAAGGTAAAGAAATAGGTGCCGATCGATATCATTCCCACTACGTTTCCATCTTTTGTACGCCGCATTTTTTTCTCGTATTGTTCGCAGAAGGTGACTCTGCATCCATGGACAACGGTTGTCCGGGCGGACCACTCGTCTAGGGACAAACTTATCTATGACAGACGTGACAGCAGCAGTCAGCTTATTGCAGGCATCGTCAACTCCACTCGCTGAATTCACAACTTGTTCTAAGTTCACATGCAATAATCGTTCGTTCACTTCGGCCCAGTCTACACGCCGCATCAAACGAATTGTGCGTCTCTCCTGAGCTCGTTTCTTTGATGCACCAGAAATGAGAATGCAAAAAGTCGAATGATCAGAAGTTGAAATCGGGGGGGAAAATATCAGTCGATATTTGTCGATTCTGATCACCTATGATTTACAGATCCAAAAGCGCTTCTTTACGCGTAGGATTTGAAACAGTTTGAATACCATTCATGCAGGCCAATAAGCGATAAATATTTTGTGTGCCAGGCGCATTAGACAGTAAATCAATATTCAAATCCCCAACGATGACAGGTCGCTGAAGTTGCGATCGGAATGCTCGAAGCAAATAATCGCTAAAAATATCAATCGTTGATCCATTGCGTTTTGGTATATAAACTACAATGAAAATAAACGAATTCAGGCCAGAACCCACTTTAAAAGGGAGCAGTTCCAGATCGGATCCAGCAGACACAAAATTTGCAGGCGTTTTCAAATGGGTGATCGCAAAAGAAGATTTCACATAAGCGGCGACTCCTCCTCCACCCCTTTTCCGATCGACCCGTACAAAATTATAGTTCGGGATTTCCAGTTCGCTATTACTAATTTAACTATCAATTTTTGTCTCCGCAATCCCAAATACGTCAAAGTCTTCTGCCAACAATTCGGCTTTGACAGAATCACGTTTTCCGAGCAAACCATTGATATTACAAAATCCGATTTTGTAGTTTGGCTCGTTGCCAGTCACAGGCATAGTATTAAAAGGCAATGAAAACTGGTTATTTAGGCAGGTAAACAACACAATTAGGAGGAAGACCAGCAACCGACTCATCGAGGCCAGAGAGATCTAGGAAGCAGTTTTACAGTTCTAAATCCCAAGGCATGTCCCAAATCATAGGACAGTCCTAAGTCATTTCGCAATCAGCTTGGTATCCCACCCAAGGACACCAGGACACCATACAGTAAGTTCAGGGCGACCTCGACCATGTCCTAAGACACTCCCTATGTAGTGTCTTTATTTCCCAGCAGCGCTGTCAGGCGCAGGGCCATTTCCCTTGATCTATGGCAATTCTGAGCTGATCTTTCTAGAGCAACTTTTTGGGCGTCTCGAGATTGTGGCATTTTGCGTCAGCTCTCTCAAGCCGTAAAAATGGTTCTTCGTCAGCTGAACCTAAAATTCTGTCGTCCCTTTTTAATTATTGAGGTCAAAAAGGGACGACAGAATCCCATTATCATCATTTTACTCCTTCTTCACCCGCAAATACATGCACTTGACAGGGGGGGACACAGTATTAATTAAAACTTCTACGCGTGATAGAGTCACTAGCAAGCATGATCCCATGGGAAAGAATCCCCAAAAAGAGTCGCAGAAAACACAAAACTCTGTGGACTCAAAATTATGACTTGGAAAAAACAAATGATGTGGTTCGCGCAGTCTGCTGACAGAACGGTCAGATTTTGTGCACGAGGATTCCCAAACAATAAAACCCATGGTAAGCCTTATAAAATAAACCCAATTTGGAAGGTTTTTGAGCTCATATAATGTGGACGAGCCTGCCTTAGCCAGGGCATCCTCGTGACGAAGTAAAATTATTGAGATACAATCGCGCAGCAAACTTCGACCAGTAATGGGTGCCCAGCTTACAAGTACAGTATTTACTCCCCGTGTTAAATTTTGTGGTCTGCTCAATGTCTCAAGTCACACTTTTTTTTGTGAAACAAGATGAGGCCTGTCTTACGACGTGCCTAAATCTACGAATAAGGCACCCCTAGAACAGCTATCGTGACACGTCCGAAATTGGTGTCTCAGCGTTGTCCCAAGTTGCTGTCTCATAGTGCCCTGAATTTGCACTGTGAAAAATTAGAATCGCACTGTGAAACTGGCCCCTGCTGATTGTGAATCTCGTGCTATTGCAGTTGTCTTACTGGTCCAGTCCTCTACCAGCCCAGCTGCATAGACTACTGTGTGCCAGCGTAGTGTGTGCTTGCGAATGCCATCCATCCGTGGCCTAGCCATCCCTATCTCTGCCCATTCGTTCAGATCCAAATTTGGCTCCCCGAAGCATACCAGCTGTGCTGTTTCACACGAGCAACCTGAATATGCTAAAGCTGCAGCGCTAAGCGTGCCTGCTGATAACTTTTAGTTTTAGTGCATTCTCTGCACTCGTGTACTTGCCGAAAGTCAAATCTCGAAAATTAACCCAAGAATTGGAAATGAAATTTTTTGCTTTATTTCGACTGAGAATGTGAGCGGGACCGTAAATTGATGTCTCTTCATCGACTTCTGCTCGGATTTTTATCGATTTGAACTTGCTTTGCATCTATTTAAGTTAATGTTTTACCAGCTTTCAGTTATTTTTGGTGATCACTGCAGCAGACATCAACTTGCTGATGTAAGTGGCCTGCTGTACCTCCAGTTCAAAAAAAATTAATTTTTTTATAATTTTAACAAATCGAGGTGCCCATAGGCGAGTGCCTAGTTCCTCCTCAATGCCGTTCTCCGTTTTTTGATATCATGTATATTCGTGTCACAAATAGGTAATATCATTCGCGGTATCCGTTTTCAGCACCATCGTCAGTCTGGGACTGTGTCAAACGGGCCCGGGCATTGTTTGGCACGACGAGGTCAGCAATTAAAAACCTCGCTGTCATACCTGTTATACCATGACCATACCTCATCACTGGCTATCCCTCATCATTGTGTATGTTCGTCGCTGTAAGCTTGCAATGGCCGTTTTCTACCTTTTTGGACTTCAGTACTCGCTTCGCGTTTACCTTACCAAACAAAACTTCAGGACTTTAGACGCTGACCACTGCTGGCCTGGTAGCCAGACGTCTCTCATATTTTGCACAGAGCTCTCTTTTGGACCTGGGAACATATAACAATTTTTCGTTTCCCAAAGTTCGACTTGATGGTTGCCGATGTTCCCTTGTAAGTTGGTCAGTATCACTTCACTGGCTCCCTCGTGCTGCAGATGCAAATTACAAACTACTCCACAAACGCCATTTTTCCGAGTTGATCGCACTTTGGAAAAATCAATATGATTTCCAAGTTCCGTTAACTTCTGCGAGTGATTGTCTTTGTCGAAACAGTTAGCATTGGTCGGGAGCACTTCACGATTTCCAGCGAAGAAGTGACGTCGTCAAATATTTACTGAGAACGTTTTCAGGGGCGCCGTAATGGGCCATTGTAGAATTATGCGCGGGCCCGTTTGACACGAAATCGTCAGTCTAAGCAGTCGATCCTGCGCCGTGTATCCATGGACGGAGGTCCGCGCACATGTTTGAGCAGTGCCAGGGGTGTCCTGCAATAAGAAAATTGCTAACAGTAGGAAATTTTGTATATACGATTTTCAAATTTCTGGAAAACAGTGATATGGCCCAATAAACCATTTCGCGGACCATAGACCAATAGAACGCGAACCTAATCCGCGCACCTTGCGGGCCAGGCCGTGTTAATGTGATAAAGTTGGCTGGGTGTGACATGCAGACCTAACGGTATGATGCTTGCCCAAAATACGCTGACTTAGAGGGCGTAAATCAGTTAACGTCGGGCACCAGCAAGACGTGCCATCGAAGTTGAACAAAACGTGAGCACGCTGACGGAATGAAAATGTCCAGACTCCTTTACAATAGACGAAGAATTACTAAAGGGTACATAAAAGACCTCCCATCGATACCTTTCCTAATATAGATGCCTGATCAGAGCTGGCTTATCAGAACAAATAGAGCACCAAAAAAACAAGTCTGTATCAGTGGCACAGGTAAAGTGACGGAAAATGGGCTACAGCATGGGGCGTAGTCCGTGGTCCAGAGCATACAGTATAGCCTGTGCATGCCTTGTTAAGCATGACAATTGGACTACAGTATTATAGTGCGTGAGGATCCATTCGTGATTATGGCCTGGTGTTTTTCATACCTAGTGACTGTCGACAGAAAATTGCGCGGCAGCATTCGGTTTAAAATGCCCGTATCACAGTAACTACCCGGTATCGTCGAGGTGCTCTGAGGGGAAAGACAGCAGCCACACGAGTAGAGAGCCCCTATGAGGAGCGCCGACTGGGTTCACAGCCCAACCGCCATCGTCCGGGCCCCAATAGAGGAAGTCGGTGTCCGGCCCGTAGTAGAGGTGCTGCTGTTGCGCTGGGACCCGCGCGACTGCTTCGGACTGTTAGTCACCTACTGTATACGGCGCGAGGTAACAAAATTTAACAAAAAAATTGGATCCTTTGCCCACTTACGATCTCTGACACAGCGGCGATGCCACGGGGCACTGTACAAATGCATGCTATTAATATGGTTTCATTCATCGTTGTATTCAGTAAAATGCCAAGTCAGATACTAACCAGCTCTCTTCCCGGAGTTGGCTTGTGAGATGTCTGTGGAACCTATCTGTACTAATAGCGGTCATTCGTCAGACCAATGTCCATGGTATGCAACATTGTCTTTGCCTAAAAGCATCGCGCTATCCGGTATTGATTTCCTCGGATCTATAGCTGGAACTGCTCTTAAATTTTGATGAATATGGGGAGACCTCTTCACTTGTGTAAAATTTATTATTGGATCTAGTCGTCGTAGCATCCTAGGGCAACACACGGTTGGAGAACGAACTCATTCACGCGAGTTCAAATGACACTGGCGCGTTTTGTAATTTTGAAAAATCTATTTACGTTCATAATATGCAGAAGTTTGGATGCATTTGAGGTAAAAGTAAGTACTAACTCTATGTAAATTATATTTATTCTATCGAGGTGATTGGAAAACGCAAACAAGCGCGAATAAAATTTTATTTTTTTATCTTAGTGCCACCACAGTTAGCGCATTTTTGCGTTTCCCCTAAATTAGCTTGTCGAGCTAAAAATTTCTCCAATTACATCGCGACGAAGCCAGATATACAAGCTTCGGAAGTCCTGAATGATTTCACTATGGGTGCCTGTGTAGCACGCATGACATAACCGCCCACAACTGCGAGATCTTTTTGTTGCCTCCACCATAAGCAGCAGGTCAACAAGATAGACCATGTTGAAAGGATAGTATCGATAATTGTGACAGTCACACTCTGGTCAATGCGCACTCCGATTGTCCTTTTTGTCATGCTGAGCGAGTAATCGATCAGGTTTCTATGACAATCATGAAATAATTTAGGGAGCCCCGACTGCTTGCTTGACAACGTGTCACACCAAAGCTATCACCATAAAAGCCCTGATTCTAAAAGCCACCCATCACTTTAGAAAATTGTCGATCTCGGAGTGGTTTTCGAGTTAAAAACTCAAGCTATCTTTTTCCAAATGAATGCTCCAGTCGACACAACCGAGCTACGTGGTCGTATAACCGAACTGTTACAAAGAATTAAAAGTCGCGTGGAGAAGACTCAAACACTGACCCACTTATATCGACATGATTACATGGCCATTCGTGGCATGCTGGCACTGGACGACCAGGATGGCACCATTGCCAAACAATTGCTTGCGGTCGACTTCACCAAGATCAATAGCCTGAACATGGTAATGGCCGAGCTGCTGGAATGGAAGAGGCTGCACGAGCAATGTCTCATGTTGATCGAGTACTGCAACAAGCGACTGCGTGTGGCTCACACCATATGCGCCTACGTAAAGAGCGACGTCATCGATATGCTCCTCCTCCCGCTCTCCTTGTTGGTCAATCGAGCGGTCAACCAAGTGGCGGCCATCGTCGGCGTGTGATCACGCGCTAATATAGGTGGGGCCCAGTGTCATATGGATATCAGCTAAGCGTCTTTTGTTGCTAAGCATAACAGTCTTATTCGAGAGTTCAGTAATAAAACATAGCATAGTATTTCATGTGCGTATGAGACAAGGAAATTGAATAATATTGCACAACGAAGTTTGGCGTCAAAGTTATCTAAAAAATCTGATGATTTTATTTTTAAAGAGAGCGGACATCATTTTGGTTCATGAAAATTCATTCAACGCATGCTTCCTCTCCTTGTTTAGAAGAGGGGGAAGAAGAACATCATGGCAGGTGTCGAAATATACTGGCGCGGTACATACAGTAGGTGTCCCCACTAACGGGAATATGTTCTAGGTTGCCGTGTGTCCAAGGTTGCCGACTGTCCAGCCTTGCCGACAGTCCAGGGCTGCCGAATGTATAAGAATACGGGAGAGGTCGAACCCGTCCTAGGTTGCCGAATAATGGTCATCTGCAGCATACAAAATATGATGCGCAAATGCATTTTCTGTGATGAAAGTTTATCGGAAGCTGTGCGCACTGTACCACATTGGATGAAAATTTAACAGAGGCACCGCGCTGCTTTTCTTTCGAAAATTTTCCGGAATTTGTTGCGGAAAGTGTTCTCGAAAGATGAACACAATTAACGGAAATCATAACATGCTCGTTTGCGAAAGTTGAACTGGGGCTAATCATTTTTATTTGTACTGTATCAATATATCCCCCTCGGTGAGTAGGCAGGCGGTCCGAGGACGAACAACCATGCAGAGGGTTGAAATAACAGAATGAACCATGACTTCGAAAAACCTCACCCAGCTCTCAACACATTCTTGCATTGTCTGCAAGAAACGCACTTCGAGATTCTTGCAGACTCCTAGATTCTTGCATACTCGAACGCGAGCTCCAGTCATGAATGGCTTTGATGCCTTATTGCCTTAGATTCAGCGGCACTTGCATGTGGCATGTGTATTACACAATGGGACAAAGAGCTAAGGGGAGCGTGCCTGAATATGTATCAACAGTATCAATTTATTTAAGTGAACATATGGCTTTGACAGTAAAAAAACGATATTTAGAATATGTGGCCGGACTTGTGGGCACGCCATTGTAGGTAAGAATCAAAATGCATTTAGCACAGTTCATACAGTTTGAATTTCGCGCCTATCGCACGTCTTACTATTAGTCGCCAACATACTGTAGGACGGGTTTGAGCTCTCCCGTATCCTCATACATCAGTTGGCAACCCTGGACAGTCCGCAAGGCCGGATGGTCGGCAACCTTGCACATACGGCAACCTAGGATACTACGCACTAACAGGGGGGGGGGGGGGGGATAAACGAGCATTTACGATACAGTATCTCCAGGCAAAAGCCAAGCGAGCTATTTTTTGCAGTATGGGCAGTAGATTCCGCCTCACTACTTTGTGTTTTCTTTGAGAATGTACACGCGGCCTACGCGGTCGTGGAGGGCGTGTATATTCCCAGAGCAAACAGGCTATACACATACCCTTAGCTGACCTCTTACAGGATATCACCACAGTTATGTCACCACATCACCACAGTTACCACAGTATATCACCTGCACAAGAAGAGAAAACTCGCTTTAATTTTGAGATTTTGCTGTGCACACATAATAGCTGAAATCGGTATGGTCCACATGTCATACACTGTCCATATCCAAGTTACAGCGCACTCAAGGGCTAAGCAGCATATCTATTGACAATCATTTTTACCCAGGCGGGAGTCGAACTCTGCCCTGTAAGTGCGGCCAGCTTGATAGGCAGACGCCTACCCGCTCTACTGTACATAGGCCACGGCATAGTGGTATAATCAATGAAGACACTTTTTATTTCTGACTCATTTCGTTTCATACTGCCCTCCAAAACTTGTCAGGGATAGTATTGAACACCTATCCTGCGATAATGTGATGTACTGTATGGTCCTCCCCTAACACCTGCCATGATGGAGAAAAGGGCAAAGAAGAAGGAATCTATTAAAAGTATATGCAAGGGCCTCTCACTTTCGAATAACCATCAGTTTTTAGTTACGTAGAACAGATACATGTCAAAGTAAGTGCAGTTTTAATCATAGAGTAAATGGTCTGAATTATGGGTAAAGCATCATGCAAATTCAACTTGATACTCGTAAATCTCAATGGCGTAGATGTCATGTAAATATTTTTATGTACTAAAGGTAAGCCATGCCATGCGTACACCGCTGATATCTCTAAATGTGGACGTTGCATCACCTTAGAGAAACAGGGGTGAAGAAATTATTTGGTTCTATACTTAAGTTATGTAAAAATGAAAATGGAACAATAACAGAATTTCAATCTGCAATTATGAATAAACGAGATGACATACTGCAAGACCTGTTCTGACATATACTCGTATGCCTCGTCCAAAACCAGGAATCTTCTGCCTGTGTTTCTTAAGAGTTCTGCGTCATTTCGATTAAAAAATACTTGGTTTTTTCTGATTTTCCATCCCACATTGCATTCCATTTTCTCATTTACTATTCTCCAATATTGTCGAGGCCTTGTGGTAAGTACTTTCAGGGATGATAAAATTTGATGCCAACCTTTGCTTTGCATGTGTCGCAAAATCACAAAAACACTGCATTTTTGCATTAGTTCACAAGTTTCCTTTCGTTCCGTGCCGTGACTTGTCAGCGAGAACTGGTCGCAAACCCAAACGCTCATACGTACTCGTACATGTCAAAGTTCGGCTTGTGAGGCAGCCGAATTTTTCACATGTGTAGTAGCGCGGCAAATGACGTCGGTTTTTCAATTTAACTTTGACAGGGGTCTCGAAAAATTTTTGGCTTCGACATTGACATTGACAGGGGGTTAAACATTTTTTTGACTTTGACATTGACATTGACGCGAAATTGACCTTTCGCAAAAATTTCAAAAAGACTCTGTGGACACGGCCCCTTGTCTCGCCAGGTAGCTTGAGCACGTATGCCGTCCCTCCTTTCCACAGCCGTCGCCCAAGTCTGAAGCGGAGGATGGATACGGCCGTGCCTGTCTGGCTGGACAGGACGACTCCCAATCTTGTCCATTCTTCCTTTCGGACTAACATTGGGCTGACGCGCTATAGTAAATTGTTTTTTTGAAACACTGAAACTTTAACTGGCCAGAGAAGATTCTGTACACATGATTGTCAAAGAAGGTATACAGGGAGCGATCATTATGACTCTCTGTTTTGTGCCATGCTACGGAGTACTTTTTTGCGGATTTTTAAAGTTGACTGACTTGACTAATCTTAGCTAGTTTGTGGATGAAATTTTTAGCGGATGGCGACCAGGGATAGCTCAGGATCCCAATCCCGACATTGAGGCATTGGGATTCTGCATAGGCGTAAGCACGCTAGGTGCACTCTGATCCATCGCATCACGTCTTGCCAGAGGAAGCAGAAGATATTGGCTCAGTCATCGTTCGAGGAGACGACAGTTCAGAGGCTGACAACAGTAGCGTTTACTGTGCAGGTCACTAGAGTGGATAAATGGCACGAATGAAATAATGTGTGGCTGCAGCGCATTGAGACCTTTCTGAATCAGTCTGACACAGACAAAATTTTCTTTCAAGCTATACTAGCACAGGGGG
The DNA here is from genome assembly GCA_030248295.1 of Mesodorylaimus sp. YZB2_4. NCBI lineage: Eukaryota > Metazoa > Nematoda > Enoplea > Dorylaimida > Dorylaimidae > Mesodorylaimus > Mesodorylaimus sp. YZB2_4. The sequence continues at coordinate 14,484 of JASANH010001213.1, read as the reverse complement.
GGGGGGGGTAACCTTGAAGAAGGCGAGAGTGCTATGATATGCAGTCCCCGTGTAAAATAAGGTTGGCATACTTCATTTTGCCCAGATCCGTATCATTACTTTAAATAACGCGAAAATCGAATTTTCAGAGAAAGAGTAATTTCACGCACTTCGCGCGCTTTTGCCTGTGATGCTCAGGATAGCAGGGTACTGTAACTTTAACGAATTGCATTAACATAGGTAAAAAATAAGTGGGAACTATTTTTTTCTTAGTTTCTTCGGGGTTTAAAAACGTAATCGATCTAATGGAATAAAATTAGCACGAAAGTTGGTAAGAAGTATGTATGCCACATATTGACAATTTTTCGTTCCCAAGCCCAACTGTTTATTCTAGGGGTACAAAAATACAGTACTTACATGCTTTAGCAGAGAAATACATCTGCTTTGATTTTTCTGCATTTCCAAAATTTTCTATTACTTATAATTATGTGTATTAATTTTCAGACGTCAATAAAAAATTATCCTCCTTTTTAGTTTATTGTCTGAAAGTTTATTTTGTTGCCATTGAGCCCTTACTGTTCCAACACAAAAATGGGAGAGTAAACATATGCCACATTATTGTTGACCAACATAAATTCGGCGAAAGCGCTACTTTCTTTCAAAAATCAACAAGAAGATCAAGTAAATTGTAAAATCTCGAAGAAACTAAAAACAAAATAGTTCCCGCCCATTTTTTACCAATGTTACTGAAAATTGCTGCGGTTACAGTACTCTGGTATCCTGCGCATCACAGGCAAAAGCGCGCGAAGTGCGTGCAACTCGACTTTCTCTGAAAATTCGAATAATGAAACGGATCTGAGAAAAATGAAGTATGCCAACCTTATTTTACATGGGGACTGCATATCATAGCACTCTCGCATTCCCCAAGGTTACCCCCCTGTGCTAGTATAGCTTTCAGCATAAGACTGAGGAAACAAAGATGACATAAAGGAGAGAAAATCTGACGATAAGGGAAGAAAGAACTGAAGAAAATTTTGGAGACTTGTAATCAGAATATACACATGCATCAGAAAAGTATCGTCTACAACCAGTCTTCGAATAAACTGGCATGTGATATGTGGAATCATATTTCTAGCGTGAGCCCGGGCGTGTGTCTCAGTGAGAAGAAAGAACGTCTCCTTTCCTTGAAAAACATGAATTTTCACGAGCTTCCTTTTGCCTGCCCTTGACTGGGTCGGATTACGGAGTGGATTACTTCATAAGCTTGCGAGCTGAAGAGCCAAGCTTGAGTAGAAGGTTGTTTTGTTCAAAAAAGAAAGCCAAGGGTCAAGCACTGTCTACATTGTAATTCTTTTTCATATTACCATAACACGGAGTGGACCATCTCGCTTTACTAATCCTACTGACCCTTTCCCTCACACACATGACGTGACATGACTAAAAGTTCGAACAAAATTTTTTCAATATTGACGACTTATTTTCGCTTGCTCAATATTCAATAAAATGTCACTTATGTCTGGTCGGTTTTGGCACGTGGTTTTGGTGCTTATCTGAATGCTTTTACTGGCAGAGGAAAAAGTAAAACTCTATCTTCTGAAAAAGATTCTGTGAAACTGAAAAAAAAACCCGCCTTACTCTAACACCACAGTTACCACAAACTGCAAGGAATCTTTTACAAAACTGCGAGGAAGTGGCTCAGCATGTTCTAAAACGATATAAGAACGGGCGATTCGAAACGGTATACAGAGATTGGTAGGGAAAATCTTACTAGTAAACTCTTGGTCTTGGCTCATGGATTTGAATAATGCATGCGAAAAATGTCAAAATTTTTTGGCTTCTCGCAAGATTTTTGACTTTGACTTTGACTTCGACAGGGGTCCCTGAAAATTTTGACTTTGACATTGACTTTGCTTGAGGCCAAAAATTTTTTGACATCGATATTGACTTTGACGGAATTTTGAAAACATACGATTTTGACGGGATTTTGACTTTGACATTGACGTCAACTGCAACACTAATGTGTAGTGTAGAAACGACAATAGCAGAATAGTCGGAATACTACAATGCAGGAGCTCGTAAACTACAAATATGCGGACTATAAAAAATTCACTTGAAGTGTATTTTCAATTAGATTATTAGGAAACGAAAAATCAAACTGTTCAAATTTTTTCCTTAATTCCGGCCTGCCTTCTCTACTTGTTTGTTGGCTATCTCAAAACTGCGACGCCATTTTTACTGTCTGTCTCTGGCTACTGTGGTGTCCCATTTATTAGAGACCTTGACACATTGACACTCGTAACATAAAACAAAAGACTATAGACTGGCTGTCTTCGGCTAAACTAGAGAAAAACGTTAAATCTCCTCGCAGTCAAGTCAAATCAAATAGATGGAAGCTCAGAAATTTTTTGTGGCCTATGCGGACTATGCAAACCTAGACCTAGGCATTTGTTCTCAGCCTCAAAAAAGCTGTCGAACCTAGACATATATAGATCATGTTTCTCATGTGGAGTAATTACCGCAGCTGCTTGAGATACTTGGGTCGCAGCCTAGTCTCGCGGTTAGATTGATGAACGAAGTCTTGCCTGGCATCTGTTCTCTGGCGAGGCAGCACTAGTCTGGCGAGGTAGCACTAGTCTGGCGAGGTAGCACTAGTCTGGCGGCCCCAGACGATTAGCAGTTGCTAACTGATTTTGAGTGGCTCACTGAACGGTTTGTACAATTGCGGCGATGAGGACGACAGGTTTTTTTTCATTCGCAATATCCTTATCGCTTGCGGACTTCCCCCTGACCATCTTGCACACGAACGATGTTCACGCACGCTTTATCAACTTCAACGCTCAAGGTCGCCCCTGCGCAGCTAGGGATCTGGCATCCAATAAATGTTGGGGTGGAGCAGCTCGTAGGCAAACAGCTATGAAAAAGTTTCTTGCCGAAGATGAGAACGTGCTAAAGTTGGACGGCGGCGATCAGTTTCAAGGGACGTTATGGTACACGGCATTGAAGTGGGAGCCCATAGCCAAGTATATGAATATTATTGGATACGATGCCATGGCATTCGGTAACCACGAATTCGACGATGGAATGGAAGGACTCGAGCCATTTATTAGGAACCTAACCACACCAATTGTCAATAGCAACATTCAGGACGACGGAAGCCCAATCAGAGATTTGTATCAGAGAAAATCAATCAAGGAAATTGGGGGTCAACGTGTGGGTAAGTTATGGCATGTAAATAATGACTGACAGCAGCATTAGCAATAAAGATATCATAACATCTGGAGCAAATCAGTAAAGGAGCAACCTCGCAGGCTTGAATTGCAAGAGGAACTGACAGACTCGCAATCAATCAGCCCAGTGTAAGAAAACATAAATTCCCACTGTTCGAAACTAAACGTTCCAGCTGAGGATACAAGTCTTAGGCTTACGGAGCTTTCAGACGGGCCCGGCCCAGCCTCCATGTTCATGCTCATGTTTCACGCTTATGCTCGCTGGGGGGGGGGGGATGAGGAGATACTCACAGGAAAGGATTTACCCGACCGCGAGTTGAGTACCGCGCACCTGACGTGAGGGGCAGATGCCTAACCCACAAGGCCACGACTCCAAAAGGCACTTTTGTTACTGATATCAAGAATGATAAGGAAGGGAAAATTTATCTAAAAAACAGTGGGTGGTAAAAATGTTTTTTGATGTGAAGTGAACCCAGTGGACATAGCGATTGTGAGACGTTTCCCCCACTGACAATGCCCCCACAGAGTCGTTTCCCCCACCTTGCCTGGTGGTGGAAGCGACTCACTGACGATGAGATATGCGACGTTCCCCCCCCCCCACTATCAGTGCTGAGAAGCTGCAACTATTTAAATTTTCAGCCGTCTAGGAACAGGTACTCATGCGCAAATATCCTTAGGATATGAAATATTCCTCAAATACTCCACGACTTTGTTGAATCAGCATTCGAGCCGTGCTCTTCGAGTGTGCTTGGACACTCTCGCCTGGTCAAAGGACAAAGAAGACGAGTGTTTGTATCGTAAGGCCACTGCTTCGCCAAAATCTGCAGCTGCCATGCTGGTGAATTCACAGTTATGCTGTTCTACATTTCACCATTCAGGCAGTATGACGCCCTACTGCCTCTTTTTATTTATTTCCAGTGTTAGGTAGTTATGCATTTGGGTTTGAACCATGCCTTCATCAGAGGAAACCTGGCTTGGTCTTACATACACTCGTATCAGCAGCGTGTGAAATATCTCAGTGGGGGGAGGGGGGGGGGGTAATGACTAAGTGGGGAAAACGTAATGACGGGTCCGACATTACTGAGGGGAGATACGGATAAGAGTGAGAATTTACGGTAGGTGATTTTGCAGCGCTCAACTTTTTCAGATATGCTGTACCATGTAGGGAAAACAGACTTGGCTCATTAGACGTCCTTCCCGCAGAAGCCACTCGCAACAAGGGCATAATCTGTGAGGATTGATACACTGCACATTCATGTACATATAACAACAGAATGAGCGCAGCAGCCTCAGTCATTCGACATCATTATGAACCGACCTCTATCTACCGAGTAATAACAGATGCATCAGTGGGGCCCAAGAATCGGTACAGTATTTTGGTGACATTGCAGATCTTTGCATTCATCTGATCCAATTATAGGAATAGTTGGATGTACGACGACCGACGTACCGCGTGTCGCTAAGCCAGGCCCTCAACTAGAATTCATGGATGAAGTTCGCGCAACACAAGCAATGGTCGATCAACTGGTCGCAGAGGGAATCAATAAAATCATTGTCCTTAGTCACGCTGGTATCAAGGTCGAAAGACGAATTTGTGAGAGCGCGAAAGGAGTGGATATCGTGGTGGGAGGTCATTCGCATACGTTTCTCTGGTCTGGCACCCCACCGTCATTCGAAGTGCCTGAGGGGCCTTATCCTGAAGTATACCAAAATGGGAACCACACTTGCATCGTGGTACAGGACTATGCTTATGGCAAATATTTGGGACGACTGAAGGTAACTTTTGATGATGATGGCGAGTTGACCAATTGGAGTGGTAATCCAGTTCCCTTGGACGCAGCCACATTTTCAGAAGATGAGGAAATCGTTCGACTGTTGTCCCCATATCAAGCGCAGCTCGAGCATTTTCAAAAAACCGTTGTGGCCAAAACTGCTGTAAAGTTGGACGGAAATCGACGTTCGTGTCGATTACGGGAATGCAATCTGGGGAATCTCTTGGCGGACGCAGCCTTATATTTTTATATCAAACGTCAATTCGAGGAGAATCAAATGAATCAGTCCTACTCTGATAAAAGATGGTCCCCCGCGGCGATCGCCTTGTGGAATTCAGGCGGAGTTCGAGACTACGAAACTGGGCCTGGCAGTAACGTGACCTTGGAAGATCTATACACAATCATGCCATTTGCAAACACCATCGATAAGGTGACTGTGCGGGGTATCACTTTGAAAGAGGTCTTCGAACATGCTGTCGCTGGTTACACAGACACGATGGACGACCCTGGTGGAATATTTCTGCAAGTCAGCGGCGTCAAGGTGGTGTACGACTTGTCCAAGCCAGTGGGTCAAAGGGTCAAACGGTTGAAGATTCGATGTAACAGTTGCGGAGTTCCCTCTTATCACCCCGTAGATTTTGAGGAGTTGTACGACGTGGTCACGCACACATTTATGTCGCATGGTGGCGATGGGTACACGATGCTACGCGAACAAAAGCTCGCCAGTGACGGATCCAACATGCTGGATGTGGATGTGGTGCTGGATTACGTTAGAGCGTATGCACCGTTGCTGACTGGAGAAGAGCTGCGAGTCGAGTATGACAACGGTCACGGCGAACACGATAGAATACCACCTCAATTGGCAGAGTTCAATGCTGGTTAAAAGAAGCTTCGACAGCATCAACGCTATTGTGGGGAAAGGATAAATATTATGATTATGATATAATGGTATCAGTCCCCATTACTGTTGATAGCAATCCAGATATTTGAGTATCTAATTATGTTTACTTGATATAAATATCCATATCTATATCAGCATCTACAGTATATCTTTCCTTTATCGTTATATCTATTGCGGAAAAGATATAGATAATAAATTTCAATATTCCACTTCTGAAGAAGTTAAAGTGAAAATACAATATCTCGATATTGGTTTTTTGAACAACGGCTTCCTACTATTTGGGAATTTCAAATAGGTCCAACTGGCCCCTGTGAAGCAAGCAGTGTGATATCAATACCAAGTTATCACACAAAACGTTATAAATGTCGGTATGGCTGCACTGGCCTACTTTCAGCGTCGTACCCGTACCGGAAATCAATAAAACAAGAAGATATATGTTACATTTTCGCGGTAGGACATTAGTGAATTCGCCAGTATGGCAGTTGCAGATTTTGGCGAAGCAGTTTTTCTTATTTCTTGTCTTATGTCATGGACCAGGCCAACGTGGTCAACGGAGCAAAATTTTTAGGTCGCTATTACAATACGGCTTTAGAGCATTGCAATCGAATAATAAAACAATAATATACTGGAGTATTTGAGGCATATTTTAATATATTCTATGATTAGTGATGACGATTTGTGCATGAGCTCTTGTTTCTTGAAGAAAGCTCAAAATTTGAGCAGTCGAGTTTCTCAACACTGCTGGTGGGGAAACGACACGGTGGGGAATCGTGAAAAAAAAAATTCAAACCGGCACTTTTCCCTGCAAATTCTGTCAAAAACACAAATTCGCCAACAAAAAAAATTAAAAAGCTTGATGTTGACTATTAATTGGCTATTATATAGTACAGCACACTAAGTAACCTCATAGATGCGGGTTCGTGGGTTCAATTCTGAGGCGCATGTTTTCATCATGTTTCTGTGTTCTTAGTGAGCGTTGAGTGGGGTGCTGTTAGGTTTGGTGTCAACCAACCCAGCCGTCTACATGATTACATCACATGTATGTATATCTATGTAGGTACATACTGTATTGTATTAGAAAGATCTGTGCATTTGATAGAGGGAGTGTTAGTTGCTGACCATGAATCAGTCGTTATGCAAGGCGGATATTGCGATTAGGCTCATCGTCAGGCGCACGGGTTCGATTTTTGGTTTAGGTTTATGTTTTTTAGAGGTTCGGATGGGGATGCATGGATAAGAGACTTTTTAGAAAAAATTAGATCGACATAACAGACTTTTTGGAAATAATAGAGAAACGTATTTGAGTATTTTTTATGCTGGTCAGACCCTGTCTCCCAGTTGCCATAAAGGAATAGGAGGACTGAAATTCGTCAACTTGGAGGGCACCATCAACTTCGGCTTCCAATATCTCAAGATGGGTGAGAGATATAAATTTTTCGCGACCTGCATTCGATTCCCCATTTATTTGCAAGCACGCTGGTGCGTCGCTGATCGAATAAGACCGAAATGCCAATAAGTTATGGCCGATATTGCCCAACCTATTTAGAAAGAACGTATTTGCGATAATTCCGTGACAATCGAGTTTTCTGAAAAAAAGGCACTGCTATCACTATCACCACTCATGGATGCATCGAATTCTCACAACAGTAGGCGGGCGGTCAAAAATTAAAGCTTGGCCGTTCCCAGGTCGACCGTTACAGATAGCCTGTCTTAATGTATTTCATTATTTATTGCTATCTTTTTCGAGATACCGTGGACTCTTTATTTATTGTAAAGTGATGATGATCTGCGTCGAAAGGGCAACAGTTCATTGTCAGGTATTATAAAATGCTGTGAGTAATTTTTTCTGGCCTTTGGGGCATGCTATTTATAACAGGTGGCAAAGTAGGTTTCATGACGCAGGTCTGTTAACCTTCGTTTAGCATTTCATTAACTAGGATTTTGCTTTGCATTTTACGTTCGTATTGCCTGGTTACGAAATGTTTTCAATGACTACATGCGCTAGAAAATGGCATACTGAATTTATATCTAAATGTGCAGCGACATTTGTTTTCGAATCGTGATGCAAATGAGGTCGCTATATAAGCAAAGGTTTGTTTGGGTTTGGGGTCGAATGTCTTATAAGTAAATGGCGAGTAAAGCTCGTAAGTCGTCGGTTTAGTAGCGCTGCTACATTATATCTTTTGGAGATATAGAGTAGGCCCTATCACTTGGCCCTTTTTCTGACCCTTTTGTAATACTCTACATAATGTAGATATAAGCGCCGGCCGACCTACAAGCATATAACGCGGTATGCAATAGATAATACTATCAGTTCTTGCTGAGGCCCACTGTTGTTAGCTGACATATTACACCAACGACATGAATGATTTCCAGCTGCATACGCTTCCTCAGAGTAACGGCGGCGGTGAGTAACGTGATTCGCCTTCTTATCCGCTGAAGTGAGGATACATAGTCGTATTTTCACATTGAGCGTTTATCTTCAAGACAATACGCGTCGCGCAGGCTGGGGACGTTAGCGGTTCCACGTCTAGCATTTATCCTCCGTGCATCGGTGGGTAGCCGCCTAGCATGATTCCTGCTGCTTACTTAGAATCAACCGATCGTTTTTGTGCTGCCACGAGGGTGGATATACTTGAATGATGGCAGATTCAAAGTACGGTGAGGAGACGATTTGTTGCGTTGGTTTGACTGTTTGTACAATGAACATTGTCACTGCTCACGGAACTAGTTTCGGAGCTTTCTTCGCCTCACTCCTCGCATCACCTTCGCTCTCCTGACAGTCAGTCGTACCTGTAGTCTGTCTTCGATCAGTCGCTCCGACAAAGACAAGTACTAGGCGAGACAATGTACCCTATTACATACGCTTTTTCTTTGCGTGCTCGCCTAAACTAGTGAAACTTGTTTTACTCTACTCCCAGCGCGTGATATACAGCGGACCATTGTTTTCTTGCTAGCGGCCACCCACTAGGTGAAGAATTTCCATATTTTTATACCATAATTGGAACGCTAGTAAGAGCGACTTGTCAGTTACGCATGGCCGGCTTTGAAAAACTGGAAATCTTGGTTTGATTTTAGGAAATATTCACTAACGCAAGGGTAATGACATACTGGGCCATTTGAATCGGAGTCATAGTCGGCGTACTAGTACTCACAGAAAACCAGTTCTTCGAGATAACCTTGGCATACCACAGGCCGCCTGGTGCATCAGTGTTAGTGCGCCTCGCTTATTCGACGCCAAGTTGATTCTGCTCTCGGCCGCCCAAGCAAGATACATTACGAGCTGGTACAATGGACAAATTGCAAGTAGCACTGCTGATTAGTGCTGTGCTAATTTGCATTGAGGCAGCAGACTTCCCACTGACCATTCTGCACACGAACGATGTGCACGCTCGATTTGTTAGCTTCAATGAAAGACAGCGTCCATGCGGAGAGTCAGATTTGAAATCGAACAAGTGCTGGGGCGGGGCGGCTCGAAGACAAACGGCCATGAAGAAATTCCTGAAGGAGGACAAAAATGTGCTCAAATTGGATGCAGGTGATCAGTTCCAGGGCACCTTGTGGTACACGGCCTTTAAATGGGAACCCATCGCCAAGTACATGAATATCATCAAATACGATGCCATGGTAAGCTGCACACTTTATTGCAAACATCATGTTTGGTCACTGATGAATGGGTCCAGCAGATAACATCCAAAATTTGTTTATCTAGCTCTAATAATAATTGTTGCACATTCGCACTGATTCGCATGTGTGCAAAAGGGGCATCCTTGGGGCGCGCTGGCTAATCCTGTCTGATCTTAAACACTTGCAGCCCGAACCAACATATGAGCAGATTAGATTCACAGACTTGAAAAACGTTGCAAAACTAGTTGCATACATATGAAATTACGGTCAGTTAAAATGGATTGCGCACTACTGGAAAGTACAGTAGTTGGCTACGGCGCCTTTCCCCAGCTGAGCATTCTGATCTGGATCGCACCTGCAATACGGCTCTGACAATCGTCATGAACTCCCTGCGAGGCTTGCGAGATTAAGCTCACAATTTTGACACCTTTACCCACTGCTCTTTAGGTTTTCGGAAATCACGAATTCGACGATGGTCTGCAGGGTCTGGAGCCCTTTATTCGCAATATGTCCACTCCACTCGTCAACAGCAACATCGAGGACCATGGCAGTCCTATAAAAGACCTATTTAACAGAAAGATCATCAAGGAGGTGGGAGGAGAAAAAATCGGTGAGTATTCATCCTGAGTTAATTATAAGCATAAAAATTTTTTTGAATCACTCGATATAACCTCTTCTAGTCGTAAGACGAGAGTAATTACAAAAATGCAAAGTATGTAGATTTCTGCAACCGACTGAAGCAGATTGCAATAGTTTCTAATTTTGCGACTGATATCGAGCTAAGTGAGTGCTTGGTTAGAACGTGTTTGACAGTTTAGGACACTCCAACATCAGGACTGGTTGCAAGTGTTGTATAGTGTTTCAGGGGTAGATGCCTCTCCGTATATTTTTGCGCGATGCTCAGATGCTATGGCAGAATGACAGTAAAGTTGCAAGAGCGGCTATTCTTTAAATGTTCTCTTCAAACAGGTATCGTCGGGTGCACAACTGTCGATGCGCCAAAAGTTTCAAATCCGGGCCCCCAGTTGGAATTTCGTGATGAAGTACTGGCCTTACAACCAGTCGTCGATGAGCTGCTGGCAGCGAGGGTGAAAAAAATTATTGTTCTTAGTCACGCCGGCATCACAGTGGATAAGCAGATCTGCAAAGCTATCAAGGGCGTCGATATCGTAGTGGGTGGTCACTCGCACACATTCCTTTGGCCTGATGACAAACCACCGTCCACGGAACAACCCGAAGGTTCCTACCCTCAAGTGATCAAGAACGATGGCCATACGTGTCTGGTGGTACAAGACTTCGCTTACGGAAAATACTTGGGCAGATTACAGGTTGTGTTTGACGAGGAGGGAGAATTAAAGAGCTGGGGTGGCAGCCCGGTACCTTTGGATGCTGCTACGTTCGAAGAGGATGAAGAGATAGAAAATATCCTCAAGCCGTACAAGTCGCAGCTAGAGCATTTCCAGAAAAGCGTTGTCGCCACCACTGCAGTCGAGTTGAACAATGGGGCGAGGGCTTGTCGAACACAAGAATGCAACTTGGGTAACTTGCTGGCTGATGGCGCCCTGTACTTTTACATCAAACGTCAGTTTGACAGCAAATTATCACCAGCAGCTGGCAACGAAACTGATGCCAGGAAAGGTTGGTCAACTTCAGGCATAGCATTGTGGAACGGAGGTGGTGTGCGTGATTTCATGGCACCGGCAGGTTCAAACATTACTTTGGAAGATCTATTCACCATCATGCCTTTCCAAAACACCATCGACAAGATTACTGTCAGAGGAATCACCTTAAAACAAGCCTTCGAACATTCAGTAACGAAATGGAATCCGGTCGATCCCGATGGCAAGTTCCTGCAAGTCAGCGGTGTCAAAATTGTCTATGATATGGCAAAACCTGAAGGACAACGTGTACGGAAGATTCGGGTTCGATGCGCCGACTGCGACACTCCTCGCTACGAGCCACTAAATTATGAAAAGATCTACGACGTGGTCACTCACACCTACGTGTCCGGAGGTGGGGACGGGTACACCATGTTCAAAGATGAGAAACTGTCCAGCGATAAGTCGAATGTGCTGGACACGGACGTCATTTTGGATTATCTGAAGACCTACAAGCCAGTCATCACTGGAGAAGAGCTCAGAATCGAATTCTATGAAAAGGGCGCCGAAAATTTGGACATTAGTCAAAGTAATGACTTGGATAATGGCGTTGCAGCTGGCAACCAGACAGAGGGAGCAAATAACAATGGTAAGCAAACCGAGACGGCCAAGAAGGAGGGAAAGAGTTTAAACGAGGCGTTGGCGGACGCTATCGACCGGGCTACGGGATAAAAAGGGAATGGAACATGGCGGGTATATAGGTAAAGATACAAAAATGGGGTAGTGGCTTTAGAAAAGATATTATAATCGATCAAGTTCTGTATTTTGCTTATGAGTGCTGTTATTCTCATGTTCTATGTTGCTGCTTTTGCGTAAACCACACGCTTACTATGTACCTGTGGCAGTTAGACCCCAGTGAACTCACAGTCAGGGGGGCATAAAAGTGTTGTGCTAGATAGTCTACGCTCAAGGGACGGCGGGTTCGGGCTGATCTTACAAGCGAGCGGTCCAAAGTTCGATAGCCCAAGTCTACCCGAACCACACCCCCAAGAATTCCAGGCGCCCCCAGCGGAAATGGGCACAACTAAGATCAATTTATCACATAACCCTCAGCTGCGTCGGCCGCGCTTATTTCGTCTGAGGTGGAAAGTGAAGATCTACAGCACACATGTCTTTCGTAGTAAAGTACTTTTAAAAAAATGAAACGATTAGCATGATAACGGCTCAATTACTTTAAAATACTCTAAATTTCTGTGCTTGTTGAGAACCTGTCTTTGCTTGCTCGTTTTATTTTTTGCCCCGCCTCACGATGCAAGCTTGATGACGACGAAGCAAGCAATAACAAGAGAGCCCATTTTTGGTGCTCTCATGCTCGGCATATTGCGTAAGTGTAAGCGTGTAGTAAGCCATAGTCTACAGATCTGGTGGGTAACATGAAAATACAAAAATCTGCGACACCGAATTCGGAGCATGCCCCGGGTCGCGTTAGCCATTCGAGCAGTAAGTAGTTCTCACTGGCTTCGATATGATGGTTTTACTTGATAAATCAAAGAATAGCAAGCAGGGACCTCAACAGCGCGTCGCAACATGAGGTATTGTACTGCATTGAAATGACCACTGCAGCGTCAACACTCATAATGGGCAGATATGCACAGGCTTTGTATATATTGTACAACCTCAAGGATAGAAAAGGCAAGAATCACCAATGACACGACTTGACTGAGAAATAGTCGACCACAGTACCCGGATCATTGATAAACAGTGTCGGTTCACCATAGTGGTCTGCGTAGTTGAGGATACAGTTATCGCGAGTAGCCTGAAAAAACCAACAAGCGTCAGAATCAGAAAGCCCCTAAACACAAAAAACACTTACATTGTTGTAGAACATGCCCGATAAGCACTTAAAACCCATTTTTGCTTCGGCCCTCAAGCAAGCCGCGACACACTCGGGATAAGTAGAGGTTTTCAGCTTGCCGTCATTCATGCCAACCAGTTCGCGACCAGTGAATCGAGTGACGTAGCCCTTGCATTTCTTGACCGTATCGTCCGATAAGCACATTTTGGCGTAGTAGTTGTACCTGGAATCCTGCCTCAAAGACAGTCCTTTCCTGTTCAGGGGACTCGCGATTTTTGCCAAGTACACGCAGGCACTATTATTTCTATTGTACGATACACTCAGGCATTTGTAGTTCTCGTCGCGAGTGGGCAGCTGAAAGAAAGCTGGTTCAGTCAGATCGTGATTGGCTGCAGTCAGAAGGTGGCTCCTGATTAGTTCCTCGTAGAAGAAAACTTGAACAACAGAAAACTACAGTACACACCTTATCTTTCAAGCAGCTCTCGTAACATTTGTTTTCGGACACTCCCTTGAAAGCAAGTCCCGCTGATCGAAGATACCAGCCAGTCACTTTCTCCATGAGTGGCTTCGATCCAGCGGGACAAGCATCGACGTGAGGAGGCAATGTGGGTGGTCCATTCAAGATCTCCCAACATTCCTCGTCTAATTCGTATAAATCAGCTTTCGCATTTTCCACCAAACGGACATTGTCGTCTTGCGATGTCCGCTCAAAAAAGCGACATGCACTTGTGCGAAGATTGAAATCGAAGGCGCGACATGTTCGTGGGTCGTCTTCGTCATCGTGCATTTGTGTGCACAGGTCAGCGCAGGCTTGAGGACTATCTCGGTTTAGTTTCTTCTTGAATGGAAAAATAGCCAGGGCCGAGAACTCTGATTTTTTGAAGCAGGCGGGTGTTGAATACGCGGGTGGATCGTCTGGAAGGTGTCAACGATAAAATCAATATACCAAGAAACCTCAAATACTGTGAAATAGATATTGCTGATTTGTTAACGGGAAGGATTTGTCATTACTGCCTTAGTGAGTTGCCTCCACCAACTTATCTGATTATCTTACACAATACTGAACCCTAACCTATTCATTTTAAATAATTCCCTTGTTATTTGTATTTGTAAAACCATATCAGGTGGTCCAGTGCACCGAGTGCTAGGCGCACAGCCTAGCCCACGACTCCCTTTTAAAAACTTTTTATATCGCCCAAAGTTATCTTCATCGCTTCAATTTTTGATTCAAATTATTTGTGCACCTTGACGTGATATTCGAATCTCACCAAAGAAGTAGGTATTTTCAGACGTTATTTCCTCGGTAACACCTCTGTGCATTCCCACTCACGATCAGGACATCAGTAGGGCACTCTAGATTGAGCAGGTCCCCAGGCCCAATGGCGGATGAGCTTCGAACCCTAGTAGAGCGCCCAATCAGGGTTAGACCCTGTTAGATCTACTCATATGGCTTCTATCAGTTTGCTGAACGGAGACCTGCTGAGGATCCAGCCAGTCATGTCCAGCCGCTCGCTACCATTCACTA